>CAOLHI010000190.1:0-600000 GCA_948474755.1 Ctenosaura bakeri | reverse complement strand
AACCTGTTCTCTCTCAGAGTACTGAATTCTGTACCTGATGCCAGATTTTGTATGTGTGGTACAGCCACAGATGTGCAGAAGATTTGCAATTATGGCTACTTTGCCTTTTATTACATTAAAGAGATGAAGATGGACATTGTCCAATCCAAAGGTAGAGGTACTTTTTGCACAGCATTTGCCATGTGAAAGGGCCTCTGGATCATCGCGCAGTTGTGAGGAGCCGTCCACATGACGTCCTCACAATTGCGCGATGCTGCTGGGGCCGGCAGGTGCCAATTGCACACTATTTCATTTTCGGTTTCTAGCTGAAAATGGTGCACAATTGCACATTGCTCCTGGGCCCCACATGCACTTACCATGCATGCAGAGCCTCCGGAGCTGCGGGGCTCACACTTCCTGCCCCAGTGCAGCCTGGGAAAATCCCAGGCTGCACTGCAGAAGGAAGAGGAGGAGCCCTCACGCTGCCTGCTTGCTAGCAGGCAGCGGCTGCAGAGGCGAAGCAGCAGGGATGCAAGAGCCTCTCACAAGAGGCTACTCGTGCAATCCCAGCGCCATGAAAAGGTAAGGTGCAAAAAAGGCCAAAGTTGTAGGAAGAGATTACAACAGAAGGAAGATGCTTGGGGTGTATGCACGTGACAGTTCAATTTTTGAGGTTCACAGTACACCATACAGCTATACATTGGATGCAATGCTGATACTTTTTCTATCTCTCCCTTTTCCAGATCACTTATTACATTACATTCTACATCTTGGTGACCTACTCAACGTCATAACTCGATGTTTTCCTTCAAACCTGTTTTGAATTAGGGGTAATGCCAAGTAACCATTGGCTGGAGATGTTATGCAAAATGTTGACTGTAGGTGACTTTGCAAGGGAGTCTGGGAGAGGAAACAAACTCTTGGCAGGTGCCCTCTTCAGCAAGTCAGACCACAGTCTGGAAGTCTGTGGATCAGATAGATCAGAGTGAGATCAACTCATTCCAGAAGGCTACAAATAGGTTAATGTATTCTTTTGTGTCATTGCTCTAGCATTTACACAAAGCCAGATTTGAAAGTTGAGATTTCTGTTTGCTCAGCCTTTCATCTTAACACAGTTACAGTGCCATCATTCCATGGCTGCTTCCTCTTGAATCCTGGGATCTGTAGCTTGGTGAGGCACTAGAGCAGAGAATTTGCAATAGAGAAACTGCAGATCCCATAACATAGAATGTTGCCACAGCAGTTAAAATAAAATCACAGCACTAAAACTGTACAGTGTTAAAGGGCCCTAGGTCATAACTTCTCCTGAGAAAGACTGGTTTTGTGAAGTTCCTGAGCAATCTGATATAACCTAATGGGGAGGCTATGGCCATTTCCACACTACACTGTTCTAGTGCCATTATTCCACTTTCAACATCCTATGGAATCCTGGGGTTTGCATTTTAGGGAGGGGCCTTTAGAATTCTCAGCCAGGGAGCTCTTGGGCCTCAGTAAACTACAAACTCCACAATTCTACAGGATGTTGAAAGTGGAATAATAGCACCTGAACAGTGTAGTGCGGAAATGGCCTACGATTCCTAAAACAAACTAGGCTGCAAGGCCCTAATACAGGAGGTCTTTAAATCCAACTAACTACAACAGGTGTTGGGAAAGTCAATTGTCCCTCTAGTACATTAATATATGACAATGACCAATGTGGTACTGTAATGTACTAATGTCTTATATTTGTAGTCTTTTATAGATAATAATTTGGTTGGAATCTTTCGGGCTCTTTAATTGGTGTAATTTTACTTATCAGTAAAATAATAACATCATGTATAAAGGCATACAAGCTAAATGAGGATTCACAGAATTTGAACAAGAACAGTACTTGCACAAGAGCAGCACTTGAACAAGAGAAACAACTGAATTACAAACAAGTCACGAGGGCTGGATAATAGAAACCCAAAGATAAATACACCATACCAGCTATATGAAAATTCACAGGAGTTGAAGTAGATGAAACATGCAGGCTATATGAAGATTCACAGAACTTAAATAAGTACGAGCCTTGAACAAGAGACAGCACTTGAACAAAAAAGAACAAATAATTAAATTACAAACAAGTCACAGAGTTTAAATAAGAGAAACCCAATAATAAACATACCATACAGGCTATATGCACGTTCATAAGATTTGAAATAAATGAAATATACAAGCTATATGAAAATTCACATGACTATAATGAGAATAGCTCTTGAACAAGAAGTGGTGTTTGAGAAAGAAACTTCACTTGTGTAAGGCCATTTCTGCACTCGAGTGTTATAGCACTGTTATCTCACTTTCAACATCCTATGGAATCCTGGGGTTTGCAGTTTTGGGAGGGGCCGGATGGTCCCTCCCGAAACTGCAAACCCCAGGATTCCAGAGGATGTTGAAAGTGGGATAACAGCGCTATAACACTCGAATGTGGAAATGACCTAAGAGATGGTTATTCCCACTGAAACTCCTGGGGGAAGAACCTGAGATTAGGAAAGAGAAGAACACACACATTAGCTTATAGATGACTGGAAACAACACATGAGTTTGCTTAACGTGTCATGGAGAGAGGGAATTACACATAGCACACCACAGATGGTCCTACATGATTTAATGTAAAGCGAAAGAGATAAACCTACAGACTGAGAAAAGCTTTATGAAATAACTGGGAATAACTGTCTCTTACTCAAGTGTAGCTTCTTGCTCAAGTGCTATATCTTGTTCGTATATCAATGTATTAGAGGGACTATTGACTTTTTTAACACCTGTTGTAATGAGGCTATAACTCCTACCAAGCCCATCTATTTCCCTGATATTTTTTCCTTCCATTTTGTAGGAATCTATTAGAGGAACTTTCAGCCAAGGGGATCATCCCACCCATAGGAGATGCCCACTCACCCTCACAGTTTCCTCCTGATGGTATCTCTGATCATTGTTGGAGATAAGTTCCTCTCCTTCCTTACACTCTACAATGAGGGTTTTTTTTTTAACCCTCCAATGATACAATGGAGGCTTTTAAAAGAGAATTCGCAGTGTGGAAAGGAGGATATTTTCAGTGTTGCTGCTGCAGGGGATAGAGGTAACATTCTCCTTCCCCATACTGCAGTTCCCTACACCACACCACTTCAGTGGGACTTTCTAAAAAGTTTCCATTGGTGTCAATCAAAGCTTTTAAAAAGGCTAGCAGCAATGGGAAATGGTGTGTGTGAAGTGAGCACATAGAGACTGGTGAACATGTCAGGGCCACATACCAGCAGTACAGTGTCTCTGCCCACCTTGTGTTCCTCCCCCCTAAGTTTGACAAAGCATGTTGGAGGCCATGTGCATCCATGGCTGGGGCAGAGCTTGGAAATGTTAGCTTGTGGACTGTCATTCCCAGCATCCTCCACCCAGTGTGGCTAGTACATGGCCATGATGGCTGGGTGATTCTGGAACTTGTAGTCCAAAGTCAACTTTTCCAAACTCCATTCCAGCTACTGTGGCCTTGTGGTCCCAAGAATGGTTTGCCTAAAATCAGTCATCTTTGGAGGCCCCTAAAGTTTTCACAGTTCTGCTTTTGCGGGGGGCCAAATGCAGGATTCTCAGCGGGGGGGAGGACTCCACTACCGTTTTGGAAAATCTATACCACATAGCTGCTTCCAGTTTGTGCTCAGTATTAGAACTCTTCCACACTACACAGTTATAACATTGTGATTCCACTTTAACTGCCATGGCACCATCCTATGGAATCCTGAGGCTTGTAGTTTGACTAGAGCTCTTTGACAAAGAATTTGAGATATACATCTCTAAACTCCACAGGATGTCACCACAGCAGTTCAAGTGAATCATGGCACTATCATAATATAGTGGGAGAGGGCCCTTCTTCAGTGAATGGCCTTGCATTCTTAGTCTTCAAATAAAATAAGTGAATGCTTTATTTCTACGTAGTTGTCAAACCAGCAGGTTACAAGCTAGAAGAAGAACACCTCTTTAAGAATGAAGGGGCAATTTTTCCAGGGAAATAACCATGTGCTGGCTGGCTTCTTGAATCACATAATGAAGTCCTAGGTATTTTAACTTCCCTGTCTCACTTCTGTAAAATCTGAGATAATAAATAGGTTTGACTCTTATATTCATGCTTTAAAAAAAGTATATTTCTTCACTTTATTGCATGTCAAAACATGACATAATTAGGATTGTCTAGTAGAGGGGACAAAGTAATGCCAACAACTGAAACAGCTTCAACTCCCCAAAGCGCATTTTCAAACGGAAATGCTGTAGCACAAGGACTGGACTGCTATAGTATGAAAAAATTAAACATGTTTCTGAGCAATTGGTTACCCAGCAGGCTTCTTGACCTTCGATGGCATGTGGCCTCTTCTACAGATTGAGGTTGCTGGCAAGTGGTCATATTCATTCCTGGGGTGGGTGGGTTGAAATTAGCATCAGGAGGCTAACAGTTTGTAGCTTGAATCCAGCTCACAGAGAAATACAAGCATTTGCAATGTGTTGTCAAGAAGAAGCACTGAAGATCTGCAAAAGGTGTGTAGCTGCCTTGGGGAGAACGATGCTCTACTGAACCTTCACCCGCTTGGGCCTGTTCCCTGCTGCTCAATATGTATATTTATAAATAAACAGATCTACAAAAGCACTGTAAGTCTCTACTATTTCTTCTTGTTGAAGGAGGGATGGGAATCACACAGCTCTCCAGTTTTTGGACTGCAAGTCCCAGCATTGGCTTTGGTGGCCATGGCCCAGTCGCGTAGGGATAGGGGAGCAGGGGGATAGTTCACCCCAGGCAGCACTGTTTTTGGGGCATCCCAGCCCATAGCCATGCCCCCCATGGGCCCTGGCCAGGCCCCCGTGCACCGCAGCCACACACACACAGTGGCCACACCCCCTCACGCTGTAGCCCCTTCCCCTCCTGCCCCCCCTCCACACACTCCAAGCTCCACCACTGGCCATGCTCCTGGAACATGAAGTCCAGCAATCTCTGGAAGGCTGCATGATTCCCACCCACCCCTGATCATGTCATCTGGCCCTTTCCCTGCTATTTGGTCATAGGAGAGAGCAAAGTGTACCCTTCCAGATGATGCTGAGCTATGACTCACATCAGCCCTAGCCAGCAATAAAGGATGATGAGACTGCAGTCAAACAACATTTGGAAGTCCACAAGGTGCCTGCTTGTGACATAAGTAGAAGATTAGACTAGAAACATCCTGTTTTCCAGACTGGCCAACCACAGCCCTCCCCACAAAAGTGGAAAGAATGGCTGAGATTACGCAGCAGATGTATATTCATGCATCATAACCATGATCTGCCTCCTGTATCTGAATCCCGATACCCACCTTCAAATCCAGCCAGCTGCACCAAGCAACAGAAATCTGCAGTGCTAGGGACTGGAGCACTGAAGGATGATGCATCCAGCCCCCTCCTACCATTGAGCTGCAGTGTGCTGGGGAATTGCAACAAGACCTTGAAGTGGTCCCTACTTCTGATGTTGCACTGTGGCTCACTGGCAAGAGGAGGCTGGATGCATCATCTTTCAGCATCCCACTAGCTAGTCCTGCAGAATTCCATCCCCTGAGGTGGCTAGCTAGATTTTAAGGTGGGTTTTAGGGGTATTTATTATAATGCCAATGACCTCATAATTGTATATGTGAATGGGAAACAGTTGCAAAGTCATAAATCTACCATAACTTATGACTTAATAACTGACAGGATGCTAGCCAATATTTGCAAGTATTCCTCTCTAGATTAAAAAAAAAAAGGTTTCCTGACAGCTGGTAAACTCTATCAGGAATAATTGTTGAGCAGTGAGACTTTTGCATAGTTTTTCACCAGAATTCAAACATCCTGAAATATTGAAGAGGATTTATTATGTGGAGAAATATACTTTTTCTGTGCAGAACACAGGATTTACCAAAAAAAAAAAAAAGACATGTATTTTTCTGCAAAATTATTGCTTCACAACACTATAGGATGTTTGAATACAGGGATAATACTGGGGAGAAAAATACAGCAATTATTTGTGCTTGCATGTGCGAATGAAACAGTGGAAGGTTTACAGGAAAATTAAAAAGCTGCAAAGAGCAATTCGCAGTGTTGCCTTCTAGTAGTGAAGACTCTGCTGGGAGACAAGGGAGTGGATCCTTGCATTTCCCAGAAGGCTCAGACAAAAAGAAACTGCTGCAGCTTCTCCAAGCTTGTCCATTCTTCCTCATTAATAACGTTTGCTCTCTTGACCATACAGTGAGCCTCCTGGATATGTGGGGGTTCCATTTTAGAAACCCATGCATTAAACAAAAAGTGCAAGCTCCATTCCATTATAGTCAATGGATGTGAAGTGTGCACACCTGCAGAAGCATAGGCACATGCCCATTGTGTCCATCGACTATAATGGGACACGACACTTACACAATATTGCATTCATGTGTGCAGAGGTCATGCAGAGGATGGCCCAATTGACCTCTAATGTTGCCTTGCTAAACATGTCCTGGTTTTCATCCATTATGGGCCAGAGGGTATGATCCCACACTTCAGCTAAAAAGTCTCCCAAAGCGCTTTTATACAATCAATTAAACAAAACAGTTCCTGTCCTCAAGCTTACAGTCTAAAAAAGATGTGACGCAAAAGGAAAACGGGGGGTGAAAGAAGCAAAAAAGCAAAAACTCAAGAAGCAATGTTTCACCCAGGAAAAATGCTAAGTGGAGTATCGAGGAGATGAATTATATGGCATGGTTGAAGGCTGTCTGAGCTTTGTGTAGTAAGGAACCTGGAAAAAGAAAAGAAAGATGTGCAAAGATCCATGGGTTATACAGTCCAGTGAGAGACACTGAGCCAAGGGCTACATCTAGTCAGTTCAGACAGAATATTTTCCTGATTGTTCATTATTATTTCACTATCATTTGCCACTCAGCATTTCTTGTGTTACCTGTGGATTTTGTAAGCTACTGCACAAGTGCTTTGCAGTCAGAGAACCTCTTGTACTAGAGCTTACTTCATCCTGAACAAAGTAAAGGTAGAGGCTGTGCTTTGCATGCTTGGTGGGAAAATGTCCACACTCATATGAATGACATCTGGGCCCTATTTGGTTTTATTTGTCAAGCCGCATGCCCTTAGGCCCATCTATCATTAGAATGCAGCTCCCAAGAACTTTTTGACATTGCAATTGGGCCATGGGGCCCAAAATTGTTCTGCACCATGTCCTATAACTGAAGGCCTGCTCTTCACATAAAGGAGGATGAGGTTGGTTGGAATCAGGTACAGTGATTATCCTGATGTGATCAGTTAATATCCCTTCACATAAAGGACAACAACTACACACCCTCAAAATGTGCCTATGTGATAGGGACAGAGCTGAATTTTGAAGAGATGTCATAATGGAGGATGAAGCAAGCCTATTTTCTGCTGGTCCAGAGACTAGGCTACAGAGCTTCAAACTTCAAAAAAAGAGATTCCATCTAAACATTAGGAAGAATTTCCCGATGGTAAGAGCAGTTAGACAGTGAAATACACTACCTGGGATTGTGGCAAAGTCTCCTTCTTTGGAGGTTTTTAAACAAAGGTTGGATGGTCATCTGTTGGGAATGCTTTAATGGTGCATTTCCGCATGGCAGGGGGTTGGACTTGATGGCCCTTGTGGTCTCCTCCAACTCTATGATTCTGTGATTAATCATCTGTTGTCTCACATTTTCAGCTGCTTTTATGTCCCAGTTTCTCTCTTCTCCTCCCGCTTTGCTGCTTTGTCCTCAGCTTACTTTAATTGGTGCAAACTGAGTTCAAAGTGCAGAAATATTTTGCACTCAATTACCTCAACAGGAGATAGAGGAGAAGAAAGCAGAGGCAGATCTAGAGTGGGGCAACTGGGACACGTGCCCTGGGCATCAATGTTAGAGGGGAACAAAAAAGAAAAATCCCCCCATCTGCCCCCCACTGCTGCTTACCCTACCCACCTCCACCTGCTGTTCGCTTCACCTCCACTGCTGCTCATGCTGCCCACTTCCGCCCACCCGCTCTCCCTGCCCACCTGGACTCATTCCCTCCCCTCCCCTCCCCTCCCCACCACCGCTCATCCCATCCACTTCCACCACTTGCCCCACCCACTTCTGCCCACCACTTGCACTGCCCACCTCCTTTCACACTCTGCCCCCTTGCCCTGGGCGCTGTTAAGGGTCAATATGCCACTGGAAGAAAGGGAGTACAGTTGTCCCTCCACATTCACAGGTTTGACTTGCGAATTTGATTATTCGCGAGGTGCCTGCTTGCCTCCTCTCCATTCCCCCTTTCTCATTCCCTGGCCTTTTGTCCAGTTGCACTACCTTAGCAAAAGGCAAGTGAATGGGAGGAGGAAAAACTCATGGGTGCACAAGACTTTTCCTCTTAACTCTCCAGCCTCCCTCCCCTCCCCTCTCCTGCCCTTCACCCATGCAGGAAGAAGGATGCCCACGGGGGTGGTGGCAGGAGGGAGAGTGCGAGGGGAGACAACCTTCCCTCCACTCCACTCTCCTGCCTCTCCCTGCATGGCATGCAAAAAAAAGGCAGGTCACACAAGGAGTCAGTCAGGAGACTAGAGGGAAGGAAGTTTTTCCCCCTGCACTCTCTTGCCTTTATGTGGGCAGCTGCAGAAAGAAGACAGGAGGAGGGAGGGGGGAGTGCTCATGGGGGGGGGAGTTATTCTCTTTCTTTTTTTTTTTTTTACTTTCATGATAGTTCTGTGCCCCAAACTCTCATGAAAGTTGAGGGGCCACCGTAATCTTGCTCTTACCAATAGACTCAGGCAAAAGCAAACTGCTACTGTCTTTCCTAGTGGGTGTGCTCTTCCTCATTAATAAATGTCATCTCAACCACTCTCTGATGTTGCTTGACCACGCACTTCTCAGTGTTCATTTATGAAATGTTGGAGGGTATGCAACTAAATGCTGTGCTGCACAAGGGGAAATTAAAAACATCAGGGAGAGCTGTCCAGATCTGACCATTCTGATACTTACCAAAAACAGAAGGCCCACGAGAATGAAAAGTAGGAATGTTGTTGCCAGGCAAAGAAGAATGATAGCCCATGCTGGGAAAATACTACAGTCCAGGTAGCATGCTGTAGAGTTCTCTGAAAAGGATAATATTAAGAATATGTTTCATTCAAATTCATGGCCAAGTATTGGGAAAAAAAATATTTAAAGGGAGAGAGGTACTGCAAATGTACAGCAGCTTTTAGGGTTATTCTAAATGTTCTCTTGCTACCGGTCATAATGGTTATGTTTTACTTCCAGAATCGGAGGGCTCTTTCAGATCTCTCTAAAGAAGTGTGAATTTTGATATAGCAACTTTCATTTTGCCAGGTCACTGTCACTGCTGTATCCACTCTTTCCTTTTTTGTGGGGAGGGGGGTTCTGTGGGTAATAATTTATCTGGTTTCCATTAGGGCTTTCCAAATGTTTCTTAAAACAAAGGTGAGGTTTGCTGAGGTGCTCTTATCCTTTGAAAGAAACATTTTCTGAAATTTTAATATTTTTCCTCACTGTTATAGTACTATAATGCAGACAGAGAGAAAGAGAGTAGGAACTGAGAATGATACTTTTTTCTTATTATTCTGATATGTGTTGGAATTAAAAAGAAACCAGCTTGAGGATGGGAATAAAAAGTAGCTGGTGCTGGGAATTGTCAAAAAACATAATTTGGACATATCTATTTTTTTTTTAAACCCTGATAACTACAGTAACAAATCCTGCAACCTTCTAAAACATTTGCTCTTTTTGGAGAACCCCAGAGGCAATTTTCTGCTGGGGTCCAAATCAGACACCATTGTATAGTAGTTTGAGTGTTAGACTGTGCCTCTGGATTTAAAACTCTGCTCAGCTATGGAAACCCACTGACTGACCTGGGCAAGTTATCGGCCATTTCCGCACTAGACTATTATAGCGCTATGATTCCACTTTCAACCTCCTATGGAATCCTGAGGTTTGCAGTTTTGGGAGGAGCTGGCTGGCCCCTCCTGAAACTGCAAACCCCAGGATTCCATAGGAGGTTGAAAGTGGAATCATAGCACTATAACAGCCTAGTGCAGAAATGGCCATAGTCTCTCCGCCCCAGAGGAAGGCAAAAACACACCCTCTGTGAACAGATCTTACCACAAAAACACTGATAGGTTCAACTTAGGATTGCTATAAGCTGGAAATGACTTGAAGGCACACAATAACAACCAAACCAGACAAAATTTTGAGCATACATTTAGAAAAAAAATTCCATGAAGTGGTAAAAGATATCCTTGCCATGACACATGATTTCCTCATCTCCTTTTTCATTTAGTGTGGTTTGTTTTGTAATTGTAAAAACCACAAGACACTGTAGCCCCTTAAAGCTTGAAGCTGTAATAAACATTTACATTTAGTGTATTCAATGTATTGTAATTGTATGCAGTAAATAACCACCATCAAGCAGTCATTATTTGTTGTGTGAATTGCTTTTAGTGTGTGTATTATAAGAGCATGTAGTCAACTTCTGTTCTGTATTTTGTGTAGTCAAAAATTTATATGTATTAAATTTCCAGTTGCCATTTTGTGACTAGTGTAGTAGGAATATCATCATTATTTCAGCATATCAGTTATTTGTTTTGTAATTGGTCATTGGAGTGTGAATATGGCTTTTATTTGCAAGAGATACATTGCTGACGTATGTGTCTCTAAGGAAATCCTGCTATGAGGGGAAAAATGTGGTCACAGTGACCCCTTCGTCCAGGGCCAAGCCTTGACCAGATACATCATTTTCTCTCTAGCAGGAGTGAGATGACCTGAAGATTAAGGCTTTTGTAAGGAAGAATCATCACGTTTGAGATGGGTACATGTCATTCTGGCTGCCAATTTGCCCTTAGAATTGCTTCCTACCCCTGAATTTGCAGTGACAGAGCAAGGGCAAATCTGGGAAACTATTTTTCAGAAGCAAAGTGCAGTTCTACCCAGAATGAGCAAACCAGTCATTTTCTTGCTTCTTACCTTGGGTATCACCAGAAGGCTCTTTAAGTGTAGGAGTGGTATTTCCAGAATCTGTAGTCGTGGTATTTGTGGTGGTATCGTCATGGTCTGAGGAATTTGTTTTCCCATTAATAGCATTTTCTGTTTTAGGTATTTCTCCTGTGGTAACACCTTCCTGATCAAAGGATTCCTGAAGTAAACTCAACATGTTCATAATCAAAGTTCCACTTTGGGTTGTTGCACTTTTAGGAGCCATAGTGGCTGTATATATTATGGAAGGAGTCTTTGCAGAAACTGTGTTGGTAATATTTGGGGGGGCATTTTCAGTGGTATCTTCAAAATGAGTGGAGGAGACACCAGAGGTGGGTATGTTGAGGACAAAAGCACTTCCTGAAATGATCCCTTCAGTTGTGGTATCACTAAAGGTTGGGAGGGTGGCTCCAGAAATAGGCAAAGGGATTCGAAGGTTAATAACAGCATGGCATTCTCCAGCATTATCTATGTTTTTCTCAGGAACAATAAGAGCTGCGATGAATGAAATTACATATCCCTTAGAGAGAGTGGTTACCGTACAAGTCACATTAGTGTTTATTATGCATGGCAGGGGGGTTGTTTTCATAGCTGATGTCTCAACACTGATGCTGGCTGGAAGGGTCGCCTTCATTTCTTCAGTCCTTCCTTCAATGATCACAGGACCTGTGAATATTAGAAAGTGATAAGCAATTGTATATGCTTACCTATGTGTTAGGGTGGTGAAAATGCAGGCTACATGTGGCTTCTGAACCACACTTTTCTAGCCCCTTAGCATTTCCCCAAAGCCCCTGACAATTTTTTTTAAACGAGGGTAATTTTCAGTTGATTTTCCACACAGATGCAACAGTTTACCACTCCCCCAAATGCCACTCCAACCACCATTTTGCTCATATATTGGTTGAAAATTGTGATGTAACATCACTTTTAATGCACCAATGAGTCAGGGATATGGGAGCAAAATTGGCTTCCTCTGCCAAGTTTCCTCTCCTGCTGCATTTGTATGAGACCATCATCTGGGGAAGGGGCCATTTAGACTCCTGAACTACATGGTTCCAAGAAGACAAAGCAACGGGTATAATTGCTCATGAAAGTTCAGAACTGATAAAAGGTGATCTCTCAGCAGAATGAAGACAGGTCAGAATGTGGACCAACCATGAAAGAGGCCTCATCTTTGATGGAAGTAAGCCAGGTGGCCAATTAGAGAGTATCTACACCTCCTTAACATTTCTGAAGTTTCATTACAAATTTTCTATTGTCCCTTTCCCACCGCTTGGTTTAATGTAGAAAAGAGGTTACACTGGGAATGTGTATGGCAGAGAATACCTGAGATACTGCTTCCTCAGCAAGAGTGCTGAATCACAGACCTTCAGAATATAAGAAATCATCAGAGACTGTGCTGCAAATCTCCTCAGATACTTATTTCATGCAAACAGAGGGGAAGCAGCATAGTTCAGCAAAAGAACACAAACTTTGAATGCAGGGAGTCCCAGGCTTAATAATAAGAAATTCAAGGTAGTTCTTGGTAAGGCTTCAACAGAGAACTACTGCTTGTTAGTATAAACGATATACTTGGTCTGACTAAATATAAAATGGCTTCCTACCATCCTATTCCTTAGCCAGTGCTAATACCAAAAGAAACAGCCTATAGGGTGGTCATCTAGGTTGGCCGTTCCCCATGGACCCATTCATCTCTCCCTCTAGCCCTCAAGGGCAAGGTCATCCTCTCCTTTCTTCAGCTAGTTTTGCTCCCCTCCACACCTGTATTCTCCAACCAAGTGCCATCCAGATGTTTTTGAATACAGCTTCCATTATTCCTGGTCAGTAGCTGTGCTGGCTGGGGTTGATGAACACTGTAATCCAACTCACCGCACTATATCACCGTGGATCTCATTTTATTTTTGGAGCTAACCAGCATAGTGGGGCAGTCGTGAGATAGATGGACTAATCATCTGACGCATTATAAGGCATTGAATATTGTGAGAGTTGCTTCTAAGTAAACCTGAATAGGTTCTAAGTCAGGATGGAGAACATTTGGCCCTTTCAGTGTTCTTGGACAATAACCAGAGCATTGAAGAATGATCATTTGGACTACAACTCCCACAATTCCCCCATCAACAGGTCTACTGATGTCCAGAAAAGTAATTTATTCAAGCTATGACAGACACTCCCATCATCTCTCACCACTGGCTATGCTGGCTATGGCTAATAGAAAATGCAACCCAGCATCATTTGGAGAGTTTCACATTTCCTTCATTGTGGTAAACCAAGAAGAAGGGATAGAAAAAAACATTCAAAGAACATTCATAAAATGATTGAAAGACATATTTCTTGAGTGTTAAGAGATCCTGATTAAAAGAACCCTGGACTGACAAGAATCTTTGCAGTCCAGCACTTATTCTGTGCACATGGTTATCTTGTGTAGAAAACAGCATTTTCTCTACAGGAAACAGCGTTTACTATGTCAAAAATAATAATCCTCTCCTGGAAGTTGATATTCTTTTCAACACAGAAAATGCTGTTTTCTATGCCAAAAAGAAAAGAAAAGAAAAAAAAGAAGGCGGAAAAGAAAGGAAAGGAAAGGAAAGGAAAGAAAGAGAGAGAAAGAAAAAAAGTGGATTTTCTTTTCTGTGCAAAAGGCTATTTTGTGGGCAGAAAATACTGTTTTCTGGACAAATATACCACATGTGAATTTTGTGCAAAGTCCTGAATTGCGAATAGTCTTTGACAATGCTGTTATTTCCAAAGATTTTCTCACAGCAGAAAGAAAATGCCTAGGATTACTTGGTACTTCCTTTGTGAAGGAAATTAGCAAGGAATTATATCCCAATCAGGAAGGTTTCTTACCTGCTTCTGCAAAGTACAAGATAGCTGAGAAGATGATCTCCCAGCTGGCAGCCAGAACAGGCTCCATTGTAGCGGCTTCTTAGTAGCTTCGCCTAGCTGCCAATGCCAGGAGCTCCAGCGACCAGACTGGATGGTTTTACAAGCAGGCAGGTGCATGTGGTTTCCAGTGAACCAGAGGAGTGTTTCCAATAAAATATGGCAAACTAGTCCCTAATGGCATGGGAGCACGTGGAATGGTGATGGGTTGGGAGAAAATTAGAGCTGGCAAGGGTAACAAGGAGCCTTGCTTCTGATTGAGTCAAAGTCTTTTTAAACCAGATTTATTCCCCTTTTTAATGACATTTCTCTCTCCCAATGTTTATTCTCTTTGTCTTATAAAACATTTCTAGGAAATGCAAGAGAATATCTGACTCTTCCAAGGGTGTATGAATAAGAAACCTTGAGAGCTGCATAAACCCACAGGGTGTCTCCAGATCTGAAAGGTATGAGCACTCTGCCCCATCTTCTTCTCCATTCATTTATATCCCTCATTCTTCCCAATATTGGTTGGAGGGGGATTATGGGAGTTGTAGTCCAAAAAGTAACTTCTCCAGGAGCCTAAAGGAACCTAGTGATGGCCAGAGTTGAATGCAGACATGAAAGGATGCGTGTGTACATGTGTAGGATTTAGGTTTGCTCTGCTAAGTGTCCCATATTGTAAAAGATTTTCTTGTTTAAGAGAGAGAATGCTTGTCTCATGTAGGGTTGTCGGGCTGGATATGGAACAGGTCTCTTGAGACTCTGATTCTGAACAGATGTTGGCACAGAATGAGGAATTATCAGGGGTCCATTCATTTTGACTGCTATGGTTCCATCCTGTGAAATCCTGGGACTGACAGTCGGGTGAAGAATGAGAGCTTTCTGGCTGAGAATACAAAATGCCCCTCCCTAAATTACAAATCCCAGGATATCATAGGACACAGCCATGGCATTAAAAGTGGAATAACAGTGCTATAATTCTGTGGTGTGTGTGGGCCTCCAATTGCCATCCTATCCTAAAAGGAGCTAAGATCCTGGGAAACTGCCCCTATTCCAGTAGTTGAATCAATAAAGGAATTTCAGAAGGAAAAGCATGCTTGGCCAGTAGCATCTGCTGAAAATTCCCTAATTGACACAACTATTAAAGGTACAAAGGTTTGGTGTCTTTTGGATCCAGCCACTCTTAAGTACAAAAAGCCTTGGCAGGGAGGCAGCTTGGGGTGGACTCTTACCTTCTCCAAACAACCCCATAAGGGCTGCCATGTTCAGTGGCCACAGGTTGTTGATCACTGAGCACATGTAGCAGTGGCAGCTCCCTTTTAGTGGTTTCTGTTTGAACTTCAAAGGAACTCTCCAAGGTGCTGACCTTCTTTGGGGGCTGTGAGCCTGAACCGAAAGACGGAGGGGATTCAGTGCCCCAATGACATGAAAGGCTCCTGCCATCACTGGTGGATGTGTGTATATGCATACACACAGAGGGAAATGAAGCAGAAGGGAAGCATCCAGAATCTTGAATAGTTCTCCTCACTGCAACATTTTGTTGCAGGCCCTGGTTTTCTGTTTAGTACACTGCCCTGAACTGAGTCTGACATCTAGACAAAGATGCCTTTTTATGAGCATCATCTTTATTGGCTACAGTCAGTAAAGTCATTATCCTGCCATCAGGTACAGGTAAAGAGGGAAGCCATTTCCTGTGCTGCCACCTATTAAGGAACATTTCTTGTCTGCAGAAGGCACAGTTGAGTCATTGTCATCATCGTTGTCATCATCATCATCACCACCACCACCACCGCTGCTGTCATCTTACTTGTTTCTCAAATCAACAATGTATTTCTGTAGCCTCTTGCTTCCACCAGTAAAAAATAGCAAACAACAGAGTTCAGATCAGGGGAAACAAGGCAGAACTCAGGAATCTGTTGACATTCTATGATTCAGATTCTGTATTACGTCCTACAGACAAATTACAGGCATACATAACAAAACAAGTAAGGCCATAATCATGTTTTGCTACTATGTCAGTCAAAGAGTGGAACTAGATACTGGAAGGGAAACATGGCATTCCCAAACTTGCTTTCACCCTTATATGCCAAAAACCATCTCCTCCCCCTTGTAAAGGGAAATAGATAAGTCTTTTTGTCCATTAATTTTCCACTCCAAACATATCCTTGCTTATTTCGTTTCTTGCTCATTATAAAGTTACTTCCTTTCACCATGGGAAGCAAGCACAGAGGCCATCCAGTTGAGTCTTCTGCCCAATGCAGGAATGATGAAACCATCCCACCCCACCCCACACAGGTAGCACTCTGCTGTACCCCTTCCCAAGGCAGTCTGTTCCACTCCCAGCCACCCCATCCTAAAATGGTGAATTGTCTCTTGTGGAATATAGCAGGTGAAACAATCCAGCTTTTAAATAGGTTGCAGGCTGTTCCCACTGATTTTAAAAATTATTTTTCAAAACCAAAAATGGACTACAGGCCACTTCCTGAGATTTCGTTTGGGGTGGGGATGAAGGTGTAGCTCATGAGGCTGCCAGACAGTGCCAGGGCAGAAAACTGGCCCTTGGACCTGCCAAAGCTGCCCACCTTCCCTGAAGACTGGACAAGGCCAATCCATTCATTTAATTCAAGTATTAACCTATTTAAATGGCAAAGTCTTGACATTGCTCATTTGAAATGTGGCGCTGGAGAAAAGTTCTATGAATACTGTGGACCGCTAAAAAAGATGAATGAATGGGTCTTAGGGCAAATCAAGCCTGAACTCTCACTAGAAGCCAAGATGACTAAACTGAGACTGTCGTACTTTGGGCATGCTGCGCGAAGACATAACTCACTAGAAAAGACAATGAACCTTGGTGGAAAGTAGTAGAAAAGAGGAAGACCGCAGCACAGGTGGATGGACTTGATCAAGGGAGCCACAGCCCTGAGCCTGCAAGACCTGAGCAGAACTGTTGATAACAGGGTTACTTAGAGATCACTTGCTCAAAGATGACAACAGTTAACAACAAGACGCTTGCACTCAAGGACCTGTTGCTGCTGTTCAAAAAGACTGTATGCAGAGCAGTAAATCAGGTGTGGGCAAAGTGTGTCTTATGAGCAGCATGTTTCTCAAAGCTGTTTTTGTAACTCATGACCCTCTCAGGTTGTTACTGTTGTTGCTGTTCCTTTATTCATTTCTATCCTATCTTTCCCCCAGCCCTGGGACTCAAGGTAGGTTATAAAAGTTAAAACGAATACAGTTTAAAGTCACACTGTACAGAAATTAAAAATATAATTAAACTCTGAATAGAATTGTAAGCAATTAAAAGAAAGACCATTAAAAACAGAAGAAATGCATACAATACAAAACATCGTGTCCTTTCTTCCTGAGCAATCAGTCCTCAAAGGCCTGCTGAAACAGTCCTTACTCATCTAAGGAAGGATGGCAAGGAGAGCGCCAGTCTAACCCCTCTGGGAAGAGAGTTCCAGAGCCTGGGAGCAGCCACAGAGAAGACCCTCCCCAACATTCCTACAAAAGGCACCCATGAAGGTGGTGGGAAAAGGAACACTCTCTCCTCAAGAGATCACAAAACACAGGCAGGCTCATAGGGGAAAATATAGTTCTTCAGGCAGCCTGGAACTAACCTAGACCAATAGGACTTTAAACATCATAATCTGCACTATTTCTGATGAAATAATTAGCAAGTTGACTCCAGGATTAGTCATTTATTTTTTAAAAAATAGACTGTAGATTCTAGAATTATTTAACATTTTTTAAAAGCCATAATTTTTCAAAACAAGACACAGAATTCTAGCCAACTTAATTTTGTTTTATATTATTTTGGCCATTCTATATGGCCCAAAGACTGTTTCAGGTGCCAAAAATTGGTCTCTGCACATGTCTCATCTGCTGGAGAAAGTTGCACTTTGGTCACTCATTTCTTTAACCATCCCAAGCCGAAACACCATGGGGCCTCTTCTATTACACAAATTCTTGAGTTACATCCACCTGCGCAGGCCTTTCGTAGTCATCCTTCTCCTCTTCTCTTTTGCCTCAGGAGCAGAGTGTGATAGAGGCCTGAGGAGATGTCAGGTAGCCCTCCATATTTCAGTATGGGACATGTAGTAGCTTGCTTGTAACCAAGGATGGGAACCAGAGACCGTTAGGTAAACAAAGCTAGGAATGCAGCACTGATAAGAACTACCAGCCGAAGCTGGGCTTCAAGGTCTCTTGCTGTGGGATGGGAAACTTTTGCTTCTAATGTTTGGATTTTGCTAATTACTTTCAGTTTGGCTCACTGAAGTCCTGTACAACACATCACACTCCCAATAAATAGTGTATTAGGCACTGTTACATTTGTGTGTGTGATTTCGGTTCCTGACAGGAGACCACAGCCAAAAGAATGGGTAAAGCTTTTCTGTGAAGGAGGTCCTGAAAATGAAGAGAGGTTCACAGTCCTGTGAGTCATAGAATGTCAACCTGCCTCCTTCATAGTCTAAGCTCACAAGAACCCTGAGGGTCAAGATCCTTGTCTTTTCCTCAAAGGCTGGCGCTGCAGGAAACAGCTGGTAGGGGCCCAGCTCCACAGCCCAAATTCCACATTCTGGTTGAAGTACCACAGGTTTCTTCCTATCCACGGATTCCCGAGCCACACCCAGGGCCCAACCACATCGGCCTGTCACCTCAACGAGCCAGTGGTGACGGCCCGCTGTGACGCCCTCAGAGCCCAGAACACAATAAGAAGGGTAGAATCTTTTAGAAGTGTTGGAATGAGCTGGACAAACATTCTTGTGACTTGCAGTCCTCCAGTTAGCTGAAATAGCCAGGCTGGGGTGAACCGAATTGGGATCTAGGGTCAAGATCTCTGTAAAAGAGAATCGGAGCAGCAGGGTTAATACCTTCCATTCCTATTATACTATTTATAGTTACATTTACATCCCGCTATTTATCCAATGAGTTCAAGGTGGTATACATGGCTGTCCTTCTCTACATGTTATCCTCACAAGCCTGAGAGGGACATAAATGTGAGATGAGAACGAGGGTCCAAAGCCCTCCATTAGTGGCTTTGTGAGAGCTTGAACTTGGATCTTCCATGTCCCAGTCCAGCCACTCTAGCTCTCAGATAGAAATGGTATGATTAACCTCACATCTCCATCATGTGCTCCCAAAAGGCTGTCCTCTTATGGGAAAAATGAGAAATCTTCTCTTCCAGTTCTGTGGTGGACACTGGTGTCCACAGTGGAAAGCTCCAATGTTTACACCTTTGGTGAGAAAGGAAAGAAGTAGGACAGCTATCAAATGGCAGTAGGCATCTTCATTTCCCCAGCAACTCTGAATGCCTCAAGATAAGGAATGGGCACACTAGTAGTTGCTTAAAAATCGAACATGTAATTCATTCATTTGTTCATTCATTCTGTTTATGTACTCCCTTTCCTCCAGTGAGCTCAAGGAGGAAAATATGGCTCTTCTCCCCCTACCCCCCGACTTTACTCTCACAACAACCTTGTGGACATGCAGAATAAGAGTGGCCCAAGGTCACTGAGTGAGTTTCAGGGCTTAGCAGGGACTAGGATCTGAAATTCTATGTCCTCTGCATAGAGAAAGCAGAATATTACACAAGTATCTCTGACCATTTCTGGCAATAAAAATATAACAACAATAAGTAATGAAATATTTGCTGATCTTTCAGCAAATACTGTTGCTTGGGGTGACTGCCACTCTCTGCCTAATGGTAGGGCCCGTTCTGGTGGGAAACCTATTGATTTACCCTAGCTTACCTAGATTTTACATGTCAGGCCTTTCAAATACAGGGATAGGCAACCTGATGCCTTCTGAACTGCAATTCCTACAGGTCAAATCAGTTCCAAGCCCAATGATAGAGCTTCATGTGCTCTGTTTGTGGCCCAAACTCCAAACTGCAGCTCACAATCCAATCTGGTGCCCTGCAGATGCTTTGGACTATAATCCAACACAACTGATAGTTGGGCATCATGAAAACTGTAGTCTGAAACATCTAGAGTGCCACCAAATTAGAGGAGTCCATCCTTGGCCAAGCCATCCTTCATGACTCCAGCCAGGAACACATTAGCCTCGTGCTTCCCTCTGCCTTTTATCCACTCCACAGTTCTCATCCTTGCCTGCAAGGCCCATTTAAGACACAACTGGTTTGCTTGTTACCTCTTCAAAAATACAGTACAATACAATAGTAAGAAACACTCCATATCCTTTTAATAGAAGATGTACATTTCAAACCATCTAATATTCCATGTCAAGTTCTGACTAAAGGTACATTCTTTTCTAATTCAAAGTCTTTTAAATCTGTATAATTAATATTGCCAGTCAAGATGTACTGATCCTTTGTGTGAAATCTTTCTCCAAATGAAGTATCTTAACAATCCTGGAGTGCACTCGCATGGAACCCTTGATATAAAAAACTGGACATCTGCTCATACAATTATTCCAAGTTGCTTTTTCCGTACTCTCACAAGAGCAAAACTCCAGTGTCCATGAACTGCTGATAAGTAGCTGCAGCTGTCTACACACACTCACTGTGTGAATTCATCCCTTAAGAACAATCTGGCAGACTCTGATGCCACAGCTTCCAAGAAACATGAATAATGTGTGGCTATTCTGGGTTGAAAGAGTGACCATTGGTGGCCAGATATTCTTATGACCCTCAAATCCTTGCAAACAGCAAAGGCAGAAAATGAACTTTGCTAGACAGAAGTATCCCTTTTGTGGGAGCTCCACGACTTCTGATGCATGTTTGTGCAGTGAGGTTTCTGGAATTCAATTAGTGCCCAAATGAAGGTAGTGCACACTGATCCCAGCAGACGAGCTCCATCAGAGAGTTTGGTGCCTCAGGATCTCATCAACTTTCCAGCAGCTTTCCCAGTGCTTGGTCCCCAGGGTCTCATAAGGAATCCATTTATCTGGAATAGGTCTCATTCTTCCAGTTCTCATTATTCAGTCCTACCAGGAGACAATCATTGCTTTCTAGTCATCTTCTGGAAGGTTGTTATAGCCTGTTCCACCTGTTCCAACTCTGAATGAAGCAAGAAAACCTGCAAGGGAAAGGTAGAGATGAAGTATGTGGACAATTTGACACTGAACAAGATTCTGTTTCCCCCACAAAGACAATTTTCAAAGTAACAGGAAGAAAATCAGCTTCATGGATACCTGAAGGTTCCACAGACCACAGGTTAAGAATTCCTGCCCTATAATGTTTGGTGACCCTTCCCTCACCTCCCTCCTTTGAGGTTTTTTTGGACTACCTGAGCAAGACTTTGAGAACTGCAGTCCAAAAAAGTAACTTTATAAAGGTTTATGGAATAGTCAGTACCTTTTGCTGGTGAGCGGTTTTGGCCTTGAGGGAGACCTGCTCCTGATATCTGGCCCCTTCTGCCCGTGCTGTGAGATCTGTCAGCTGCTGACCCAGCTTCTGTTGCCGAGATGTCAATCTGAGGAGCTCCTTCTGGGGGTCAACCAACCCCTGCAAGTTACAGAAAAGTCACAGACAACTTGGTTTGGCACACAGTGTCACTCAAAGAAGCGAACTCTTTTTCTTCTTCACTATAGCCAAGGCTGATTTAAGATAATTTCATGTCTGAGATAAAGAATAAGACCCCTCCCTCATTCAACAAATAAATATTGAATAGACTGGCAATACAGATTTTTTGTCCACCATATTGGAAGGCAGCAAATTAGTTTAGATAGTGCAAGGCTCATCTCTCCAACATCTCCCTGTCCTCTTGCCTGAGGTGACCACTTCTTATTTCCTAATGGTAGGAGAGGCTAAGCTCATATCTTGTATGCACTCTGTTCCATTACTGCTGCTCCTGCATACCGCTTGGGTCCAGGCCATCTGAAAGACTGTACCATTCCATATGATCCTGACCAAGTTTTGAGATTCTGGGGTAGGGCTGGGGCATCATCTCAGTTCCACTGATCCCATAGGCATGTTTGGTGAGGACATGAAAGAGGGCTTCCCCAGTGACTATCCTCAGACTGTGAAACCTCCCTCCAAAGAAAGCTAGATTAAAACATTAAAAACATTCTATCTGTATTCTGTTTTAGCTTACACTGTAAGTTGCCTTGGATACTGCACTGGGAGAAAGAGAGATAAATAAGTAAATAAGGCAATCCAAATTTATCATCTTTTCACCTGACACAGGCTCACAATCTTCCCGCCAAGCATGCCACTTGGTCACCATTGTTTCAGACTTTCCTCATAAACCATTAACTTGAACCCCCAAATGCCCCAATTTTGGCCTTACCTGCAGATCCACATAGATGGCAGTATGATTGTTTGCCCTCACAACCACACAGCTCGCAGGTGGCTCTGCTCCCTCAGAATCTGGAAGGAGCTTTAGAGATCCAGCCAAGGACAAAGTCTGCAGTGCTTCCCGGTAGTTGTCATACACACCAAGTGGAACTGCCTCTGGGCAGACCAGATACACTAAGGACAGGCAGAGAGAGTTAAAGAGCAGTTTGAAGTGAAGCAATCAAAAGATATCAGCCAACATGGGGGAGGATGTAGACATTCCCTCTATAGTGCATGATTAGTATTCTTATATCCACCATTGGCTCTGTCTTGAACTACAGTAGCGGAATTGTAACACCCATCCAATAAGTGTATTTTTCGAAAGATAGACTGCCTTCCAGATTGGGGCCTGCCTGTGTGACATCAAAAACCCCAAAAGGGAAAACACGTTAGCAATTTTGAGGGAGCAACCTGTATTTCGATAAAGGAGAAACAGTAATATGGCTACACCTCTCTCTCACGATATTGTTCACAAGGTAATGGCAAAAGAAGAGGACCACAGAAGCAGAGTACAAAGCCACCACTGAATGGAACTCTGAGAAATTCTAGTAATTATTCTGTGATAACATCATGTAAAATGCAGCTTCCTGTTTGGTTAAACAGATACTCAGCTACAAATGTAGACTCTTCAACTATCATCAGGCATTCTGATGATAGTTAAGGGTCTTATTTTTCTAAAGTGAGATACATTTTTAAGGACAAGCCATGGACAATAAGGGGATATATCACCTTGTGGAAAAAATTTCCCTACAAAAGAACTTAAAAGAAACTTCAAACATGCATACACTCTCTCCAAATTCACAAAGAAAAAACTAAGTGTATCAATTCTTTAACCACAGCACCTGCCATATGTGACTATTACAGTTAAAGCAGGTAGTAATACTCCTTTCACAAGTAATTTCCAGATATTCACTGCATGCTTGGAGTGGACTGGACATTTGCTAGCCCCATTCTACAGCGCTGATGTGCTTCCTGGCTCTGTGCCACTGGTAGAAAGTAAGAATGGGGAGCATTTATATAATCTCCACCACATAATTAGGAATAAGGAGCGCATATACACTCTCCACCAGGAACCAGGACTTAGGAAATGTATCGTGAAGGAGTCTATTCATATCCAGACATTCACACTCCACTAAGACCTTCAGTCAAATGTATAGCCCTGGTGGTGCAGTGGTTAAATGCTAGTACTGCAGCCACAAGGTTGTGAGTTCGATCTTTCTGGGCTCCAGGTTAACTCAGCCTTCCATCCTTCTGCAGGTTGGTAAAATGAGTACCCAGCTTGTTGGGGGCAATTAGCTAACACATTGTAAACCGCTTAGAGAGCACTTGGCTGATTAGCAGTATAGAAATACACATTTTATTGCTATTGCTAGAGGTGAGACAGCATACTAAAGACGCGGTCAGGCTTAATGGACACAGTTCCATTTGCTCCACAAACATTAACTGAACTAGTAGAAGACCCTGAAAAAGTTTCAGGTGGTGCCAGAATCAGTGGGTGTATGAATACAACCCTCACTGCTAAAGTCAGTTCACTGTTCTTACGAGAAACAACTCTTTAATCATTTATAGGAGTTTGTCCAAAAGCTTCTCACAGTCCATGAGCTTGGCCTTTTTTGCAAATTTCCCAATCCTGGGGAAAATAAACAACTCCCCATAGCAGACGTGTGAAAAGCCTCACCTGTTGGCCGAGCTTTAGTGAGCTGGTAAGTTGCCCTTAGGGCACGCACTACTCTGATGACTTCCTGTACCAACAAGAAGTTTGCTTCTTCCTCAGGATGACACCAATGAGCCTGGAAATAATGGGGGGAAATAAGACACACAAGAAAAGAACTTTTCTAGCAGATTGGAGTTAAATTCTCAAATGCACGGTGGTTTGTATCGTGAAGGAAATTCAGTCTAGCACAAATAATGAAAAACCACATCCGCTAAGGAGATGTTTACAAAACAAGCCTCAAATGCACCTGACTTGTGAATGGAGGCTTTAACCACATTGAAATACCAATTCCCACCCCAGTTTAACTCATTCCTCCTTTTATATGACTCACCAGGTGCTTTTTGCTTGGGTATCTGGCTACACAGATGCTGGGAGGAGACCCGGAGCTCTTCTTGGGAAGCCGCTGCCACAGCTCCTCTGTGAGGAAAGGCATAAAGGGAGACAGGAGGCGCAGAGCCAGGTCCACACAGCTGTGCAAAGTCTGACGGGTAGCTAGGAGCCGAGATGGATCCTGACTCCTCAATATGGGTTTTACAGATTCCTGCATAGGAAGTGACAATAATCTTAGCGTGAACTGGAAGGACAAGGAAGGCTTTCTGGAGATCAAACCCTGTGGGTCTGCAAATGGTGTGCTTATTCAGCTTTGCTTCCAGTTAAAATCCAAAATCTCCATACTCCTTGAACTACAACCATCTCCCCTGCCCCCCTTCTTGATTTGTCTCCTTTCACATGTTAAACAGAGGTGAGAAAACAAATGTTTTGGACTGCAAGTAGCACAGTCCCTTACTATTGGCCATGCTGGGTGTGACTGATGAAAGCTGTAGGCCAAAACATCTCCAGGGCCAAATGTAGGCCATTTGGCCTACATTTGGAACATCATAGGTATGAAGCTGTAGGCCAAAACATCTCCAGGGCCAAACATTTTCAGTTGCTTTGCTGTAGGCAAAGATTTAGCCAAAGCTCCTCATCTTGCCAGAGGCAGCTGGAATCTGAATCAAAACTTACCAAGTAGACATCACAGAAATCATGCAGCCAGAAAAGATGGACTGAAGAGGCAACAGAATGCAGTTCATACTCTTCAAACCCCTGGGCACAGTCTACAACTGTGTGATAGAGACGGCTGAGGATCCACTTATCCATTGGGGAGTTAGGGAAGACCTGGAGGATGACATAAAGGAGTGGCAGTAAAGCTTCAATTGTTTAGAATGCATATCCCAGCTTCTGTCACAGAACTCAAAGCAACAATCTCAGCTGGTCTTCCATCTAGGCATTGCCCAGTTCCCAAGCCATACTTATAGCTTCATCAAGATCGCTGTACCATTCTCCCTGAGACCTACTCCCTTACATATGAGCTGCAAGTAACCATCACCCACATTCCCAGTTACCTCCTCTGGATCCAGTGGGTTAAATCCTTCTCCCAAGGCTGCCAAAGTGAACTTTAGGGCATTCCACACCTTGTTGCAAAAGCGACTGGCATTCTCCACTGTGGCCACATCAAGATTAATGCCATTGCCTGATGTGGAGTAGGGGAGTATTTATTTAAAATAATTACATATTAGAAAAAAAAAATCTGTACCTGACATTCTCGCCTTTTCTTACTATTTTGTGCTGTAATTGTGTTATTATGTTGGCTTTATCTGAAAACATGTTTCCACTCAGCCTTTCTACATGAAGTGCCAAAAGCAGCTTTTTTAAAAGTTTAGTTTTTAAAAAAAATATATTTCATACACGGTTATTTGATGGAAAGGCTATATATAACAGGTTTTTTTAAAAAAATGAGTTAGAATACAGAAATATCACTTCACTCAACTATGAAACTCACTTGGAGACTACAGTCAGTCTTTGCCTCAGCTTAGCCTACCTCACAGTGTTGCTGCAGCAGTACACTGAGATCACCCCATATACCCCACATTAAACAATGAGGCACCTATGAGATAATCAATCAGTAGTTTATCAATGAACTACTGACAGACACTTCAAATGAATTTCACACCAAGTCAAGTGTGAGTTTCATTAACCATTAGCGCCTAATCCACTCTATTTATTTTGCTCTTGCCAGCCACTTCCTCTTTCTCTTATTTAACAGATAGGAGACTGGAAGGAGAAAGGCCTAACTTCTCACCTTGTGCATAATATGTGCAGAGGGCAAACCTTAAAGCATCTGTACCACATTCAGGAATTCCTTGAGGGAAATCACGGCGCTGGAAAGGAGCAGAGACAGAAGGTGGTGAGGACGCTCAGAAGTGACAGAAACAAATTTGGGTATGGGGGAATCGAGAGATGGGGTGATCTCACCTGGCCTTCCATAGCAATAGCAACCTCTCTTTGATCCAAATTGCTATTTTGAAGCTTCTCCTGTAGAATCTGAAACAAGAAGGCAAAATCAGAACAATTTAGAACTCAGAAGTAATAAGGAAGAACCTGCAACTCTATCAGGTTCCCACTAGCCACACAGTCATTTCCTTTTACATGCCACCACAACCACAGGCTAGCCACATATTTTGTACATGGCTACACTGCAGAGGCAGGATCTGAGATAAGATGGCTTGCCCGGAACACCTCTTAGTTGCTAACATTATGGGAAGGCTAGATGGATATCAAATTGCAGCCAAGGACAGGTAAACATATGGTGATGCTCCTAAGCTATGTCCTATAATTAAAAAGTCCTATATTTAAAAAGTATGTTACTCTAAAATATATAGTTTATAGATGATATTTCATATTTTAATCTGAGATCCTAAAGCTGTAGTTTACCTAGTCTGTGCCTAAATTCGATACTGATTTGAGAACTGGAATTCTCTTTGACAAGGGAGTGCTAAGGGCTTTAGGACTTATATAGAAAGCACTTGTTCTAACCACCTGAGCAGGAAGTACCTGCAATGGAGCCCCATGGATAACATCTAGAGGGTCAATCACATTCCCGAGAGATTTACTCATCTTCCTGCCATGAGCATCACGGACCATTGTGTGAAGGAATACCTGAGGAAGAGAGAAGATCAAGCAGAATGAGACACAGGCCTATGCTAAGAATTTTTGTTCCAGACCCAGAATCATACCTATGATGTTCCAAAACACAGGATTTATTAAGTAAAGGTATATCCTGTCTTTTGGACAAAAAGTAGCACTTGAGGCAGAGATCAGTACTAACATCTTAGGAAAGGAAATGTAAGTAGTAAGGACCAGTCAATAAAATCTGGCCACATGAAAACTTGACTCTGGCAGAACTTTAGAATTTGGCAGGAGAGGCAGGATCACAAGACTTTAAAACAGAACTCAAAGGAGTGGCAAGTATTAATTCATATACAATAGCAAGAAAATGCAGGTTATCAGTGATTATCCCCTGAAAGGCTATGTTTACAGCCAAAACTATGCTATAATCAGGATACACTGATGCAAAAGTTGTTGTTGTGTGCCTTCAAGTTGTTTTCAACTTATGGTGGCCCTAAGGTGAAGCTATCATGCGATTTTCTTGGCAAGATTAGTTCAGAGGGGCTGAGGCCTGAGGTTGAGAAAATGTGACTTGCCCAAAGTCGTTCAAGTGAGTTTCCAGGGCTGAGTGGAGATTCATGCCCTGGTCTCCAGAGTCACAGACCAGTATTCAAACCCCTACATCATGCTGGCTCCAATCCAAATGTATATAATAAAAAGTAAGTGGCTTCAATGAAATTTCCCCATCATGCCCTTAGAAACTGAAATACAGGATTTCTGCTATCCAGCCTATACCTCAGAAAAAGGCAGCTCTCCAGTTAGTTGTTTACCCAGCATCACCATCCGGGCCACCCAGAAGAACAAAAGATCACTTCCTGTTTCCAAGAGGCTATTGGGATAAAATTGCTTGAGGTCTTCTGTCTGTAAAGAAGACAAAGACAGCCCAAATATTACCACATGACCATCAAACATCAAGTAGTGCCCCCCTGAATCCTTCCTCCATTACCTCCCTTTGTGTTTGCTTCATGATCCAGAGGTCATTCAACTCCAATGTACCTGAGCTTTGGACATAAACCTGGGAGATTGTGTCCAAGCCTCACCTGAGTTTCAAGGCCTAATCTATACAAAGGGCATTAATTCAACAGAAAGGTACATATTCCTTAAAAGATTAGTGTGTAAGTTATATGGTTTAAGATGGTAATGTTCCTCTATGTGTTAACTATAGAGAAACCTGTCAAGAGACACGCAGAGATAAAGATTCAAGTCATATGAAAATATAACATCTGACTTGCCTTATACTGTAATATAACGAATATATGATGCCTTACATACAATGTAATGTAATGAATGTGCCCAGATGGTAACATATCCCTGTTTTTCCCTAAGGGAGTATATATGTTTATATATCTAAGACTGCTAAAATAAACAGCCTAAAAATTAACAAAGAGCCTGCTCATTCTCTCATTATAAATAAACTGAGATTTCCGTACTTAAAAATGCTTGAGGGTTGATGTTGACTTTGTCTGCCTGGATTTCACTGTGATCCCAAGTTGGACGCCCTGGCAGCCAGAAGGTGATAAAGAGACCCCGGACAGAAACAGATTAGCTGACAAATGACAAAGGACACCCATTCTAAACAGATGGGGTGCAGAACCAGGCCTGTTTCAAAAGGCTGAATATAAAATAAACAAACAAGTTTGAAAACTGCAGGGCACAGTGTTGGTGGACCATTAGAAGAGCTTGGAAAAAAATACTTTGGAGGATCACAGTTCAAAGGACCTCCATATTGACTGGGAGATTCTAGAAGGGGTAGTCCGAAAGAATTTTTTTTCAAGCTCTTACTGTTGCAACAAGATGTCTTTAATGGCAACATCCCTTGCCTTTCCACCTTATAGCTACCACTGCCTATTTGCCTGGCCTCATTCTATGGTCCCTTCCGGAAGAAAAGGGCAAGGATAGTACATGTTTCCTTGTTTCTGTCCTTCTTTGCTTAGCCAGAAAGGATAAGTAAATAGGCAGTGGCAGCAAGGAGGGGCAGCAGAAGCAGGTTCAAGGGGTTTGCTGTGGCATAGGCTTGAACTCATGCCCAAGAATGTCAGCTTATGGCAAGAAGGACTCTGGCTCTTCTTCTGGAAACTTCTGCATCTATCCAAAAACAACAGCAGGTTAGCAATCCTGTGCCACCCAAGGCTTACTCACATTATGGGGCCAACCCAATGCAGCAAAAGGGAAAAGTCCAGAGGAGAACCAGGTGTCTAAGACATCAGTATCTAATGAGAAGAAAAGCAAGAGCAAATCTTATTGAAAACACAAGCCTTGGGGGAGAGATAAAAAATAAGAGCAGTTTAGATTGGTAAGCGCTTTAGAAAAAGTGGAGCCTGGGAGAATTTTTTTTAAACAACAACTAGAATTTCTCTGCTACATAGTAAGTGGCCATGTTGGATTGGGAATTCTGGGAAGCACGGACAGAAACATTAACTTCCCAATTCCTGAAGAAGTGAGAAGAGCAAAAGAAGAGGCACTCCACTGAAGAACAGAGTCATGAGGCAAAGGACAAGATGACACTCCCATCCAGAAAAGAGCTATGAATTGGACTGTTAGCCGAATCTAATACTGGTTGAGGGACAGCATCCTTTGCCACATCTGAGGGCTAGAGGCCAGTTTAGTGGGAAAGGCAGATCCATGTTGAACAGACCACAGAACAGCTGGGAAGCTCAGGAGGAAGAGCCAGGTGACTGCGACTGCTGCCACAGGGATCTGCCACCTCTGGAGGATGCTAAAGAATGTGACTATATCTAGCTGCTTTTTCAGAGGTTGTGTATCAGTGTACCTACATTAAGACTAGGAGACGTATGTGAGAGAGTTCTGTCTTTGAAGAACTCTGAAAAATTACTTTCTGAATTATAACCCCTATAATCTGGTTAGGATATTCTACAAGTTGTGGTCCAAAAAATGTAACTTGTTCAAGCCCTGTTTTTCTTACACTAACCCAGATGGTACCTTCCCTTCCCGAAGTTCAAATGCTTGTCCTCTTGCTTTACCTCTCACCAACTCCAGATCCTCTTCCGATTTTCCCAGCATTCCTGCAGCTTTCCTCCGTGCTTCTGCTTCTGTCCTACCCACTACCCAGATTCCATCACTCTCCTCCCGCTGCAATCCAGGACAAAAATGAAGTTCAAATGATGGGAAGAGACAGAGGCTACTCTTACCAACCAACCATGTGCTATAGAAGTTGGCACAGAATCTGATACGCTAACACTCACCTCTCCTGTGCCAGGTGACCCAGAAACTGTGACTCGATAGGCTGGAATCTGATGACCCCACCAGAGCTGGCGAGAAATGCACCAGTCGCTACGGAAGCAAACATCAAAAGGAGACCATCAAGATTTTGAGAACACAAAAACCATCCTGGTAGATCAAACTGATAAAGAGAACTAGTGTGGTGTAGTGGCTGAACAAAGATTTCAACAGGCAGGTTCAAGTTCTCAGTGAGACATAAAACTTGACTTTCAGCCACTCAGGATTTCTCAGCCTGACCTACCTCACAGGGCTGTTGTTGTAAGAATTGTGAGGATGAAGAGATACATGTATCCTACCTTGAACTCTCTAGATAAACTGTGGAAGACACTTAAAGCAGCTAACACTTTGGGAGCTTCTGGATTTTGAGTCAGTAAAGTATAATGGATATGAGTGCAGGACAGGGAACAAAGAGAAATAAGCTCAAATCTTGTCCGAGACATATAGAATATTGGGTGGCTTTGGACAACTTGCCTATTTCAGTGACTTTCAAGGGCTATCATAAAGATAAAATAGATAATTCAATTGATACCTAACCAAAAAGAACTAGAAGGTAGCAGTACAGATTTTAACAAGGAAAGAGACAGTGACACAGAATGTGATGCTCCAGGTTCTAGCACCAACATTTCTAATTAAAAAGCAGAGGAATAGGCAGGCGATGAAGAGGGGGAAAGAGTTTGGAAACTGAGTCCTAAAGTTTTTTGGACTGCAATTCCCAGTATTCTCCATCCAGGTGCCCTAAAAAGTAACTATCCCAGATTTGGGGACACAAAACATAATTGCTATAACCACAAGTGTACAATAATTACAACTGCAGTATTCTGGCAACTATTGTGTTTCACAAATTATTTTCCAGGATTGGTTGTGATTCTTTAGAGAAAACCCAACAGTCAGATGAACAATATTCTGTTGGATGAGCAAACAGACCAAGAATACAAGGTGACTTTCCTTGTTTATATGTAGGAGAAACTGAAAAACTGATTATTTGAATCAACTCTTTTAGAGTCCTGACTGGTCTATCGAAAGGTAAAATGTCGGGGTTGGGGGATTCAACTGCGTTCCTCTTACCTGGTACTCAAGAGCCAAGTCTTCCAGTTCTTCTCGTGAAATTTAGGAGTTAACTTCAAACACCCAGATCCCACAGCCTTAAGGCAGGAATGAATAAAGCAGACGTTAAGTCAAGGCAGGTCTATTAAAAATCATGGAAGGAGTGGTGAATACTTATGAGAGTTCGAAACATTATTGTTTTGTACTTCAGCTCCCTTAATTGCTCCCCCACCAGATGGCATTTTAGTTGGAAGATTCTGATAGTTGCAACCTAAACAACAACAAGAAGAGAATATACTTCACATGCTCTGATTCTCACATTCCAAAATGAACCTGTCATCTAACAAAAGAAATACATCTAGTATTTCTGTCTCACCTCCATGTCACCAGATCCTCTGAAGACGCCAGCCACAGATGCAGGTGAAACATCAGGAGAAAATACTAATAGAACACAGCCTCAAAGCCCGGACAACTCACAACAACTTACATGTAGTATGTTTGCTCGCTAAGTCAGACAACAAAGATCCCTGCAATCTTAACACATGAAAGCACCCCCCAATGCTTCAACTTTGTTTCATTTTTAGAACCATGGCCTCTGGGGACACTGTCAAAGTACTCTAGAAAAGTTCAGGTGTTCAGATAATTACCTCTAAGGCCTCACAAGCCATTTTTTCACATCGGACAAACCACTGGTTCTTCAGGAGAATTTCAATCACATCCCCCGAGCGACTATGATGACAGAAAGCAGAGAATACAAAAACATTACTTTTAGGTCAGTGCTTGTAAACCCTTGTTCCTCCTAATGTTTTGGACTTTAATCTTAATCCAGAGGCCCCAGGCAGCCTGGCCAATGGACAGGGACTATGAGAGCTGAGATCCAAAACAACTGGTAAACCAAACACTGAGAACCACTGATCTAAGTTTACAATCCCAAACCAATGCTCTCTTGTGTACTTTCAGCTACAGATGTACAGGCATGGCTTCCGTTACTGTTTGCTTAACCATTTTTAAGAATGTTTTATAACTAGTTTTATTTTAGATCTGTTTTAGATGGTTTATAACAAATTCCTTAATTTAACTATTAATAACATCCTTCCAAATTACAATGTAATGTGAAGAACATGAAAATACCAGCAGAAATCAATTTTTTTTAAAACAGAGATTCATTAAAACAAAAACTACATATTTTGCCCCAACAGGGCATTTCTGTTATGGTCTGCTGCCCTAAGTGTAATTATAAGTTTGTTTTACACAGAGCTGTTGTCAACTGATCAGTCTGTGCTTGATTGGTTGCCCCTTACAGATCTCCACCCTCAGGCTTTATTCTCCTCAGCTTTAGCTGCTTTCTGCTATCTTAAAGACTTTGTCCACACAGCTCTCTTTTATCCCATTCCTCCACTCATCCTGCCATCCTGTTATCTTTATCTCCTTTTTAAATTATCATTTTTAAGTTCCACAATAAAGTTCAGTTTTCATTTACCTCAGTGCTTGGATGTGACTTCTCTGGACAGATATACAACTAAACACAATGTATGTCAAGTCCAGAGCACTACATACTCAAGCCTTTCCTAAACAGAAAGATCTTCACCAGCTTCTGGAAGATCTGAAAGCAAGTCTCAAAGCTGGGAGCAACCACTGAAAAGGTCCTGTTCTTTCTCCCTAAGAGACATATCTCAGAAGTTCTTGACATATGCAAGATGGTCTCAGTAAATGAACAGACTTGCGTGGGAGGACACAGTCCCTCAAATACCCTGACTCTTAAACCATTCAGGGCATCAAAGGTAATCACCAGCACTTTGAATTGTATCTGGAAACCAACTGGAAGCCAGTTCAGAGATTAGTCATATGTTCCCTGAACATAGGCCCTATTAATAATTGTGCTGCTGCATTCATGACCAATTCTATAATTTTTTTAATTTTAAACAGAGTCTCCTTTTAGAAGGTTAAAAGATTTATTCCTATACCTACTTCTGACAATGTATAACAGCTTGGGCAATTACAGCCCTTCAGATATTCCTGAACTGTAACTCTCAGCAGCCCTAGTCATCATAGCCAATGATGGTGGAGCATGGGCGCTGCAGTCCTAAAATACCTGGAGAACTACAACTGCCTGCCCCTGATATACACAAACTCCAAGATAAAATGGGAGTATAGCAGAGGAGAAGAGAAAGTGGCATAAGTTTTTAAATACTTTCTGTACCATTACCTGCAAAGAGGAAGCACCAAAGGATGTTCTTTTGCACCCCGATGAAGACATTTCTCCTTCAAAGCAGCCAGCACCTTCTCTCGGGCCACAAACCTATTCAGCCCCTGAAAGAGGAGCATCCATTTGATAGATCATAGAGTCTTGGAGGCAACTCAAAAGGCTGTTTTTATAAACTCACCCCTACTTTAACCACATGCATATATATCTAAATGTATTGGCTGAACACTGCTCAAGAGGTACTTCCAAATGGGGAGTTCTCGTGTTAGAGAGATAATCATCATAATAAGTGTTTGATTCTTGCCCTTCAGTGGAGTCTCCAAATATGTCATCTTACATAGCTGCATCCCTAAGGCTGGCCTTGATCTGATGAACAAAGCACATAAGGGCGGCAGCCTGCATTTCTCATTATATGTACTACACTGCATCTATGTACATGTTTCAGAACAGTTGTTCTTGTTTCTAATGCACCTAAAAATCAGAAAGCAAAGCAGTGTGAAAATTTAATGTGCAACAGCCAAAGCAGTATGGTGGTCTGAACGTTAGACTGCAATCCTGGAAACCACGTTCAATTCCCCACTTGGCTATGGAAACCGACTGGGTGACCTTTGGTGCACCACACACTCTTAGTCCCAAAAACCCAGTGATAGGGTCACCCTAAGTCGGAAATGACTTGAAGGCACACGACAACGACGACAACAACGTGACTTAGAGCAATATACCGTACCACCAGAAACAGAAGACCAATCAGTCTGGATGCCCCATCAAAGGACATAATTACCTGTAGCCATTCCCCACACTCTGAAGTCATTGTACCATCTTCTGCAACAACTGAAATGAAAGGCAGCTGGTGCCGACGGGCCAGTTCATAGTCAGCATAGCTATGCGCAGGCGTCACTTTCACGGCCCCTGAAAAATGGCATGAAGTAGTGAGGACTGACATCTCTGGCCAGAATCCTGTCATATTATGCCAACACATAATGGCTGGCACATTTGCACAAGGAAGTATCCAGTATCTCCTGATGTAAGCAGTTACTAATCTGCCTAAAATGCAGTGGTCCAGCTAAAAGAGTGATTGAGTGCATGGTCACAGCTCTGCTCACCCATCCCCATGATCAGAATGGCAACTGGAACAACACTGAAACATTGCCTCTGTGCCTCTGTTGTTCCAGTCCAGTTTGAATAAGTGCGCCAATGGATTTTATGCTCCATTAGTACTGAACAGGATTTCATCTCTGACAAGGCCTCCAGGTCGGATGCTGTTGTGGAGTTCTCCATGACAAACTCCCCTCCTCTGCTGCAAGGCAGGGAGGATGTATGCTTCCTCACCTGTGCCCATCTCCTGCTCCACCAATGGATCTGTAATGACAGGAATGAGCCGTCCAGTGAAGGGATGGCACAGCCTCTTTCCATGGAGGTGCTGGCAAAACAAAACAGAGACAAAAAGTAATCAGGACAGATTGCAGTCATTTTTTCAGAAACTAAGAAGGGGACAATCACTTACTGTTTTTAAAAAAGCTATTTCAATATACCACTAATAACGTTTCCTGCCACCTCATTAACGAGGACTGTAGGAAGTGACCCTATGATGATTTAAGTTGCCGCTTCATCCGGCCAGTTAATTTGACTAACAGCTGCCTTCTGTGGTTTTAGGAAGAGAATTTTCTGTTCAACCTGACACAGGCAGAGATACTCTAAGATATATTTATTCTGAAGCTTGCTATTCTGCTTTTCCTAAAATAAAACAGGGGGTGAGAGAGGTCTCCTTCAGGAGATAGCATCACAGCCTAGATATGAGTACCAAAAATGTCTTCCAAAGAAAAACCATCAGAACAGATGGAAAACTTAAGGGAGCTTCCACAGACGCCCTTAGCAAGTTAGCAGACTCAAATGAGAGGTCCTTTTCCTTGCCTTATGCTCCCTGTATCTAGATCAGTGCTGGAGAACACAAGACCTTCCAGGAATTTTCAGGTTGCACCTCCCAATCATCCCTCACCACTGGCTATTTTGGCTAGGACTCCTTTAAGTTATAGTCCTATGAGAGCTGGAGGACCACACATCCCTAGCCCTCATTAAGACCAAATTGGGCTATGACTAATACAGTTCTTCTAAGCTTCCAAGCAGAGCTTTGATATGTTAATTTTCCCAAATCCCCCAACCAGTATGAGGGGTTTGAGAATGGCAGCATAAAAAGTTAGTTTCCAAGCTTTGTTTCCCATATTAGGTTGCACATTAACTTGTCTTTCTGTCCACAGGTAGTTCCCACTAGTTCCCAAGGTCTCTGCAACCCAATATCCTTTTTAACTGGACTTGCTATGGATATTCTCTGTATACAGATCATGTGCTCTACCTCTCACAGGATGGGAAAACAGGGCTGAGAAGCCTTACTGTGTACCGTTGATCATCTGGATGAACAGCAACAGCCACATCTCCCAACATGGTCTCTGGGCGGGTCGTGGCCACAGGAAGCTCCTCCCCTGCTCTCAGTCAAAAGAAGCAGAATCCAGGTGGCAGAAGTTGAAGAGGACAAAACAATGTTAATTTTACTCAAAAAGGCAGCTTGCTTCTGGGGAATACTTTGTCTAAATAGGAAAGTGGCCATATTATGAGAAGGGTCAGCATGGGAGGAAATTGTTGACAATAAGCATTACTTATTCCCTACATAACTTTTTTTTCTACTGTATTTCAATTTTTTGAAAATTATCTATATTCAGGATACTCTTCCCAATCTGATATCTAGCTAAGGAATCTCTGCCACAAGACTGCTGGTTTTTGCAGAGACTTCTATGTCAGATCTTGAGTACAACATCAAGGAATGCAAAATGCTAGAAAGACCTCTGGCCAGGTTTCTCCTTTCCATCATCTACCAAATAACACTTTTTGCACCCAAACCAGAACAGAGCCAACATGTTGCATAACAGACAACATCCTAGGCCAAAGTGTTTGTTTATTTTATTTATTTATTGGATTTATATGCCACCTTTCTCCCAGAGTGGGAGATAATTTGATCTGTTCTCAGTCAAAATGCATTTCAAACCTGCAACACTGTATGTTAGCCCAATCTACTTTGAAGGGTTGTTGCAAGCATAAAAATGGAAAATTTCACTATTTTGAGCTTCTTGGAATGAAGCAAGATGAAAAATGTGATTGACTGATTGATTGTTTATTTATTTATTTGATATGAATGCGAACTACAGAAAGAAAACAGATGAAAGCTCAAACTCCTATTAAAGTGCCCAATAAAACAAGTGAGCACAAGCAGCTAGACATCTCAGCAAAATGTGACATACAATTATCCCATTTTAAGATCAGGCTGTTGTCTCCTTTTGTGCATTCTGCTGAAGCCTACTCAGTATTGTTAACTCACCTTCCTCTCCTTCCACCTTATATGCAAACATCTCCAGGAGCCCAAACATCACTTTTCCCTGGACACCAGGCACAGAGAGTTCTGTCTGTCCCTCGAGCTGCCTGTTCTCCACCTGCCAAACAAGACATACTATGAAATGCCTATATCATGACAACACCAAACTCTCCCACCATCAACTGCCAGCTTTCTGTGAACTACATCTCCTAGAATCCCCCAGTAGCCATGCTGGTTGGAAGATTTTTTTTTTTTAAGGTGGACAATTTTTTTTTTTATGGCATGCAAACACATGTCAAGTACTGCAAACTCTTTTTTTCCCCCCTATTAATTCTCTCTCAAACACTGAAAATAACAAACAAACAAACCACAATTTGCTAAAGTCTGTGACCAGCCCAAAAGCTAATTAATTATCTCTTCACTTCAGTGCTACAGCAAACACGCACACAGAATTCACTCTGCTGTTCAGGCTAAATCACAAAGCCAACCCCCCCATCGTTCCACTGTCCCACCCCTAAAATACAGACCGTATGGTCTAAAGCTTTCCCATTTAAAATCCTATTCCTATAACACAAAAGGGAAAAAAGTTACAATTTGGAAATTTTAAACAGAACTAAATGGAATAGAATTCATTACCCCTCACAAATACATCCCCCATTTCTTTTTACAGATTTTTTAAATTGTATTTTTTAAATAGAAGCTCAGAATGCACCACTAAAAATGAGCATTAAATCCATCGTAGCGATGGTGTCTGCTTTTTATACATGATGGGTGTACACCATCGTTTATCTCATTTACATTTCAATTGAACAATAGATTTGCAAAGAAAATGTCTAATACAGACGTAAAAATATTCACACTTTTGCTTCACAACTGGTTGTACAATTGACAAACAGGCCTCTTTTCCCAAACTTTCTAGGCTAAGCAAGTTTATAAAATGTTAATCAACTCAACAAGAAAAAAAAGGGATTTTTTTTTCCTTTTAACTTCCAGGGAAAAGAATATGCAGTATATTGTATAAATGCAGACAGAAGATACTGCAAGCTGAACCACAATACTCCAGAGTGGCTGTACAGTGGGTGTGTGCAGTACAAACAAAAGCCACGCATGTTGTATCACAACTACAGTATAATGTATTTTGTCTGCCCCAAAAAAGGAAAATGCATGCATTCCCATGCCTTGGACTAAATAACTGAGGACTCCTCTGTGTACGTGAGTAGGGGTCTAAACAAATGTATCTTGCTCTGTTCTCTGGCATCCCTAAAGTCAGCCAGAACTCATTTAATTTCAAAATTCTATCAAGTATGTAAAGTGTCATTTATAAAAAAGCTTCACAAAAGTAGGTGTCTCTGTGTTGGTATCTTCATTTTTGCTTTTTCTGTGGGTGGGTGAGTGGGATGCCCAGCAATTCTGCCTCACCCCACTTCAAGCCCTTCCCTTGAGTTAGCAAGTCCTTCACGTACCACTTTGCCAGCAAAGCACTGTACTTCAACTTCCCCGCCACCAGGGAAGAGGCTGGGTGTTCAGAGCAGGGAAAAAACCTGACCCTTCTCCTCTACCACTACCACATTTGTCTCTTGATCACGTTCTTTTAAATTGCAAGCCCAGGCTCTAAATATGGAGGGGCGTCCTAATGAAAAGAGGCTTAAAAGTAAGTGTGTGCCGCACAAGAGTGGTGGTTGGAAGAGTTTAAGGACTATAAACCAGAAAAGTAACATTTTCAAGCTCTGACCTTGACATTCACGCTATCCCGTTTACCTCAATGTCAGAGATGGCTGATCGCAAGGCACATGACCAGTTCACCAGGCGTCTGTCCCGATATATCAGGCCTTGCTCATGCAGTCGCACAAAGGCTTCCGTCACTGCTTGGGAGAATCTCTGCAGAAAGAAAGAACAGAGGAGTGGGAGTAACATTTCAGAAACTGGGATGCCATCTGGAAAAAAAAACCTTTTGGGAAAATATGCTAGTTTTGATACCCCTTTACAGATCTAAAGTCACTCTGCTACTTTAGGAACAAAAATTGCATTATATATAGTTTGTTATACTCATGAAATGTTCAGGGTTGAGTATAAAATATTGAGTGTATGTAGACAGATATTACACTTTTCCTGTACAGTTTACTTTTAAAGAGTTTTTATTAGAAATAGTGCTCCTAAATGTTGAACTCCTGAGATAGAAAAGTTAACTTTCTCACTTAAAAATAAGCCAATCCAGAACTTTGAAAGAGAAAGGAAAGAAGTTCTGAACTGGATAAAGACACAGAATAAGAAAATGAAGGAATAAATAAAGACTGTTGGTAGTGCTGGTAATGTAAGCTAATAATGTTATAGGTAAAGTATTAAGTTGTAACATAACAATGTTAAATGTAACAATGTAAGACTATCTTTTAAACAGAAACAATGTATGAATGGAATGTAAACACAGACTCAACTGGAAAGAAAGATGCTTGGAAGCGGGGAAGGTTTTTTTTTATTTTTCAACTAAATTTCAATAAAAATATATAGATATAAAAAATAAATAAATGCTGAACTCCCCACTCCCTTAGAGCTTGTATAATGGTAGCTCGTACAACAAGCCACAAATTGAACCCACGTCTAACTGGCAGTCAGGACAACGCCTTAATCACAAGAATGCAGAGAAGTACGCAGTCTTACTTCTAAAAACACTTAAACTATCTTTTGAAGTTTCATTCTGCTTTTGCTACTTATTCAGGCTGGAATTCTCTATCATGGTGTACATTACATAAATTTACATATACTTAGATATGTAGTAGAGACACTAAGAAACCCGGTTAGTGAATTGTAAAGATGTGTAACAGGATGCCAGCAAAAGCATCCTGATATGCACTGGGCTCTACTAAAGCACACTGGCACTTCCTACTAGATACTCCAATGCACAAAGAGACCAGCGCAAATTGGCTACTTCACTGGCTTCCCTTTAAAGTAATGTAACACCAGCCCTTTATTGGGTACAGACTCAATTCTAATTAACCAGAGGTAAGTCCATTTAAAGATGTAAGGCCCCAAGAGCCTCAGTCTGTATCTTCACTTCCCTCCAAGGAGTTTGGAGCAATATTTTTTGCACTGCAACAATCTTGTGAACTTCAGACCTGACTAAGGATCTGAGCTTGGACTTCCTATCTTTCCTAAATTATCTTCTAATGATTCCTCTAATGAGAAGTCTGCTTGACTTTATACTTGATAGCCAGAGGTGAAAGGAGCTGCACGGGATCTCCCAGTAACCCAGTGGTGCAGCTAAACAAAAAGAATTTAGGAACTCCACAGCAGATTTACCACATTCTATGAAAAGGGGAAAGAACTCAGAAATGGTGATTCACAAAACATAACCATCTTTCAACATTCATTACTCACAGAGTCCATGGTGAAGCAGACTCGGTCCCAATCAAGTGACGCCCCCATCACCTTCAGCTGTTGAAATATTTCATTCCCTTTTCTGATGTCAGGGAAAGACAAGAACAAAACAAAATAAAATCCTATTATGTACAAATATAAAATGAAAATCAAGCCAGAAATATTCTACCTGGTTGATTGGAAAGTAGTAAGTCCCCTCTGGCCTTTAAAAAAAAAAAAGGTTTAAGACTATTTCATTTAAGTTTCACCTGGACATACAGTTCCCTATCTTAACATAGATTACTGCAAATCGTTACAGCATTTATGGCCACAGCCACTACTTTATACTCACTCCTCTTTCCAGTTCCAGACTTCTTGGAGGAACTCCTGTCGCGTGAGCTCTTGTCGCTGAACTCTTCGCTCCTTCCAGATCTTTTTTTCCACCACAGCCTGAAAAAAAAGACATAAGAGGACATAAAAAGCAGACTCCACTTGGAGGAAACCTAACTGGGACGCTCCTTCTGTCCCATCCTTCTTTAAAGCTACAGTCCTAAATCCAATCGCTAGGGAATAAGTTTCATTGCACGCTGTGGGAGAAAGCAGCCATAGGGTTGCCCTATTCACTTTGGAAACTTCAGCTACGTGGAGGGAAGGAATCACCCTCAAAGAGGTTCCGTGGTGGTTCATCTAACACTACCCCTTTCTGCTGGCACTTGGATGCCAGTAAAGATGGCACTACTCTGCCAATGCTCTAGCCTGTATTCAGAGCTTAACACTCTCCTCTTCTCCTGTACAGGCATACCTCACTTAATAAAGCCTCTGAGAAAGAAATTTCTTTTTACAAAGTAGTTTTATGCCTTCCCAGTCCCCCTATTTCCTCATCCTCTGTCTAGTTGGAAGGTTTTTAACAGCACTGACATTGGGAGCATTGCGAAGGAAGGCTGGAAAAACACAAACTGTCAATCTCAGACTGCAGCAGCATGTCTGCAGTAAACAATGCAATAAAGCTTAAGATTGGGAAAAATCAGGATTTTACACTAGCTAATCCAACTGTAGGTATGTGTGCCTGCCTAGAACAGGGAAGATAAGCAGCAGTTCCCTCCAGAATCCCTGAAGCTTACTCTACCTGGTTTGTTTCATTTCACACATAAATATTGTTAGTTTTGAATAAAAAGTTTACTGAAACCTATTGAACTGCTCTTCTTTGTGTCTGTGTGTTTGTGTGTGGTGTAGGAACCTATTTTTCCACGTTATGTCTACCTCCGATACCAAAGTTTCTGTTAAAGACATAGTGCCCAGGAACAGATCTATTTTGTTAACTGAGATATGCCTGTATTATGTTCTTTTTTGATGACTTGTCATCTAATTTTTTAAAAATTTAGTTCTGTTTCAATTCTGTTGGTTACACATCTTGATTGGTCCCAGCAGACAATCAAAATTCTGTGTCCACTAAGCTAGAAGGAAACAAGCACACCAGTCATAGTTGGGCTGTGCTGGGCTTCTCCCTTTTCCTCAAACTGGGTTTATGATTTTTTTTTAACTTCTCCTCCATAGGGAGGGGAACCTCAAATACCCTAACATCCATGCCTTAAACAAGTCCACTGAATGATATTAGGTGATTGGTGCACATTTGTTGCAACAACTGTTCATACACAACACAACAAGTTCAATGGTAAGTAAGCAAGGCAATCCTCTCCTGGTGTCCAGTTGAGGGAGTCGGGCTCCTTTGCTCTTGCCCAGCTTTTTATGGATTCTTATGCAGCTGCAATTACAGCCCAAAAACACTAGATGGCATCTGAGGCTAACTAATGGCCTCCCCTGCTTCTTTCCTCTGAATTTTTCCTTCCTGCCAGTTACTCACATCTATTTGAAATGCCCTCTTTCAAGTTTTTCTAAGATCACATTCCCAACAGGAAAGATTTAGAGCCTGATGCGCTCTGCTGGCAGCCTGTTGTCTCCTCACCACACATTCTGAGGCTGTATCTTGCTGGCCCGCCTCGCTGACATTTTTCCACTCCTACTCCCCAGCTGTTTCTTCCCTCATTCAGCCAACTCAGTGTAGGTCTGTGCTCCTGGGTGGTTCCCTAAGTTTCTCCTTCTTACACTTGGGGTTGCCTGGAATCTATTGATACCTCCCTCTGCAAATGGTGGCATTCTAATGTATAAGCAACTGTACTCACAGCCTGAACACTGGAACTACTAAGTATAATTACTTGTTCTTACCTGAGTTGCAATTCCAGCATGATCTGAACCTGGAACCCACAGAACTTTATAGCCTTGCATCCTCCTCCTATAGCAAAACAATAAGCAAACACATACACAAACAAATAGAACTCAGTAGCTGAGACATGAGCATTTAAGCTCTTGCTCAACACACACAGGAATCAGGAGTCTAAAAAACTAGGGGTTTCACTTTCATATTTAAATAATATTTCAATTTTTTTCCTTCCCCTTTATGAACTGTGTTGTGAGATCTCCAAGGCCCAAGATGCCACACTCTCTGTGCAGGGAATATGTAGGGAATATGTAGCCCTCCAGATGCTGCTGGATTGCAATTTCCATCAGCTCCACACAACATAGCCAGTGATGAGGAGGGTCACTCAATTCCCCAATCAGCTTTATACTATCCAAATATATCTGCTGTAATCTCCCCACTGTGATTCTACTGGGCTTGATGAATATTAATCTAATACAAAATACATCAGTAATAAACATAAGACGGTGTGAGACCCACCACCCTTACCACAAAAAAAAAACCCATAGCCATTTCCCACACCCTCTAGAACTTCACTTACCACCGTACCAAAGCATCTTCAATTGCCACCGTCAAAGCGTGGCCCAGATGCAGGGATCCTGTAACGTTAGGTGGTGGGATAGAGAGGCAAAATGTTTCTGGCTTCTGATGTGGTAGATGATGCTGCCAAAAGAAGGAGAATAAGATCAGCATTGGCAGAAGCTGATAATTCTCACTAGCCAATGAAACCTCAGGGCCCCAGGGGTGGGATCATTAACTTGAGATTCATAATATAAAAGGAGCCCTCCATTTGTATTCTGTGACTAACCAGATGCTTTGCTGGGAAACTGACAAGCAGAGCATAAAACCAATAGCTTTTTTCTGCTGTTTGCTCTCAAGTACTAACACTTTTCCATTACCCTACAGTTCTCCCTCCATTTCTTGTTGGACTTCAACTCCCATCAGCCCACAACAGGACAATCAACGGTTAGGCACCCACACATGCCAAAGCCTATGGTGAGGGAGCCAGTGGCGGGCTGAATATTCTCCCAATTTATTTCCTCCCCATCTCATACTCCGTCTTCCCCAGTAATCTTTGTGTTAGTCTCCACTCATTCATTCTGTCTTCTGTCAGTACAAACGGGAAGGCTTCTCTCTCATTCGTTCATTAGAACATTATTACAATACAAATGGAACATAGGAACAAATTTCTACCTGATATTCTGGTTTGAAAAATCCTTCTTTCACCCACCAAGCATACCAAGCAGCTTCAACATAGCGTGAGCTATAGGAGGGGGGCAGAGGCCCTGAGGTATCTGTGGGGAAGGACGTAATACATAGAATCCATCACTACAGCAGGCTTTTGCACACTGCATACATAGTTAAACATGTGTAGGTTTGCTGCTGTCACTGTGTGCCCTGAAATCATTTTTGATTTATGGCAACCCCAAGGCAAACCTATCACAGGGTTTTCTTGTCAAGATTTCTCCATGTTTGCCACTGCATTTCTCTAAGGCTGAGAGAGTGTGACTTGCTCAAGGTCACCCAGTTTTTTCTATGGCTGAGCAGGGATTCGAACTCTGGTTTCCCAGAGACCCAGCCAAACACTCAGATGACTGCACCATACTGACTTCTGTATATCTTCAAAAGTTACATAATTTATATGGATCCCAGAACGGAAGAAGAGGAGAGTGGATTAAACTGAAGGTCCAAACTAGAAGGACAACATGAGGTCAGAAGTCTTCTCTCACTATTGTGCTCCACTACTGTTCTTCAGAAACATAATTCTCCTACATTATAGTCATAATGACTAGTAGATATTGATATCTATGGATTAGTAGCGAGTTAGGAATACAGATATTTGTTATGTGCAAGTTCATCAATGTAGGGCAAAAAATATTGTTGAGGAAAAATTCATGTCTCTAACATAATTGGACAAAAGGGGCTCAGGAAAGGCTAAGGGTCGCCCGCTGTACCTTTTTTTCACCAGCTGTAGTTGGAATGTCATATAGAACCATATCTCTTGTAGCTCTGCCCTTTCCTCGGCTTGGACGCTCATCCTGTGAAGAGTAAAAACAGGAAGATTTTTCAAAAGGCCTCTGTGTGGTCAGAAGAAACTGACCATTGAGTCCATCAGCTCTCAGAAGGACTGTGGAGTGAAGTTCTGGAGTCAGAAGGAATTTTGGGTGACGTCAGAGTCAGAAAACATGTATCAACTCTGACTTCAAAATAAAACTTATAGTATTATAACAATACATGGTAAATGTATAATTTTATACTTTTATTTTATACTTAACCAAATAAATATATTTGATGTTCTATCCGTCTAAGGGGCTTGAGAATTCACTTGGTGATGATGAAATGCCTTGTGGTACTATTTTACTAACTACCTAGATATCCTAAAGGCATCAGATCCTTTGGGGTCGCCACAGGTTGATACGTGACTTGAAGGCACATACACACAATTTTACTTTAATTTAATTTAATAAATTTAACACTAGTAAATTTGTTACTATTAATTAATATATATTTGACATTTATGAAAGAATTGGACAGTAAAAAAAATAGAGGAGTCACAGCTGAAAGTTCAGTGCACTGACCCCACAGCCCTAGTACTCGGCTAATGAAAGGCAGGAAAAAACCAGCGCCCTTCTGCACAGAAAGAGAAGTCCCTCAACAACCCGCAGGGCTGCATACACCCACATTGCAGCCAGTGTAGTACAGCTGTTAAAGATTACTATTGTAATATTTTATTATTATAAAACACAGAATACAGAAAAAAGAATAACATAAGAATATAAAAAACTAATAAAAATTATGAACACATAAACTATACTAAAATATAAAAAGAAAACATAAAATGACCGCCAACAAACAATACAGTCAATATTAGTCATATTTATTTAACCTTTATATTAGTAGCTATTGCTAATAGTTTATCTATATCCATAAATTACTATCTTGTACCTATCCTATCTTTAATTCACTTTTCTTCCTTCATGTTACAAAAAAGTCCATAAGATGTTATCAATTCTTTAAAAATCATTTCTTCCTTCAAATGGTTAATTTCTCTTTATCTTATCAACTTATATTTATTAATAACCTTATGTTCATTCTATCTTCTCCCACTCCTTTTCTTATTTTCTATTTTGGAATAATCTTGCCAATAATTCATCTCCCTCTAATAACATCTTATCAAATTAATTCCCTGGATATTGTACAAATAAAGCATAACCAATGCATAATTCCAAATGAAAACCTTTTAACAACAGAGGTCTTCTTCATAAATTTAAGTTTACCAAAATACTTATTATCCCATATCCTCTTTCCAATTTTTTCAAAGTCATTATTTCTGAGGCCACTTTTCCTTTTCTTTGCTTTGAATTAATTTCCATGTTTTTTCTTACCGTAAGCCCTTCAAACTGACAAACTCGATTTGTTCCTCACATTCTTCTGTATTCCAGAAAGCTCTTTCTTCCAGCTTCATATTTTTCTTGCTTGTCTTTCTCCTCAATCAATTTCCAAAAGGCATCATTTTGGATCCAGTTATTCAAATCAAACCCCACCACTGTAAAATTCTTTCATGGAGCTGCCGGCTGAATCTAGTCCTTCTTGGTTCCTGCATCATCTTTTTGCATATCTTTCTGTAACTCCGCCATATAATTGTCAAATTTTAAATCAGACATAGATTCATTCAGCGCCAATTTTTCCTTTAAGATGTTTACTTTCATTTGCTCAATATTCCTGGAATTACCAGAATTCATATCCAGATTTTATATTTCTTCATACCTTCTAAATTGTGCATGTTTAAATTCTTTAAACTCCTTTAAAAAGTCCAAAAATTGTGCTGCATTTCCTCTTGCTGAAGTTGCTAATTGATTTTTAAATTAACAAAACACCAAAGTGAATTAAAAAAAATTGGAAAGCTTTCAGATGTAGCTTTCAATTGCAAGTGTCCAGAATAGTGACTGCACGGCTACTACTTTTTATGTTTTGGGACATAGATTACAGCAGTGGATTTATTAAATATGTAATGGGACTTTGTTTCTGCTACTAAGACAATTAATTATACTGTACATTACAAAGATGGAATTATTAAAATTATTTACCCAGTCTGCCTGAGGTATAGTGTTATCCCAACTTTAATATTTCTGCGAAAATAGACAATTCTTCTCTTATAAGTTTGAGTACACAGCCCCATCATTTTGGAATACAGAGTACATTGAATGGAATTTATTACAGCTTCTATTTTCGATTGTAACATTCACACTTTACAGATTTCCTCGCTGAATTTAGACAAATTAAAACATCTACTAGAAAAAAGTTCAATGAGATTACAGAACAATTATCCCAAGTTTCACAAAAACTGAATAATTTGTTTATATAACGATGAGGAGTCTAAAGTGCAACAGACAGTAGATGTGATATGTTGGCAGCCCCAGGGAAAAAAAAGATGCAACACAACACCTGACTTGGAATCTGGACATTGCGTCTACACAAACAGAGATACACAACCAGCAAGGTAAGGCGACAGTTAACACAGCTGATTTTGGAAAAATGAAGAATGTAAGTGATGCCACAACCCAGTTTACAATGATGATCTTGAATGGCAACATGTGAACTGGATTGTGAACTGACTTTATTTTGGAGATTGTATGACAACTGGTCTGTGAATGTACAAGAAGTTCTGCTTGGACATGAGAGGAACAACAATATACTGATGGATTCACTAACAGATGGATTCCACAGGAAAAATGTTCAATCTGAAATACTGGTTTCTACATATAAAGACATAGATTATGCATGATTGCCTTGATAAGGGTTTTAGGAATATTTAAATGTGAACCAATTTTTGGAAAAAATAGAAAGAACCAAGGGAAGAATGAAAAAATAGAAAGAACTGAGGGAAGAATGTATTTGATGAAAAATGTTTTATGATTTATAGTTCATGAAATCGGTCATAGAATTATAGAGTTGGAAGAGACGACAGGGGCCATCGAGTCCAACCCCCTGCCATGCAGGAACACCCATCACATCATTCCCAACAGATGGCCATCCAGCCTCAGTTTAAAAACCTCCAAAGCAGGAGACTCAACCACGGCACATTCCACTGCTGGACAGCTCTAACTGTCAGGAAGTTCTTCCTGAGGTTCAAGTGAAATCTCTTTTCTTGCAGCTTGAATCCATTGCTCCTTGTCCTAATCTCTGGAGCGGCAGAGAACAAGCCCGCTTCCTCGTCAACATGACATCCGTTCAAATATTTAAACATGGCTATCGTGTCCCCTCTTAACCTTCTCTTCTGCAGACTAAACATCCCCAGCTCCCTAAGGCGTTCTTCATAGGGCATGGCTTCCAGACCCTTTACCATTTTGGTCTCCCTCCTCTGGACACGTTCCAGCCTGTCGACATCCTTCTTGAATTGAGGTGCCCAGAACTGGACACAGTATTCCAAATGAGGCCTAACCAATGCAGAATAGAGTGGTACCATTACCTCCCTCGATCTAGACACCATACTCCTATTGATGCAACCAATCGCGTTGGCTTTCTTGGTTGCCACATCACACTGCTGACTCATGTTCAGCTTGTGATCTACCAAGACTCCTAGATCCTTTTCATACATACTGCTATCCAGCCACATGTCCCCCATCCTATACTTGTGACTTTCATTTTTTTCTGCTCAAGTGCAGGACCCTACATTTCTCTCTGTTGAAATTCATTTTGGTAGCTTTGGCCCAACTCTCCAATCTGTCAAGGTCATATTGAAATTTGATCCTATCCTCTGGTGTTAGCAACCCCTCCCAGTTTGGCGTCATCTGCAAATTTGATCAGCATGCCCTCCACTCCTTCATCCAAATCACTGATGAAGATATTGAATAGCACTGGGCCCAGAACAGAACCCTGAGGCACCCCACTAGTCACTTCTCTCCAGAATGAAAAGCAGCCATTGGTGAGCACCCTTTGGGTGTGGTCAGTCAACCAAGTCCAAATCCACCTAACAGTAGCCCTGTCCAGCCTGCATTTTACTAGCTTCTTTGCAAGATGGTCTATGATTAATAAGTTTTTAAAGGAAATTTATGCAGAGATTGAAGATATTTGATATTTATATAAGTTTTTCTTCTTCTTTTCCTCTCTTTTTTAAAGATTTGATCTTGAATTTGATATTCCTACTATCGCAGAAAGAGTGACTGGAAAGCGCAAAATGGTTTTGTTTGTTGCTTTTAGTAGTTATTATACAGAGATTGTTTATTTTAAGAACTATTAGAAGAATTATTAATTTTAATATAGAACAGAAAAAGAATTAGGTATTATTAAGAATACTAAGTAATAATTTTCTTTTTTTTAAAGTTAGTATTATTAACAACCTACTTAGACTTTAATTATTAACCAATTTTTTAAAGCTTAGATCTACTATGAAACTAAATAATATTCAACAAGTACTAACTCTAAAATTATTTTATGATATAATGGTTAGTTTGTTACTGCTGTATTACTACTCAGTGTTGGTAGCAGGAGCAGGAATCAATTTTTAGTTATGTGTAGTTGTAGTGTAGTTTAATATTTGTTAATTTTATTTGTTCTCAAGTTTTTGCTTTCTTCTTTGATATTTTATTATTCTGTAGCTTAGTTTAGTTTTTGTAGTGTTATTTTTTTTTCTTTTGTTGCTTTTCTTTGTTTCTTTCCTTTTATTCAAATAAAAATACTTTTTAAAAAAAAAAACAATTTATTTTACCCAAACTCTAATTCTTTGTTGTGTTTAATCATTTAAACACCACGGTATTTTTTTATTTCTATATATGGGTGGTGAAGGCTGGATAGTGTAGATGGCTGACAGGAAGGCAAACTTAATTCCTCTGAAATGTGGTGCTGGAGAACAATTCCACAGATACCATGGATTGTTAAAAAGACAAATAAAGCATCAAAAAGCAAATCAAGCCCAAACTCTTAGTAAAACCCAAAATGAATAAATTGAGGCTATTGCATTTTAGACATATCAAGAGGCAACAAGACTCACTGGAAAAGATGATAATGCTCAGTAAAGTAGAAGGCAGTAAGATGAAAATCACATTTATCTTGGGATCGACTCAATGGAGGAAGCTACTATCCCGAGTTTGCAAGATCTAAGCAGATCTGTTAATGACTGGAGCTCTCAAAATCCTCTCATTCATATGATTGCCATCAACCAAACCCAACCTGATGGCAAAAAACCACAGAAATTATGTTGGCAAGCTGCTTTGCATCAAAGCCCAGGAAGACAGACAAGATGTGAATCAGATACATACCTATCTCTTCACTTCCAAACTTACTCAGATTTGGCCGTCATGATTATTGGCCTTCACAACCCACTTCACTCACCTTCAGCCCAGCAGCCAGCCCAGCTTCAATGGATTCCAGCCTCTCCCGCTGCCGCTTCTGCTTCTCTACCCTATTTTTCAGGTGGGCCATTTTCCCCATCTGGCCATGGGGGTCACGCTTGCTAACTTGGGAGTAAGACCTCCAGTAAGCAGGAGCACCTGGGCGCCTCTTATGAAGCCGGAAAAGCAGATGGCAGAGAGAACACAGGGGTCGGCCAGCGCTGGGATTCAGCGTGGCTGATGACATGCTTGGAACTGGAAGCTTTCAGTTCTCATGGAATTATTCTCTTTGCTAATAAAAAGAACATAAAAAAAATTAGTGGGAAAAATCCAACAGATAAAGCAAGAACTTGAAGATAAAATGAAGAAATATAGCTTGAAGCCATGTTTAAATATTTGAAAGGATGTCATATTGATGAGGGAACAGGCTGGTTTTCCACTGCTCCAGAGACAGGGCCATTTCTGCACTCCAGTGCTATAGTGCTACTATTCCACTTCCAACCTCCTATGGAATCCTGGGGTTTGCAGTTTATGGAGGGGCCTTTAGAGTTCTCAGCCAGAAAGCTCTTTGGCCTCAGGAAACTACAAACCCCAGAATTCCACAGGATGCTGAAAGTGGAATAGTAGCACTATAACAGTGTAGGGCGGAAATGGCCTAGGACAAGGAGCAACAGATTCCACCTAAACCCCAGGAAGAACTTCCTGACAGTCAGAGCTGTCCAGCAGTGGAACATGCTGCCTGGGAGTGTGGTGGAGTCTCCTTCTTTGGAGGTTTTTAAGCAGAGGTTGGATGGCCATCTCTTGGGAGTGCTTCGATGGGTGTTCCTGCATAGCAGGGGGTTGGACCAGATGGCCCCCGGGGTCTCCTCCAACTCTGATTCTATGAACCTCACACACCAGTGATGATATCCCAATGGCTTTATTCCAGATAAACTACGGAAACTTCTATATACAACTGGAACTGATTCTGAAGCATATATTCTTCAGCAGCTGTGGGAGGGGACATTCTGGTAAATTCTGAAAATTCTAATTCTGATTCTAAGATAATGCACAACCTTGAGAATCAATGAAAAGAAAGGTCGGGGCTGAATTCTACATTACAGGCACTGGAGCCTTGTTTGGAGAAGAGGGGGTGCAGAAAAAGGCCATTTCCTCACTAGCCTGTTATAGCACGATCATTCCACTTTCAACATCCTATGGAATCCTGGGGTTTGCAGTTTAGGGAGGGGCCAGCCACAGGATGGCCATTTCTGCACTATAGTGTTAAAGTGCTGCTATTCCACTTTCAACATCTTGTGGGGATTCTGGGGTTTGTAGTTTACTGAGGCCAAAGAGCTCTCTGGCTGAGAATGCAATGTGCCCTTCCCTAAACTACAAACCCCAGGACTCCACAGGATGTTGAAAGTGGAATAGCAGCACTTTAACACTGTAGTGCAGAAATGGACGGTGTGGAAAGTGGAATGATAGCGCTGTAACAGTCTAGTGCGGAAATGGCTTGTTCCCATCAGTAGACCCCACGTCCACCCCTCTTTCAGCCCCTGACTGAACTCAGGAACATGGGCCTCCCAGTGCGACAGAGGGCCCTGCACCTCAGCTTCATTAAGATAATTAAAAAAAAGGGAGGGAGGTGTTAAACAACACTGACCTTCATAAGGACAGACTGGACGCGGGGAAAGGCCCACTCAGGGCTAACGAAGGCCCCCAAACGGCAGTAAGACCCCAGCCACCATTCCCGCGAAAGGAAAGCGACCACCCCCTATGCAAGGAGACGGCCGACCTGCGTGTGTCCGGAGGAAGTGCCTGGCGAGAACTGAGGCAGGCTGGGAACGGAAAAGCGGGGAGAGAGGAGGAGGTGGCGGCGGCAGCCGTTATAGTCTCGTGTTGGGCCTCCTGACGGTAAGGCTGATGGCAGAGTATTCAGAGGGAGAGAATTCGGCTTGTTCCTCAGTATGAGGCTGTGTGAGGGTGGTACGTCTGTGTGCGTGTGAGAGAGAGAGAGGCCTTTTCCGCACGAGGCTGTTATAGCGCGATGATTCCACTTTCAGCATCCTATGGAATCCTGGGGTTTGCAGTTTCGGGAGGGGCCGGTGGGTTTAGGTGGAATCCGTTTTCCTGTAGTTTGTTTAAATATTTGAAGGGATGCCACGTAGAGGAAGGAGGGGGCTTGTTTTCTGCTGCTCCAGAGACCAGGACAAGGAGCAATGGATTCAAGCTGCAGGAAAGGAGGTTCCACCTGAACCTCAGGAAGAACTTCCTGACAGTCAGGGCTGTAGAATATGCTGCCTCAATGGAGTGTAGTGGAGTCTCCTTCCTTGGAGGTTTTCAAGCAGAGGCTGGATGGCCATCTGTCGGGAGTGCTTTGAGGGTGTTCCTGCATGGCAGCGGGTTGGACTGGATGGCCCCTGGGGTCTCTTCCAACTCTACATTTCTATGATTCGTGCGGAAACGGCCACAGATGGTCCCTGTCTGGGGGTGAGGGTTTGAAAGAATGTCGGTCTGAGTCTGCATGAGCGAAAAAGAGGGGTGCGTGACAGGGAAGGAAAGAAAGAAAGAGAGGGGGAAGGGGTGTGACTGTGAGAGAAACACAGGACTCTAACACTCTAGACTGTTGTAGTGCTATTATTCCACTTTCAACCTCCTATGGAATTCTGGGGTTTGTAGTTTCCTGAGGCCCAAGAGCTCTCTGGCTGAGAATTCTAAAGGCCCCTCCCTAAACTACAAACCCCAGGATTCCATAGGACAGGGCTTCCCAAACAGTGTGTCGCAACACGTTAGTGTGTCGCCTCCCCGAGGCCGAGAAAAAACCCTCTCTATCTCTTGCAAAGGGTTAGTTTAACCTCTGGCTTGCCAGTAAAATTGAATTACTGTGTCACAAAATGGTGCACGTCTAAAAAGTGTGTCACCAACGTGAAAAGTCTGGAAAGTTCTGGCATAGGGTGTTGAAAGTGGAATCATAGCACTATAACAGTGTAGTGCAGAAATGTCCTGAATGCCCCTCCCTAAACTGCAAATCCAAGAAAGGATGGGACCATGGCAGCTCAAGTGGAATCGCAGTACTGTGTCTGTGTAGGGGAGAAAGGGCCCTTAGGTGACACCTGAAGCCTTGCAACATTGCAGTGGTGTTGACAAAGTGGAAAACGACAAGAGATCTGAAGAAGTTACTCATAGAGGAGTTCGCTAGGTCTAGTCCTGCTTTAACTTCACCCGAAGCTAAACCTTTGATATCGTTCTCATGTTTACAGACTGTTATGATGATTTCTAATGGTTTTCCCTTCTGTTTTGGTGGAGTCAGTAAAGATTACGCAAAGCAAATGAGCCAGTACTCAATTAAGTTTTATTAACACTTGTGTACTATAATGTTCCCAGGCACATTTGGTGGCAACAAGAGAGAGGGCCTTCTTGGTGGCTGCTCCCAGACTTTCATTCTCCCTCCCTTGCTCTCCCACTGCCATCCAGTGAAAACTTTCCTGTTTCTAAAAGCTTTTGGAACTGACTGGGATGAAATTTTAATGGTGTGGTGTTTTGTAGATTGGTTAAAGAGTATGTCTTTTAATTAATTTTAAATAATTTCTACACTGTAGATCAGTGATTCTCAACCTACCTAATGCCGCGACCCTTTAATACAGTTCCTCATGTTGTGGTGACCCCCAACCATAAAATTATTTATTTATTATTTACAGTGCCTCCCCCCTCGGCAAGGGCTGCCTCGCGGGCCAGGAATGGGAGAGAGCGGTCAGGGAGGGAAAGAGGAGCCGCGCGTCTCCCCCAGGAAAAAAGTCCAAGGAACCCCCCCCCGGGCTCTGCTTCTGCTTCACTCTCGTTTCCGCTGGGGGGGCAGTATGGGAAAAATTTCCAGAGTGTCGACCCTCGCGGGGGGGAGGAATCCCAGAGCCTTTGTCTTTTGTGCTGGGCACAGCTCGCCCCCCCGGCCGTTCTGCAGCGCCCCCCTCCGTGGCGAGTGGGGCAGGGGCGATGGCGAGGAGGGGGCCTGCCCCCCATGCTGCCACTGCCCCCCAAGCTGGCCCATCAGACGGGAGGTTCTCCTGGTAGCGGAGAAGGGGAGCGATTTCAGTCCCTTCTGAACAAGGGGAAGGAGGACATGAGCACGTGGCTCGCGCTTGCGCACCGCCACTCCTGGGCCTTTCTGCACGTTACCTTATCGCGGAGGTGGGGGGTGCCGTTCGTGCAAGCAGGTTCTTGCACGAGGTGCTCTCTTTACTGCTCCTTCAACCCGCAGCTGGCTTCCTGGTCGCGTGACCGCCCCGCCCCTTCCTCCCCCAGCGCAACCTACAGCTCCGAGACTGCACTGCAGAAGGAAGGGGCGGGGCGGTCGCGCGACCAGGAAGCCAGCTGAGGGACAAAGGAACAGCGAAGAGAGCACTTTGTGCAAGAACCTGCTTGCGCAAACGGCACCCCCCACCTCCACGATAAGGTAATGTGCGGAAAAGGCCCAGGAGTGGTGGTGCACAAGTGCGAGCCACACGCTCGCGGCCTCCTGCCCCCTTTGGCGGGAGCGCGTGCAGGCGCACGCACTCCTGCCAAAGGGGACAGGAGGACACAAGCGTGTAGCTCGCTCTTGCACACCACCACTGTGGCGGGAAGGGAGCCTAAGACCATCGGAAATACGTATTTTCCAATGGTCTTAGGTGACCCCTGTGAAAGGGTTGTTCGACCCCCAAAGGGATCGCCACCCACAGGTAGAGAACCGCTGCTGTAGATCATTTAATTCTTTTTAAAAAACCTTACATATAAGATGTTTTGTATGTTTGTAATCTGTACTGGTTTTCATAATTTGTAAGCCACTTTGAGTTTTGGGAAAAGTGGGCTATAAATGCATAAAAATGACAGGAACCAGACTTCATGGGCCTTTCACTGTGCGTAGGAGTAGGGGGACAGAATCTCTGCCTTTCCTAACATGAACTAAATCAGGCCCACAGTAGCTGAAATAAAACTATATCCAAGGAAGCTATTACAAAAGTTAAAGCCGTCATTTGCCCATGCCATAATTCAGGCATCAAAGAGAGGTGGATTTGGTTGGACAGACTATGACTATTTCTGCACTACACTGTTATAGTGCTTTTATTCCACCTTCAACATCCTGTACAATTCTGGGGTTTGTAGTTTACTGAGGCCAAAGAGCTCTCTGGCTGAGAATACCCTGCCCTAAACTGTAAACCCCAGGATTCCATAGGATGTTGAAAGTGGAGTAAGAGTACTATAACAGTGTAGTGTGATAGGACTCACAGTGTCAGTCTGAGAGTGTATGAGAGGGGGAGGGAGTGTGAGTGAAACTGTGTATGTGAGAAAGAGACAGACGAGAGTCATTTGGTGTATGAAAGAGTGTGTGTGTGTCAATTGGTGCATCTGTGAGTGAGAGATGGGGGAAGGGATATAGCAAATCTGAAGTGGATTGCTGTGGGGGTCAGGTGGGACTCTGGACACTGGGTATGGGAACGATGGAGTGACTAATGCTGAAGTTAGATATCAATTACTACTTCCATATTTGCACAGATGTTCAAAACAGAGCTCACTCAGAAAACTTAGACAAGTTTGTACATCCAGATGATCTGAGCTATGATAATTTCTTTGGGGAAGAGGGTGTGCCTCTTCCAGGATCAATAGTTTTCTTAATAAAAGTATAATGACCATGTATGGGCACAAACGCACACCACACTGAACCATTACAGAGCCTTCCATGTTTACATTCACTCTCACACACCTCTTATTCTACCTTTCCCAGCAAAGGAGCATCCAAGGAAAAACTAATTGCATTTGTTAAAAAGATGTCAGTCATGTACTTTATTGGATGGCAGCTGCACAAGCTGGGACACCTTGAGCACAATCCAACATCATATGGTCAGAGTATAACTTTCTGTTTGTGTAATTATAATTGGCTCCTTATGTCCCTTCCAGAAGGCAGCTTTAAAGGAGTATACACTTGCTGGAGATTCAGGAGGGCAGTGTCACTTCCTATCTCCCAGCTGCAGAATTGCAGAAAGGACACTGCTAAAATATCTCCTGCTGTTCCCCAGCCGATTAGTTTGCTCTAGTCTTTTGAGGTGCCTTCTGGGGACTGGGAGAGGGGTGCTGGAAAAGGAGGTACTGAATACCTTCTTCAGCAGTATATCAAAAAGAATATAGACTCATATAACTGTTGGTGCCAAGTGGAACTCGAACCCACAATTAGCAGTTTACTCCAGGGGTGGGACTTGAACTCCCTTCAATATTATAAGGGTTACCCCTGAACCCTTAAAAATATTAGGGCACCAACCCTGAAAACTGTTAGAAAAAAACACATAGGGCCAGACCTAAAATATTAGGTCCGCACGAACTACCTTGGGTAGTCTATGTGATTGCGGGTAAGCTCTGAATCAACCTGGAAAGATTCCCACTTTGGCCAAAGGGACTCCCCCCTCCCCAGCAAGAACAGAGTCAAAACTGCTACTTACATGAGCAAAGAGAAGAATGCTTTATTGAAAGAAGGGAGGGATTATATAGATTTTGGGTGACAATGATCTCATAGAGCATACAGCGCATGTGCAAGAACAGTAAGAATATTTACTTTTCCAGGACTAAAATTCTGATACATGGTTGATAATACGGTAACTTCTCGTTAACAATCCACACTGAACCCTGTATCAGACATGTATTTGCTCAGCAGTGAAATATAAGCAATCTTGTTACAAAGAGTGCTGGGAACTCAGGCATTGACTTTGCCAATTAGTGTCAGCATAATTTTAAGTAGAACAAGGGGCTAACAACAGGAACCTTCAACGTTGACTAGAATTCAAAATGGAGGACTTTAGTTAAGCAAATACAAAAAGACAAAGAGAGGGTTCCTTTAGCTTAGACATTTAAGCAGGCAATACTCTCTGTGAATTGAACTGTCCAGGATGCTGAATCTCCTAACAGCCCCGCAGAGTAGACCAGGGAAAAGCTGAGAAATACTGTCCATTTTGTCTATACTCTTTTACTGCTAACATAACCCCAGGTTAAACATGTATCTACAAGAGAATTCTGGTCCTTGGCTCTGGTACCCATACTTACTGCTTGTTTTCCATTATCTCTGCTCTCCCTCAAATGATAACTAGAGCAGAGTGTAAGCCCTCTGAAACAAACTTCAAGCCAACAATACATTTAAAAAAAAACTTCCTCAACTGGGCAACAAGATCCAAGTAGCTGCTTTTTTTTCTTTCCCTGTGTCCCTCAGATTCCCCGTATGATATAAAGTTAGCACTTTGGGATACACCGTATGGTATTTCTGAATTATTCTGCAACCCAGAATAGGAAGCTTGAGCAGCCAGTATCCTGGTGCTTTGAATCCCATTAAGAAGAAAGCAGGATATAAATGAATGATCTCAACATTTTTATCCTGAACACTGTAGCTTGCTGATTTGTCTTATGTTTGGAATGGAGGTACCATCTCTTTCAAGAACTTTAAATCTAGGAGAAATTCCTGGATCCACAGACTTAACATTTTGACACAACATAGTCTCAACCTAGGGGATAATACTCAACACCATCATTCACTTACGAATATTGACAACAGAGTGTTCTTAACTGCCACCTTGAAGCAGAGAGGAAGCAACATGGCTTAGATGGAGAGTCTTAAGGACAGTACACAAGTGGGAATCAGGATGTGTGCAGGAGACAAAAGAGTGTTCTAAACTGACTCCTTGGATACAGCTTATTTTTGTTTTGGGCAAATGAAGATGGCAGAAGCTGAAATATTTTACCAATTTATTAAGTTTTTGTTTGTTAATCACTCTCATAAATATATTTCTGAATGTACATTTTGGCCCTTAAATGTGTGTAGGTGTGGCTTTATTTCTGGGAGAAGGTTTAAGTATATAAGCACATGCTGTCTAAATATTTTTCTCTCAGCTACCTTTGCCACAGTGGAGGAGATGTCCTAGCAATAAACTGAAGTTTTAGTATGGAGTCAGTGATGAAACTCCAGAAGGTACACTTGAAATGCAAGAATCTTCACGAATTCCTACGGAGTCTCAGCCCTGGAGTCTTAGATCGCCTCTACAATCATCCTGCTACTTGTCTAGCAGTCTTCCGGTGAGTGAGAAGTCCGCTTTTTCATAATATCTGGGTGCTACTCTTTCGCTTGTCTGAGATAGGGAGAAAAGATAAAAATACCATGCTGCTTAGCAAAATAATTTAGACCCAGACTGAATGCTGCTTTGTATCACAGATTATTTTGAGTACTATAATAAAGTTACATATGCTGTAAATGCAATCCACTTTAAAGATGATGTTGAATGCACAAAATAAATGCAGTAAAAGAGACTGCTTTCGCTGAGCTCTCAACATAGCAATGGTTCTCCAGGGTTTCAGGCAGGACTTCTTTCAGTCCTACATGGAAATACCAGAAACCAAATGTTGGGAAGGAGTCTGCAGGAAAGCATGTGCTCCGTCACTGAGTGACAGTTTCTTCACGCTTTCTTGTCCATTTAAGTGTTGCATCAAAGCCAGGCTTTAATGTTTGACTACAAGGATGGCCAATGGATCTGCTGCTAACGGGCAGTGGATCCACTTTCAGTTTTATGTCAACTCCTCTTGCAGCTGCTCTGGGTTGTACAGGAATCATCCAGGTGTTGTCTCTATTTCTTATAGAGATTTGGCACTAGGAAAGCTGTGAGAGGAGGAGCCATAAAACTGAGAGCGAATTAGTCATCTTTCCAGTAACAGAGGAACTGTCTGCCTCTGTTAGGCTGCATCTGTTAACAGAAATAGGAAGATAGGAACCCATGTTCAAATTAAGTGATCATGGATTTGAAAATGGTTGTCCTGCTCTAGGAGACAACAGTAGTGCCACAAGTAAAATATTAAAGGAACAGCTATACGATGTTGAAGATAGGAAATCTGAGTATAAACTACTGAGAAGTCTTTGTTCTTATGTTTTCAGAGAGCTGCCAGGCTTGGCTAAGAACTATGTTATGCGTATGTTGTTTCTGGAACAGCCCCTCCCTCAGGCAGCTGTGGCATTATGGGTAAAGAAGGAATACACAAAGTAAGTTATTTCAGGTTTTTATTTGTTCTATCTTGAAGGCTCAGGCTGTGTAATGAAATATTAAAACAGCAGCCAATAACAATTAACATTCATGCCTGGATCCAGTTACAACTTCCAGCTAAAGTAAACCCATTGAATTTACTGGACCTATGTAAGTCTTTCACCAATCTTGTGTAATGATGGTTGCTGACAACTAGCCTAACCAAGGCCTCATTCTATATACAATAGGAATTCTGGAAATCTATAGGGAGAAAGTGTTTCAGAATTGTGGAGGAGTTACTGAGAATGCATCTCTACTTGAGCTTTCCATCTGGCATGTTAATATGAACTTAACAACATTTTATCTCATCCTCCCTCCTAGAGGATCAAGAATGGCTACTTTCTCCATTCCACTCCTTGTGAATTAGACTAACAATTCGTAAGCCATTCTAAGAGCCTTTTAGCTAAAGGAAGAGTTACACATGCTTCAAATAAGTAATTAGATAGACTGTGCTGAATAATGATGACTAATCCAAGGGCACCTAGTAAGTTTCATGGTGTAATGCAGAGTTTAGACATTTTGCTTTTCTGGACTACAATTTCTTGAAGCTCCCAGCCAGCATAGCCCCGCTTGGCTGAGGGATTCTAGAAGACTAATCTCTAAAAGGAATTTTTCTCAAGGTCTGATTTAGGTGGATTTAACATGAGTCTCAGTAGTTTTAGCTGGATTCGTTGTAACAACTATACTATTCCATACCATGCCATGTAAGGCCTTGTAATAGCGTAGTCAGAACAAGGGAGACCTGTAGATCCCAAGACATGTAGGGCTTTATAAACTAAACCCAGGTGACAGACAGTCAGCTCAGGACTTCGCTGAGATGGGCTTTTGGCATCCAGTGTCTAACAGAAATTGAGCTGTATTATTAATTGTTATAGTATAGCTTCATCAGCGTTTGTGGTGTTTTGCAAAGTAACATCCCTGGCTGGAAAGAATGTGGAATTGATCAACTGTTGTGGGAACTTTGGAAGCTTCACATGATGCTCTGTATCAACTCTGTGGTCAACTTGTAGCCCTCCATATGTTATTGGATTACAGCTCCCATCAACCTTAGCATAGACAATGGTGAGGAATGCTGGGAGTTGCAGCTTGACAATATGTGGAGAATCACATGACTCCCACCCCTGCTTTAAATTTAGCAGTGCTTTGAAGAGTAAATTTTAGATTACAACTCCCTGAATCTTTCATAGAATTATAGAATCTTAGAGTTGGAAAGGACCACAAGGGTCATCCAGTCCCAGTGCCCTGCCATGCAGAAATACAGTTACAGCAGTCTTGAAAGATGCCCATCCAACTTCTGTTCAGAGATGTCCAAAGGCAGTCCCTCCATGGCAGTCTATTCCACTGTTGAACCAGTCTTACAGTTTAAAAAAAATCATCCTAATATCTAGGTGGCGTTTCTTGTAATTTGAATCCATTGGTTTTTGTCCTAGTTTCTGAAGCAGAAGAAAACAAACTTCTTTCATCTTCTACATGACATGTTTTCAGACATAGAAAAAAATCCAAAGGCCATTGGAATTTGTAGACTTTTAGTTAAAAAAAAAAAAACTTTCAAAGCTCTGAAATGTACACAATACATCAGGTGAAGTTTTAGGGGTCCAACATGAGACACAAATAAATTTCATAGTATCTACTTTAGCAGCCTGATGCTTTCCAGAAATGCACTGCACTTCCTTCTCCATTTCTTCCACCTGAGTGTGCTTACTTGGTTTGTGATTGGTTCTTTTGTTTTAGGGAGCAGGAGGAGAGCTCAGATATCTTGCTGGGTCTGCGGCTATGGCATAAGCAGTTGCTTCCAGGGGGTCTCCAAGGAATCGTCTTGAATCCTATCTTTAAGGAGAACTTGCGCATTGCCCTGCTGGGAGGGTAAGTGAGAGCCATGAAGACAATTGTGGTCTGAGGAATCAAGACAGAGGCTCAAAGCAGAGCTTGCTTTAACCCTAGCTTAGCAGTAATACTGCAACATTGCTGTCATTCTGATGTCAAGTGAAAACATGGTTGTTTACTAAAGCTTTCGGTTTTATCCAAATCTACATATGTGGATGGTTTTACCTCAATTTAAATTACTTTGCCCAGTTTTAATCTGTCTTCTCTTAATTGTTAAATGGTTTAATGCATTTTTAGCCTTTTAAAATCATTTTCATTGTTTATATTGTTTTAAACTGGTCAAGTTGATTTTATTGTATGCTGCTCTGAGATTTTTATAAGAAATAAAATAAAATAAACTTTTGGATGGGAGGTGGAATATAAAGAATGTTGGCATTGGCTCAGACGTGGTAGCAGTTAATCTGCATTTTCTGTTTCTCATCTTCTCTCTGCAGTGGTAAGGCCTGGTCTGATGATACTAGCCAATTAGGACCAGACAAGCATGCCCGGGATGTTCCATCGCTAGACAAATACGCTGAAGAGAGGTGGGAGGTGCGTTCTGGCAGTTACAGCTGTATTTGTGTATCACTGCGACCCCCAGCCTGTGCTGATTCTGGCTATCAATTGGCATATAAGTTCAGTTCCAGGTCTGACATCCCTCATTTGAGTCTCGTTGTAGAGCTATCTTCAGGACCATGTTTTTTCTTCTGTCTTTCTGGTCCTTGGTGTAAGAAATGTATTGGTTATACAGCCTCTCACCTTAAAGGGGCCTCAGCTGTTATCAAACAGAGCAGCACTGTGGGACTTACCTTGGGTCTGTTTTGTAGCAGTGTACAGCTAACTGTAAACTAACCTCTGCAAAAACCTTTCAGTGTGGATTCAGCTTTCTGTTTCTTTATACCTTCTCTCAGGTCATCTTAGACTTCATGGTGGGCTCCCCCAGCGCAGCAGTGAGCCAAGACTTAGCTCAACTGCTCATCGAAGCTGGCCTCATGAAGAGGTAAGAAGCAAATAACACAGAAGGAGAATCCCAGAGGGGCAAGTGACCTGAGAAACTTCTATTATTCATTCTTTTTTTTTAAACTATGTTTCACAAGCACAGCCTTTCTAATTACTGTTTTTGCAGAAATGTGATTTCTGTGTCACACATTTTTAGAATGTTTGAATTTTTATTTTTATTTTGGAAAGATATTTGACAATAAAACAAATGTGGCTGACTGCAAAATATGTTATTTTTCTCTATGAGGGTTGGGGAACTTTTGGCTGTCCAGATATTTGAGACTGCAGCACTCATAATCTTTTTTGTTTGGCTATGCTAGGTGGGGCTTCAGGGTGTTGAAGTCCAAAATGTCTATAGAGATGAAGATTCCCCACCTTGTTCTGTATTCTTGTAAGAGTTCCTGGAATAACTACTGCTGTATTCGTTCTTTTCAGCAAGGACTACTTTCTGTCTGGAAAACATAGCAGAGGAGGATGCTGGGATACCCTCATATGAGTCCATGTAGCATATTCTGTCTGTGCAAGAGGGGAGATACACTTTTGTACAGAAAGGAGATGTGAATAATATAGAACAAAGGCATAACTTCCTGAATTAACACTCCTTGGAGATATATAGCTCTCTGTTCTCTGTAACTTTGTGTGCTTTTCTCTTCAGTAGTGAACCTGGCGAACCACCTTGCATTACATCTTCTGGTTTCCAGTTCCTCTTGCTGGATACCTCATCACAGCTTTGGTACTTCATGCTGCAGTATCTCCAGTCCGCTGAGGTGAGGGGATATGGTAACCACTATCCATCTTAGCTTCATTTGCTTGATCTGTTCCCATTTGTGCTGAATTTGCTTTCTTTCTCTGCATTATTCCCTGTAGACCCGGGGCATGGACCTGGTGGAGATTCTTTCCTTCCTCTTTCAGCTCAGCTTTTCCACTCTTGGCAAGGTGAGAAAAGAAAAAAAAAACACCCTGCTCAGTACCATTCTTTTAAAAAGGACCTATAAATCAGGTGAAGAGAATATGGGACGGATACATTCCATTGCGGTGTAGTGGTTAAGAGTGTTGGACTGGGTGTTGGTCTCCACTGAGCCACAAAATTCCCACTTGGCCTAGTCACTCACTTTTAGCCTGAGCTTACTTCACAAGGTTGTTGTAAGCGTAAACTCTCCATGCAAAATGATGTAAAATGAATGATGATTGGGGAAAAAAAATGTTTTAATGATTAGCCGCCATGGGCTAACTCATACATACCCCCCATTTATCACTTGATAACTATGACATCAGATAGTGTTGCTATCATAGATTAACTGTGATGGACAGAATTTTATATTATGCCCCGACATTTTTCAATATTTTTATTGATTGATTATTTTATCCTACCTTTCTCCTTGGATGGGATCCAAGGCAGCAGCTTTCGGAAGACCAACCATCCCCAGCCTAGTGCTTCCAGAAATTTTGGGCTGCAGATCGCAAGAATCCTGACTATTGACTATGCTTGGCTGGGGCTGATGGAAGTTAGACGTCCCAAACCTTTGATGGGCACAAGGTTAGGGAAGACTGCAATGGAGTCAAGTCACACTGATTTCGCTATCAATCACCAAGCATGAAATAATCAAGTAATGCAAACCTGCTGTGAATCAGTGCTAAGTTCTGTCCATTTTGACACAGGATTATTCTGTGGAAGGAATGAGTGAATCTTTGCTAAACTTTCTTCAACATCTCCGTGAATTTGGCCTTGTCTTTCAGAGAAAGGTAAGACACAGCAGGCAGGTAGATACTGGTTTGCTATATAAATTATAGGTCAGTATCTGGGATGTGGGAAAATGTGTGGTGATAAAGAACAGAAACTGCACTGTTAGTGATAATGGGAGTGAAGCCAGTGAACTAAGATTATAGGTTTGGACTGCAAAGAGTTTAGGCTTTCAAACTTGCAAGGATCTTTCTCCCACTGCCCATCCTTCTCACCCTCCAGAGGAAATCCAGGCGCTACTATCCCACCCGCCTAGCCATCAACCTTTCCTCTGGCATCTCAGGCACTACGGTGGATACTCATAACCAGGGCTTTATCGTTGTGGAGACAAACTACAGGATCTATGCATACACAGGTCAGAGATCAAAGCCCAGTATATCCTTGACATGTTGGTTTGTTTCATTCAAAGGGCCCTTCCTCACTGTCTTCTTCTTTCTTTTTTCTTTGAAATCATTGTTTCCTAGCTTGTGTCCTGCACCTGACCAAGATTTGCAGTTCTTAACATGATAACTTTAATATTGTAATCCAAGGTCACTTTGGCTGAGATGCATCCAAGATTTTCAAAGAAGCCACAGTTTTTCAGGGTCTCTTCCTCCATCAACCTTTTTAAAAAGTTCTACCAGTCCAGTTCACTAAGGCACAGCTGAGAACCAGTTTTCATAGTTCTACATGAAACTGCCAGCTGAGGCTTTTGGTCATCTAGATCAGGAATAAGGGAAGCAAAGCCTCCACAGCTCTTTGGGGATAATAAAAAAATGCTACTGAAGTTTGGACACATGATTTTGCAGTGATACAATTTGCAACTAAAAAATCACTGCAAACCAAGGAGTGCAGCTATAGCTACTTATTTGCCCACCCTGCTTCCTTTGTACTTTCCTGATCATAGAAGGAAGAGAGGAAGTGGAGTACATGGCAGTAGCAATGGTGGCATTAGTTGTAGCAGCTCCAGTGTTCCCTCCTCAAACTCCTGTGGCTGCTTCCCTTCTTGAGCAGCCACAACCTGATCTCCCAGCAGATTGCTCTCCTGCTGGCACAAGGAGACCACTGGTTGTCTGTTGCCCTGGAAAGAGGAGAAAAAAATGTCTTGGGGAAACAGTGAAGGCTTGGAAAGCAAAGCAACAGCAGCAATGGTGTTGAGCCTGCAGGTAGATACTCCCAGGGCCTGTGGTACAGCAGAACACGCATTTGCTCTCTTACTGCTTGTTCACCCCTTCCCTCCTGTTTCCAAAGATGAAAGAAAAAAATCAGGCTTCTGCTGCCTACTTGAGTAGCTGGGTCTTCAACACCAGACCATTTGGTAGAAGAAAAGAGTAGCTAGGGAAATTACCTTAGAAGTGATGACAGAAATAACAGTAAGGGGTGAGTGAGCAAGGGTGCCTTTACTCTTTCTGCCTCCCTACAGATGGAGGAAAAGGAGGAGAAAAGCCATGAGAGAGAAGGTAAGAGAGAGGGCTCACTGCCTGATATAGGAGGAGGAAGCTCTGGGGGACAGAGTACTGGTGAAAGAATATTCAGGATTTACTCATAATTTCAAAAAATGAAGAGAAAGTTTAAAAATTAAAATGGGGACAGTGCACTCCCTGGAAGTTGCCCATGCCTGATCTTGCCTAATACTGCTTGGTCTGACTGGCAGGTGCTGTCCACGATCTCAGACAGAAGGTATCAGCCATCATATTTTCTGTTTGTTGCCTGTCCCTTTTAAAAAAAAAACCTGGAAATGCTGGGTGTTGAATCTGGAATATGTAAAGCTGGTGCTCTGGTATTGAACTGTGGTCCTTCCACTAGTTTTCAAAACTTTCAGTTCTTGGGGAAAAAATGCAGAACGATAATGAAAGAAGCAGTGCACTTGATCATGCACAGAGTACATTTCTGTCTCACACCCTTCAAACTTGTGTTTAGAGCTTCCAGGTTGGGGGATGTGCTTTCTAAGGAAGTTCTAGCCTCCGTACCATACTGTTTTGGAAATGAAACTTTGATCTTTTTCCTTTTGTTCTCATTCCTAGATTCTGAGCTGCAGATTGCACTCATTGCCCTTTTCTCTGAGATGCTCTATCGCTTTCCCAACTTAGTGGTGGCTCAGGTCACCCGGGAAAGTGTGCAGCAGGCCATTGCCAATGGCATTACAGCAGATCAGGTGAGAACCATGAGGAGGTACCTGAAATCTAGGCTATCCAGTTAGGTGAACTAGTTTGAAAGATGTGTAGGGAGGTATGGCTTGATTCTGCCTGCTGGTGTTAATTTTCTACTCCTGGGCTTCTGGGGGAACATTTCACAGCCAGAAGGAAAAAAAACTGAGTAGGGAAGTGAACAAACTTGTAGTTTCCAATTCAAAGCATGTTAAGGACAAATCTGGTTCATTCCTGTTGGTTTCTCTCTTTCTTGCAGATTATTCATTTCCTGCGTACTAGAGCTCATCCTGTGATGCTGAAACAGGTGAGAAAATGGTAGTGGCAGTCAAGCCTTGTGAACCAGAGGATATAAAAAGGATGCCACCCTGTTTAAGAGAGCCGATGCTTTTTAAAAAAGCTTCTCAGCAAGTCATCTTCCACAAGAGTATTGGGAGGGACTTGGGATGGATGCTCAAATGTTGTTATTGTTGGTTCTTATGGGTTTTTCGGGCTTTGAGACCGTGTTCTGGTTGTATTTTCTCCTAACGTTTCACCTGCATCTGTGACTGGCATCTTCAGAGCACCTGGCGAAACATCAGGAGAAAATACAACCAGAACACGGTCTCAAAGCCCGAAAAACCCACAAGAACCAATGGATTCTGGCTGTGAAAGCCTTCGACTCTGCATCATTGTTGTTGTTCTTGTTACTTATTTATATCCCACATTGGGACCCAACATGGCTTACAAGAATTAAAACAAACATAATTAAAAACAGCTATCAAAAGAGAGATAAAAACCTATAAGAAATTATTAAAATAAAATTAAACAATATTAATTAATTAAATTAAAACTCTTTATCAAAACAGATCCTTTAAGAAACAAAAAAAAATATCAGCAGAAAATTATAAACAGTGAATTATTACTATTATTACTGTTTATCCATTATTAAAAGATTAGCATAGAAGAGAAAATATGGAATATGCAGCTGAAAATTCTGGCTAAACAGTCTTAGTCCAGTTCCAAAGGAAGAAACTGTTACTACAACAGTGGTAAAACAGCTTTTTGAAAAAAAAATCTCCAGTGGAGTAGCTATGGTAACATGATCCTGTTGACTCAATGCCAAGTTGTAATGTAACAACTTTTTTATTTTGAACTAACTGGTTTCCAAGCCCTTTGCAAAGGTAGCCCCATATACTGGTGCTAGTCAAACTGGTAGTTGATGGATCAGTGCTGGTCTGTGAGCCATTGACTACTGGTTGTAGCACACACGACCCTCCCTGGATTGGGTGGCTGTGCAAGGTTCAAAGTATGAGATGCTGGGAGGCAAGAACCAAGCTAGTTCTGGTCTTTGAGGATGCAGTTTATTAAACAAAGAAGCAAAAAGAAAAACAAAAGGCACACAAGCATACATACACTCTGACTCCGTTGGAAAGGCAAAGCAGGCAATGGAGCAGCATTTTCTTTGTTTCAACAGATTATATAGGCTTTTCGTAGGTGAGTAGCAAAACAGGCTGCCCATCCATCAACCCGCTGTGCTGAGATGGGTGGGGAGGGCCATCTCCCCTCATCTGCCAATTACAGTACCTGCCCAAGATGGCAGCAGACGGTCCCTAATCAGGCTTCACTCTCCCCTCGTTAACATTCCTTGACTATTCTCACAAATCTGCAACATGCAGGGCAGCCTGAACTAGCAACGCAACAGCATGAGCTAACCCCCCAAATATGCTCGTTAGTGTGAAGGCAAGCTGAACTAAAATGTGTGAGTGTGTAACACAGGGCCTACCCAGAGGGCCTCGGGCCCAACACTGGTCAGTGGAGAGTTCCTAGAAAAGAAACCTTTGTAGCCAGTGGACACAAATATGGTGCTGGTCCCTGCCACATTAACCGTGGGTGGGGTGCCACCTACATCAGAAAGCATAAGAAACACTACCACTTATAAAACATTGCTATAATCCACCCAAGAAATCACCTAGCTCGCTCTGCTTAGAAAGAACTGCCATTGGGATATCAGCTTGAGTTGATAAAAGGTACTTCCTGTCATTGAGGCTACCTGTGCCACAAGGGACATTGACATGTCTAGGAACACCTCCAAACTATGTCTGTGATCTTGATCTGAAGGGGGTATAACCTTGTTCAGAACAGTTCATATACCAGTCACCTGGACCAATGAACCACCTAGTAACAGAACCTTCATCTGGATTGAGTTCAGTTTTCTTACAGGGGGAAAATATAAGTTTTGAGAGCCAGAGTAGTGTGGTGGAGCACTGGACTACTTGTTTGAAATACGCTCAGACATGGAAACCCACTGGGTGACCTTGGGCAAGTCACACCCTCTTAGTCGCAGTGGCAACTCTCCTTCTGAAGAAATCTTGCTAAGAAAACCCCATAATAGGTTTGGCTTAGGGTAGAAACAATATGAAGGCAGGCAACAAAGAACAAATGAAAACTTTATGGGGCTTTATAAACTAACAAATACATTATAACATAAGCATTTTGAGGGATGGTTTCTTTGCCATGTAACAAGACCACTTCTGCTTTTTGTCTCCCCACAGACCCCTGTGTTGCCCCCCACAATCACAGACCAAATCCGGCTATGGGAGCTGGAGCGAGACAGACTGCGCTTCTCTGAGGGTGAGCATCTAGGGAGGAAAGAGTGGATCCGTACTTACGAATGCGTTATGCTATATGTTGGGTGGTTGCTTTGCCATGTATTCATAGCATCAGTACCCTAATAAGCAAGTAGGGATAGGAAGAATATTTGCTGTTTGTTTCCTGAATGAAAATGGGTTTCTCAACACTCAGGAAACCTGTCCAGGAAGAATAATACAGTGGTGAGAATTTTGCCTGGTATTTGCACATCCTAGAGTGTGGAAATTATTCTTTGCATGAATACTGTTGAGAGTTAAGAGTTTTCCAGAGTGTTAGCCCTTGGGGGAAATTCTATGAAAGCTAAAACTGTTAGGAATTCGCCTTCCTGTAGCAGAGTTGCAGAGAAAGTATGTCCTCATCTCTGTGTGGCTTCCCTGAACTGAGACTGACTTGGAAAGCAAAACAAGGCAGGTAGTTTCAGGTTTAAAAAACTTATCAAAAGTTTACTAATGAATTTTACAGTTACATATGCATTGGAGAGACTGGATCCTAACTAGCTAACAAAAAGATTAGCTAAGACAGTAGTTTCATTCTTAACTCACCATCTTCTTGGTGGAGAGGCGAAGCATGGTCAAAGAGAAGGTTGTAGAATCAAAGATGGCAAAGAGAAAGAAGCGTGGTCTTTTATGTAAGGCCAGTGACCCCAGGGTCTGTCCTGGGTCACATGGTCTGGTCACTTGAATACCATAGCCATGAATTTAAATAACACAAAGAGCAACAGTGAGGCTTTAGTTGAGAGGGCATAAGGCTTTGAGATACAAAGGGAAAAGAAACTAAGCTAGCTAAGCCCCATATGCTCTTAGAACAAGTGGGGGCAAGCGGAGAGGGAGAATGCTAGAATTTTCCAACAAATACAAGTGGAAGTTCTTTCTAGTTTACTGGGGAAAACCCCCTATTTCCAGGCAATCATGTCTGAGTGTTTTTTTTTCTGAAAGCCTGCTGCATATATAAAAAAATACACAAAAAGATGGTGACAAGTCTTGTTGAGCAATATTTCTATCTTTTGTACAAGATTTTTGTTGTGCAAGATTTCTGATTTCTCCATAGAAGACGGTTATTTTGCACAACCTCTCCCTCCCACATTTGAGTGTCTGTTTTTTTGGGCTAAACCCTGCTTTTCAAACACACAAAAATGTATTTGCACAGAATAATGTCCCCAACACTTTAGGATGTACAAATACCAGACGCAAACTGTCCCAAAATAATTGGGTTGTTATTTTCCTGTAAAGGGGAGAAAACTGTGGTTCTTCTTCATGGTCTCTGTGCCTCACACACTAGGAGCTTTCACGTGTGCACGGTAGCGTTCGGAAGATTCTAGAGCTTAGTAGCTTGGCGGGAACCCCTCCCCCATGCCTGCACTGAGCATGCTAAGCCCACCGAGCAACGGTCTCTCCTCAGTTCTTTCTCATCCGCCATCGCAAATGGAAGGTTCTTTGTTTAGTGGCATATTGGTTTATTTCTTTGATTGCATTTCTTGGCTTGACTAACAGATTTTGGATTTTTTACTAAGTTTTCGGATCTTCTGACTTGATTTCTGGTATTTCGGACCCCTTTTATCCCCCTTCGCTTCTCTTCGTGACTCTTTGACTTCTTCTCCGCTCTTTTGCCTTCTGAGTTTCCCTCCTTCTTGGACCTTTTTGTCTATATCGGTCTTGTTTGAGAACTGCATAACCTATGGTCGTAAGGTTGCCCTGTCCAACGGACACCGCAAGTGCCTTTTTTGTTTGGATGAAACCCACAACATAAAGGCTTGTTCAATTTGTCAAGAGTTTACGGCCCAAACTCTACAAAACCGCTAGTCTCGTTTGAAATCTTACTGTTGGGAGGAGTCTCTACGAGCGAAGGAACAGCCTGAGGTTCGCGCCGTCATGTCTGAATCATCAACATCGGGACAACCTACAATCACTCCATCGATGGCGTCAGCAGCTGCTGCACCATCTGCGACTACAGTATCGGGCTCGGTACTGCCCTCGAGGCCGCCGATATCATCACTGGCGAGGATGCCAAAATTGCCCTCGGCCTCTACGACCACTCAGGAGGCACCTGCGGGCTCTCAGGCAACAAAGCCTTCCAGGCCTCTTACTGCCGCACAGCGGAAATGCCCTGCCTCTCAGGACGTTTCCAAAGACGAGGAGAAGAAGAAGGAGAAGCGACGTTCTCCTTCCAAGGTGACCCGGTTCCCAACACCTCCACTGACTCAGCTCACTGAGGATTCAGACGAGCAGTCGGACCAACAAGAGGTCCCTGAGGTGTCAGACGAGGAGCAGGTCATGGAGGTCTTGTCCTCGGAACCGCCCGTTTTGACGGCTGCGGTACCCCTGCCGAGTCGCCGTAAGACGATGGACCGCCGAGAGGAGATAGTGGCCCAACATCGGCCCGGCGGCATCTGGTAGGAGCGCATCTCGCTCTCCAGAACACAGAGTCAGACCTCGGTCACCACACTATCATGAAGTGTACACTGAGAGGGCCCACTCTCGCCCCTTCACTGACTCACCGCTCACCTCCGCTTCCCATATCGCGAGGTATGGACAGAAGCATATGTGGCGAAAGTACCCGGCCTCGTACCTCTCTTATTCACCATCTTACAGAGATAAGTACCACTGAGACCCAAGACATTGGTCACCCTACCGGAGGTCCCGTTTGCCTTCCAGGGAAAGATATCACTCCCGGAATCGGAGGTCACCGAGCCGATCAGTTTCTAGATCACCTCGCCATCGGAGGTCCAGGGAGCCCACACCCCGCTATAGGGCGGTGTCTCCTCCCCCGAGGGTAACCTCGACTGCCACCCGTCCAGTTACTGAGTCTGCCTTGACACAGATGACAGCCCCGGCCACGACAGTAACACAGGCAATACAGCGTGCACGGCCTGCTGTGGTGCCGATTACAACATCATCGACACCTCAGCCAACAGCCATGGCCGTCTTGCCGCCTACGGTACCAGTAACCACCATGGCACCAACGGTTACCCTGGTGTTACCACCCAAGAGGTCATCAAGGGAGAGGTCCACCGATGGATCGCCGTCTCTTCACAGTCGTACGAGACTGATTCTGACTCTGATGAGTCTACGCCTACGTCCCACGAGTCACCACCCTTGGTCTTCGGAGAACCAGGACCTGAGTCAGCACCGGAGGACGTGAAGCAGTTCTCCGCCATCCTCCAGATGGCTACAGCGTTCGGACTGAAGGTCGCGGACCCGGCTCCAACAGTACAGTATTTCAATATGTTGATACCCGTCCGCCTTCCACCTCACTGTTGCCGTTTCTACTGGCCCTCATGGAGGCCCTGAAACATCCTTGGGCCAAGCCGGCGTCCACCCAGCCAATTCCACATTGGCTCAAGCACTTGTACCACACACAGAAGGAGGACGCTGAGTTCCTCTTCAACCACCCGGTGCCGAACTCCATAGTCGTACAATCCGCACAGACCAAAGGTGGCAACAGGGTGCGCACCACTCTGCCAGATCGTGAGGGCCGCAGGCTAGACACCTTCAGAAGGAGGTTCTACACCGCCTCCTCCCTAATCGCCAGGGTGTCGAACACACAGGCTTGCCTGTCGGCCTATCTACGGAACTTGCTCGACAGGTTCTACCCACTTCTGGCCAACCTTCCTGAAGAGAGCCGTGCAAGTGCTATGCAGTTCTTCAACGAGGTGGTGGCGCTTGTGAATCAGCAGATTAGCTCTTTGAGGCATACCATAGAGGTTGCAGCGAGAGTTATGGTGGGCTCCATTGCCCTACGACGGTACGCGTGGCTTCGATCATCGAGACTGCAGGAGGACAGCCAGAGGAGGATCGAGGAGCTCCCCTTTGACGGCCAAGGACTATTTAATGCCACAACCGATGAGGCAATGGATCATATTGTCAAGGCGGGACTAACCGCCAAGAAGCTGGGCATACACGAGCCACCTCAGCCTCACCATGGCTTCAGTTCTTGACCATCATGGCGCAGGTCCTCGTCCACCAACTACCAACAACGGTTTCCTCACTCGGCTACATCCCGACCGTCCACTGCGTCCTCAGCACGACGACCTCTCCGGAGATGCCCGTCTTCTTCTTCTAAGAAGTCTTCGTCTGAAACAAAATCCCGGTTTTGACCGCCTTCGCAGGTTGCCACCACAGCCAACCTTCAGCCTGCCAGCAGCCTTCTAAGATCAACCAAGTCTGGCCAGACACCTCGCTGAGTGGCGCCAAGTCACCACGGACTCTTGGGTTCTTTCCATCATCCATCTTGGCTACGCCATAGAATTTCAAGATATTCCACCGCAAGGCGTCTACTATTCCACCCCAGCCAGCTCGGTCCTGCTGGAAGAGATCCAGTCCCTACTTCAAAAAGGAGCGATCGAGAGACTTCCGTCTTCAGCCAGAACCACCGGCTTCTTCTCCCAGTACTTCATGGTACCGAAGTCGGATGGAACCCTGCAGCCTATCCTGGACCTCAGAGGGCTGAACGACTACAAGATGGTCACCCTAGCCTCGATCCTCCCCTTCCTCCGACAGGACTGGTTCACCTCCATCGATCTTCGGGATGCTTATTTCCACATCGCCATTCACCTGCAGCACAGACGATATCTACGGTTCACAGTTGACGGCAACTGTTACCGATACAAGGCGCTACCGTTCGGACTCTCTACCGCTCCCAGGGTCTTCACCAAATGCATGGCCCCAGTGGTATACCTGTGGACAAAGGGCATCTCGATCTACCTCTACCTGGATGACTGGCTGTTGGTGGCATCCTGCAGACAAAAACTCTACAGAGACATCCACCAGACACTCACCCTTCTGACCCGCCTTGGTCTCTGGGTCAAACCAAAAAAGTCCCATCTCAAGCCGGCGAGGGTTCTCGATTTAATCGAGGCAACCCTGGACTTGGTATCGGCCAAGGCCTACTTGCCAATGGACCACGCACGGACCCTTCGTTGGGCCACGTCTTCAGTCTTCGACGCCCCGATGGTATCAGCGAGGAGAATCCAGCAACTCCTCAGGTACATGGCCTCAACTACCGCCGTTACCTACCTGTCCAGACTCCGTGCTCGACCTCTTCAGCACTGGTTCATCCGAGTATTCAACCTGCTTCAGGACGACCAGAAATGTCTGCTTCGGATACCTCCGCAGGTCCGTCACTCCCTGCTATGGTGGCAGTCTTACAGCCGTCTCCTCTCAGGGATGCCCTTTCGGGAACCGTCTCCACGGCTCATGGTAACAACGGACACTTCCCTTTTTGGATGGGGAGCCCATTGTGGCAGCCTCAGAGTCCAGGGCCGGTGGATCGACGACGAGACTGTCCTCCACATCAAAGCCCTCGAGCTGCTTGCCATCTGGAAAGCTCTGAGGGCATTTCGACACCTGGTGGAGGGCCGTACGGTGTTGATCTTAACGGACAACACGACAGTGGTTTGCTATGCCAACAGGCAAGGAGGGACTCATTCAACCACCCTCGTCAACATAGCCCTCGACCTCTGGGCCTGGTGTGTCTTGCTTCATATCCACCCAGTTGCGGTGCACCTGGCTGGGCAGGAAAACACCACAGCGGACTCCCTCAGCAGGGACACCTCTTGCCACCACGAGTGGTCCCTCTTGAGCAAACTGTTCCGGATGATACAAGACCGGTGGGGTGAGCCGACGATCGACCTCCTCGCCTCGCACTAGAACGCGAAGTGCCGCCGGTACTGCTCGAGGGCCGGCCGGGGTCACGACTCCATCGGCGACGCTTTCCAGTTCGGGTGGAACAAAGGGCTCCTTTATGCGTTCCCTCCGTTTCCCCTCCTGGGCTGAGTGGTCTCCAAGATCCTTGCGGACCGAGCCAACGTCGTCCTCGTAGCCCCGTACTGGCTGAGGCAGCACTGGTTCGGCCCCCTGTTCGAGGCCACTCGCGGTCGACTCCTCAGGCTCCCGACAATGCTGGATCTCCTGTTGCACTCCAATGGTCTCATTCTCCATCCAGACCTGCCGCTCCTGGCCCTCCATGCCTGGCGTCTATCGCCCTAGACGATTCTGTCATCAGTAACGTCTTGACCGCGGTCAGGAAGGAGTCGACACGCCACAACTATCACTACAAATGGCAACGATTCGTGGCCTTTGCAGAGACACGACGGGAGCCGGTATCACCTGTCAACCTGCCTACCGTGCTCCATTTTCTTCTACACCTTCGGCAGCAGGGCCTAGCCTTCCCTTCCCTGAAGGTCTACCTTGCCGCTATCGTGGCTTACCAACCTCCACGGTCTCCATCGGCAGCTCTCTTTCGTGATGCTACCATAAAGCAGTTTTTGAAGGGCCTGCAGCACCTTTATCCACTAATATCGCCACCGCTACCGCCGTGGTTGCTTTCCTTGGTGCTATCGCAGTTGACAAGACCACCCTTCGAGCCCATGGCCACCGCTGATGACAGGCTTCTCATCATGAAAACTGCCTTCTTGGTGGCTGTCACCTCAGCCAGGAGGGCAAGTGAGCTGACAGCCTTACGCTCCAATGAGCCCTACCTCGTGTTCCACAGGAACAAGGTGGTCCTTTGGCCTGACATCTCCTTCTTGCTGAAGGTGGTATCTAACTTCCATCTTAGTCAAGACACCATCTTGCCAACCTTCTTCCCGGACCCGACTACACCTTTGGAATGATCCCTTCATTCCTTGGATTTCGCCGGGCCTTGGGCTTCTACACGGACAGGACTGCTTCCTTTCGACAGACCCCACACCTTTTTGTGTGCTATGGAAGGCGTCGAAGAGGCCATAAGGTATCCACCCAACGCTTCTCGAAATGGGTGGCCCAGACTATCCTGCTGGCGTACGAGATGGCTAGGAAGCCTCCGCCAGCCTTGCTTCGGGCTCATTCCACCAGAGCCGTGGCGACAACAGCTCTCCTGCGAGGAGTAGACCTGCAGGAACTGTGCCAGGTGGCGATGTGGTCCCAGCCATCAGCCTTTGTGCACCACTACAGACTTGACTGCCGGTCCCGTAGAGATGCCCGTTTTGGATGTGCGGTGCTGGCTTCCGTTCTCTAGGACCTGACCCACCATCCAACTGGTAAGCTACAAAGTCTCCTAGTGTGTGAGGCACAGAGACCACAAAGAAGCAGAACAGGGTTGCTTACCTGTAACTGTGGTTCTTTGAGTGGTCATCTGTGCCCTCACACACACACACCCAGCCGTCCCCTCTTTCTCAGGTCCCTTATTGGCGGACTACAGAACTGAGGAGAGACCATTGCTCGGCGGGCTGAGCATGCTCTGTGCAGGCATGGGGGAGGGGTTCCCGCCAAGCTACTAAGCTCTAGAATCTTCCGAACGCTACCACACACGTGCGAAAGCTCCTAGTGTGTGAGGGCACAGATGACCACTCGAAGAACCACAGTTACAGGTAAGCAACCTGTTCGAATTATTTGTCTAATGAGAAATAGAATATTGTTTACAACCAAGTGGTGTTTTGACAGGCCCTTTCTGCTCTTACTATTTGACTGGTCAGCTTTCCTTTCTTCTCATCTTTTTCTTGGCATTGCTTCACACCCTCATTGTTCTTATGCTTTGTCTTGTTTGCTTTTTATTTTCCCTGCTGCTATCCATGGGGTTATTTCGGTTTCTTCCTTTTTCCTGTTCTGCAGTTTTCTGAAGACTGACTCATAGTAACTCTCCAGGGATGGGCAGAGGCTTTCTTCATGCAAATCATGTGCTCTAGCTCTGAGTGATAGTGATGAACCAAAAATCCTTGGAAGCAGAGTGGGTTAACAATGTACCGTATTTGCTGGCCTATAAAACTCACCTTTTCTACTGAAAAATACTGTTTGAAAATGGAGTGCATTTTATATGCTGATGCGTCTTATACACCAGCAAGTGGTATTTGCTGACGTATAAATAGGGTGCATCTTATACACCAGTGCATCATACCCAGCAAATACAGTTATAAAGCAATTTTTTAAAGGGAGGACTTGGTTATCAATATGTGCCTTGAAGTTGTTTGTGATTTATGGCGACCCTTAGGCAAATCTATCATGCCGTTTTCTGGGGCTGAAAAAAGCTACTCAGTGGATTGCCATGGCCAAGCACAGGGAATTGAACCCTGGATTCCAGGGTCCTAGTTCAGTGCTCAAACCACTACACCACACTGACTCCCTTCATTTCTCATCTCCCTCCTTTAATTTGTTTTGCCCATCATCCTTTTTTTCTTTTGCTTCTCTCTTCTTTGCCTTTCATTTTCTCATGCTGATCTCTGCTTGCATCTACGTCTTCTTCCTTCCTCGCCTCCTCTTGAGGTTCTGCTCTCCACCATTCTCGGGCTGACAGGAGGATCAATCCACAACGCATGGGTTGATCCTCGCGCCAGCTAGCATACTCAGGAGTCGTCCTCAAGCTTGATGCAAAACGACCGTTAAACCGACTCCTGTCCCTCTCCAGCCGGTTTTAAATTTCTTCTTCGTGGTCTCTGTGCCTCACACATTAGGAGCTTTTGCGCCTGCGCGGTAGCGTTTGGAAACTTTTAGAGCTTGATCACTTGGCAGGAACCCCTCCTCCATGCCAGTACTGCGCATGCTCCTCCCGCCAAGCATCAGTCTCTCCTCAGTTCTTTTTCACCCGCCATTGCGTACGGAAGGTTCTTCGGCTTGTTCCTCATGATTTCTTCTGGCTTGGCTTGTTTTTCGGACTTTTGGACTGTCTTGACCCCTCTAACGGATTTCGGATATCGGCTTTGGTAATTTCGGACTTCTTCTCCGTCTTTTCCCGACATTTTTGTCTCTCTTCTTCGACTCTCCGGTCTTCGTTCTATGTCCGCGCTTTTCAAAAAGTGCATGTCGTGTGGGCGTAAGGTTGCTCTAGCCGACAGCCACGCGGAGTGTCTCTTCTGCTTGGGCGAGACTCATAACCCCAAGTCTTGCCCAAGTTGTCAAGAATTTACCTCACAAACCCTCAGAAATAGATTTTCGTGGCTGAAGTCTTTTTGCTGGGAGCAGTCTCTGAGGGCGATAGAGGAAACTCCACGACCCAAGATGGCGGAGGCAAGAGCAACCAGACCATCGACGGCAGCGGCTGCTGCCCTGCCGTCCACTCCATCAGTATCGGGGTCGGTGCCGACGTCGAGAACTCCCATCTCGGTGCTCCCAAGGATCCCCAAACTGGTGGCAGCGGCCAAGACAGCAAAAGGGACCTCGGCGACCGCAAAGACCGCGACTCCTTCAAAGACGCTCCCCCAAAAGAAGCACTCTGCTCCAGATGGAGAGAAGGAGAAGAAGAAGAAAAAGAAGGAGAAAAGACGCTCCCCACCTAGGGAGATTCATCTCCCCACACCATCTCTAACTCTGCTCCCAGAACAACAGGAGCAGTCCCAAGGGCGAGGCGAGGGCGTGGAGCTCTCTGACAAAGAGGTCGTGGAGGAGCACACCGTCCTCCAAGACCACCTCGACTCACCTGAGGAGGAGCCTCCGACCCTGGTGGAGGTAGAGCGCCCGCCGAGCCATCACAGGTCGGCTGACCTACGAAGGCAGGAGACGGAACGCCATCCGGCCTCGCCTGGCCAACGTTCGGCCTCAGATAGAACTCCATCCCGCTCCCCGGAGCAGATGGATAGACCGCCGTCTCGGCGCCGGGAGGTACACGATGACCACCCTCGTTCCTCCGGCTCCCGCTTCACCTCTGGCTCCTACATCGCCAGGTATACTCGGGAGTCGGAGTGGAGAGAGTGCCCAGCGTCATACCACTCTCATTCGCTATCGTACCGGTACCGGTACCATCGCGATCCTAGACGCTGGGAAACTTACAGGCGCTCCCGATCACCAGGAAGGGATACTCACCAATCTCGCTCTCCCCATAAGGAGGAGCGCCGATACCGTCGTTCTCGTAGCCGCTCGCCAGGGGAACACCGCCGGTACAACCGTTCCTTTAGCCGCTCCCCATCTCCTCGTTACAGGAGATCGAGGGAACCTTCACGGAGATACCGGGCGGTATCACCGACACCGAGAGTCAAGTCCACTGTATCCCGTCCAGTGGAAACCACCGTGACTGCTCAGGCGAAGACCTCTACAGCAGCCTGCCAGACCACACTGGTGACCACCAAAGAGGTGAGGTCTGCAGTGATTGTGGCTAAAACACCGGCCGCTCCCAGAACAGCCACCGCCACAACATCTACGGCAGCGGATACGGCAGCAGCCAAGGCGACACAGCCCGGGACATCTTGCAAGCCGCCGGAGTGGGAAATCGAAGACACTCAATCATCGTCTTCTGAGTCCTATGACTCCGGGGAAGAATCCGCCGACTCCACCCCGGCTTCCCACGACTCTCCTCCATTGGGCTTCAGGGACCCAGTAGCGGATTTGGCACCGGAGGACGTTCAGCAGTTCTCCGCCATGCTGCTCCGCATGGCAACTACGCTGGGCCTCAAAGTCCCGGAGACGGAGACAGAGGATGACGATCCCGTCTTCTCCATGGTGGAGACTAAACAACAGGCGACCGCTCGACTGCCGCTCCTTCCGAGGATCCTGAAAGCCGTGAAGCTGCCCTGGGATAAGCCAGTGTCAGCCCAACCAATTCCTCAATGCCCGGAGCATCTGTACCGAGTGCAGAAGGAGAAGGCGGGCTTCCTCTTCAACCACCCAGTACCGAACTCGATCGTTGTCGAGTCCGCCCAGGTTAAAGGAGGCAACAGGGCGCATACTACACTGCCGGAGCAGGAAGGCCGCAAGTTGGACGCTTATGCAAGGAGGTTCTATTCCGCCTCCTCGCTTCACATTCGGATGTCCAACACGCAGGCTTGCCTTGCAGCATACCTGCGGAAGGTCCTGGACAGGCTTGCTCCTGCTATGGAAGCGGTCCCGGAGGAGATTCGCCAGGCTGCTGCTCTCATCTACAACAAGGCGTTGGCGATTGCTAACCAGCAAATAGTCTCTTCGAAGCACACCGTGGAGGTTGCTTCGAGGGCGATGGTAGGCTCGGTTGGCCTACACCATCATGCCTGGCTCCGGTCGTCTGATCTCCTAGAAGACAGCCGAAAGAGAATCGAGGACCTCTCCTTTGATGGCGAGGGGTTGTTCAACTCATCGACCAACGCAACAATGGACACCATTGTCAAGGCGCGCCTTACCGCCAAGAAGATGGGACTACACCAACCGTCCCATGTCCGTCGATTGACAGGCTACCGCCAATCCTGGCGGAAATCCTCGGCGTCCTCATTCCAGCGGTCCACACAATCTGGGCAGTCGCGACCATCTTCAACCTCGTCGGCACGAAGATCGTTCAGACGGCGTCCGGCTACGTCGTCAAAGAAATCTTCGTCTGACAGCAAGCCCAGATTTTGACCATCTATGCAGGCCGCCACCGCACCCACTCTTCAGCCTCCCAGCAGCCCTCCAAGATCAACCGAGCTTGGCACAACATCTTGCGGAGTGGCGTCACGTCACCACAGACTCTTGGGTGCTTTCCATCATCCCTCTTGGCTACGCCATCGAATTTCAAGGTATTCTGCCACGAGGCGTTTACTACTCCACCCCGGCCAGCTCGGTCCTGCTGGAAGAGATCCAGTCCCTACTCCAGAAGGGAGCAATCGAAAGGCTTCCATCGTCAGCCAGCACCACCGGCTTCTTCTCCCGGTACTTCACGGTACCAAAGCCAGACGGATCCCTGCGGCCAATCCTAGACCTCAGAGGGGTGAACGAATACATCCGCCCCAAGAGGTTCAAGATGGTCACGCTACCATCGATCCTGCCTTTCCTTCGTCGAGGGGACTGGTTCGCCTCCATCGATCTCCGGGATGCTTACTTCCACATCGCCATTTGCCCACAGCACAGACGATACCTCCGCTTCGCGGTCGATGGCACCTGTTACCAGTACAAGGTGCTACCGTTCGGTCTTTCGACTGCACCCAGGGTCTTCACCAAATGCATGGCCCCGGTGGTATCATACCTGAGGACAAAGGGCGTTGCCGTCTACCCGTATCTGGATGACTGGCTGTTGGTGGCGTCCTGCAGACAAAGACTCTACGATGACATCCACCAGACTCTAATACTCCTGACCCGTCTCGGCCTTCAGGTCAACCCGAAGAAGTCCCACCTCGAGCTGGCGAGGAAGTTGGACTTCATCGGTGCCACACTGGACTCGACATCGGCCAGAGCCTACCTTCCGGGGGCCCGGGCAAAGACGTTGATTCAGGCCGTGTCGTCTGCGTACAAGGCTTCGACGCTATCCGCCAGGAGGATCCAGCAGCTACTAGGCTACATGGCCTCCACGACCGCGGTGACCTACCTTGCCAGGCTACGCACGAGGCCTCTCCAACACTGGCTCGGCCACGCGTTCGATGCCCTGTGAGACGCCCAGAGTCTACGGCTGCAGCTGCCGACAGAGGTCCGTTCTTCCCTCGTATGGTGGCAGTCATACGACAACCTCCTGTCAGGGATGCCCTTTCAGGAGCCAACGCCTCAAGTCACGGTAACAACCGATGCCTCTCTCTACGGCTGGGGAGCTCACTGCAACGAGCTCAGAGTCCGGGGCCAGTGGATCGACGACGAGAAAGCTCTCCACATCAACACTGTCGAGCTGCTCGCCATCTGGAAAGCGCTGAGGGTGTTCCGCCACGTCGTCGTCGGCCGTATGGTCTTGATTCTGACGGACAACACGACGGCGGTCTGGTACGTCAACAGTCAAGGAGGGACTAATTCGATCACCCTGCTCAACATCGCCCTCGATCTCTGGAACTGGTGCGTCCCACTACGTATTCACCCTGTGGCAGTTCACCTGGCCGGGCAGGAGAACACCACAGCAGACGCCCTCAGCAGGGACACCTCTTCTCATCATGAATGGTCCCTCTCCGAAGAGGCGTTCTGGATGATCCGAGACCGCTGAGGCGAGCCGACAATCGATCTCTTCGCGACCAGGGAGAACGCGAAGTGCCGTCGATACTGTTCGAGGGCCAGCCACGATCGAGGCTCCATCGGAGATGCCTTCCAATTCACGTGGAACGAGGGACTCCTGTACGCATTCCCGCCGTTCCCGCTCCTCGGTCGGGTGATATCGAAGATCCTTGCCGACCGAGCGGACGTCATCCTAGTTGTCCCATACTGGCCGAGGCAACACTGGTTCACGCCCCTACTCCGAGCCGCGTGCAACCGACTTCTCCGGTTCCTGCCGACACCGAACCTGCTCTCCCACTCCGACGGCCACGTCCTCCATCCAGACTTGCCACTCCTGGTCCTCTATGCCTGGAGGATATCGCCTTAGACGATCCCGTCCTAAGTAACATCTTGGTTGCGGCCAGGAAAGAGTCCACCCACCGCAATTATCAATACAAGTGGTGACGCTTTGTGGCCTTTGCTGAGGAGAGAAGGCAACCAGCATCGCCCGCAGAGCTTCCCACCATTCTTCATTTCTTGCTTCACTTCCGGCAGGAGGGGCTAGCCTTTCCGTCTTTGAAGGTGTACCTCTCCGCGATCGTGGCGTACCAACCTCCACAATCCCCCTCACCAGACTTCTTCAGGAACGATACCGTAAAATGGTTCCTGAAAGGATTACAGCATCTCTACCCGCCGGTATCGCCACCGCTACCGCCGTGGTTGCTGTCGTTGGTGCTGTCGCAGCTGACGAGGACGCCCTTCGAGCCAATGGCAACTGCCAACGACAAACTGCTCACCCTAAAGACTGCCTTTCTGATAGCTGTCACCTCCGCCAGGCGAGCAGGGGAGATGACAGCACTTCAAATAGACGAACCCTTCTTTGCCTTTCACAGAGACAAGGTGGTTCTCAGACTGGACATTTCCTTCTTGCCGAAGGTGGTGTCCAGTTTCCATCTCAGCCAGGACATCATCCTACCAACCTTCTTCCCAGACCCGATGGCACTGCTGGAGCGGTCCCTACACTCCTTGGATGTTCGTTGGGCCCTTGCTTTTTACAAAGACAGGACTGCTCCCTTCCAACAGCCCCCGCACCTGTTTGTATGCTACGGAAGACGTTGAAGGGGTCACAAAGTGTCCACCCAGCGCTTCTCCAAGTGGGTGGTACAGACTATACAACTGGCATACGAGCTCGCTAGGAAGCCTCTGCCAGCCCTCCTTCGGGCCCACTCTACCAGAGCTATGGCGACATCTGTAGCCCTATTGCAAGGAGTAGACCTGCCCGAACTCTTCCATGTGGCGACCTGGTCTCAACCATCGACCTTCGTGCGCCACTACAGGCTTGACTGCCGGTCATGCAGGAATGCTAAGTTTGGACGTGAGGTTCTGGCTTCCGTTCTCTAGGACCTGACCTGCCATCCAACTGGTAAGCTACACAGTCTCCTAATGTGTGAGGCACAGAGACCACAAAGAAGAAGAACAGGTTGCTTACCTGTAACTGTGGTTCTTCAAGTGGTCATCTGTGCTCTCACACATACCCGCCCTTCCATCCCCTCTCTTTCAGGTCCCTGTAGGTTCTACGGCGGACTACAGAACTGAGGAGAGACCGTTGCTCGGCGGGAGGAGCATGCGCAGTACCGGCATGGGGGAGGGGTTCCCGCCAAGCGATCAAGCTCTAGAAGTTTCCGAACGCTACCGCGCAGGCGCGAAAGCTCCTAATGTGTGAGGGCACAGATGACCACTCGAAGAACCACAGTTACAGGTAAGCAACCTGTTCTTCTCCTGCATGTCAGCGGACGCAAGTTGGTCCCTCTCCGGCAAAACAATTGAAAATTAGAGTCAGAAAGAGAGAGACACACACACAGGATTGTAGGAATAACATAGAGAAGATGTCTTCTGAAAGAAATGATGAACGGAAGGGAAACGGCAAGGCGCTGCCTGAGGAGGTGATCCGGAGCACCATAGAAATGTTGGGCTCGGACACACTGAGAGTGGCTCCCGTCCAGAAAACCGCCAGTAGGCGGGTCATGGACGAGGAAAACGGAGCAAAGGGCCATAAAAATAAAATGCAGAGGATCACGGAAGACGATCGAACTGCGGAGCTCCGAAAGATATTTTTGACTTCAAGTGAAAGTGAACCAGATGAGTCTAAGGTAGCCATGGTGGCAAAGGTGTCAGAGAAAAAGTTAGTGGGAGAAAAATCAGATAAAAAGGTAAAACGAATGGAGAAATCTGGGGGTAAGCAAACCTCCAAGCAGCTGGCCGGCAGTCAGAAACTCGTCGCGGAGTCTTCGGGACGCCATCTTGGAAAGAAGGATTCCAAGATGGCATCACGGGAGAAGGCCACTCCCCCAGGAGGGTCAGCCGCCATTTTAGGTGTGGCGACACATGAGAAAGCCAGTCCTTCAACAGAGGGCAGCGGCGTGAGGTAACAGCGACTTGCTGACAGAGCTTAACGCAACAGCTGACACGAGTGGCAGCTGTGTCTGTTACACCTGAACCATGTTCAGGGGAGCAGGGCTTTCAGAGAATGGAACACATAGGCTTGCCTCCTGAGTTTACTCAGTTCATGGCAGGATGGATGGCAAATGCCCCACAGCAGAGGCAAGAAGCACAAGAGCCTTTGGAGGCTTTGCAGAGGCAGCACTCGCTGGGAGACTGGCGAAATGAGATGCAGCTCATGATTAAGGAGGCGGTGGCAAATCAGTTACAAACAGTGATTGCCACTCAGAGGTCACCAATAATTTTACACACACCGGAATATATGGATCAGTTAGCACTGATCAATATGATGAATTGGAACAAGCAGTTGCTTAATAACACTCAGTTAATAAATAATCAAATAATTCCACAACAACAGCACAGTCATAATAGAGACCACCCAGACATACGGAAAACAGGGGAAACAATACAGATTGACCCAGGTGAACAACATCAGGCAAAGAAAAGGAGGTTGGCCCAGGTAGAAGAGCCAAGTACAAGTAAAAAGAAGAGCCATTAAAGAGAAATATCTACACCACCTAGGGAGTTAGTACAGACAGAGGACCTAGCTCTCTCTGATGAGGAAATGGTTCAGGAAGAAGAGTCTGATTGGGTGGATAAGGAAGATCACTCTTCAGATGAGGAAGCAGATGATAAACCAGAAAATGATAGAATGTTTGAGCCACAGTTTTTTAGGAGTACTTTGAAACGGGTGCTACAAACATTAGGTTTAGTGGGTGATAATGTGTCACAGGAAAAAGATAATATTGAGTGTAAGTTAGCGTCTGTAATTAGAAAGAAGGAAAAAAGAAATATGGACATTCCGATGCCAGATTTTTTTATGGAAGAGATTATGGCAGAGTGGTCTGCTCAAGGAAATAATAGGAGGAATTGGTCATCAGGGCAAAAGTTGTATTCTTTTGTACGGAAGGATGCAGAGTTCCTTAAAGTGCCCCCCGTGGATGCTCCGATTGCGGGTTTAGTTTCGGGGGCCATTGTCCCCAGGGAGGGGGACACCCAGTTAAAGGAGGTAGACGAGCGAAGAGCAGAAACATCGCTTAGGAAAGCTCATGAAGCAGCGGCTGTGACAATTAAAGCTCCTACAGCTGCATCAACGTTCACGAGAGCAGGGGTTCTGTGGGCTCAGGACATATTGGAGACGCAGGACCTGAGCATGCAAGAATTGAGGAAGGCAGTGGATAGGATACAGAGAGTGTTAAAATACGTGGCTGACGTGGGTCTGGATGCAGCAACATATGCTGCAAGGAACATTAATTGGCTAACGGTAGCAAGGCGCTCCTTGTGGCTGCGTCACTGGGAGGGAGACCCAAAGTCTCGCAATAACTTGGCTTTCGTCTCGTTCCAAGGAGGGTTGCTGTTTGGTACAAAGGCTTTAGAGAAGGTTCTAGTAGAAACCAAAGAGAAAAAACAGGTAATGCCCATGCTTCAAAAGAAAAAAGCAGAAAGGAGGCCTTATCGAAATTCCAGTTACTCCTTTCGTGGAGGAAGATCGTATGGTTTTGCGGGTAAAGGCTCGGAGTATAGGGCTGGAAGGTACCAATGGAATAGGCAAAGACCACAAATTACTAAACAATACCAATATAATAGACAAGGACAAGGGAAGTTTGGGAGCAATCCCAAGCGAGGTAAAACCCAATACTGACAATCAACACCAGAAAGTGGGGGGAAGACTTCTGGCCTATGGACAAAGATGGTCTCGGATAACTTTGGACCATTGGGTTCTAAAGGTGGTAACACAAGGTTATCACGTGTATTTACATACAAGGCCAAAGGACAGATTTCTTCCCTCTCCAGTTCCAAAAGAAAAAGGCAAACAACAGGTGATATGTCAAGAAATAGAGCATTTACTAACAATAGGGGCAATAGAAGAGGTCCCCTTACATCAGAGACGCACAGGGGTGTACTCAGTTTTCTTTGTAGTGCCAAAACCAAACAGCAAATACAGGCCGATATTGAATCTTTGGTATCTCAGCCGGTTCGTAGAACATCGGAAATTCAAAATGGAAACATTGCAAACCATAAAAGAAAATCTGCTTGTGGGGGACTGCGTAGCATCAATAGACCTCAAGGAGGCATACATCCATGTCCCCATGTGCTTAGACGACTAGAGATACCTAAGATTCAATTACAAGGATGGTCACTACCAATTCAAGGCCTTACCATTTGGTCTGGCATCAGCACCGCGGGTCTTTACCAAGGTGTTGGTTCCACTAATAGCCTTCCTGCGGCTGCAGGGGGTAAATCTTTACCCATACTTAGACGACATCCTGCTGAAGGCACATTCGCAGGACAAGTTACACAAGGATTTGGATTTAGCAATACAAACTTTGACAGATTATGGTTTCCTGCTAAATTGCGAGAAAAGCATGTTGACACCAACAAGAGTACTAACGCACTTAGGAGCAATTATAGACACATCGAAAGGGAGATTGTTCCTTTCGGAAGAGAGGTTAACAAATTTACAGCAGGCAGCTCGCTGTTTGAGTTGCAGCAAGTCTGCAGACTTAATGAAGTTAGCAAAGGTGTTGGGACTCCTAGTTTCTGCCACACAGTTAGTGGAGTGGGGGAGTTTCTGCTTGAAGCCACTACAGAGACTCCTGATGGGACATCAGATGTCAATAGCTACCAGGTTGGGATGCCCACTGCGAAAGGTATGCGGTACAGGGATGTTGGACGGCCTTAGACAGACGCTTCAACATCAGTTACCTGGAGATGAAGGCAGTCCATCTAGCCCTACAGAAATGCTGCCACTTAGCGAAGGATCGCCATGTGAAAGTCTTTACGGACAACATGACAGTTAAGGCATATATTTGCAAGCAGGACGGTTTACACTCGACGTTCTTGGTGTTGGAGTCGACTCGCCTGTTCCGCTGGGCCGAACAGAATGTGGCATCAATTACGGCAGTACATCTGAAAGGAGACTTAAATGTTCAGGCGGACTACCTGGGCAGGAATTGGCTGCATCCAGGAGAATGGTCCCTTAACGTCACGGTATTTCGGGACATAGAAAGACTTTTTGGTCCTTTACAAGTCGACTTGTTTGCCACTGGAGAAAATGCCAAATTAAAAAGATATTTTTCAATTACTGGAGAAGGTGGAGCAGAGGCTCACGATGCGCTGTCTGTAAAGTGGCCTCAGGGGACACACTATGCTTTCCCACCAATTCGAATCATACAAAGAGTGTTATTAAAGGTCCATATGGAGAAAGCATCGGTGGTGCTTGTGGCTCCACACTGGCCAAGGAGACCGTGGTTCCCATTGCTGCTTGAATTGGCACAGGGGCCTCTGTGGAGGTTACCCGTGAGACCAGACCTATTAACGCAGGGTCCAGTGAGTCAGAATGGCTGAAACTGACTGCATGGCGATTGAAAAGCAGTTTCTAACACAGCATGGGCATGCGGAAAATGTGGTCAGAACTATGTTGGGATCACGCCAAGAATCCACTAGAAAGATATATGATAGAACATGGAAAATATTCTGTAAATGATGTGAAAAGAATAGCACTCTAGTTTCGGAGGCAGGAGTGCCACAGATATTGCAGTTCCTCCAAGATGGTTTGGAGAAAGGATATCACCCTAATACCTTAAAAAGACAAGTGGCGGCATTATCATCAGTTCTGTCAGACGATGAGGACTCATTGACTAAGCATCCTCATATCAAACGTTTTCTCAGAGGAGCTACTTTATCCTCTTTTCCAACTGTTCACAGGTTTCCATCATGGGACTTAAACCTGGTGTTGAATGCCTTGACAGAACCACCGTTTAAGCCTTTGAGAGAAGCTTCCTTGAGATTACTATCATTCAAAACTGCTTTCCTCCTGGCAATAACTTCGGCAAGAAGGGTGTCAGAGTTAGCAGCTTTGTCAATAAATGAAAGCTTGTGTAAGTTTGAACGAGATAAACTTACTTTGACATTGGATCCTTCTTTTCTGCCTAAATGCTTGCCTTCAGCATCTAAGCAACAAACAATACATTTACCTACTTTTTGTCCAAAGCCGGCTCATCCATTGGAAAAAAGATGGCACAAGTTAGATGTCAGGAGGGCTGTAAAGGCATATATAAAAAGGACCGCAGATTTTCATCACTCTGAGGCATTGCTGTTGTTTTTTCAGCCAAAGACATTGGGTCAAAGGGCAAGTAAGGCAGTTATTGCTGCATGGATAAAGACTTGCATATTTATATGCTATGATTATGCAGAACAGCCATGGCCTGAGAATGTGTGGCCTCATTCTACTAGGTCAGTGGCAACATTGGTGGCTTACAGTTCCTCCTGTTCTTTGGAGGATGTATGCAGTGCGGCTGGATGGAAGGAGGCAACAACTTTCATCAAGCATTACAAACTTGACAAATACAGTTCTGCCCAGGCAGCCTTTGGGCACCGGGTTCTTCAAGCAGTGGTGTAAATATCCCACCCATGGGTAAGCTTGGGAAGCTCCCATGCGTTGTGGATTGATCCTCCCGTCAGCCCGAGAATGAGAAGTTGGTACTTGCATGAACAATCATTCTGGGATGACAGGAGGAGCATTCCACGCCCACCACTAAAAATAAAATAAAACAGAAGAAAAGGGAAAATATACACAAATTGAGTGATGGTGAAGAATAGGTATTCCATTAGGTACACTAGAGAAAGGAAACTGGCTGGAGAGGGACAGGAGTCGGTTTAACGGTCGTTTTGCATCAAGCTCGAGGACGACTCCTGAGTATGCTAGCTGGCACGATGATCAACCCATGCTTTGTGGATTGCTCCTCCTGTCGTCCCAGAATGATTGTTCACGTAAGTACCAACTCCTCATTCTCTCAACTGTGTTTTTCTTTCTCTCCTTTTGCCCAGGTGTTCTGTACAACCAGTTCCTGTCCCAGGTGGATTTTGAGCTGCTGCGTGACCATGCCAGGGAACTTGGTGTGCTCATTTTTGAGAACCCTTCCAAACGTCTCATGGTGGTAACCCCTGCTGGCCACTCCGATGTCAAACGCTTCTGGAAGCGGCAGAAACATAGTTCCTGAGGGCAGTAGCTACCTTCAAGATCTTAATCCTGATGCTGGAAGCTTGTGCCCATTAGCAACAGGACATGGAGAGAAAGAAGTAGTTGTAACAGGAGTTGCCTGATGATTTCTCTTCAGCCAAAAAGCAGTAAAGAATCAAGTGAAAACCCACTGGTAGTTATGGTTCCAGCAAGAGAGCAGTTTTTTCATCTTCTGGGAATTTTCTCTGAAAGGAAAGGGAGTACAAAATGACCTAACTGGTTGTTGCCCAGACTGTCTGAGGAAATTTGAAATGGGTAAATGACACAGATTCCTCTTTAGGTGTACCTACTTGGGACCAGTGAATGACTTGAAAAGAGGTGACACAGAGATTACTACAAAAGCTCATCCACTTGTGTGGATAGACATCTGTTGGCCGTTGGTGTATGAGAGACCTCTGAGAATAGCAATACTTTTTCAAAACAAACACAGCTACTCTGTACCTTTCTCCACCAAATATTCCTAGTGAAATATGTTCAAGGGGAAGTGCTATGGGGAAGAGTGGGTTGGAAAATTTCTTTGTTTGGACTATAGTTTCCATAATCCCTCAGCTAGTATGGCCAAGTGTATGCTAAGATTCTGGGAGTTGTAGTTCAAAAAATTAACTTTTACAAGCCAGGTGTGTGTGTGTGCACACGTGCACATGAATGGTGGCTCACAATAGAAATAAAGCAAAATTTTAAGAACAGCGCGAGTCCATCATTTTCTCTTGTAGATATGAATGATGCCTCAGCAGTGGATGAGGGCAGTTTTAGTGACTAAAGGGAACTTCAGTGGGATCAAAGGGATGTGAGATTCTGCATACTGGTAAGTGGCTACTGAGGAGCAAAAGGAAATAGTTTCCCTGTACACAAGGCTATTAAAAAATTGTGTGTTTATGGGCAGAGGCCCAATCCAGTGTTATCATGCACTTCTTTTTCCTGCTACAAACATGAATGGAAATTAAATTTAGAAATTAAGACCAATTAATGAAGCAGTGGGTTGCATATTAAATTTGTTCTAGCTCCTCTGTGGTATTTTTACATCTGATAGAACTCAGTCTGCCAACAAGGAGATAAGCATTTTATATCAGTTTCAATATTGTTCAGTGTTTTAAAATTGTTACACCTTTGGCAGGACCCATTGGTTTTGGTTGTAAAAATAAAAGCACCATGTACATCAATGGTGCTATACACATTATCAAAAACAATTATATAGAATCCAGAGCTTGACCATTAAAAGAGAATAGCAAACATACACAAAACAGCATGTAATGAAAGCTCCCCATCAGCCCTCAAAGGCCAGTCAAAACAGAAGAATCTTCACCTGCTTGTGGAAGGAGAGCAAGAAGGGGCCAATCTAACCTCTTTTGGAAGGAAGTTCCAAAGCCTAGAAGTAGCCATGGAGAAGGCTCTCTCTCATGTGTCCACAAGGCATGCTGTGATAGTGATGGGATCAAGAGAAAGCTTTTCCTCATAGATCTTTTTGCTCAAATCAGCTCATCTAGGAGAGTCTTGTGGGGGCTTCTACTTATTTTACCTACTGCCACCAACTGTGAGTGTTCTCACCTGTCTCACTACTACCACCCAATGTGAGGCTCTCCTGCTGTCGCATCAATATGGCATCAGATGTGGGGAACTTCTAGGTGCATTTGTGATTCGTGTGGGAAGTTTCACTGATTTAATCCCACCACTGGACACCACTACCTGTTGAATAACTGTTGACACCACAGACATCATGTGTCTGAACTCAATCATTCCCAAAACAATTATTTGTTATTCTCAGAGGCACAAGTGTACAATACAAAGATAATATATTAAAGGGAAGTTCAATTTGTCATGAGAAATTCCGTCCTGCATGAGAAAAAGTGGCAGACAGCAAACTGGAGAGAAGAAAGTTTTATTTAAGGTGAAAAGTGCTATCAGGTATAGCAATGGTAAGAAGATGATGGACCCTGAGTAACAAACAAAACTTTTATACTTTTAGCAGCTTCATCTTTTCAACCATGGATTGGCTTAAAAATGCCACATAGGTGGAGGATAAGGTAGTGAAGCGACTGCCTTACCCCCTTGCTAGTGTTTTGCTGCTTAAGCTCAAGGCTCTTGATCCATGTGTGTCTGCACTGCATACAGTTACATGTCAGTGTTGGCCTTAGCAAGCACGTTCCATTCCAAATAAATAAAACAATTCTTATCACATCTAAAACCTGACTTATCCTAACTAGCTATCTCTGACTCATATTTCTAACACAGACACTCCTTTCTCTGGGCCTTTCCGCACTACACTGTTATAGTGCTGTTATTCCACTTTTAACATCCTGAGGAATTCTGGGGTTTGTGGTTTAGGGAGTCCAGAGAGCTCTCTGGCTGAGAACTCTAAATGCCCCTCCCTGAACTGCAGACCCCAGGATTCCATAGGATGTTGAAAGTGGAATAATAGCACTATAATAGTGTAGTGCAGAAAGCCCCTCTGTCTCCCAGCTCACAGAACTCTCCCACCTAGTACAGAATCCTCTTTCTCTGACTCATATCCTCATTCTTTCAACTATGACAGACTCATCTCTCTCCCTGCACTGGACTGTTATACTGCTATTATTCCACTTCCAACATCCTGTGGAATCCTGGGGTTTGCAGTTTAGAGGTGTGGCATTTCTCAGTGAGAGAGCTCTTTGGCCTCAGGAAGCTACAAACCGCAGGATTCCACAGGATGTTGAAAATGGAATAATAGCACCACAACACTGTAGTGTAGAAAGGGCCCAAGGCCAGAGCAGGAGAGAGAACCTGGGACATTTTAAAAACAGCTGAAAAAGTGGGATGACAGAGAATTAAACAGGGCATGGGAGAGGTTTCAACCTCCTCAGTTCAGGTGCTCTCAGGTCAGGTTGCGCTCATCCAGAGATACAGTACATTTACTTTGAAGTACCTTACATTTAATACACAGCCACACATACAGCCATATTTCATGCTACATATTCTAGTAATCACAGTAATATTTTTGAATAAAGTATTTTGTTGAAATAATAAATTGTTCAAAAATAATTTTGAACAAAAGTCCATAACATCCCAGGTATCCTAAAGACAAAACAGATTAGGGCTGAATCCAGTTTTTACCTCCAGCTAGAGCAGACTTTGTAGATTCATGGGGTTTCAAGTACGTGTTGATTTAACAAACTTTATGGATTTAATGGATTGCCTCCATTCAATGGGTCTAAGAAGGGATCCACCTCCAAAGTCCACAGACACCCAAGTAAATAAATCATTCGCAAGGAAACTCGAAAGGCAGCCAACTATTCAGTTTCACAATCGACTTCCAACTTCTTTCTGTGAAGCTGCTGTTCTTCCGGTCTGTGTCCCAAATTGTTCAGACCTCCTCTCTGGAAGAGATTTCGGTAGCAATCTGGGGTTTGTTTGTTTGTTTAAATAACACAAGGTCGCCAGAAACAAAGCCTAATTTTAGGCAGTGCAGAGATCATTGGACACAACTTCCTGAGAGGAAAACATTCGGTGAGAGTTTTGACACAGCAAAACTGTTTCAAACGCTGTCAGTACGGGCTCCTGTCTCTTGTGCCAATGTTCCCGCAAGGAAACCCAGAGTGAGTAAAGTCTTTTTCTTTTCCTGGGTGGAGTATTCTCCTCTTTTTCGGTAAAGCTACGAATGTAAGAGCGTTGTTTTCTAAATATAGGACCAGACTAAGGGAGTCCTAGTTCTCCCTGCTAGGCAGGAAGGGCTACATTTGGCTCGGGACCAGAGAAGCATTCAGCTGCTATTGCGCGGAGCTGGCTTAATGCACAGGAAAGCGTAGCTGGGCGAAGGTTATCCCTTTCTCAGCCCCGGCCAAACATCCAGAAGAAAAGCGGCTTGGAGACTCACCTCTCGCGATTATCTGAGCAATGGGAGGAGGGTGTGAGGGGCTGGGAGAGGTCTGGGTCCCGCGGAGGTGGGGCCCGAACTTTGTTACCTGAGGTGCTGGACCCCTATGAGACCGAGAAGCCACAGCACCTGGGATCGCGCCTTTAGAAGTCAGACCAAAACCCCAGAACGGGTCCGCTGAGGGCATCAGAAAAGCTACCCGTTTTCCCATGGAGATCTTCTTGGCCGTTCTCGTCCCCTGAACTGAGGAAAGGACAAAGGCCATTTCTGCATTAGACTGTTACAGCGCTATCATTCCACTTTGCACATCCTGCGGAGCTGTGGGGTTTGTAGCTTCCTGAGGCCAAAGAGCTCCCTGGCTGAGGCCACTTCCGCACTAGCCTGTTATAGCGCTCTGATTCCACTTTCAACGTCCTATGGAACCCTGGGGTTCGCAGCTGGCCCCTCCCGAAACTGCAAACCCCCGGGTTCCATAGGATGTTGAAAGTGGAATCAAAGCGCTATAACAGGCTAGTGCGGAAATGGCCTGAGAATTCCAAATGCGCCTCCCTAAACTGCAAACCCTGGGATACCACAGGAGATTGAAAGTGGAACAACAGCACTCTAACCGTGTAGGGCGGGAATGGGCAAAGACAGGGGCTTTCGTCTCAGCGGAGACCCTCTTTACTCAAGCCAGCGCCGCCTGTTTCAAACCAGGTCTCTGAGGGGAATTCTCAGGGCAAGGATTTTCGACTGCCAGCCACAGTCCCTAAATCTTAAAAAAAAAATGCATCTTTTTTATGTGGGTCGCGTGACCAAACAGGAGGAACGGCTTTCCAACCTAATGAGAAAACTACATTCTGGGTGGTGTGGGGAAAGAACGAGGAGCGAGGTAGAGTTTGGGCGCGGGGGGGGGGCAAGAGAAGGCGAGGAAAGGCGGAGAAGCTGGAATACCGCTTTCGCGTCCCCTCAGCATTCAGTAAATGTACGATCTGGTAATTCCATTCCCAGAAGAGCCGGTCGAGGCAGTTAGAAGTGAAGAAAACGTTTGTTGCGCAACCTAACTTGGCTTCCCTGGGCGGTTTTCTTTCTCTGTTTTCGAATAACAGTCTCAGTTTTCGTTCGCGTTGGCGCCTTTTCAGTGTTTGCTTTGCCACGGCGGCGGACTCCTCCCTTCCTCAGGGGAAAGGACGATGACAGCTGTGAAACTTTTCTGTCATGCCCTCTCACATTTCACAGATTCAAACCAGGACACCTAGCTAAGGGCCTCCAACAGGGGTCAAGACAGCAAAAGTTATTAATGAGAAAGAGCAAATGAGCTAGGAGAAGCTGCAGTTTTTGCCTGAATCTACCTACAAGGGCAAGACTTTCCCCATCCTCCAGCTGAGTTCATGGAGTGCCAGCTACTTTTGCAGTTTGAAGTCAGTTGGCAGCAACTGGAGTAAGCTGACAGGAAGAGTGGGAGGAGGAGAGAGGCACTGGGACACTTTCACAGCCACTGAAAAAGTGGGACAAAAAAGGATTAATCTAGACTGTGTCTGCTGGATTGAAACACCTGGAGGGTATCATTTTGCTGAATGCTTGTAATGCAAGGACTTTTCCATTTTTTAAAAAAGTCTTTGCATCACAGGGGTTATGTTGTGATCAAATGTTCTTATCCTGACTCCATTTATTTAGTGATAAGAGTCACCACAGGGCAAGGAGGAGATGACCTCCATGATTCAGCAAAAGAAATTCTTGTTCCATTATGAAAAACTTCCCTTGCTCCACACACACACACACCACCCTTCATGTCTTTATTGTGACTCTTATTACTCAGCTCTGACTTCTTTTCCTTTCAATGTCTGACAGCTGTGACTAGTTAGGAGAGGGAGGCTCCCTGTTATTAGAACAGGAAACAGAGGCTCATTCTATGCTGGGCAGATAGAGTACTTCTTTTGAAACCCAGGTTCAGTCTTGTCCTCTTGGGCCTGGCTTCGTCCCAGGATACCAACCTAAGGAACCCCTTACCCATCTGAAGCTATTGCACCAGTTCTGCCAGTTTCTAAAGAAGAGAGACATGGCTGCGAATAACATGCAGCCTAGTTCCATTACAACTCTGAAGCTGCACCCCGTTTGTGGAACTTTCTGCCAAGGTAAGCCCCACTGGCTTTCTCCCTGCTGAATTTCCAGCCCACAGCCAGTGCTATGTTGCCTATGTGACCTTTTGATCCTTAAATACTGTGTATTTTTGAAACCTAGTTTTCATTTGTTTTTCAAGAATGTTTACAGAAAAGGATCTAAGGGTTTTAATGGACCACAAGCTAAACATTTGTCAATAGTGTAATGCAGCAGCCAAAAAAGCCAGTGCAATTCTAGGCTACATCAACAGGAGTTTAATGCCCAGATCAAGGGTACTGCCACTCATTCTGGTTTGGTCAGATGTCACCTGGAATATTGTGTTCATTTCTGGCACCACTATTCAAGAAGGATATCAACAAGCTGGAACAAACCCAGAGAAGGGCAACCAAGATGTTCAAATGTCTGGAATCCAAGCCTTATGAGGAATGACATAGAGAGCTAGGTATGTTTAATTTGGAAAAGAGAAGACTGAGATGTAACATAATAGTTACAAGGATGAATGTTTTAACTAAAATACTAATTTTGTTTCAAACTGTACCACGAATTGATAATGAAATAAGCTTTAAAAAGTGGCAAAAAGATATCCAAAACTTCTTGTGGGATGAATCCCCCCCACTAGAATTAAACTGAAGATTTGGCAAGATGGAATTGAAAGAAATAGTTTACCTAATTTTCAACTTTATTATCATGCCAGTTGTTTAGAATAGGTGAAGAAATGGATTAGTTTTTAAAATGAAAGATTATTACAACTTGAAGGCAAAGACAAGGTTTGGATGGAATGTCTACTTATGGTTTGACAAGGATGTGGTTAATAGAGACTTTAATTACCATTATATAAGGAAGATATGGAAGAAATATAAAGTTAAGTGCTGCCCAGAATACCTCTGTGGGTTTCACCACATGAGACTTTCTACAAAAGGGAAAAATTGATGAAAGATAAGTCGATTAAACATGAAGATCTGCTAACATTCTAAGGAAAGGATTGTAAGAAAAGAAGAAATTCAATATGATGGAATAATTTGTCAATGGCTTCCATACATAACAATGTAGAGAGAAATTAAAACTAGAAATAAAATTAAATGGAATTCAGGGAAAACCTTCTGAGTTAGAAATAATAATATCTACAGAAAATACTAAAACATTATATAAAATTTATAGATTGTTAAAATGGTATACTGAAGAAGAAATTGTAAAAGAAACAATGGGGGGATTGATTAAAATGATGAAGTATATATACTATTGAAAGATGGAAGAAAAAATTTATATACAGTAGAGTCTCGATTATCCGTCCTTCGGTAATCCGACATTCCGGATTATCCGACGTCGCGGCTGCTTGGGGGCGTGGCAAGGAGAGAAGGGCAAGTGAAGCCTCGCCCCAAAGCACGGCCCCAAGCGCGGCGGCAGCGGCGGCAGCGAGCAGGGCGAGTACCTCCAGGCCCCAAATAAGGCTCAAAGCATGGCAACAAAAAGGAAGAAGGTTGTTGTGCCAATGGAGAAGAAACTTGAGGCAATCAAGAGACTGGACAATGGAGAGACATTGCAGAAGGTAGCAGACGACTATGGTGTTGGAAGGGTAACTGTAGGAGACTGGAGAAAGAACCGACTGGAGATAGAAAAATGGTGTTCCTCCAGAGCTACTGATGTTGCAGTGAAAGAGAGGAAAACCATGAAAAAGTGTGCCTATGAAAAGGTCAGTGAAGCTTTGTATGTTTGGTTTCTGCAGTTTAGAGACAAAGGTGTGCCTATTTCAGGGCCTATTTTGCAGCAAAAGGCATTGCATTTTCGAAAGGAATTTGATGAAGGGGACCCAGATTTTACAGCCAGCGTTGGTTGGCTCGACAGGTGGAAGAAACGTTATGGAATCCGTCAGTTATGTGTTTGTGGAGAGAAACTGTCTTCAGATTTTCAAGAAATGGAGGCATTCAAGAAAAAATTTCTAGAGTTTGTTGCAGCTGAAAGCCTAACGGACGATCAGATATTTAATTGTGATGAGTCCGGCCTCAATTACAAACTGTTACCCAGTAAGAGTCTTGCAGCCAGAACTGAAGCAGCAGCCCCAGGCTATAAGCGCAGTAAAGAAAGGCTGACAATTTTAGCATGCAGCAATGCTTCTGCGACCCTCAAAATGGACCTCGCAATGATTGGGAAGTCCAAAAATCCAAGAGCCTTTAAAGCAATTTCAAAGAACGCTCTTCCTGTGAAGTACTACTACAATCAAAAAAGTGCGTGGATGACCAGAGAAATTTTCAAAGACTGGTTTTTTAAGGAATTCGTTCCTTCCACGGAGAAATTTTTAAAAGACAGTGGTCGCCCCAGAAAAGCAGTTTTGTTGCTAGACAACGCCCCGGCGCACCCTGATGCAGAGGAGCTTCAAGATGGGAACATTAAGGCTATGTTTCTGCCACCTAATGTCACTGCCATATGCCAACCGATGGATCAGGGTGTTTTGGAAACGCTAAAAAGGAACTATCGCAGGAAGCTACTGTCGACACTGACAGAAGCAACTGAAGAAGGGAAAGACATGATTGAGATATTGAAACGCATCAATGTAAAGGATGTTGCTTATTGGGTTGCAAGAGCTTGGAGTGACGTTAGCGCTCCAACAATTGTCAGATCATGGAATAAGTTGCTATGTGAAAATGAAGAAGAAGAAGAAATTATGGAAAGCACAGATGAAGACGAAGAAAGCATTCTACCCTTAGTACACCGCATCCCTGGGTGTGAGGATGTGTCTTCGCAAGAGGTTGACAGCTGGATGAACGAAGACCATCAGTATGAAATTAGTGATGAAGAAATTGTTGCTCTTGTCAATAGCGACGGCAACGAAATAGAAATTGATGAGCAAGCATCATCTGTTGAACCTCTCACAATCTCGCATGGCGATGGGGTTAGGGCTCTAGAAATCGCAATGAAGTACATTGAGCAACAAGAAGAAGCTACGGGGGTCGACATTATGATGCTGCAAAGATGGCGAGACTTGGCTGAGAAGAAACGGCAATCTTCGGAAAAGCAGAAAAGGATGACTGATTTCTTTAAATTTTCAGAGGACTGAACTTTTTATACACTACAGTGTTGTTACTGGAACGTTACTGCAATGTTACTTTTACTGTTACTGCAATAAAACTTCAATATGTTTGCAATTTGTAGTGATTTCAAGTCTTTTCTTATACCCTCCGGATTATCCGACATTTTCAGCTATCCGACTATCGGCCCGCCCGTTTACGTCGGATAATCGAGACTCTACTGTAAAATGCATTTTAGTTGGTATTTGTCACCAGATAAATTACACAAATGAATAAAAGAATATGACTCTGGTTGTTGAAAGCATGAATTAGAGAGAAGTGCATTTTACCACCTTTAGTAGTCTTGTATAAAAGTTAAGAAATGTTGAAAATCCATATGTATAGAAATTGGGCAAAAAAATTAGAATGCAGATGACACCAGAAATGTATCTGTGATGGAATATAGGGGGAGTGGTGTCCTGAGTGGGAAAAAGTTTCCCAGCAACAGATTGCTAAGCAACCTAAATGGCCACTTCAGAGAGAAACCCAGCCCCTTTAGTGGAAAGGAGGGTTTGGAGGCCTGAGTGAAAATGTATTTATAGAAGGTGCAGTGGTTTGGTTGAGGAGTCAGACTTTCAGGGATTAAGGGCAAAGGGTGAATCCTTCAGCCAGAAAAGTTCTCATTCAATCAGTTCTCTAGTTTTAAATATTTAGGAGTACTGTTCCATTCTTCAGGCTAATGGAAATTTCAGGTCAACTCAGTAATAGGAAGTGCACAAAGAAGCATAATAGCTCTGTGAAGATTCTTCTATACTAAGGGAGGGCAATATATCCCTGCCGTAATTGAAATGTTTGTAGCCAAAGTCATTTCTATTTTATTATATGATGCCCTACTGTGTTCCTTTAACAACTATAATATGTTTGAGGTAATTAAGACTAAATTCTTGAAAAGTATCTTTGCAGTCCCATGTTATGTTTCCAGTGCAACCATACAACTTACAGTAGGCCTAATTTCTATTGAATCTTGGGCCTGGATCCTTTTGTGCAATTATTGGCTGAAGCTCATGTTTATTCCACATGGGTTGACCCCATTACAAGAGTAGATATTGATCACTCACCTTGGAAACATATGATAAACAAAACACTATTGTTAATATCATTTTTCCCAAAATGTTTTTTTACAAAAGGTATATACCAGGGCCAAATCAGCCTTGAGGAAGCGTATTTGGGATATTGAATTCCAAAAATATCAGAATTTAATTAGAAGCATTCCAGTTCTGAGTAGTATGGAGGTATCATTTGATTGTCCTGCTGATCTCACCAAACTAATAGTTCCCAAATTTAGATCTGCCTTTACTGCAATACATTTTAACATGCTCCCAACAGCTGTTTTGGAAGGCAAATATAAAAAGATTTCTTATGAAAAGCGCACCTTACAATGCTCAGATGTAACCATAGAATCTCTTGATCATATTTTATAGTATTGTCCTTTTTATCAGGGTGTTTGTTCAGTATTAATAACTCCAATTCTACAGAAATTTCCAGGGAGATCAGAAAGATTTTACCTTTCTCTCCTGCTTGCTGATTTGGATACATAAACTATAGAGAAAGTACATAGGTTTTGTGTCTCTGTCATTACTACTCATAGACAAATATTACAGGGACATACATAATTTAGGAATTTTAGATAGTCTGGATATATTTAAACCACAATATTTGAAATCTTACCAATCTTAACTTTTTATTTGGGCTTGTATATTTGGGCTTTTGCAATAAATGCAATGTACTTAAGGCACTTAGTAATTAATGTATGTATATATGATGTATGCATTTTAGCTGTAACTGTAATTGTGTAGTATTATTACTATCACTTTTTACATATTTTTATTTGTTTTATTTATTTTTATTTGGTCTGTGACCATAAATAAATACAAATACAAATGCTATTAGTCTTTCCACCTCCAGTTGCCCTCTTATTTAAGACGAGAGCCAGTGTGATGTATTGCCTAAGACTGTGCAGATCCAAGTTCAAACCACTACTGAGGTGTAATTTATTATATTCCTGTCCTGTTCTTCCTCAAGAAGCTTAAGGGGACATAACTGGCCCTCCCTATCTTTATCATCACAACAACCATCTGAGGGAGGTATAGCTATGACCAAAGGAGGAAAAACACAGTCTCCCAATGCTGCTGTCCAGACCTGTCCCTGTAGGTAGGAGCAGAACCACCAAAATACAGTGCCTCCAACCCCTGATTCACTGAGCCAGTGTCTAGCATGCCATGATCAATGATCTCAAAAGCTTCTGAGAGACCAAGCCAGAGAATCAGGGGTGCTCTCTTCCCATCTCCCTCCTCTGATAAGTGTCATCCATCAGAGGAATCAAAGCTGTCCAGTCTGAAAACCATGTCTGAACCCAGACCAGACTTTTATTGTTCAAAAGTACCAAAAATTGTTCAATAGTATCAATTAACACAACTTTTTGAAGAAACTTCCCTGAAAAGGGTGATTGGTTGCCTAGTGGTGAAATGAAAGGAAATGATGCCATCTAGTGGACAACCATAAATAAAGTCCTACATCTGTGTTACTAGACACCAGTTTTTTTTCAAATATTTATTTTGTTTATGCAGATATTTCATTTTAAAAAGTGTGTCCTGCCATATATTTTTAAGAATCCCCAAGTTGATTTGCAATGGAAAATAAATAACCCGTAATAGTACAAGAAAATCAAATTTCTAAAAATAATACTAAATGAATCAACAGGACAAAGAGAACCAGCTAACCATAAACAAACATAAAAGGATATAGCAAAATATTTGTAGTTGTTATTCCACTAGTGCAAGTACTACCGCACTAGCAGAAGACTTGTTTTAGATCAGGAGTGAACAAGATTTGGGTATTAAGGAGACAATTTTGCCTCAGCCACCTAGGACCTGCAATAGGCTACTGTATCCTTGGAAAATGCAATACAGTAATTTTGCTTGCCCCCATCTCAGACTGGAACTGATTGGGTAACACAGCTCAGCCTAGGCCATTGCTTTCCATAGCACATCAAGGCCTTCTGCTGTGGCTGCTGCCCAGGTGTTGAGGACTGAGGTACAGCTGGTTGTCAATGTAAACTGCAGAGGTGACAAACTCTGTTTGTCCCAACATTTTCATCTCATTTTTCCTTCATAGTTTTGATTCGGAGACTAGGTGGGATTTCGGTGGCTCATGTTGTCCAACCCCATTTGCAACTGACTCACACTCTTCTACGGAGGGAGACTGAGAGGATGTAGTATATCCATATTGGGAACTATTTTTCTTGAAGAACTTGGTCCAGTGTGATTGATAGTAACAGATAATGAGAACAGCTAAAATGATGATAGCAGCAAGTATAGCTGGCCACCAATTCAGACCTATATTGAGGGAGAGGGAGAACCAGGAAGAAAAGAGTTTTAGTATTTTAGAGGAACAACAAAGCAGATGATTTTAAAAGCCATCTTACAGCCAGCATTTTCAGCGCATAAATACCAGTGAAAAAAGCAACATTCTCAATAGTGTTGTTGTTGTTGTTGTTGTTGTGTGCCTTCAAGTCATTTTCAATTTATGGTGACCTTAAGGTGAACCTATCTGGGACTTTTTTTGGCTGAATTTGTTCAGAGATGGTTTGTCCTTGCCTTCCTCTGAAACTAGGGGAGTGTGGCTTACCCAAGGTTGCCTTGTGGTTTTCCATATCTGAGCAGGAATTCAAACCCTGCTCTCCAGAGCCAAAGGCCGTTTCTGCACTAGACTGTTACAGTGCTATTACTCCACTTTCAACATCCTATGGAATCCTGGGGTTTGCAGTTAAACTGCAAACCCCAAGATTCCATAGGATGTCAAAAGTGGAATAATAGCACTATAACAGTTTAATGCGGAAATGGCCTAGTCCAACCACACATGCTCATTACTATTATTCATTTATATCCTGCCTTTCCCCAATATCAAGACTCAATGAGGCTCACAGAATATTTAAACCCAAACAGATTAAAAATATACAAAAACATCAGTAGAAATATATAAAAGTTATTTTAAAAAGTAATGAAACAATCTATGCAATTAAAGCAATTTAAGAATAGTTATAAAACAGAATATAAAAAGAAGCAAAACACCACAACCATTCAAAGCCCATTGCAGCCCATATCTGAATGCCTACTGGAAAAGGAAAGTGTTCCCTCATCCACAGTAGGAGAGCAAGGAGGAAGCCATCTTAGCCTCCCCTACAGAAGGAGTTCCAAAGTCTGCGAGCAGCTGCTGAGAAGACCCTCTCTTGTACTCAACAAATGTGCCCAGGAAGGTGGGGGGGGGATCAGACTGAGAGAAGGGCTTCCCCCTAAGATCTTGGAGCTCAGACAAATTCATTTAACAGTACATATCACTTTGGGTTCATATTTGTCCAAAACCCTAGTATTACTCCCATAGAGCACCCACATTCTTTTCCTAATCGTGCATGCATGTTAAATCCCACAGTTAAAATGCCTTTTATACATTTATTCTGCATGATTCTGGAAGTGGCCAGTAGAGTAAAGAGGCAGTAGATTCAGATCATCTGAGCTCCAGCTTTCTCAAGACTCAGGCAGAAATGCTGATGTTATTGTTATTGCACATTGATTAGTTACACAGCAGAAATTAATTTCTTCCACAGTTACCTTGGGATTGTGCAAAAGGCTAAGGGTAGAGGGACAATTGTTAACTGTGATGTAATGAAGAAATTTAAGTTTTGTCCAAAAGGCAAAGGGTAGAGGGACAACATTTAAGTTCTTCCATTACTTCACTATCATCTAGTGCAGAGCTTTCCAAACTTTTCATGTTTGTGACACACTTTTTTAGATATGCATAATTTTGTGACACAGTAATTCAGTTTTACTAGCAAACCAGAGATTATTGTAATAACAAATTGTATGGGGACACAACATATCTTGTGAAAAATCTTTCATATATTTTTAAAAATGTATGATTTATAAATAATAACATACATTTCCAAGATTGTAGGTGACACATCTACATACTTCAGGCGACACACCAACATGTCACGGCACACCATTTGGAAAGCCCTGATCTAATGGCTTTCCTCCTACCTTTTACACAAAAATCCATTTGCAGTTCATTTTTTAAAAAATTGGTTGAATTTCACTCTACTCCCCAAATTAGGCAGTATTCTGCTTTCAACTTAATCAAGTAAAGCCTCAGTTCTTTACTTCCCAATAACTGAGTATATATCTCACCCCACAAAAAAATCTTTGCCCCCTACTAAGAGTTTATTTTCCATTTCTCTAGAACAGACAAAAATTATACCAACGCTTTTTACAAGTGAAATAAAATTAAAAACTATTAGCAACACTGGCATTTGAGTTCAGAACAGAAAAGCACACATGGAAATCCTTCAGCTCACCAGGTTCTTGCTTTTCTACAAATGATAGACAACTAGAAACTCTCCCACTTTTTGTGATAAATTTATGCAGACATGTGCAGACGGGGACATCTGGGTACACAAACACAGCTTCCATTTTGTCCTGGCATTGGGTTCTGAAGGGAAGTATATTTCAGACAGAACTTCAGGAAAGAGGAGGTTTCTCCCTTCTCCCTTGCCAGTACTTACCATTGCTTCCAGAAAGGGTTACTGTGGATCCAGTAGATATGGATACATTAGATGTGGGTGTTACATCTGCAGAGAAAGGAGGATCTGGAAGAGAAAATGAAGTCAAGAATATTCAGCTCAATGTCATTAATGTAGTAGTGAAATGTTTCTTGGGCAGGACATGTTTCATGGGGCAGAAGGCCCATAGGGGTGGCTTTGTCCTACCTGCAGGGTCCCTATGATTGAAAGCTGAGCTACACAACATTCCTGGCAGAGGATGAGGCTTCACATAATCCGCATTACTAATAATTATTATTTTAACTTGACTGTTCATAGTCCTTACATTCTTATGGGATCTCACACTGTGGAAAAGTGGCTTTATGGACTACCACTCCCCTGGTCCCTTTGCCAGCACAGCTGGTGTTCATGCTGGCTATAGCATTCTGGATCTGTAGTCCAAAGGGGTCATTTTTCCAGTTCTGGGTGACCTTGTAAAATAAGCCATGCAATTTGTACTGATGCACTCTGCAAAGTGCATGATAGGCTCTATAAAGAAACATGGATCCCTCTGTATAATTTTTATGGCCAAACATACTTCAAATCATAGAATCACAGAATCATAGAGCTGGAAGAGTCCAACCCCCTGCCATGCAGGAACACACATCAAAGCATTCTCAACAGATGGCCATCCAGCCTCTGCTTAAAAACCTCCAAAGAAGGAAACTCCACCACACTCCAAGGCAGCATATTCCACCTCCAGGCAGCTCTGACCATCAGGAAGCTCTTCTTGAGGTTCAGGTGGAATCTCCTTTCCTGCAACTTGAATCCATTGCTCCTTGTCTTAGTCTCCAGAGCAGTAGAAAACAAGCCCACTCTGTCATCGACATGACAACCCTTCAAATATTTAAACTTAGCTATCATGTCCCCTCTTAACCTTCTCTTCTGCAGACTAAACATACCCAGCTCCCTAAGCTGTTCCTCATAGGGCATGGCTTCCAGACCCTTCACTATTTTGGTAGCCCTTCTCTGGACATGTTCCAGCTTGTTGATATCCTTCTTGAACTGAGGTGCCCAGAACTGTACACAGTATTCCAGATGAGGTCTGACCAAAGCAGAATACAGTGGTACCATTATTTCCTTTGATCTAGACACCATACTCCTATTGATACAACCAAGAATCGTGTTGGCCTTCTTGGCTGCTGCATCACACTGCTGACTCATGTTCAGCTTGTGATCTACCAAGACTCCTAGATCCCTTTCACACGTACTAATATCTAGCCACGGGTTCCCCATCCTATATGTACTAGAGAAATTTTTTATCTGGAGAGATTTTTTTAGAACTTACCAAGAACAGTTAGATTTACTTGTTCTAAGCATGTTTCGTTAATGTGCAATAAAACGTTGTAGAGGCCTTTGTTTCTCTTTTTGGCATTCTTCACTGTCATATTTTGGTTAATCAGAGAAACTTCAGTTTCATTTCCTTCTTTGTGAAGATTCCCAGGATGACCAGAAAATAGGATTTCTTCTTCACCTGTCTGGGGGTCACACCTGGAGAATAATATCTGTTTTGTTGTATGATACTGGAGAATGAATGACTTGCTGTCACCTTGATAGATGATCTTATTATGCTTGTGCCAACAGCTTTTTGCTCCTGTCAAAACAAGGAAGGACATGAGTAGAAACCAGGTTAGAACCTGGTGGTGTGCTGGAAAAGTCATTTTGAACATACTACTGCAGGGCTGATTTGACTGCCCTGGCTGCCAGTGTGTTTCCAAGCCTGATTCTAAGTACTGATGTTATCCTTATGGCCCTCAGTGGATTTAGACCAATCTTCCTTAAGCTTCCAGAAGTTTCCATATGCTTCTGCCTGATTATTAAAACCATTGGAGGGTCTACCCACAGCTAGATGATGGCTGGTGACTAGAGAAAGAGCTTTCTCATTAGTGATCCTATTGCCTGTGGAACACCTTCCCACAAGAGACCTGCCCAGCACCCTCATTAGTAGCATTTAGCTAAGACCTTCCTCTTCTGACAGACATTCACTTCTATCTTTGCTTATATTTGTTGTTCTGGCTGTAGCATGATCTGTCTGTAATGTGCCATCAAATCATCTCCAACTTGACTGCAAGGCAACCCTATATCACAGAGTTTTCTTGGTAAGGTTATTCCAAGGAGGTTTGCCATGGCCTTTCCCTGAGGCTGAGAGAGTGTGACCTGCCCCACATCAGCCAGTGGGTTTCCATGGTGAAGCAAGAATTTGAACCCTGGTTTCCAAGAGTTGTAGTCCAGCCTCAAACTACTACACCAGGCTTGTTCACTTGCCTTCCGTTGACATTGCTAATGTTTTACTGCAGGCATTAAACGTGGTAATATTTCAACATTTTTACATCATTCAGCTGATGGTTTTTATTAGAAAATTTGTGTTTTTATGAGTTTTGTTTGTAGATAAACTTAAGGAAACAACCCAAATGGCATATGCAGGCTTCCACTCATACACTAAGAGGAGCCCTTTCTCTCTTCCCCCCTGTGTGCTTCACAGTTATCTCCAGAACACCAGGTAAACTTCTGAAGCAGATTAGGATATGTTGGACATGTAAAGGAAGGTCTTCTGGCAATAGTGTCTGTTTTGATGATAGACAGACACTATCAAGTTTCACCCATAATGCTTTTTTTGTGATCAAGTATTGGAGTTCATGTAGTAAAACCCGATTGCCTTTCAGAAAAAGGCAATCGTGATGTGGTTTCACAGTTTTTATAGCTTTCTTACAGATGGAGACAGAGAACTTCCTGATGGTCAGGGCTGTCCGGCAGTGGAATCTGCTGCCTCGGAGTGTAGTGGAGTCTCCTTCCTTGGAGGTTTTTAAGCAGAGGCTGGATGGCCATCTGTCAAAGGGAGTGCTTTGAGGGTGTTCCTGCATGGCAGGGGGTTGGACTGGATGGCCCCTGGGGTCTCTTCCAACTCTACATTTCTATGATTCTATAATTATTTTTTAAATTATAAGCCACCTTGAGTTCCAATTGTAGGAAAAAGGACATTGTTAATAATAACAATAATATCAGCATTTCAGTATTGTGCCAAAATGAAAGAGTCAGAACTACTGAGATACTTGCATAATATTGGCTGGTCATATTAGAAAAGTTACTTTTTATTATAGCCATTACCATAGCCAATGATCATGGTGACTGGGAAATTCTGGGAACTTTAAGAAAGTAGTCTTTCCGGGTCCTGCATTATGCAGTATCACTAACCTTGAACCAAAAGCTATTCCATTATTAACACAAATAATGTACGATGGAAGCTGTGACAGTGATGCAAACATAGAGATATTATATTTTTCAAGGACACAGAAATAAAAATGGTGCATACTCTGTCCCAGCAACTTACAGCATTCCTCTCCATTGACTCTGCTGGCTAGGGTTCTTGGAAGCTGCAATCCAAGAACATTTGGAGGGTGGCATGATTCTTACCCTTGCCCTACAGAGTCACTTACAGATGTTTTCAGGATTAAATTATAGCAGCAGGAGACATCTGTGGGAGGCCCAGATGCCATTTTTCTGCCCTGGAACTTCTCAGGAGTTGCATGGACTGCCAAATATGCCAATGAGCAAGCAAAAAAACAAAAAACAAACAAATGCTAGAAGCCCATTTCTACATTTGAAAAGCTGGTATTTTTGATATTAAAAGAGTACTTTAAAATGCAATCTGTTTAAAAGGTGGCACCCCTTCCACTTTCTCTTCTTCCTCCTTTTCCTCTGGCCAGAAAAAGGGCAGAGGACAAAAAAAACAGCCTTTGGTCTCCTCTATATTAGAAGGTTCACTATTATTAGGTCAAGGAAAACAAATTCAGTTATGGGTCCACGAATCCAGTCACCAATTGTGACATCTTCTTTCCAAGTTCTCCACATTCAGAGAAATGTGAGGGGAAAATGTCTTTCATTTTACTACTGAGAGCAACTTTCTTCAACATTGCTGCCACCTCTGTTCTCTGGTGTAAGCAGATAAGTTGGTTGTGAGAGATCCATAATATTCCTTAGAGCTGTGGGAATGGCTCAATACAGCTTGTGTGGAATGGTGAGAGGGACTCAGACCAGTTTCCCCTTTCTCCAGGGCTTGTATGAAGCAGTAAGAAAGATCCATATCATATCCTTCCAAATCCATAGGACAGCAAAAGAGAGAAGGACTGCTAGTTTGCTTCACAGGGGCTTCGGGGAAGAAAGAAAACTGACTCCCCATTCCTCTTTTCAAAGGTGTAAGAAATTGACTGAATCACAAATGTGATATTGGGTGGTCCAGCCCTATTACCAGTGGGACAAGAATGTTTTCCTCTTCTAGAGCCATTCTGGATAGGTTTAATTGCTAGACACACAGTTTTGGAATTAGGCTGGAGTTCTTCCCCAGGTCAGCTAATGAACCATTCACTGCAACATAATTTACTTTAACCTCTCAGCAGTATTTCACTCAGCCTTCGCTTTCCTCTTGGCTTTGACAGTCCTTGCTCATTCCTTGCCATTATGATCAGTAGTCCCTTGAGACTAAAAGAGTTATTTTAAATGGAGCTATGGTAGATTACAATCAATTTTTTTCAGATGCATGGAATGTATATAATATTAGGCCTTCCAAGATATGCGTGCCCTGTGTGTTCGGATGGGGGATAGCAGTAAAAGCCTGGGATGACGGGTGGCTTCCACGGATAGTGAATCTACCCAGGTTTCAGGCTGAACATTAAAGAAATTATCTAAGGTGCTGAACCTTGCCTAGCATTAGGGTTCAACACTTGCATGGCTCCTGTCAAGTTCACACTAAAACCCAGAATGGACTCATTGCCCTGACTGACATGGATGCCACCAGACACTAATGGTAAAGCCTTAACCTACAGGTTATACTGCTGCTGCTTCTTGGTCTCTGTGACTCACACAAATGCAGTCATCTGCACCTGCATAGTGCACTGTTCGGAACCTTCTAGAGCTTGATAGCAAGCGCTTTGGCAGGAATTTTGCCTCCATCCTCTGAGGCTATATAAAGTGCCTTCCCACCCAAACTGGCACTTCCTTTTTGTCTGCCATGGCAGCAGCATCATAAGGAGCCTTCTTCAGCTAACAGTTCTTTGGCTAATGGTTTTTTGACTTGGTTCTTCTTCTGTGTTCTTCGGTTTCTCTTAGCATTTTGGCTTCATCTTCTTCTTGGTTATCGGCTTCAACTAATGGATCAATCTTCTGAACTTTGAGTTCGCCTCCATCAGCAGCGAACTTGAAGCGCTGCTCGGCTTGTGGGGCAAAGATCCCAGATAAGGATGGCCATTCTAAGTGCCTCCTTTGCCTGAAGGAGGAATAAGGTGGGCTCTTGCCCTGACTGCCAGCTGTTTACTCCTCAGACAAGGTACAACAGTGTGGCCAGGCTCCAGGCCCTATTCTGGGAGATGGTCCCCAGCATTTCTGATGTGGCCTCCCAGAATAAGGAACTGCTGGTTTAGGCATGAAGATGGTTTATATAGCCTTAGGGGATGGAGGCAGGGTTCCCACCAAAACACTTGCTGTCAGACTCTAGAGGGTTCCAAACAGCACACTGCACAGGCGCAGATAACCCCATTTGTGTGAGTTCACAAATGACCACTCGAACCACAGTTACAGGTAAGCAACCTGTTCTTTCATGCCCATGTTGTACGCTGTCTACAAGGCCCAAGGGCCCTTTCACACTACTCACTTATAGCTTTATGATTCCATATTAACTGCCATGGCAACCTCCTACAGAATTCTGGGATCTGCAGTTTAGGGAGGGATATTTAGAACTTTTTACTACAGAGCTCTTGTCCTTCACCAAAGTGCAAAGCCCGGCATGCCTAGAATGGAACCATGGCGGTATCGCGTAGCTATAACTGAGTAGTGTGAAAGGGTCCCGGCACTCTATTTTTTGTGGGGGGGGAATAATGCATACTTTGGAGCTGGGAATGCTTTTAAATGAAATTTAAATCTATTTTTTGGTTTCAATTAATGTCTGACTAACTGAAACCATGAGACTAAGACTTACATGTGTGCAGAATTCTGAATGCAACTGTTAAGCAACTTGTGCGGAGGGACAAAGAGAACCATGATACTAATCAATGCAAGAAACAGAAGACAACAACAACTATAACAACAAAAGGGGTTTTCTTTCACAAGATTTGAGAAATTAAAGGGGAATTGAAACCAAGAATTGTGTTGCTGTTATTATGTGCCCTCAAGTTGTTCCAACTTATGGTAACCCTAGGGCATACCTATCACAGCAGTTTTCTGGGGCTGAGAGTATGTGATGTACCCATGGTCACCCGATTGGTTTCCATGGCCAACCACTGAACAGATGTTGTATTATCACCTGGGGAACACATTATCTGATCAGGACATAATTAAAAGTTGATGGAAGGAATGCGCTGAGGAACTTTGTAAAAGGTGAAAGTATGACTGTCTCCTTCAAGAAAGAACCATTTGAAGATGAACCCACAGTCTTAGAAAGTAAAGTGGAAAAGGGTCTCAAAGCACTGAGGAGAAATAAATCATCAGCAACAGAGGGCATCCCAGTACAGCTCTTTCAAGCTGTAGAGATGGAATCCATTCCATTTCTAACAAAAAACTTCCAACAAATATGTAAAACAAAACAATGGCCCACAGACTGGGAACTTTCAGTGTACATTCCAATCTCAAGAAAGAGGACACCAGTGACTGTACGAATCATAGGATCTTTCATATAAGCAAGAGTCAGGTTCAAGATTCTAGAAGAAATGCTTTTGCCATATGTAGAGCAAAAAGTCCCAGATGTCTAAGCTAAGTTCAGAAAAGGAAGAAGTTCTAAGGATTATATATTGCAAACATAGACTGGATAATGGACACGGCAAAGAATTTCAGAAGGAAATCAACCTTTGCTTTATAGATTCCAGCAAAGCCTTTGACTGTGTAGATCAGGAGAAATTATTTGCTGTTAAAAAAATGTGAGTACACATCTGATTGTCTCCATGTGTAACCCATATTATGGACAAGAAGCTACTCTGAGGATACAATAGGGAGAAACAGAATGGTTTCCCATCTGCAAGGGGGTCAGACAAGGATGTATTTTTTATCACCCTATCTGTTTAATATATATGCAAAACATATCACACAGATAGTACTATTCAAAGACATAGCTGTGCTAATCTGGATCAGTATGCCAAGGGATCTTGTTGCACCTTTGAGACTGAATGAGACAAAGAAGTTTGCAGCATAAGCATTTGTAGACTGAATCTACTTCATCGCATGCACGGAGTGAAGTGCCTATAGACAGACCTTTATACTTACGGATGTGTGGGTTGTGCATGAGTAATAACATGGGTATGGTGGGTATGGTAATGAGGTGGCAAGTTCAATTTTTACAATGGTCTTGTGTGTGCGAAAGAGGGAGAGAGGATACACCTAAAGCCACAATGAGTAAGCAACCACATGAATGATGAACCAGAAAGAAGAAATGATAAAATGGGCATGAGAGCCTTTACGGGGCTGGGTGCGAACGAGTGCTATAACATCTGTAGTGTGCCAGGAAACCATTGTCTCTGTTCAACCCATTGTCATTGGACTGGAATTTGTGGGTATATCCCAATTCTGCGCTTTCTCTTACCAGTCTCCCTTTGAAGGTTTGTTTGTTTTGTTTTTTGCACTCAAGGACTGCTTTTCTGAGGTCCAGCATGGAATGTCTGGGAAAATTGAAGTGTCTTGCAGCTGGTTCTTGCATGTTCCCATTCCTAATGTCTAATGTCAATCTATTTTCTGGCGCAGAGACTGGCCTATTAGCCCAATGTAGAGGGCTGATGGGCATTGTTGACATGTCTTACGTCACAATACAGGATGAGCCCATGAAAGTACCTCTAATATTGTGGGTGATATGACTGGATCCTGTGATGACATTTCCTGGGTGTATGTGTGGCAGAGTTGGCATCTGGGTTTGTGGCAAGGTCTCGTACCTGACTCGCCATCTGTGTTGTGTGTCCTCATGTAGGTAAGTAGCTGTTTGGGAGGCTGTCATAGGCAAACAAAGGCCTGACGTCAAGAGCCCTTGAGAGTACAGAATTACTGTTGCAAGATAGGTGCTAGTTCATCTGAGTGGTCTCAGCTGGGAGCTGTATGTGAGCACTAGTTGGGTTCTGCAGTTTCCTGGTATTCGTCTGTTCTGTACTAGGTGAATCCTGGATACAAGTCCTGCCTTGTTTATTTGTTTTATTTTCTCATTAGGTGGATGCTGTTATAATTTGATGGATGCTTGTTATAATTTCATGAGCTTGGCATCCTTATCTCCTAGGTCATTGCTGATGTGAAGTATTGGAGGGCTCAGCGATAACCTATGGATTTGGACCAAATCTGTAGTTTATAGCCATGCCATCCACATGGCACACAGTGGGCAAGACCTGAGAAGGGCTGCTGATGAACAAGGAGTTTGGAGGTTTCTCATTCCTAGGGTCACTGTAAATCAAACTTGACTTGACAGCAGAGAACAAACTGTAGTTGGGACAAACTATGGAAAAAATATTTTGCCCCAAAGTGTTTGCTACTGGGCAATGGGAGATACACAACGTTTCTCTCCAGGCCTTTTCGAAAACCAGACATAAACTAGAAGTGATTTCTAGTCACTTAGGTGTGTAAAATGGGCCAGGGAGCTAAAACATGGACAAACCATGTTTCTCCACAACCCCTAGATAATATTGGAGGGTATTGGGACAATTTTTAAATGTTTTGCCATGTGGATGGTGTTCTTCCAAAGTCTCCTTGACCCTCTAAATAACCATAAGCTGCCCAAAATCCTCCCCACACACATACATAAAAGGCCTGACAGATGTCCTGACAGATAAATATGTTAGTGGCTTCTTTTTTTTATGCTGCTACCATTAAAAATTTTACAAGAGCATGCTGTTGATTTTTTGTAGTATGCTTATTGATTTTTTTTTATATTGTTAATCATTCAGTAGGTTTAACTTTTTGAAATAAAAGTTTTATGGGGTAGTTTTAAGGCTCAGACATTTGTCTTTTTGTGACAATTGCTTTAAACAAGTGTATTCTGGTTTTAGAGATTCATTGTTAGATTTTCTTAGAAATGTACACTGTTAACTTGCATAGCAGAAAACCTGGCAGGCAGAAAAGTTGCTTGAGAGCTCAGGACTGGCGGGATGGGGAGGGGTGGGTGCGGCTCAGGAGTCAGGTACACAGGGTTTGCATATGGACAACCTGGGCGTTCATAGGGCTCAGAAAGCTGGTGCCACTTGGCACCTTCTTAAACGTGCTGCTGAGCCACCAAACTGGAGCGTGTGGGAAGGGAGTGGAAAGTAACTTTCCCACGCTCCACTCCCCAGAAGAACGAGGGGGGGAGGCCTCCCAGAGGACCCTCACCCCCAAACCGAGGAATTGGAGGTGAGGTGAGGGGGGCACCCATATCTCTTCTCTTCCGCCTCTGACAGGCCCACAGGCTGAGAAGGCAAGCGACTTCGTAGCTCAGTTGCCAATGGCGCCTCTTGCCTAGATCAGCAGGGGCAGGAGGACCACAGGAGTGTTCAGAAGAGGAACTTTTTTCTTTTTTTTTGTTGGGTGTGAGGATCCTCTTCTTGCCAACCCAGGTACGCGCTTCCACTATTACGGCCCCCTCTGCCATGCTTCGAGGGACGTTTGAGGCGAGGCAGAAGAGGGCAAGCAGCCCGACTCTAGTTCTGTGGCAGTTTCAGCCGAAGAAAGATGTCCCCAAAGATGCCCAGATATGCACAGAGAGGGGGCACTGCTAAGTAACCAGCTGCTTTCCAAACCGTGTGAAAAGTCAACTCACTATCAATCCAGATTTCCCAGATTAGGCATGAACACAAAGCAAAATCTTTCCTTGGATCAACCAGGGACTTCCAAAAGCAATATAGTTGTACCTGCCCCCTGCAACATGCACACAGTCCCAGAGACAAAGATTTAGAGGCTGATCAAATTACAGGCTATTGTAATACAGATATAGTGGAAGTGGGCAGGAAGTGACTCATTAGACGACCAAACCACAGCCACGCTGAGGCTATAGACTTTCAAAGACTGTGATTGATAATACCTCATTATCTGTTAAGTTATGGTATTTTATTTATAGGCTTTACAATGGAATGCTACTTTTCAAGCTCAATAGTTTGTGTTATAACTCTCAGAATCTTCCGTTCAGCATGGCCACTAACCATACTGCTAACATGCTGGCTGGAAGGTTTTGCAACTTTTCAGAGCTCTATTCAAGCTAATGTCAACACTGAATAAAGAAATATTGTTTCAAAGTCATAAGGCCAGGCTCGATTTTTTTTAAAAAAGAAAGTTGATAATTTTGTTTTGTTCTGATCTGCCTATAAATCTGATCTATTCTACAAAGCAGGCAAGGATGGTGAGCATCTCAGCCAAAGAATTCCAATATGTACAAACAAATGAAATAGAAGTGGTTTCACCACTCCCTTTCAGTGGGCTGGTGTATCTACCCTGTGTTTTAGTCTGACCTAAGGTGTGATAGTTCTTTTAAAGTTTGGACTAAATCCTAGTGTGGATTCATTGCCCCACTGAAACAGAAGCCTTTAACTGCCACTGAAAAAGCCCCAGACATTGGATGTTAAATCAATCATAGTTAGGATAATGTTCTGTGACTAATTTCTCTTAACTCTCCACTGTTTTCTCACCATATTTCTTTTCTCTCTTCTCTTCAGATTGTTAAACAGTCCTCAAGAAACTGCTCATTATGTTGGATTTTATATAACGTTTTCTTCTGGTATAATCTTATGAAGAACAAAATGGAAGGTGTCCAATCCATATTTCCTAAGAGTTCATCTGGAACAATGAAGTCTGGAGTTTCCATACTCTGCTTAACCCTGGATTGCAGCACTCATTGGCAGATGGACCCAGAGAAAATCCCACTCAAAAAAAGACCAGCCTAACTCTTAAATAAGCAATATAAATCTGATGGACAGCTACAGATCAGTTTCCAGTTGCGACCCCTGGATTTATGGAATTATTTTTGTGGGTTAATCTAAAAAATGATTTCTTTGAAGAAGCAACATCTTTTCGTTTTCACTGATAGGTATGTATAAGTGATTTTATTTTGGGGGGGGGGTATGTATGTCTGCATATTGTATTCTGTATTAGAGCCTCCTCCTGCTCATACAATATTTTCTTAGAGAATTAATTCCTGCTTTGCTCAGTGGGATTTACTTCCCAGAAAGTACATGGTTAAAGTTGTTCTCCACTTGAAAGTAGTAAGAAGTTTAGAGGCAGCATTACAGGACTGAGGCTTCTTTGGAAAACAGGACACTGCATTTTAAGCAAAACACAGAAATATGGACCCTGAGATAGAAGCTTGACACTGTGTTCTGTGCTTTGCATTCTCTCGCTTTCTCTCCCCCTCCGCCTTCTCTCTCTTCCCCACTTCTCTGTAATGAGGATGGGATGGGCAAAAGGCAGCCATTTTACACACTCATCTTAGGCAGTTCCATGGACTCAGAGCCCTTTCACAGTAGACAATTATGGCATGATGATTCTGCTTTGATTGCCATCTATGGAATCTTGGAATATGTAGTTTGGTACTAGAACTCTCTGGCTCAGAATTCTAAATGCCCGTCCCAAAACTGCAAATCCCAAGATGGATAGACAATTCAAGTAGAATCACAGTGCTATAAGCGTGTAGTGAGAAAGGGCCCTTACATGCCACTTGAAGCTTCACAGTATTACAGTGGTGTTGACAAAGCAGAAAGTGACAGAAATCTGAAGGAGCTGCTCATTGAGGAATTTGCTAATTGTAGTTCTGCCAGCATGGTGTAGTGGTTTGAGCATTGAACTATGACCCTGGAGACTGGGCTTCAATTCTTGACTCAGCCATTGAAACCCACCGGCTGTCCTTGGGCACGTTGCACACTCTCAGCCCCAGAAAACCCTGTGATAAGTTCACCTTAAGTTTCATAGGTACCGTAAGTCAGAAACAACCTGAAGACACACAACAACAAGGACAAGTCCTGCTTTAACTTCACCAAAACTAAACCTTTGATATTGTTCTGATGTTTATGGACTATTATGATGATTTTTAATGGTTTTCCCTTCTGTTCCTGTGCAGCCCATTCAGATTATATGGAGCAAATGATTCTACACAAAATTAGGTTTTGTTAACACTTGTATACTATAGTGTTCCCAGGCAACCAAGAAGACCCCCTTGGTTGCTGCTCCCAAACTTTTGGTTTTCCCTCCCTTGCTCTCCCTCTGCCATCAAATGAAAACTTTCCTATTCCTCCAAACTTTTTAGGCACTGACTGTGACAGGCTTTTAGTGACGTGCTGTTTTGTGGATTTTTTAATGGTATGTCTTTTAATTCATTTTAAATTATTTCATCTCTGTAGATCATTTAATGTTTTTAAAAAAGTATGTTTGTAATCTGTAAACCACCTTGAGTAAAGTTGGAAAAGGTGGGCTATAAATGCATAGAAATAAGAACAGGAACCAGGCTTCAGGGACCTTGCATTGTGTGGAGAAGTAGCGGGAGGGATCTCTGCCTCCCCTAACATGAACCAAATCCGGCCCATAATAGTTGAAATGAAAACAGTAACCAAGGAAGCTACTACAAAAGATAAAGTCATAGTTTTGGCCATGCCCTAATTCAGGCATCAAAGAGAGGTGGATTTGGATGGACAGACTGAGTTAAGCAAAGCCATGCAATGATTCAGAGAACAACCCTGGCACAGAGAGGCAATGAGAGGGGCTGGGCCTTAGGACATCTGTTAAGGTCATTCCATTGCATCACTAACAGGTAGGTTTGAGTTCCAGCACTCATCATGGCACACCTTAAGCCAGGTACCACACACATGAAATCACTTGGTTTGGTTGTGGAGCACCCTGATCAGCAATTGTGTTTCTTGCTAACAGCCCAGTTGATATAACTCCTATATTGTTGCCTATATTTTTAAAAAAGTATTGAAATATTGATATAGCCACTCTATATAGTCAAAGACTGCAGCGCAACATAAAATAAAGTCATTTTTAAATCATTTAAAACAGTAAAAAAGAAAAGAAGTGTCTAAAGGCATATTAAACTGTCTATTAAATTAAAACAATTAAAATCACATACACATCCAAGGGGTAGATAACAATCATTAGACTCCAAACCCTTTAAGAACAGCCATATGTCACTGGTGCCGAAATGAGGCCAGCATTGACATCCCTCAGGCCTCCTAGGGAAGGGCTTTCCACAACTGGATGCCACAACAGAGAGCTCCTGTAGGTTCACAGAACTTATTGCCCTTGAAATGTTTGGGGAGCTAAGAAGAGCCTCTCCAGCAGAGCTCAATCCTTGGGCAGGGGTCTCTAGGGAGAGGTCTTGTTTAAAAGATCAAGGGCCCAGGCTGTTAAACCACAATCCAGATCCTACTTACCCTGATGCTGTGTTCTGCAGTCCATGGGAGCACTTTCTGTTCCAAATATTAAGTAAGTGAACAAAATGAGAGCTGCATGCTCTCCAATATACCCCATGGCAGCAGAGAGGTCTTGGGCTTCCCTGTTGGAGAAGGAAAAGACACGCAGTGACCCAGCAGAGGCTTTGGCAAAAAGGTGCACTCCATGACACCTGATTTGCTGCTGTTCAGCTGTGGGGCAGCTTTTCTATTCAATTATATTTTATCCCGCGGGGGGGGGGACTCATCCAAGCCAGATTAGCCCTGCCGACCCTGCTTTCCTCTTTTCCTTGCATATCATGGCCTGCACCTGCATGGGGATCTTTATAAGAGGCAAGAGCAAGACCCTTCCTCGCTGCCCCTCCATCCTACACTGACTGCCTCTGCCTCTGGGCAGCGTCAGCAAAGTCACGGAGGAGCGGAGTTATACGCCAGCAAGTGCGGGAGGGAAAGCCGCACGTTCCCCGCTTCCGTCTTAGCTCATCCCACCTGCAGAGATATTGCCGTCTTAAAAAGTTAGCATCTACAAAGGGGAGGGATTTGAAGTCTTTTAAACGGGAAGAGGTTGGACGGCCTTCTCCCGGCTTTTAGGAGCTCGAATCTCCGGCCACAGCGGGCCCCCTTACCTTTGAGACCGAGCGCTGCTCGCTCGCTCGCTCGCTCTTACGGAGAGCTGACACTGGAAAGCGCACTGGCCAGCGGCAGCCACGAGAGGAAGAGAGGGAAGGAGGGAGGGTGGAAGTTCCCGCTGGTGACGCCAAACCAATCAGCTGGCCCGTCAGCCCTAATGCCAGCCTCCGCTGGGCTGAGGGGGAGGAGCGGCCGGGCAACCAGCCGCCTTTTCTTATTAATTACCGTTTGGACTGATGGCGACCCGCTGGACGAGAGTCTTCCAAGTCCCCGTCATCAGCAGCGTATCTCAAGCCGGGCATCAGCACCGATCCCCCTCCCCCAAAAGTTCACTGACTAACCAATGAGGAGGCCGGGGAGGGTGTTCCGTCCCCTTTGCATCGCATTCCGCCTAACCCTCCCTCCCCCGGTCCGGGTGGGATTCGAACCCTGGACTCCGGAGTCCTAGTTCAACCCTCAAAGCCCTTCACCACGTGGTTCCCGATCCCCGGGCAGATATTTCGGATAGTCTGGGAAGGGGCACCGATTCCTTCTGCCTGAGTCCGGCAGCTAACAGACCCGGAGCGAACCAGCGGCGGTGCCTCCCGTCTTGCTTTCTCCACATGCCCCCCGCCACCAGTCGAAGCAGCACAATTTGGTTTTTTGTTTGTTTGTTTCTCGCGCTACGATCACCTTCCTCTTTTTTCTCCCCGATTTAAAAGTTGGTGCTTCGGCACATTTCTGTGAGATTTAGGATGGTGTTATCTTTCTTCCACCGTGCATTTTACAGCCTTTCATTTTCAGACGAAGATTAATTTAGGGAAGGGATATACAAAAATATTTCCAGGAAACAAAGGTTCTGTTTCTCTCTGGGAACCGAGTGGTTGAGGGCACGGGACATTACGGGTTACCAAAAAGCCCGAGAGTTTACCCCTTGGTAATAAGTTCAGAAGTTGCAGTCAAGGACAGGCAAAGTGGTCTAGAGGTCTGAGGGCCCGACTGCGATCTTGAAGACCAGGGTTCGAATCTTGCTGGGCCGTGAAAGCCCAGCCTCTTGCGACTGACTGACTAGAAGTGCCTCGGTCTGTGTGTATTAGCAAAAAAAGAAAAGAAAAAGAAAAAAAAGAAATATATTTAAAATTCTCCAGGCCGGCTGGAGACGCAAGTGCTGTCTTGCCACCTCTGACTCCTGTAATTTGGGAGTTCTGCTATGGCTCCATGTAAAATTCCTTGTGCAAGAATGGACATACTTACTGTTAAAAACGTGCTGTTGTATGTAGACGCATGTTCAAGTGTAACTTCAATTGTTAATCCGGTGAGAGAAGAACCACTGATTCCATGGATCTTACACGAGTGTTGCTCTACTAAATTTCCATTGATTCGAAAGGTAATCTTTAATTGGAACTAGTCCGTGGATTTAAGCCCAGGCTCAGAGTCCAACGCAAAATGCTGGAAGTTGCGCCCAAATGTTTTGTTTTGTTTTGTTTCCCATGTTAGTTTTTTCCCCTTCCCGGGGTGCTTCCACAGAAACGAAATTCGGAGTATGATAGCGAGCAGGGCCGGAGGAGGGATTCCGCAGACTGCGGGCGTATAGAGGGCGGCTAGGGAGTCGAGGTCCTCTAAGAGAGAGAGGAAAGAGCGAGAAAGCTTCTTTCGGAGGAAGATGTTTTATCATCCCAGTTTCGGACTGAGGGGCCGGCGCCCAGCTCCCGCTACAGCCCGCCCCAGGAATGATCTTTGGAAGTTCCGCAGAGTTGCACAAGGGAGAAACTTACTATTTTTATGATGATTTTCCTCAGGGGAAAAAAAAGGGCGAGAAGATCTCCTGTATGATTTTTCACGTCTTTGCTTGACGAAGAAGCTGGTGAAGCTTCGAAAGCTTGCATGATGTATTTTGTATATTTTGGTTGCCGGTAAAGGTATCTCTCCGTTGTGGATTCTGAATTTCGTTGTATTCTAAGGCCATTTCCGCACGAGCCTGTTATAGCGCGATGATTCCACTTTCAACATCCTCTGGACGGCCCCTCCCGAAACTGCAAACCCCAGGATTCCAGAGGATGTTGAAAGTGGAATCATCGCGCTATAACAGGCTCGTGCGGAAATGGCCTAAGTCGGAAGAGAAGGTGTGTGTCTAAACCTCTCCCTCTAGGGCAGGTTACAGTCCTGGAACTCCCCAAACAAAATGACTACCTTCTAATAATAATCATAGTAATCTGTAGATTTTTAGACGCAGTAATATGCCGATTGTTAGATACACGAAAGTTTAGATTTGAATTTGTGAACTGATTCCTATAAGACTACACCGCAGAAGAGGCAAGCGTGACAGGTCAGGAGAGAATTCAAAACCAAAAATCCGCGTTAACACTTGCAGCTGCAATCTTGTACAGATTTACGCGAGAGTAATGCCATTTATGTTAGTGATACTTCTTTCCGAGTGAACATTCCTCTGTTAACTTCTGACTGATGAGGGACGAAGGACGGAAAGAGGGGCTGCTGGGTGCGTTTTCACTGTGTATTATCTACACGAATATTTCATAGCGACCTTTTTCCGTCTTAAAAAAACGAACCAACCAATACTGAACACGAATATCCTGGGCATGAGGTAAGCCAATTAACGTGTGCTGCACAATAAGGACCCATAATCTGTCACTTTTGGAGGTAGTCTGGAATTTCCTTGTCAAGCCTGAAACGGTTTAGGCGAATTACACAGTGCTACATTTCTTAAGACACAGCTATCTTGTCTTTCCAATAATCCTATTTACTGGTTTGTGTAATCACATCATGCCAGGTCTGCGTTATCTCAGTCATCCTAACAACAGGTCAAAAACGTAAGACAGTGGCCTCTGCCCTACACTGTTACAGTGCTCTTATTCCACTTTCAACATGCTTTGGAATCCTGGGGTTTGCAGTTTACGGAGGGATCTTTAGAATTCTCAGCCAGAGAGCTCTTTGGCCCCAGTAAACTACAAACTCCAGAATTCCACAAGATGCTGAAAGTGGAATAGTAGCGCTATAACAGTGTAGGGCAGAAATGGCCAGTGTTGTCATTCCCCATGTAGTATATTGGTGGTTGTGGATGAAATTTAAGAAAGGAGGTTTCTGTAAGATTGACAGGTGAGTTTGTAGCAGAGGCAAGATTTGAACCTTTCCACCATGGAAAGCCACTGGGTGACCTTGAGCGCATCACACACTCTCAACCCCAGAAAATCCAGTGATAGGTTTGCTTTAGGGTCCCGGTAAGTTGGAAACGGCTTAAAGGCACACAACAGCAATAATTCACAAGGTCTACTCTGGTGAGATAAAAGCTTACTCAGAGTTCGAAATCATTGCCCAATCAGCAATCATGCTACCTGGGGGTTTGGGAGCTTGTAGTTCACCAAAAGGAACTTTTGTGAAGCTCTTATTTGAAACGATATCATGTAAAAGATGGAGCAAGCTTGTTTTCTGCTGCTTAAGAGATTGGGGCCCTTCCACACTATGCTGTTATAGTGCTATTATTCCGCTCTCGTCGTCGTGTGGAATCCTGGGGTTAGCAGTTTAGGGAAGGGTATTTAGAAGTCTCAATCAGAGAGCTCTTTGGCCTCAGGAAACTACAAACCCTAGAATTCCACGGGGAGGTTGAAAGTGGAATAATAGCACTATAACAGTGTATTGTGGAAAGGCCCTAGGGCACGGAGGAGGCTTCAAACTGCGGGAAAAGAAGTTCCACTTAAGCATTAGGAAAAACTTCCCTAATTTCCCTTTTTAATAATACGTTTTATTTTATTTGCAAAATAGTTTAATCATTAATAGTACTATAATTTATTTTGCAAATAAAAACATTATTATACCATTCCTATAACTTTACTTGGAAAGTGAGGCGCTAGAAACCTATCTCTGTGGCCCAAAGAAGTTTAGCCTATTTAATTTTGGCCCTTACCTACCTACTGCCAAGTTGTGCAGGTCTGCCATACAATGGTGAAAGTGGAATAACAGCAGTATAACGATGTAGGGCCGAAATGGCCCAAGTCAAGCCTGAACTCTCCCTAGAAGCCCAGATGACTAAACTGGGGCTGTCCTATTTTGGCCTTAACCAGAGAAGACCTGACTCATTAGAAAGGGCAATAATGCTTGGTAAGGTGGAAGGCAGGAAGAAAAGTGGAATATCGTATTACAGATGGATAGACTCCATCGAGGAGGACGTGTCCCTGAATCTTCAAGACCGAGCAGGGCAGTGACTGGGAGAGTTGTTCTCCGGAAATAGGTAACTTTTCCAAGCTCCTGCTACACATTCTGATCACCGTTAATTTCTACAGTCTGTGTACGATTGATCTGGACACTTTGAAACATGTAGAGGAGGGACGAACTAGCTCCTCCCACAAATCAGCGAACAAACCGACACAATTACGATTCCTCCGTAGGTCGATCAGTTATTTGAACCCCCGCTGATCGCTGTGAAATACATCGCAGGCTTAATCATTGATTTGGTTTATATCCCTCTTTCTCCTCCAGTGGGAAAAGAAGGTGGATCACAAGACAAATACCTGAACTATTTTTTAAAAAAATTAAATTGCTGAGTTACACTGCTAAAATATAATTAAACAAATTATAATATAACTAAAAGGATTAAAACTAGAAGTATTAAAAGCATTTTTTAAAAATAAAATCCTGGCTTCATCCATAATAAGTGCCTTTCTCAGCAACCAGGCAATTACCAAAAACTAGTCGATTTTTAAAAATTATCTTTTTATTAAAAACATTGTAACATTATGAAAAGAACACACACAAGTAGAAGAAAAAACAAGAATAGAAAGAGAAAAGCAGAGCAGATACTAAAAAAATAATCCGATACAATTATAATACAGAAATGTCCAACCAACTGAGGAAAGAAAAACATGAATAGAAGGAAAGACAAACATGAATACAATGATCTTTTTTTTTTTTTAACCTTGAATATTCGTAGTTTACAATAAACTGGAGGGGCGAAATGAAGATTTATCTTTTTGGCAGCTGATTGGAACCTATGAGTTTTCAGCCGCCGGATGGTAGAAGTCTTGGATTTCTCTGTTTATCAATATACTGTAGTACAGATTTCTGCGCAGTCGCTTGAGTGTTGGATGTGGACTCTTTAGCCCTGCTCAGCCATGGAAACCCCCTTGATGAGCTTGGGCAAGTCACACTCTCTCAGCCTGAGAAGAAGGCAAGGTTTAAACCTTCTCTTGACGAAGTCTTGTCAAGAAAACTGTAAGAGCCGCCGTGAGAGTTAAGATACATTAAGAACAGCAGGATTTCTATATATTGTGTTGCCACTGCGTGGAGGAAACTGTGTTCTGCCTGTAGATGTTGTTGTTGTTGTTGTTGTTGTTGTTGTTGTTGTTACCCTTCAAGTCGTTTGCGACTTACTGCGACGCTCAGGCGATCTTATCACAGGGTTTTCGTGGCCGGATTAGTTCAGAGGGGGTTTGCCTTCGGCTACCTTGGCGGCTGAGAAAGTGCGACTTGCGCAGAGTCATCCCGTGGTCTCCCCTGGCCCAGCGGGAATTCGGAGTCCAGCGCTCAAGACCCACCGCGCTGGCTCTCGCGTGGATGTTACTGGAAGGGTAATTCCACTACAACTCACCTACTGGATATGCTATTGGCCACGCAAGTCACTGCATATGTTTCATCCTTGTCAAGCTGATGCATGTATACCTGTTGACCTCAGGCAGGAGTATAGCTACAGAGAGGGCAAAATAAGGGCATTGTCTCAAGTAAGAATGCTCTTCCTACCTTTGAATTCTCTTTAAGTCCTCAGATTTCTACCACAGCACAGAGTTAGAAAATGGGAACGTTTCATACCTCAAACTCTTATATTTGCTGTGTTCACATTCCCTTGGTATCTTTGCCTGCCCCTTTTCTATGGACGCTCTAAATGCTCAATCAAAGTCTCAAGTTACCACAAGGCTAGAAATTGAGAGACTAAAAAAAAGTCTAGTTTTGGGGAGCAGACTTTTATTGAGAGGCAATGCTCTCATTCCCTCCCCACTCCCCAAAGCTACATCCCAACATCACACTTTAGTCTAGGCTTTTCCTCCTACTGCATAAGAAGTGAGAGGGACAGCACTATGCTGCATGCCCTGTAGAAAGCAATAGCCTCCCTGAAACGTTGATTCAGGCTGCACTGGCACTTTCCCTGAGGTGTGACAACATTTTAGACATGCCAATATTCACAGAATGGTGAAAGTCATTACAAAATCCTTTGATGACAAACGGGACTTTCTAGGTGCCAGTGAACCTTGCAGCTGTGTTGCAAAAAGGGTGCTGGGTGCAGTTGAAAGTGGCTGCAGAACACAGCTGGATCCAAAGCAGCTAGAATAGACATTTCTTCCTGCATGCGTCCTTTCTGATCATACATGGGGCAGTCAGGCAGTTACTCCCAGTAAACTTATAAAGCCTGAAATGTAACATTAATTATTTCAATTATCTTTTTCTTTATCTCTTTCTCCTCTACTTATATTTACAACTATCCCTGTTGCCAAGGCCATGTTGCCAACTGCACAAAAAACTATTATTTGCTGCATATTTTATTTTCCTACTGCACAAAATGTGTCCAGCAGCACATCAGAGTAATGCCTCCTGTGCATTTGTATGGTTCCCGCCTTTTCTTATTACAACAGGTGAGGAATTCCTCCATCACTATAGTGGTGCTTACCCAGTAAAGAAAATAGAAAGTGACCAAGAGTATTAAAATCTATGTGGGGAGAAGTAGGTAAGCAATACTCATTTATTTACTTTAGCTAAAACTAGAAGGTCAGCATGTGCATTACACCCTAGATGTGAAATTCTGAGCAGGTGAATTTATAGCAATTAACAGGATTTTTAAAATTTCTATCTGATATCATTAGATTGGCTCCAGTTAAATCTCACAAACCAGAAAATATGGCTGGAACTATTTTTTCCTAATTTTGATACCACGTGTTATTTTCAACTGATCATATTGAGGACTGAAACTATCTGGGATCTTCTGTATGAAAAACATGCTCAATTCCATCCAGAATATTAATATGATCCTAGCACTATTCAGGCATGGATAAATTGTTGCCTAAATCGAATGTCCTGTCAGCAGCCATGCATTAGCAAATGCTTTCTTTCCCTCCCTAAAATGGTCCTCTGCATTGCCTGACAATATGCTATGATTAAGGTTACCAGACTGAAAACTGGAGAAGGTACCTGTACCTTTAAAGGTTGCTCTGAAGAGGGAATTCCAGCAGGCATCGCTTGTCATAAAACCAGGTAAGAAGCAACACTTGCTGCAATTCCCTCTTCTATATGACCAGCTAAGGTACAGAAGCTGTTTCCAGTTTTCACTCTGCCAGCTCCAGCTATGGAGGATTTCCAAGCCTTAAGGAGCAGGTTTTCCAAGTGCCCTTAGAGAGGTGCACTGGAAAGAGGAAATTCCTACCTTCTGGTTTTATGCACAAAAGTGGAACACACTTGTTGGTAGGTTTTCTTCACTTCTGGGCCTGGCCTCATCCCTGCAGTCCTTAAAGCAAGGGGGAATGACTTCAGGGCAACAGTATTGTCATGAATGTCACATATTTATCACAGGGAAGGGCTGGTGCATATGTCCCACATTCTTTCAATGAGTTCAGTGGACTGTAGAAGCAGAGAGGACTGCCATTACTCTAATGTTGTCTTTTGGTCTGGGATGTCTTTTCCCCCTAATGGACAAGACATTTTCCAACAGAGCATACTTGTGTGACCCCTCTCCATCTTTTAGCTACAGTCAAGTTTGATAGACCTCTCGGAAGAGTGGAAGAATCACCGCTGGACTGGTCACATGGTTTTTCTAGCTCCAAATTTCTGTAGCAATATTATACCCTCCAACTGTCCCAAAGGTGCTGGGACAGTCATGATTAAACATCAACAGTTCTGCATTCTCCGATGCTTTTAAAATGTCCCATTTTTATGTCACCTCCTCCCTCTTTATCCCTTTATCCTCAGTGTACTTCAATTGCTGAGAAAGTCATTCATATTTAATAAACTCAGCAATGGGGAGAGGAGGGGTGGAATCTTGCCCTCCCCAGTAGAGTAAGGTCGCTGTCGGTTCTAGTCTGTCTGTTCTTCCTCATTAATAATTTTTGTGTAATAATTACACTCTCGGGTGTAGCTTGACCACGTTTCCCAATTTGCATCTGTGAAATGCTGGAGAGTATGCAATATGTGAGGTTTTATGCCAGTGGTAATTAGCACGAAAGAGCGCAGAATAATTAAGGCCTGGATCTAGATTTTAAGGCCTTAGAGACTCAAGTCCCAGTCTGGTTATGGGAGTCATTGAATGCTTTCGCACGAGTTAGGCACCCAACCTAGACAGTAATGCTTCCCTCTCCACAGTTTGTATCACATTTCCTTTTGTATTGGTGTTTTGCTCTTCATGTATTTCCTCTAGATGTTATAGACAATGTACACAGAGGCAACCAAAGCTACCAGGGAGAATTCATCTTAGTGGGAATGTCTGACCAGCCCCACTTGGAAATGCTGCTCTTTGCAATCATCTTGGTCTGCTATATCTTGACCCTGCTGGGCAACGCTACTATCATTGTGATGTCCCGGCTGGACTCCCATCTCCACACCCCCATGTATTTCTTCCTCAGCAATCTTTCTTTCCTTGATCTTTGTTTCACCACCAGTCTTGGCCCTCATATGTTGGTGAACTTCTGGAGAAAATGCAAGACCATTACCTATGGTGCCTGTGTGGCCCAACTCTTCATTCCTCTTGCTCTTGGTTCCACAGAGTGTATTCTGTTGACTGTCATGACCTATGATCACTACGCCGCCATTTGCCGCCCACTGCATTACACTGTCATTATGAGCCATTCCACATGCTTCAGTATGGCTGCCGTCTCCTGGGTTAGTGGCTTCACCAACTCAGTTGTGCAGACAATTTTGACAGTTAGGGTGCCATTATGTGGCCAGAACAGAGTGGACCATTTTTTCTGTGAGGTGCCAGCCCTTCTCAGACTAGCTTGTGTTGACACCTCACTTAAGTCAGCAGATTACTAATGTCCTCTAGGAAGAACTTCTCATGAATCATTTCTAGGGCACTTTCCATTGTACCTTCCTTTTTCACTTCCAGGAGGAGAAAGAGTTAATTCTCCACTCACCAAGTCCCGTCCATATCCTTCCTTTTTATTCAAAACCACAAGTCCTACTCCAGCAGTGCAATCAGGTTTCAGATCAGTTTGACATCGTTGTTGCTCGTTGTTTCAACTGGCTTGTTAAGTTGTATCCTCTTCTTTTAAAAAGGGTTCTTGCTGGCGGTCGTCAGTTATATAACTGGCTGCGAATCTGCTGCATTTGGCTCCCTCCTCCATCCTTTCCACGCTGGTCCCTCCACTCTTTCTCCGTCAATGCTGGGACGTTCCTGGACTTGTGACCTTTTTCTTTTTTACCATAAAAATAAAGTAAACACAGATACAACACAGAATCACAACAGAACATCTAAAAGAAATATAATCAAACTAGGGCAAAAAAAAATCCCACAGGTATTAATATGCAGGTTATATCTTTTTCCTGAAGAAATCAATGGAAAGAGAAACCACTTTGCTACATGGAGGTAGAAAATGGCTGCAGGTGAACAGACAGCCAGAAGAAGTAGAAGAAAACAGATTTTTTCACAGGTGATTGTCTAAGCTTTCTGTGATAGAGCCTGGCAGTGGCAGGCCAGCCCTGGCAACAGGTTGCCATGTATCCCAAGTGGCTCTGGGTAAGAGAGCAACACAGCCAAGTGATGACTGGGAGAGGCTGAGCTTTCTCAGGAGGAGCTCTATAGAAGACTGTGACTTGCATTTTTGGGGATCTTCCTGCAGAGAGATTTCCAGAGAGGGTTTGGAGAAAAAGCTTTTTTGTCATCCAAAGGAGGTGGTTTGAATAAATGGGATTATCTTCTCAGAGGCCTAGTGATAGGCAGGGAAGAAAGCAATCAATTTTGAGTTGGGTCAGAAGGAGTGACCTAAATTTGGGGATTTAGCCTTTGAGCAGAAAAGGAGGCCAGAGGCCTGGGTGTGTAGAGAAGCTCTGAACCTGAGTACTGTGTTAAGCTGAGGAAACTGGTTAAATACTTTTGGAAGTTCTATTTTGAGTGAATATACTTGTAACATCGAATACTTTTTCTTTGTTTGTTATTTTAATAAAGACTGCATTCTGTTTTGTAATTCCTGACTTAACACAGTGCTTTTTCATCAGTGTTCATCCTCCAGAAACATGCTACCACAGATTGCCAAACCTTTCTGAATCAGACCAGAGAGGCAGTTCAGACCAGAGAGGCAGTTCTCCTTTCTCACTAAGATGGTGGATTTAAAAGGGGAAAGAAAGGGTTGTATAAGAAGGGTGGCAGGGTGCTATAGCAGGCTTGGATGGGAGCTGCCATCTCCAGTCTGAGAGAAAGAAATCAGGTCTGGTCCCCATCCACACTATCTTTCCCAGAGTGCCTTGAACAGGTATTTGGGAAACATGTGGCATGGAACCAAGAGACTTCTCCAACCTTTCTCCAGTGATGAGAAAGTGCAACTGCACAAATAAAGGATTGTTACATGTGCAGTGTGCATGAACAGGATTCTAGTTTTTATTAATTGTACAAATATTCCCCCTTTCATACAATAATTTATATATACATACACATAATATATACAATACAGTATTCAATGTCCTAGGTATCCGATTTGTACATTTTCCATTTGATCTTGTTACTATTAAATTTACATTTTCATGAACATCTTAAATTCTGTTATTTATTATAAGAAAATACTTATATAAAATATGTAAATAAATAGAATCTTCCTTTCTTCCTTTTTGAAATTCTGTAGAACTTTTATTCAAACTCAGTGTATCTTCTCCTTAGCCTCCCCACCACTTTTGACCCATTTATACATTACAATATTTTCCATATTGCATATAGTTTTCTATAACCAAATATAACAATCATAAAATACTTATATAAGTGTATTGGCCAGCCTATTATATTGTCATCTTTCTCTTTGTCATCTTTCTCTTTCCCTCCCTCCCTCCCTCTTTCTTTCTTTCTTTCTTTCTTTCTTTCTTTCTTTCTGAAACTTCCCTGTAAAGAGCAGGGATGGGTGTCTTATAGCATCTTGGTACATTTGGTACACTCAGACTCTGGTCTGTATCTCCTGGATACAAGATGAAGTTCGGGACTCCAGTTCCTTTCGACGCTGCCCCAGGCTGTGAGGCACTTTCTAACAAACCCGATGAGAGACATTTCTTTTTTGCCCGCCTCCTGGTGGAGAGGAACTTTCCCATTCTTCAGAGGGATCCCAGGTGTGTGTCTGTGTCGAGAAAAAGGTGGAGGGAACTATTAGTGTGCTTTGAGTTTTAAAAAAAATGAGGAAGAAAGGCGAGGAACGATATGGGCATATAAGAAAACAACGTAAAGAACAGGCGGCAAGAAAGAAGCACACGATTTAAGTGAAGAAACTGGGATAGGATTATTATAAATAATAAATTTATATTATAAATATACACCAACGAGAAGTGTTCTTTAACAGGAAGAAAATGTGCCCCATAGAAAAATAGAAGAATTTACAGAACTAATTATGTAAAACGACAATATATTTATAGAATATTCAAAGGATATTCTGAATATCCTAGGAAACCACCAATAATACACGTGTGGGTACTACACACATAACATTTGTTTGAATGAGAAGTGTTTAAACAAAATATTTTCCTGAAGACCATTATCTCTATACAAAATTAAATAGATTTCAATCTCTGTATTTTTTTTAAATGTCATGTTTATCGAGTGTCATAAAAACTAACAGAAGGAAAAACATGCTGTAAATCCAGAATTGGCAAAACACATTACGTTTAGAATTATTTAATTCCAAATTAAATGTTTAACTTAATTTAAACCTTTATTTCTTATTAAATTCTTAACTCTTAAATGAATGTTCAAATAATATGTGGAAGGATTAGACTCTCCTATTCTTTGCTGAACTACAAAACAAAACTGTACAGAAATGTATGCCTACGTTTTTTTGTTGCCATGTGTTTTCAAGTCATTTCTGACTTACGGCGAACGGGATTTCCTGGGGCTGAGAGTGTGTGTCGCGCCCAGGATCACCCAGTGGGTTTCTATAGTCAAGCGGAGACTCGAATTCTGGTCTCCAGGGTCTCAGTCTAACGCTCAAACCAAAAGGGACGCTGGTTCTGGATGAATAACCGTATGCTAGCCCACAAAAGGAAAAAAAGATGATTGAAAAGGAAAGGTTTAAACGAAACGTGTGCATTTGGGGAATGGTTTCCACTTCAAAGTTCAGGGAATTTTGTGGAGATTTACTGTAGGTGTATAAATTTGTACAAATATTTAAACTTGTTTAGCAAAGGAAAATAACCATTGTATGTGAGCCCAGTTTCAAGGTTAATTTTCCGGCTGGCCGGACACCCAAATTCAACCAAGGCTCCTGTGGGATGGGCTTTCGGGGCTCTAACCCACTTCCTCCGATGTCTGGAGCCTGATCGGCGACATATATAGGGCACATAGTTGGGGTAGGACCGTAGGGCAGAAGGAAGTTAAAAGCAGAAACTACTATGCAAATTATTTTATTTCTTTAGGAAAACTTCCTACCTTTCTGGTATTTGCCGTTTACTCAGCATAGCTAAGAACAATCGAAAGCAACCATAAACTGTACTACAACATTAAAATAAACGTTCAAAACAACATACCATAACAAAAACTTGATATTACAAATAGATAACACACTAGACAACGTGTGTTCATCCAAGGTCTGTTTGAACAAGAACCAGTCCACCATACTAGAAAATGCTGTCAAAAATGAGGTTACTGGAGTCTCCGATACACTTTCGTTGTTGTTGTGTTGTGTGCCTTCAAGTCATTTTCGACATACGGCGACCCTCATGTGAACCTGTCACGGGGCAAGGTTTGCCTTTGTCTTCCTCAGAGGCTGAGAGAGTGTGACTTGCCTAAGGTCACCCGGTGGATTTCTGTGGCCAAATGAGGATTCAAACGTTGGTCTCTTACAGTCCGAGTCTAGCCTTCAAGCCACTACGCCATGCTGTCTCCTTACTATAATTTAGGGGCATACATTTCTTCATGCCGTTTCTCTTGTCCCCTTCCATAATCCCCCTCTAAAACGGAAGAAACACAAGTAGTCCATTAATAGTCTCCTTTGTAAAAGAAACGCTTTCCAAATTTCTCCCACCAGGAGAACAACAAAAGAAGAACGAGGTAACGTGATAAGTCCCAGGCCGTTTCCGCGCCAAACCGTTCTAGCGCTATTATTCCACTTTCAACATCCTATGCAATCCCGGGGTTTGCAGTTTAGGGAAGGGCCTCGAAGGATTTCATTTTCAAAGGAGGTTGAAAGTGGAATAATAGCACTATAAATGGCCTGTCATTCTTTGGAGGAGGAGCCCGCACATGCTCGGAAGTTATCCGCCGGCACACGCTGTAAGCTGGCGGCACGGGAGGAAAAACACGTGGATCTGGAGGGGAGCAGTGGAGGACAGGCCTAGTGGGGAGGCGGTGGGGGGGGGGCAGCCTGCTCTCTTTCTGGGCACCGGCGCTTCAGGGAAGGGAAGCGAGGGAAGGGGCAGAAATGGTGCGAGAAACTTCTCCCTGCGCCTCCGTGATCTACGAGGCTGGAGAGGAAGACGGCGTCGAGATCGTACCGCCCGGTGAGTCCTTCCACTAGTGGCCGCCGTCTCGCCGGTGGCGCGCAAGAGAAGCGGGGAGGGAGGGAGGCTCCTCTTTGTTATATTCGAATTCCTTGGCTCAACTTGCCTGCCCTGCTAAATGCTCAGGTGACATTTGAATGTACCATAAGGCTAGAAATGAGCAAGAGAAGGAAAACTTTCGCGGCGGGGAGGATTTCTATTGCCCGAGGAATGCCGCCGGTGTCTCCAACGCCGATCGGGCTGACGCTTCTTTCGCAGGGGTGATAAGCGTGGCGAGCACAGGTGTCTCATGGCCAGCCGGGGGCAACTGTAAGCCGGGGGCAACTTGGCGGCAACCCTGGCAAGGCGGAGTCACTCCCCCCGCCCAGCCGCAGCTTTACGGGACCCTCGTCCAACGCCCAGGAGGCCAGGGATGGCGGGGGGAGCCGATCCCGAGGGGAGCCGTCTCTCCGGCCCCGCTGGGAAGCCACCGCCCGAAGGGCGAGGCAAATCTTGTTCCACCTCTCGGGCCTGGAACGGATTAACGGAGTTGTTAAGAACTTTCTCGAAGCAATGCCTCGGACTTTTAGCCAGAGCTTGGGGTATTGGGGTGGGGGGTTGCGAGGAGGAGATCCAAACAGAGATCCCCCACCACCAACATGGTCACCTGGCTGGAAGATAAGGACGGTTTTACTCCGGAGAGAGGTGACTTTTCCAAGGCCTCCTCTTTCCAGAGAATGCTGTGGCTGGATGTGCCTTAGAAGTCAGAACTATGATTTCAAAGAAAGGGGCAGCTGCGCCCCCCCCAGGCTCCCGCATAGACGCAGGACCCCAGGACTGGGCTTCAGGGTGTGTAGGGGAGAGGGTTGTTTGTAGGTTTTCCAACCTGCAAGTCCTTGCAGAGGGAGGGCAAATGACTTTCCCTGTCCTTTAACGCTGAAGCACCCTTAAATGATGGAAGAACGGATAAGCTGACATTACTGTTGACTAATAAATCTGATCGACCCTTTAAAGATCAATGGAAAATTTTATCCCCCCGCCTCTGGGAAAATAGATGGGGGAAATTATCAGTAGCTGGCTTCAATGTTTAAAGCTCCCAGCGTTTTTTCGTACTATTACCGACTAAAGTTTGGTTCTTCATGGTAAAGAATAATCTAAAGATACATTTATATCAGGTTTAATGAAATGTAAAGTTATCACCCTACATCGGTTTGATTATGGAAGTCATGTCGTTTGTAACGTTTTAAGGTTGTATTGTGACTGTTATTATTCACAGGTTTTTCTCTTTTTTTCTTTTGTCTCCGTTGTTGTTTGTAGTTTATGGTCTTTAGCCAATCTAGGAGTGATTTTTTTCTATTCTTCTTTTTCTTTTTTGATTTTTGAGACCGTTATTACTTATCAGTATTTTTCTTTCCCTTTTTAACTGTCTGTTCTCATTTAATTGTTTTATTTCTGTTCCTTTTATTGTTTAGATGTTTTTTTAAACTTCTTTTCAGTAAGTTTGCGATTAAAATTATTTAAAAGAAATGATGGAAGAATAAGGGACTCAGTGCCAGCCCCCGGGGGGGGGGCTCCTGTGCCCTTCGTGTGTCCGGTGTGGTTTACTCCCAAGTAACTCGGCAGAGGATAGATAGCAGGCCGCCTTTGGTGGGCTCCTTGCGGGGGCTCAACGACAACCCCCCTCTTAATACTTCTTCGTGCTCGATCATTTTGACGAAGGATCCCTGAGGAGGCTCAGCTGCGGGAGAGGGAGGTGGGCATTTTAATTTTGACAGGTGATTTAAGGGTGTTTGTGGGGAGGGAGAGTTCGTGGACACAGGGGCGCTTTAGGCAGCCTGATCTTCTCAGGGGTGGAGGAAGGGAGTACTAGAAGCGGCTTGGGGGGGGGCTGGTGACTTCTGAGCCCCCCTGCACCCCGAGATTCCTCTGCCAAGTGAGGCAGCGAAGGACGTGGAACCTTGTTCCTTGGCGAGTCTTATCTTGCGTGTCTGTGCCCCCAGGTCGGATGTCATCGCAAGCCCATCGGTTTCATGGGGTTTCTTAGGTAAGGAATATTCGAAGGTGGTTTTGCCGATTCCTTCCTCAGAAATATAGCCTACAGCGCTTGCTGTTTAGGCCGCTTATTAGACCTAGCTTATTGTTTGGCTAATTAGAACCGGGAACCCTGTTCTTTGACGCGTCTTAGGCCATTTCCGCACTACACTGTCATAGTGTCCACTTCCAACCTCCTGTGGAATTCTGGGGTTGGCAGTTTAGGGAGGGACCTTTAGGATTCTCAGCCAGGGAGCTCTTCGGCCTCAGGAAACTACAAACCCCAGAATTCCACAGGAGGTTGGAAGTGGAATAATAGTGCTATAACTGTGTAGTGCAGAAATGGCCTTAATTTGGTGGCCTCTTTAAACGTCATGGTGGAAGGCTGGAGCCTTTCGAAGACAAGCCCTCTCCGTTTGGGTTCCCCCCACTTTTTAATTTCTTGTCTTCTTTCGCTCTGGTTATGGGAGTTCTGGGTCTGGATGGGGGTCATGTTTCAGGTTATTCTGCTGAAGAGAACGGCAGGACCTTTCCAATCCCCAAAATGAAGTTGTGGTTAGCAGAAAGGGAGGGAGGAAGAGTTGATATGCGCTTTTATACCTTTTGCAAAAACCAGAAACTTTTCACTAAACTCGCGCCTGTTGCTCCGTGTTTCAAAGAAGGGTCTCCGTAGCTCTGGGGCGGAGCTTGGCGTGGGGGGAGGGAGGGCGCAAGGGGGCGTGGCTATGAGGCAAGGGGCGTGGCTACAGGCCTGGGCACCCCAGGAAACGCCCGCCTCCGGTCCCCACGCGACTGTTTGCGTCATTGGGGTGTTGCTTGCTTCGGACGGTGATGGTTGAATTGCCTGGTTGTCTTTGCTGTATTCTGTCGCGGTGGTGCTGTTTTACCCCTTTGTATTCTTACGGATTGCACAACACCAGATGAGATGAATCAGAAGCTCCACACCCAAGGTTCCCCTTGACGGACTGTGCCTGAGTTCCTACACTGAGGAGAGAGAGCATAGCTTTATTCTCCCATTGTGGCAGTTTTCAAAGAAACAGTCATGTTGGAAGGGTGAGTGGGTGAGGAGGATGGGGTACATTTTAATGTTTTACTGTATTTTCTATATTGCTGTAATGCCGCCTCGATCCATTGGGAGAGGAGGGATAATAATAATAATAATTATTATTATTATTAGTAGTAGTATTATGTTGACCCATGGTAGAAAAAAAAAGGGGGGGAAAATGGGAGGTGCAGGGAAGGAATATTACAGCAGCTTTATAGGCTGACTGATTTCTATTTTAGCATGAGCTTGTGTGGATATCAGCCCACTTCCTCAGATGCGCTGATAGAGTGATATTAAAGCAACAGGTTTAAGGAATATATATGTAGTGGCAGGGGGATATAAAAAAATAGGACCCCAAAATATGCAAATTATGACCCTGGCTATAAATCTTCCAAGAAATTGTGTGAGATGTTACATGTTTTTAAAAATGTATGGCCAGAATCATTCTGTTACATCCTATCCCACTTCCACAGCTGTAGAAATGTGCCTTAAAACCTATGCCTCTAATTTAAAACAGTTTAAAAGCACTTAAAACACAGTGATGAGAATAAGCGTATAGTGCATGCATGCTTTCAGGTCACCTGTCAACTTCTGGTAACCCCTTGTATTTTAAGCAGGAACTACTGAGAGGTGTTTTTGCCAGTTCCTTCCTCTGAAGTATAGCTGAGGGCAGCTGGTATGCATGGGTGGTCTCCCATCCGAGTACTAACCAGGGCTGACCCTGCTTAGATTGCATGATCAGACATGATCTGGTGCCTTTTGGGTATTTAGGGAGAAAAGTACAGCACTTCCCATTAAAAAACCATTTTTACAACAGCCAGCTAAAAGTCAAAAGACAGTGTCTGTCAGTGGAAAGCGTAGGAATATTTGGTATCTGTGTCAAGCAGAGTGCAGCACAGCTAGTGCAATATGAACTTTTGGTACTGAACAAGGGAAAAATACTCAAGATGCTCTTGTAAGGTAAAAAGGAAAGAAACTTACATTTATTGTTTCAAAAAATCCATCTTGGAATAGAAAAGGAGGTAGGTACCATATTTGCCAGTGTATAAAATACACTTTTTTTCTCCCCAAAATACCCCTTAAAAATGGGGTGTGTCTTATATGCCGGGTGCTCATTGAAAGCCCTCCTTCCACACACACACCCCTTTCTGAGGCTAGATACATAGGAAAAGGAAGGAGGTGAATGGAAGACTCCTATGAGACTCCGCCCCCTCCGTCTTCTGTCTTTTCTAGGCATTTTTTTTAATGCCCGGGAAAGGTAGAGAGGGGTCTGGGCAAGCCCGGCATGCCCCCCCCCAAATCCCTTCTGTCTTTTCTAGGCAGGGGAAAGCCTCACTGCCCTAGTAAAAAAGTTTTCCCCAAAAAATAACTGTCAAAAATGGGATGCGTCTGTAATGGGCAGAATAGCAGCTGTAAAAATGAATGTACTTCCGAAAATGAACTTGCTTTTTCAAAATCTCCCTATTATTACGAACAGTAAACCTTTCATACAACGGAAGAGAGAGTTGTCTAAATTTATATGGCAAGGAAATAAACCCAGGATAAAATGGAATATTATGACTGATGTAACAGCAAGAGGAGGATTGGGACTACCGGACTTTTATATATATTACAAGGCAGCGGCAATGACTTGGATAAAAGAATGAGTAAATCTACAAAGAAAGAGAATGCTAGCACTTGAAGGAGCGGGCTTAAGAATGGGGTGGCATGCCTATATGTTTTACAATAAAGCAGAGATTGATAAAGAATTCTCTCATCACTTTTTAAGAAAATCATTATTGAAAATATGGAATGAATATAAGGGTAAAAACATAAGGCAGCTCCCAACATGAGTGTCCCCTCAAGAGGCTTTTTTTGGAAGATGGAAAGAAACAGAAAAATGGCTCAGATATGAGGACATAATAGAAAAATCAGCTGGAAATAAAATTAAGATTAAAACAAGAGAAAAATTGGAAGAAAGAGTAATCTTAAACTGGTTTCCATACAGACGACTAACTGAAAGATTTCAGATGGATGTAAAAACCTACGGAACTGAACAAAAAGAGAAGGAAGGACTGATTAAATGGCTATTTGAAAAAACCCCTCATTTATTATCTCGTATATATCAAGAATTGTTACAGCAAGAGAGGGAAGAGGAAACAAGTCTACAATGATTACATGGGCTCAAAATGTAGGACATTCAATTCAGTTAGAGTCTTGGAAACAGAGCTGGAAAAGAACACAGAAATTTACAGTTGCCCAAAATTTAAAAGAAAATTATTACAAGATGTTTCATAGATGGTACATGACACCAGAAAAACTTATGAGATTTTATAAAATAGGAATAGAGCAGTGTTGGAAATGTCAAAAGGAGGTCAGTACGATGTTTCATATGTGGTGGTCATGTCCCAAAGCAAAGAAATATTGGGGAGAAATACATAATAAGGTTTGTACAATATTGAAGGTACAATTTGAGAAAACACCAGAAATGTATTTGTTGACTATGATATATATGATTGATGTTACTGTTCAAAAGAAATATTGGTGGTTAATATTGTATATGATTACGACAGCTAGAATTGAGTTTGCAAGACTTTGGAAAGTGCAGCAAATTCCTACAATTGATCAATGGTGGGCAACTTTTATTGAAAACAGAAATGCAGATATAGTCTCTCAGAGATTAAAGGGGAAATTAGATGAAGAGATAATGAAAGAATGGCAAATAGTGTTGGATAATTGCTGGGCACTATCGGATGATAGTGAAAATTGCTGGGCACTATCGGATGGGTGAAAAGATGGATATTATATTATAATATACTGTGTCATGTATTGCAGGATCTAGCATGAAGTATTAGCATTTATAGTGTGGTACAAAAATTTTTAACATGATTATATAGAAAAAATTTTTGAAATCTAGTGAGGGATGGAAGATAAGCCAAAATAATTCAATGATATGTACAATTATATAGGTTTATTTTATATTGTGAAACTTCAATAAAATTATTATTTAAAAAATTTAAAAAATGGGATGCATCTGTGATAATGGGGCTTAGCTGAAGGGGGATACTTCCCTCTTCAGGCAAACCAAGGGTTAATGGGGTGTTAGGATTAGGTTACACTTTTATTGTGGGTCAGCTTCACAGGTCACAGGGAGAGAATTGGCCAATCAAGGGGGAAAGAGGTGAGCATCTTTGAGATGCCTCAATGGAGAAGTGATAAAAATCCTTGAGAGACCATGTGGCAGAGAGACAACAAAGAAGCCTCCTGGAGATGAAATCTGTGCCAGTTACAGGCTGCAGGCCCTAGGTCTCACCTCCTGACCTCACTCTTTTCTTAGACCATCTAAGCCTGTGAACCCCAATGTGAGTAGCTGGAATATTAGGTAGTTAGTAGCATTAGGGTTTTTATTATTTTGGAGGTTGGCTGATCTTAAGAATGTATCTGTTTTTATAACTACTTGTAACTTAAGCGTACCTGAGAGGGGGGAGCCTTTCATGTGTATTGTTGTCTTGTTTACTTGCATGCCTTAAAATAAATGCTTTTCGGTAAAACCTCTGTTTCCTCTCCATTCCCATGCCATTCTTTGGCACGCACTTAGATAGGACTTCTCTCACTTAGAAGGGGGAGGTGAGGAAAGGAAAAGGTCCTTAAGCATAGACATTATCAATCCATTGAGCAAGGTCCCACTGTACTGTTCAGTCAAATTCCGAATTCAGTGGGTGGTGGCAGCGTGAGAATTAATGAACGATGGGGAATTTCCTGCTCCTTTTCAAAGGTAGAAGTCAGTCTTGGGGGCTGGAATTAAACCCAGTATGACAGCATCTTATACACCAGTGCATCTTATATGCTGACAAATACGATACTTAAATTTCAGTAGAAGAGCTCTTAGAAGCTGACTTTCATGAGTGAGTGAGAGAGATTTCTTCTCTCTAATAAATCATAGTATGTTAACCAAAGCTGGTCAGCTCTCATTTCTGTTCTGTAATAAGCTTCCTGTGGACATAATTTCATTTTATATTTAATCCAGAGTTTGAGTAAGGCATGCCTAAAAAGTAACTTTACCTTAACTTTATTATACCATTGCTACACATATTATCCAAATGTTAAATCATATCCTTCATGTCCTTATCTTTTAACATAATCTATTTTTAAAAATCCAAGTCATACATGTAGCTGCAAAATAAATGCTTAAATGTAGTAGCCCAAGGCCTCCTCATTCTTTTGAATCCTGTAGAACCTTGTATTTCACTCTAGGTTTCTTGCCTTCCAAACAAATTTTTGCAAATCTTTTTGCCATTGTTTAAATGGGGTCTCTTTAGCCAAAATAGGAATCATTTGGAAAAGAAATGTCATCTTTGGAAGGACATTCATCTTTATTGTTGAAGTAAGTAGATAAAAGCTGCACAAGAGGAAATAGACTGCCTTCACATCAACCACACCTGGACGCTTGCAGAATTGCCAATAGGTAAGAAGCCTATAGGATGCAGAATTCAGAATTCAAACAGAATTCAGAAGGGGAGATCCAGAGATACAAAGCCAGATTAGTAGCCAAGGGCTGTTCAGAGAAATATGGTGAGGACTGTGATGAAATCTTCACCCTGTGGTGAGAGATGCCACAATAAATTAAGTGTGGCAGCATCTAGAACAAAGCTTTCCAAACTTTTCTTGTTGGTGAGACACTTTTAGTCATGCATCATTTTGCGACACAGTAATTCAGTTTTACTAACAAACCGGAGGTTAAACTAACCAATTACACATGAGCAGTACCCAGAGGCATATCTAGGGTGGGGAAAGGCATCCCCCTCATGTGATCCTGGCCCACTGCTGTCACCCTCGCCGCGGAGAGACTCTGGCCAGAGCGGCAGCAGCAGGAAAGGCAGGCTCCCTCCCCACTCCTGGCCTGCTGCCTTTGCTCTCACCAAGGAAAGACCCAAAAGCGGATCTACCTAAATAGTACCTGGGGCTAGCGTGGAAGTTGCACTTCTACCTCTGAGACCGCTTCCTCCTCTTCTTCCCCTCCTGCTAAATCTTTGGCAAACAGATTGTGGGGTTTTCTTGGCAAGATTTGTTTAGAGGCAATTTGCCTTTTTCTTCCTCTGAGGTTGAGAAAGTGTGACTTGTCCAAGATCACCCGAGAGAAACTGAGTATGAGTGTGTGAGAGAACCAGTGAGAAAGTGTGTTTTTGGATGTGCATGCGGGTTTGCGGGTCGGAGAGAAAGAGGGAGAGACAGACCAAGAGAAAGTGTTTTTGAGAGAGAGAGAAACAATGTATGAGAGAGAGCAGGAAAAAGTAAGATTGTGTGTGTGTGTTTGTAAGGCAGGAGTTGTGTGAATGTGCATGAGAGACAGAGAGGAGGAGAGAAAACATTTACAGGGAAGTTTGTGTGAGAAATGAAACAAAGTTTTGTGTGTGTTGAAGGTGTGTGTGTGTGTGTGCACACGTGCATGAAAGGAGGAATGTGTGTCAGAGATGGGAAGAGATAGTGTGTGTGTGAAGGGGAGGAGCCTGTGTAAGTCATGTGTGCACACTTGTTGAAAGCACATTTGTGCCTTGGAGACTGTATGAAAGAGAGAGGGAGGGTGTGAGAGAGATGGAGAGGACATAGGGGAGGAGGAGTGTCAGGATGAAAGAGGGGAGTTTTTTTGTAAAATCCCCAAAGGACTGGGGAGGCAGAGGAAAAGTCTTGCAGAGATGCTCCCTGGTGCTGGCTGAATGTCTGGAGCAATGAAACCCCAGAGACCTCTGCAATTGTGGTTTTGCCCGTGTATTTGTTTTAAGCGCTGCATTACTGACAGGCGGAAAAAGAAAAATATGCTTCTTCTTCGTGGTCTCTGTGCCTCACACATTAGGAGCTTTTGCACCTGCGCGGTAGCGTTCGGAAACTTCTAGAGCTTGTTAGCTTGGCGGGAACCCCTCCCCCACGCCGGTACTGCGCATGCTCCTCCCGCTGAGCAACGGTCTCTCCTCAGTTCTTTCGCATCCGCTTTCGCGTACAGAAGGTTCTTTGGCTTGTTCCTCGCTATTTGTTTGCTTGGCTGTTTTTCTTCACGGTTTTTGAAATATTTCGGACTGTTTTCGACCTCTCTCTCGGACTTCCCCTCGGACTTGGTAAATTCAGACTTTTTTCCCACGTTTCTTCCTTCCATTTTCGTCGTCTTATGTCCGCGTTGTTTAAAAACTGTGTGTCGTGTGGGCGTAAGGTCGCTCTTTCCGACAGCCATAAGGAGTGTCTCTTCTGCTTGGGCGAGTCTCACAACACTCGGACTTGCCCAATTTGCCGGGAGTTCACCTCTCAAATTCTCCGCAACAGGTCTTCCAGACTTAAATCTTTTTGTTGGGAGCAGTCTTTGAGGGCAATTGAAGAGACCTCCCAATCCAAGATGGCCGACAAGAAGACGACCACACCATCGACGGTATCGGCGGCTGCCGTTCCGTCCACTTCGTCGGCATCGGGCTCGGTGCCGACGTCAAGAACGCCCATCGCATCGTTACCGAGGATCCCGAAGCTGTCGGCGGCTGCCAAGTCAGCTAAAGGTTCCTCGACGACAAGGAAGGCTGAGGCTCCGGCCAAAGAGATGCCTCAGAAGAAACGCCTTGCTCCGGACGGAGACAAGGGAAAGGAGAAGGAGAAGGACAAGAAGAAGAAGAAGAAGGAGAAGAAACGCTCCCCGGCTGGGGACGTTCATCCTCCCACTCCTCCTCCAACTCTTGAGCCTTCAAAAGGGCGAGGCGAGCCGGTCGATCTCTCGGATGACGAGATCGAAGATGCTCCCCAAGAGCGCCCGGACTCGCTGGTGGAAGAACCTCCACGCCGCAGGTCGGCTGACCTGCAGCAGGGACCATCCCGGCAAGTCTCTGCTTCCCCGGATCGGCGCTCGATATCGGCTAGATCTCGGTCATGCTCTTCGGAGCTGCCGCAAAGATCGCCGCCTCCTCGGGAGACACAAGAGGAACAGCCTCGCTCTTGTGCCTCCAGGTACACCTTGGCGTCCTACGTGGCCAGGTACGCCAGGGAATCTGAGTGGAGAGAGCGTCCGGCGTCCTACCGGTCACATTCTCCATCGTACCGGGATCAGTACCATCATGACCCGAGACGCTGGGAGACCTTCCGGAGGTCCCGGTCACCTCAACGGCAATGTCGGTCCTGCTCCCGCTCGCCAGAGAGAGGAACGTCGGTACCGTAGACACCGAAGCTGTTCGCCAGCCAACCGCCGCCGCTCTTTCAGCCGCTCTCCCTCGCCTCGATATCACAGGGCAAGGGAGCCTTCACCTCGATACCATGCGGTATCGCCGCCGCCCAGGGTTACATCTACGGCAACGCGCCCTGTGGAAACTTTGGTGACCAAGCAGGCCATGGCCACGACGGCCTGCCAGACAACACCTGTCACCACCAAGAAGGTGAAGTCGGTGGTCGCTGTGCCTAACGGGACGCCCCACGGTCCCCGTTTCTGTCGCGGACGAGCCCAAAAAGGCACAGTCGGTGGCTATGATGAAAGAGCCAGAGCGGGAGCGGCGAGAAGACTCACCCACCTCCGAGTCATATGACTCCAGCGCCGAGTCTGATGTCTCAGAAGCGGCCTCGCAGGAGTCCCCTCCTCTGGGATTCGGAGAACCAGTGCCCGATTCAGCTCCGGAGGACGTGCAACAGTTCTCCGCGATGCTGCTTCGGATGGCCACTACACTTGGCCTCAAGATTGCCGACACGGAACCGGAGGAGGACGACCCGGTCTTCTCGATGGTCGAAGGAAGACAACCTGCCACCGCCCCATTGCCTCTCCTTCCTCACATTGCTAAGGTTGTGAAGTCCGCGTGGGACAAGCCGGCTTTGGCACAGCCGATACCGCAGAGGCTAGAACACCTGTACAGGGTACAGAAGGATAACGCCGGTTATCTCTTCAACCACCCTGTGCCAAACTCTGTGGTCGTCGAGTCGGCTCAGACGAAGGGGAGCGGCAGACAACATACCACCCCACCGGACAAGGAAGGCCGTAAGTTGGACGCCTATGCTAGGAGGTTCTACTCCGCTGCCTCCCTCCACATACGGCTGTCCAACACGCAGGCTTGCCTCGCGGCATACCTGCGCAAGGTCCTCGATCGTCTCTCCCCGGCCATAGAATCGGTGCCGGAGGACATCCGCCAGGCTACTGCCATGATTTTTAACGAGGCGGTAGCAATCTCCCGCCAGCAGATCGTCTCCTCTCGACACGCAGTGGAGATTGCGTCGAGGGTCATGGCAGGATCCGTCGGCTTGCGCCGCCACATCTGGCTAAGACCGGCGGACATTCAGGAGGACACTCGGAGGAGAATCGAGGACCTTCCTTTCGATGGCGAGGGCCTGTTCAACGCGTCGACCAACGAGGCACTGGACAACCTGGTCAAGGCGAGGCTGACGGCAAAAAAGATCGGCCTTCACCCAGCCTCGCAGGCCCACAGGCCCTCTACTTTCCACCAGTCGTGGCGGAGGTCATCGACCTCGTCCTTCCAGAGATCGGCCCAGTCCGGTCCCTCGAGGCCTTCTTTGGGGTCGTCTGCTAGACGCACATTCAGGCGACGCCCCACCTCGTCAAAGAAATCCTCCTCCGAGACAAAGTCCAGGTTTTGACCTGTTCAGCGGGCCGCCTCAACAACCTCTCTTCAGCCTTCCACCAGCCCTCGGAGACCGACCGACCCTAGCTCGACATCTGTCGGAGTGGCAACATGTCACTGCGGACTCTTGGGTGCTTTCCATCGTCCGTCTTGGCTATGCCATCGAGTTTCAAGATATTCTGCCTCGAGGCGTTTACTACTCCACTCCGTCGAGCTCGGTCCTCCTGGAAGAGATCCAGTCCCTCCTCGAGAAAGGAGCAATCGAACAGCTCCCGTCGAAAGCCAGTTCCACCGGCTTCTTCTCCCGGTGCTTTACGGTACCGAAGGCCAACGGTTCCCTTCGACCAATCCTGGACCTCAGAGGGGTAAACAACTACATCCGCCCCAAGAAGTTCAAGATGGTCACGCTACCGTCGATCTTGCCTTTTCTTCATCGAGGGGACTGGTTCGCCTCCATCGATCTCCGAGACGCCTACTTCCACATCGCCATTTGTCCGCAGCACAGACGATACCTCCGCTTCGCGGTCGACGACGTCTGCTACCAGTACAAGGTGCTGCCATTCGGACTCTCGACTGCCCCAAGGGTCTTTACCAAATGCATGGCCCCGGTGGTATCATTCCTGCAGACGAAGGGCGCCTCCGTCAACCCTTACCTGGACGATTGGCTGTTGGTGGCGTCCTGCAAACAAAGACTTTACCACGACGTCCACATGACATTGACACTTCTTACCCATCTCGGGCTGCAGGTCAACCCGAAAAGGTCTCACCTCGAGCCGGCGAGGACGTTGGACTTCATCGGTGCCACTCTGGACTCGATGTCCGCCAAGGCGTACCTGCCAGAAACTCGGGCCCAGACCTTAATCCAAGCCGCCGCTCACGCTTACGCAGCATCCACCTTGTCAGCGAGAAGGATCCAGCAACTGCTGGGCTACATGGCCTCGACAACCACGGTCACGTATCTCTCAAGACTGAGGGCAAGACCTCTTCAACACTGGTTCGTCCACATATTCGATCCCCTTCGAGACGAACAGACCATCCGACTGCAGCTGCCAGAGGGAGTCTGCTCATCCCTCCTATGGTGGCACTCACGAGACAACCTGATATCAGGGATGCCCTTCCAACAGCCAACACCAAAGGTGACGGTAACGACCGACGCCTCCCTCTACGGATGGGGTGCCCACTGCAGCGATCTCAAAGTCCGCGACAGATGGAACGGCGACGAGACGGCTCTTCACATCAACGCCCTCGAGCTGCTGGCCATCTCGAAAGCACTGCGGGCGTTCCGTCACGTTGTCGCCGGGCGTACAGTCCTGATCCTGACAGACAACACCACTGCCGTCTGTTACGTCAACAGACAAGGAGGGACTCATTCCACTACTCTGCTGAACATTGCCCTCGAACTGTGGGACTGGTGCGTTCGCCTACACATACATCCCGTGGCTGTTCACCTGGCTGGGCAGGAGAACACCACAGCAGACGCCCTCAGCAGGGACACCTCATCCCATCACGAATGGTCTCTCTCCGGAGAGGCTTTCAGACTGATTCGAGACCGCTGGGGCAAACCGTCGATCGACCTCTTCGCGACCAGAGAAAACGCGAAGTGCAGCCGATTCTGTTGAGAGCAGGCCACGATCGGGCCTCCATCGGGGACGCCTTCCAGTTTCCGTGGACCGGAGAACTCCTGTACGCGTTCCCGCCGTTCCCGCTGCTCGGCCGGACGTATCGAAGATCCTCACTGACCGAGCCGACGCGATCCTAGTAGCCCCGTATTGGCCGAGGCAGCACTGGTTCACACCCCTGCTACGAGCCGCACGAGGCGACCTCCTCCGGCTCCCACCAACACCGGGCTTGCTCTCCCACTCCAGCAGCCGTGTCCTCCATCTGGACATGCCACGCCTGGCCCTCCATGCCTGGAGGATATTGCACTAGACGATCCCGTGCTCGGTAACGTCCTCGTCGTGGCCAGGAAAGAATCCACCCGCCGCAACTACCAATACAAGTGGCGACGTTTCCTGACCTTCGCTGAAGAGAGGCGTGAGCCGGTATCACCCGCCAGGCTCTCCACCGTTCTTCACTTCCTCCTCCACCTCCGACAGCAGGGCCTGGCCTTTCCATCTCTAAAGGTGTACCTCTCCGCGATCGTGGCATACCAACCGCCACGATCCTTGGCATCAGCTTTTTTCAGTGACGATACCGTTAAACAGTTCCTTAAGGACTGCAACATCTATACCCACCGGTATCGCCACCGCTACCGCCGTGGTCCCTGTCGTTGGTGCTATCACAGCTTACGAAGCCGCCCTTTGAACCTATGGCGACCTCAGATGACAGGCTGCTCACCTTAAAGACTGCCTTTCTTGTGGCTGTTACCTCGGCAAGAAGAGCAGGTGAGATAACAGCTCTTTGAGTGGATGAGCCCTTTCTCGTCTTCCATCAGGACAAGGTGGTCCTCAGACCTGACATCTCGTTCCTGCCGAAGGTGGTGTCCAGCTTCCATCTCAACCAGGACATCATCCTGCCTGCTTTCTTCCCAGACCCGACGACACTGCTGGAGCAGTCCCTTCACTCCCTGGACGTGCGTCGGGCCCTGGCCTTCTACAAGGACAGAACTGCTCCCTTCCGACAGACACCGCATCTCTTCGTTTGCTACGGGCGGCGTCGGAGGGGCCACAAGGTGTCCACCCAGAGCTTCTCCAAGTGGGTGGTACAGACTATTCAGCTGGCGTATGAGCTCGTGAGGAAGCCTCCGCCAGCCCTTCTTCGATCCCACTCCACCAGACCTGTGGCAACTTCTGCGGCCCTCCTGAGAGGAGTAGACCTGCACGAACTCTGGCGTGTGGCGACCTGGTCCCAGCCATCGACCTTCGTTCGCCACTACAGGCTCGACTGTCGGTCGCGCAGAGATGCTCGGTTTGGACGTGAGGTGCTGGCTTCCGTACTCAGGACCTGACCCGCCATCCAAATGGTAAGCTACACAGTCTCCTAATGTGTGAGGCACAGAGACCACAAGAAGAAGAACAGGTTGCTTACCTGTAACTGTGGTTCTTCGAGTGGTCATCTGTGCCCTCACACATACCCGCCCTTCCTTCCCCTCTTCTCAGGTCCCTGTAGGTTCTACGGTGGACGACAGAACTGAGGAGAGACCATTGCTCGGCGGGAGGAGCATGTGCAGTACCGGCGTGGGGGAGGGGTTCCCGCCAAGCTAACAAGCTCTAGAAGTTTCCGAACGCTACCGCACAGGCGCGAAATCTCCTAATGTGTGAGGGCACAGATGACCACTCGAAGAACCACAGTTACAGGTAAGCAACCTGTTTTTACCCACATTCTCATCCGAAAACAGACTTTGCACGCAGGGGCTTACTGGGCTCCGATTCTGCAAGTTCTGTTAAAATCAGTAGCCACCCAAGAAAGCAAAGCCATGTGGGTACCAGGGAAGAGAGTACTGGGGCAGGAGCGTGCAGTGAGAGAAAAATCCTCCAATCCCACCCCACCACTGTCAATCAACCAGGGGCTGCTTTGATATCAGAAGCCTTTGGTTGGAGCTCTCTGGTGCTCTCCCTGGCTTACACACTTCCATGCGCTCATTTGCTCCTTTTCCAAGCGAAACCCCTCTGGCACTACTGCTCCTTTCTCACTCAAGCTGGGCTGGCAGCTACTTAGGCCCTTTTCTCACGGGTTGCAGAAATCGTGCCGCTACGATCCAGGCGGGTTTTCCCTTAATCCCCACTAACATGGACTGAAATTTTAGGAGCGTTCTCACGGCTCCATAGAGAAAAGGCTTAGGCAGCATCAATGCATTCACACAATATTACCATGGCCACTCCCATAGGTGTCCTTTCCCCGTCCTGTCTGGCAGTGATTGGCTGTGCTCAATTTTTAAAAGAAACACTCTGAGCATCATCACGGACGTCAGAACGCACACGTGTCCCCTTACATCCTCCAACGAACCCACCACCACCACCTTGTCCCGCACCTTTCTTTGGAGCCACCGTGGAGACATTTCCCCCCCTCTGTCTTTCTGCTTGCTTTCTGCTGTTTTGTGTATGGAGCACGAGCTGCTGACGAACATTGCTGGGGTGCTAGCCCCACTAATGACGGTCCTTTCAGCCTTGATAGCAGCACTGGAAAGCACTGGGGGCGGTCTTGTCGCTTCTGCTGGCCACGCCTAAATCCCGCCCTCTCTTGATCCCCTGCACGAATCAGTACGCACCGTCGCTTTTTCACAAAACGACGAGCATGGATTGGAGGAAAAAAGCCACATTTCTTCTGGTTTTTAAAAAGGGCGCGTGAATGCTGGATGGTGGCTCCCCCGCACGGATTGAGGTGAGAATCAAAAAAATTAAATGTGACCCGGTTCTCTCTAAGGTGAAAAAGGCCCCCGTTCGAGGTCGACCTGGGAAGATTTAATTACCCCGTGAGAAAAGGGCCTTAGTCTAACTTTCCTGGGACTGGAGGAAGGGTGGAGGAGGGCCAAGCAAGCCAGAGTTGGGAGTGAAGTGGAGGGGATTGCAGTTGCTTCCTGGATCCCTCCGATTGTCTTTGCAGGACAGAGTCGTGGGCAAACTCTTTTCCCTCTCCCCACGAACAGGCAGGGGAGTGTTAGAGCAGTGCTCCTAATATTCCCTGCCTCTTGGGTACGGGAGGGTCTTTCTTGGCCTGGGAAGGCGACACACCTATACACTTCAGGTGACACACTAATGTGTTGCCACACACCATTTGGGAAGCCCTGCCCTAGAGATTAGGTTTTGGCTGAGAAACCTCAGGGACAATTCTGAATTGGCAGTTCTGCTCCTGGTAATCAACTCATCAGTAATGACACTCAGTGCAGGAGAACTCACTCACTTGATGCTTTGTATGTGTGTGTGTGATGAGGTAACACTATCAGAATGGATCCAGACCAATTGAAAAGTCCCAGATTTTGTTCCTTTGTTGATCAACTAGTCCTTGGGAATTTTAAGGAATGAAGCTTTGGCTCCCAAGAGCCATGTGGTGGGTCTTGAACCACTGACACTTTGAACTAATTTGTAACAATGCCTGAATGGAGTATCATGTGTGTTACTGGATGCTGTGAATCCCCAATAGCTAATCTCAACAACAAAAGGAGTCAGTCAGGGATCAATCCTGCCTTAAAGCCATTCTTTCACATGTGCAATTGCTGCCACCATCCAAAGTTTACTTCATGTCTTTTCTGTTGTGTCAGAGCAATAATTTGAATAGAACAATGGCAAAACAACCTCCTTAAACACTGAGTAACTATGAGTTACTAGACTTATTTGTTAATAATTTTTTTAATGTTCTGAGGGTGCCTTTAACAAGTTTATGGGCAAACCTGTATGTTCTCTGTCTCTTCAAGCGCTTGGTGTACAGGTTATAACTATAAATACTTACAACTTTTTAATCTAGTTCAGTAAGGAGTAGTTAAACTTTTTCTACTGGTATTTTCTCACTTTGCTTTATAGTAACAGTTAATAATCAAAATGAAGAAAACACATTGTCACAACAAGGAGAGATGAACTACTGCCAGAGATTCATACGCTGTGTGAGTAAGTATACTGAATTCCTTATTGCCTAATATAAATCAAATATGAAGAAACCATTAACAAAACTAGCTAACATACTCACTCTTTACAGTTTATTTTGCATGCTCAATTTGGATTTTGCGTGTGGAATATACCCAGGTCTGGAGTAACAGCTCGGCTTTTCATCTGTGTGTAGAAGATGACAAAATAGAATCAGAAAACCTGTGGCCTTCCTAATGTAGTTGGTCTCAGGTCTCCATCATCCTTGACCATTTGCTATGCTGCTTAAGACTGATGAGAGCTAGAGTACAAAAACATGGAGGGCCACAACTTCCCCAGCTCAGTGACAGGGATTTTGAGGTCTGGAGATCTGGCTCAGTATATGCTCAGACACCTGTCCCAGGAAGTAAGCTTTTTTTGCATCAATGTAGCTCTGAAAGTGCCTTGTAGAGGCACCTAAGGTTATGCTGTTCTGTGGTTAAGAGATTTATCAATTCATGTGCGTGGTGAAATACAAACATTCATACTACAATGAGGCTTCATAATTTGGACCATCATCTGGTCTGGAGTTCAAGTTTTTATTTAAACCAGAAGCAACTATCCAGCCCTTGTAGAAGGAGAATTACGTATAGTCCCTCTTCTGTTCAACTGTTTTGCAAGGAACAAGCAGTTTATGCAGTTTTGTTAGATGTTCAGAAAAAAAAATCAAGTTCCATTTCATGAGGGCGAGTTGTAGTTATCCCACTACCTGCTGTGAAAGGAAGAGAACCATCCATATTATTGCCAGTTTCTCTGCATCCCATCTTGCCTCCTTCCTGAAATTCTGCTCCTGTTCCCACCTCTTTCCACCTTGTGTAGTCAGCAGATAAAGTCAAGTGGGGAGGATGAAGAGAGGGATGGAGGTGGAATTGAAGTTGGAATTGAGGAAAGTATGGCATGGGGCAAGGTGAAGCAAGCTGAGGGAAAGAGAGGGAGGATAGAATGTGCATCATGTTGGTTGAAGGCCCAAGTGAAGGGAGGCATGATGGCATGAGGGGAAGGCGAAAGGAGGGGAAGGAAGGAAGGGAAATGTGATGTAAAAATGATGGAGTGTAAGAAGCAAGGGAGTGAGGCATGGCATAAGTGTGAGGTGAGACCGGTGAAAGGCAAGAATGTTTGGGAGGAGAGAGGGGCAGTGGCAGGATGCCAGAGAGAAGAAGAGTAGGCAGAAGATGAAGGAAGATACAAGGAAGAGAGTAGTGATGGAATAAGTGGATGAAAGGGGGTGAGAGGTGGCAGATACAAAGAGCAAAGGCAGGGGGCATGGTGAATCTGCAGGTGAGGCAAGGAGGGGAGACAGATGCAATTCCATACCAGGAAAGGGAAGATCTCTTGAGAATATAGTAGAGTTAAAAATGCATGACAAAATATTGTTAACCACATCAAGAATGTCCATGGCCACTTTGCATGTTTCCTCTCAGCCTATTAATTCCCACATCAATCCTATAATGCAGGTTTGTTGAGAGCCAGTGATAGTTCAAAGTGATGTGGTAAATTCAAAATTGATGTGGTAAATATGCATTGGAGAACAGAAGAAGTCCCAGCAGACTGGAGGAGGGGAAATGTCATTCCCATCTTCAAGAAGGGGGAAAAGAGGACCCTAATAATTATCGCCCAGTAAGCCTGACATCAATTCCAGTAAAGATCCTAGAGCAAATCATTAAACAGTCAGTTTGTAGTTACTTAGAAAGCAATGCTGTAATCACTAAAAGCCAGGATGGATTTCTCAGGAATAAGTCATGCCAGACTAATCTTATCTCCTTTTATGATAGGGTTACAAGCTTGATAGATGAAGGGAATGCTGTAGATGTAGCATATCTTGACCTCAGTAAGGCCTTTGACAAAGTTCCCCATGATATTCTTGCAAAGAAGCCAGTGAAATGCGGGCTGGACAGGGCTACTGTTAGGTGGATTTGTAATTGGTTGACCGACTGTACCCAAAGGGTGATCACCAATGGCTGCTTTTTGTCCTGGAGAGAAGTGACTAGTGGGGTGCCACAGGATTCTGTCCTGGGCCCAGTGCTATTCAACATCTTCATCAATGACTTGGATGAGGGAGTGGAGGGCATGCTGATCAAATCTACAGATGATACCAAACTGGGAGCAGTTGTTAATACACCAGAGGATAGGATCAAATTTCAATACGACCTTGACAGACTGGAGAGCTGGGCCAAAGCTAACAAAATGAATTTCAACAGAGAGCAATGTAGGGTCCTGTACTTGGGCAGAAAAAATGAAAGTCACAAATACAGGATGGGGGACATGTGGCTGGATAGCAGTACGTGTGAAAGGGATCTAGGAGTCTTCATAGACTACAAGCTGAACATGAGTCAGCAGTGTGATGTGGCAGCCAAGAAAGCCAATGCAATTTTTGGTTGCATCAATAGGAGTATGGTGTCTAGATCGAGGGAAGTACTGGTACCGCTCTACTCTGCTTTGGTTAGACCCCATCTTGAATACTGTGTCCAGTTCTGGGCACCTCAATTCAAGAAGGATATCAACAAGCTGGAATGTGTCCAGAGGAGGGCAACCAAAATGGTGAAGGGTTTGGAAGCCATGCCGTATGAAGAATGGCTTAGAGACCTGGGTATGTTTAGTCTGCAGAAGAGAAGGTTATGAGGGAACATGATAGCTATGTTTAAATATTTGAAAGGATGTCATGTCGAGGAGGGAGCAGGCTTGTTTTACGCTGCTCCAGAGACTAGGACAAGGAGCAGTGGATTCAAGCTGCAGGAAAGGAGATTCCACCTGAACCTCAGAAAGAACTTCCTGATGGTCAGGGCTGTCCGGCAGTGGAATCTGCTGCCTCAGAGTGTGATAGAGTCTCCTTCCTTGGAGGTTTTTAAGCAAAGGCTGGATGGCCATCTGTTGGGAGTGCTTTGATGAGTGTTCCTGCATAGCAGGGGGTTGGACTTGATGGTCCCTGGGGTCTCTTCCAAATCTATGATTCTGTGATATATATTAGCAAGCAAGGATTTGAACTTGGATCCCTGTGTTTGAAGCCCAAGACTCTGAACATTACTCTCAGAATAGTAGTAACTGTAAAAATAGTACCAAGATTGAAACACAGCAGTAGAAAACAAAGTCAACTATTTACATGTTGAATTTGCATAATTAGAATGCAAATTAATAACATGCACAGTTATAATTATTTACAGATTAGATGCCTAGAATATGGCAACTTTATCATAAAAAATATCCCCAAAAAGAGGCCCAAATTGCAGAGACTCTGTTAGTCCATATCAAGAGCAGGCTAGTTTTCTTCCTAAGCAGCAGCAAGTTTTTATATATATTTATATGTGTACGTATATATACATTGTAGATAAACTCAGAGGTCATAGCCTGTGTGGGATGGGATGGGACACACAATGCCCGTTGTCTCTACTATAGGAAAAGTGTAGCGCTCTGATCCTGTGGGGCTTGTTTCCACTACACCATTGTTTGCTTCAATAAACAAGGCTACTCTTTGGGGACAAAAATTCAAGAATTTCTGTCTATCAGAACTACTGATACTTAAAGATGTCAGTGTTTTAATTATATATTCTTTCTCCCTTCCTCTTTCTCTCCACCCACCTTCCAGGAAAAGTCAAAAGGAAGCATGTTAGACTCATGATTGGTTCACTGTTTGGCATCATCGTCATCATTGTTATTATATTTCTGTCCGGTGAGCTTTTCATGTCCTTCTTATTGACATATTGCTGTAGTGTTGAGAGTGTTTCTTTTTCTTTCTATACTGAAATTGATTCATGTAAGGTACTTTCTCCAGGAAACCTGATCTTATTGATTAATATGCCTGTGGCTCATTCTTTCTTTGCAGTACGTACTGCAGAGGGAGGCAAAAAGTGGCCCAAAAGCCATTTTTTGACCCCAAGGTTCATCATGCTTAGCCACTTCCCAAAATCTTGGGGTCCAAAATTTATTGTCTCTAAATGGAAATGAACCCCTCCTCTAGCCCTTATGGGATGCTATTAGATGCTGCCATGTTTGTGGATATTGTAGCCCTTCCTTATCTTTTTTTGTTTTTTCTTATTTAGGCCAATAGAAGGTTTCCTTCAAGCCAGGAGCCTTTTCACACTACACAGGTATAGCTCTCGTTCCACTTTAATTGCCATGGAAACTTCTTATGGGACCCTAAGGACCTTTAGAATCCTGAGCCAGGGAGCTCTAGTTCCTTTACAGACTACAAACCTTAGGATGCGAGAGGTTGTGGCTATGACAGTTAAAGTGGAATCACAGCATTCTAATTATGGAGTGTGAAAGGGCCTCTGGTAATGATCAGATGGCTTGCTCATGCCCCTTTTTTCCCCTTCAGCTTAATAAAGCTGGAAAAGCAAAAGAATCCTAAATACCTACAAATTATCTGCCCCAAATAGCTGGTATCAACCCCAGGAGCCTGGAGGCCAGCACTGTTGGCTATCTTGGTTATAATATGGCATCCTATTAAGTCTTTCCTTTAAAACCTTCAATTCTCCAAAGACTATAGAAATAAATCTTGAACTATCTGTGGAAGAATGGTAAGGAAAACACCATTTTTGCCTCCCTAAGAAGGAAGTTCCAGAACCAGAAATACTGTAACCAAAATGTTCCCCCATTTGGTTACATGCAGATGAAATTATCAAGAACCAGCAGATGAAGGACCTCTCTTACATATAATAGGACAGAAAAATACCACAATAGTTTAAAGATATATTTGACATTTCTGTCCTTTTCAGGAACAGATATTGGAGCCCCTATATAAATTGTTCTTTTGAGCCTAAGCCAAAGATCATGCTACTGCTTGGTCCACAGGAACTGTATGGGCCTCCAGATGGTGTTGGACTGCAACTCTCAGAAGTCCTTACCCAGTGGTGAGGGATGCTGGGAGTTACAGCTCAACAAAATCTGGAAGGCTAAGCTTTGTCCAGCCCTGGCTTAATCTGCTATTTTTAGCAATTGCATCAGCCTCCCCTGCTGGCAAGAACTGGGGATACTGAGAGCACTGCACTTGGAGCAAAATGGCAGAAAGAGACCCTTGTCGCTAGAAGACTGCTTTTACTTCAGCTGTTACTTAAAGTGGAGGTCGAGAATTTTTGTTTTATGAAGGGTGCTTGAAAAATTAAGAAAACTTGTTTCCACAGATAGTTCCTCCGCTTCTCTTTGTGTGAATTTATCACATTAGTCAGTAGTTTCTTATTGTCCCATTCAAAAACTGCTTCACCCATACTCCCAAAGATAGCTAAATGTAGATGCTGGGCATTGCACCTTTATTTACCACATTAGCACTGTAACAGCGTAACTCCCACTGTTTTCTTTTCTGTGCTGTAAGTTCCTCAGCAATGACAGTGTCATCCACACCACTCTGTTTGCCCATCCAAGTCTTGGGAATGCAGCAGTTCTTCTCCAGAGCTGATAAATGGAATGATGGTAACAGACACCTTCTACCTGTTATTTTCTCTCTTCTATCCACCTTCCACCTTGCCTCACCCTAACAGGAAATCTGGAACAATCACAAACAGATGCTACTCCATGCCCCCTGGGGTGGAAGAAGAATCAAGAAACATACTACTGCTTCTCTGACACTGAACAGCCGTTCGAATTTGCCAAGAACAACTGCAGTTTATCTGGTGGTTCCTTGGCATCAATCAGGAGCAAAGAAGAGTTGGTGAGAGAGATGCTGAAACCTTATACAATGGATCTGGCATGTTGTGTGTGTGTGGAGGGGGGATACAACTGTAAGCCAGTCCTCCCTTTAATCTTGTAATTATTTTATTGCACTGGTTTTGTTTTGATTTATACCCCAGAGGGATATAGCAATATGGCAAGATGTATCTTTTCCTTGCTCACCACTTGAGTTGATGATGTTGGGGTGGCCTGTTAAGCCATAGAGATGGCTGAGAAGCCGCTGGTTGCAGCACTCAAAAGTGAATGCCTGAAGAGAGATTTTGGAACTGCAGATTGATATGTCTGTGTGTTTGGGTGTGTAACAAACAGGAGACAGAGAGAGTATTTAGAACTGACCCAGCTTATAATATTAGTATTATATTTATTTAAATCTGGACTTTTTCCTAGTTTGGGTCTCCAGGCAGCTTACAGGAGTTAAAACAAACATTGTTAAAAATTAACAAAAGTTAAAAGCAATTAAACTATCAAAAAACAAAACAGTAGAACCATTCAAAACAACAACAGATAAAATTTCACCCCATTATGCAAGCCTGTTTCCCCTCACAAATTAATTCTCAAAGGCCTTCCAGAATTAAAAGGCCTTTACCTGCCTTCACCTGTCTGTACAGGGAGTCCCAGAGCCTGGGGGCAGCCACAGAGAAGGCCCTCTTCCATGTTCCCACCAGATCTACATGTGAGGGTGGTGGGAGAGAGAAACAAGGGCCTCCCCAGAAGATCTTGAAACACAGGCAATTTCATATAGAAGAATACAGTCATTCAAATCCTCTTGACCTGAGCCTGGTTATTTGAAGGACCAAGTTTTTCATGCAGTCTTCATACCTGGTGTTGGCAGACTATAGGGAAGATGGTGCATGGTACAGAATGAAGATCCATTTTATTCCTGTAGAATATGAAGCCATGTCTGGATCTCACCCAGTCCTTCACTACGCAAACTGAGAAATTCCACCAATACTTGGATGAGAAAGTCATAAACAATAACTGTTCTTCTTCATGGTTTTCTGTTATTAAAAAAGACTATCAAATCCCCATAGTCGCTCCCAAATTTTACTTAACTCCTCCATTTTCTACAGAATTAACATTACACCATATGTCAGTTGCCCTCCTGGAGAGTAGGTAGTTTTGTATCCCCATTGCTGATAGACTATGTATGTACAGAAATGGTTGTATAAAAAACTTAGTGCACTATCTGTTGAGCTGTCCATTCCACACTACATGGTTATAGCACTTGGAAACCACTTTCAGTGTTATGATTGCATCCTATGGAAACCTGGAATTTTGAGTCTGAAGAGGTAATTAGAATTCTGTACCCAAGATCTCTGGTACTGTAAGTGAGGGGACCGCACAAGGGAATTCTCAGTGCTTCACCAAACCACAGATCCAAGTATTGTACAGGATGGAACCATGGCAAGTTAAAGTTTTATCAAACTGCTATAATTGTACAGTGTGGATACATCCTGAGAGAGTATTTGCTGTCATTAGCTGGCAGTAGACTGCTTAAAAAGACTCACCCTCAGAAAAGTCATGAAGTGTTTAGAAACAACAACAAATTGTGTGCTTTCAATGGATTTGAATTATTGATAATTCCTATACACCTTTTACAGCTGTGCCTGTGTCAATGGGCTTTTGATTAGACTGTATCCTATTATATTTTTTGTTTGTGACTGCCTGTAATAAAATATTTTGGCATTTGGAACACCACAGCTTACCTTAATAAGAAAAGGCTGCTTTTTCCCTTTACAGAGGGACAAACCAGTAACTTTTGCACTTTGGGAATACAGATGCCATGTGATTTGGTTTTTTTGAGGGATGTGATTTTGACTCCTCGCCCTTGGGAGAAGGAAGCAGCCTGGAAGTGCCAGTAGCAAACTCCCCAAAGAAGGAAATGGAAGTGGATACTTAAAATTGTTGAAAGCAGCATAAAATGGAAAGGGAATAGAGGGCAGGCCCATTCCTGCTTTATGGACAACAATATTGATGTTATGTGCCTTCAATTTATTTCCTGCTTATGGTGACTCTAATGCAAACCTATCAAGGGGTTTTCTTGTCAAGATTTGTTCAGAGGGGGTTTGCAGCTGAGAGTGTGAGATTTGCTCAGGTCAATCAGCTGGTTTCTATGGCTATACAGGGATTTGAACCTGGTGTTCCAGACACCTAGTCCAACATTCACACTACTGGGCAATGCCAGCTGATGGGCAATATTATCTTCATCAAAACTTCCCATCACACTGGTGTTTACAGTTGTTATTGTTAACTGCCACCAAGTTGACTTCGACTTACAGCAACCTTGTGGATGCGAGACCTCCCAGTCACCCCATCCTCGACTGCCCTGCTCAGGTCTTGCACATTCAGGGACATGTCTTCCTTGATTGATTGCCTTCCATCCATCTGAAATGTGTTCATCTTCCCTTCCTGTTGCCTTCTATCTTATTTCTTTTTCTTTTTTTTTTGTATATATTTTTATTGAAATTTTACACAGAAAAATACCCCCCAGCTTCCGAACATCTTTTTTCCAGTTGAGTTTGTGTTTACATCCCATTTATACATTATTTCTATTTAAGAGTTACTTTAAAAGTTAATCACCCTATCACACTATTACTTTTAACATTGTTACATTCAACTTATGCTTATTCTATAACATCATTAATTTTCATTACCAACATTTCCAACACTCTTCCTTTGTTTCTTCTTTTCCTCATTCCTTTATCCAATTCAAAACTTCCTTCCATTCTCTTTCAAAGTTCTGGAAAATGAAAAAGTTAACTTTTCTGTCTCTACCATATCCAGAACTTTTAGTTTCCATTCTTTTATATCAATATGATTTCCTTCTTTCTAATGTTGCGCATATGTCATTCTTGCAGCAGTTATTACATATAACAATGTTTTCTGATAAGATGTTATTTCTCTTTGTTGCCCTAACATATTCAACAAATAAAATTCTGGCTTCATTTCATAGTTTAAATGATACATTCTTTGAATTTCATCATGTATTTCCTTCCAGAATTTCCTTGTTACCTTACCACCACATGTGAAAAAAGGACCCCTCCTTTTCATCACATTTCCAACATTTTCCATTCCCATTTTTTGTGTGCCTTCTATCTTAACAGGCATCATTGTCTTTTCTAGGCAGTCATGTCTTCTCATGATATGGCCAAAGTATGACAGCCTCAGTTTGGTCATCTTGGCTCCTAGAGAGTGTTCAGACTTGATTTGCTCTGGGACGCACTCGTTTCTCTTTTTAGTAGTCCAGGGTATCCATAGGACTCTTCTCCAGTACCACATTTCAAATGAACCGATTTTCTTCCTATCAGCTTTCTTCACTGTTCAGCTTTCACAAACCATACCTAGAAACTGGAAATATCATGGCATGGACAATCCTAATTTTAGTATATCTTGACACTTCAGGGTTTTGTCTAGTTCCTTCATAGCTGCCCTTCCAAGTCCTAGTCCTCTGAGTTCTTGATTGCAGTCTCCATTCTGATTAATGACTGAGTTGAGGAATGGAAGATCTTGAACTATTTCAATGTTTTCATCATCTACTTTAAACTTATGAAAATCATCTGTGGTCATTATTTTTGTTTTCTTAATGTTCAACTGTACTTGTCTTTGTACTTTCTACCTTGACTATCTTTAGTAATTGTTCCAAGTCTTTGCTGTTTTCTGCTAGTAGAATGGTGTCATCTACATATCTTCAACTGTTGATGTTCCTTCCTCCAATTTTCGTGCCTCCTTCCTCTAAATCTAATCCTGCTTTCTGCATGCAATGTTCAGCATACAAGTTAAACAGATGTAGTGATAAAATACAGCCTCGCCTGACCCTCTTGCCAATTGGAAACTATTCTGTTTTTCTGTATTTGTCCCAATGGTAGCCTCTTGTCCTGGATGCAAGTTACAGATCAGGACAATCAAATGTTGTGGGATACACATTTCTTTAACAGCAATCCATAATTTCTCATGAACTACACGGTGAAAGGCTTTGCTATAATCTATGAAGCATAGGCTGATTTTCTTTTGAAATTCTTTGGTGCACTCCATTATCCAACATATGTTTGCAATATGATCCCTAGTGCTTCTTTCTTTTCTGGACCCAGCTTGGGCATCTGACATTTCTTGCTGCATATATGGTAGAAGTCTCTGTTGTAGAATTGTGAGCATGACTTTGCTTGCATGGAAAATTAATGCAATGGTCCTGTGGTTACTGCACATAGTAGAATACACACCAAATGAGCAGAAATAGGTAGAAAGTCCATTATTCTTCAGGCTTTAGCATGGACTAGAAAAGCAATAATTTGCTAGTGTTGGGAGTCCTGTGTCTCAAAGAGAGCATTATTTCAAGTGGTGGGTAATTGTCAAAGATTGTAGAGAGAGTTTTTGTGTGTGTTGGCAGTGTAGGATTTTTCTGATGAAATGGTTGGGGAAGTGGTGTTTCTATTTGTGGACAATGCATTTGTATGAATTAATATTTGGAAAACAAACGAAAATGGTTCAGGGGCTTTGATTTGTCTTTCTGTGAAGTATTCACAGCAGGAAACAGCAGGTCAGAGAGTTTTCTTATCTTCTAGCCATACTATTTTGTCTTTTTGTGAATAAATTGTCCAGCAGCCATTTTGTGACAGTGACCACAACATGCTCTCTGAAAACTAGGGATGAGACGAATCCAGAATTTTCCGAATCCGAATCCCTGGAATCCGAATTCCCTGGAAGGTTCTGGGAATCCACAAGTCTCACATCTTTCAAATCCTTTTTTTAAAAAGGGTTTAAAAAGCAAGGGAAAGAAGGATAATTTTGGGCAAGACACACTCTCTCAGCCTTAGCAAAAGCCTAGGCAAAGGCAAACCTCCCTCTGAAAATATCTGGCCAGGATGATTGTCATAGTTTTGCCTCAGGATCTCCCCAGACTGAACATGTCATGAAGTCTCTTTGTACACAGGCAGGAAAATGTGGATTAATCCCACATTTTCCTGCCTGTGTAAACAGGACCACTACAGTACAGAGATAATCCAGGTCAAAATTGGATTTTCTTTGCATAGGTCCTTCTGGCATCCTGGGGCCTGTAGTTTGACAATGCACCAGCAGACTTTGACAGAGAAGACTGTGACATCTTGTAAAACTAGAAACCCCAGAATTGTGTTTGAAAGAAGTTTGCAAGGGAGCTATGCAAAGGAATCTTTCAGCTGTCCTTGAAATCTCAAGAAGACTGTACCTTCCAGTCAAGTGCTGTACTTAAATATGAAATGCTCAATTTAAATATCTTAGAATACAACCCCAGATGTAATTTCTGAAATTGTTAGCAAAGGCCATTATTACTCCAAGGGAAAAATTCACTTACTTGCCATCTCCCCTTGTGTGTCTAGTCTCCCAAGTTTTCAGGCACCCTGGTCTCCCAGGTTTTAAGGTGTCCTGGTCTCCAACAAACTGTTTGGGTGGCGAATTCAAAAGATTAGGTTTGCCTATTTTGGCACAGGGATTTGGATTCTTGAATCTCAAATCCCTGCCAAGATTCAAAGGATTCAGTTGGCCCATCCCTACTGAAAACCAAACGTCTCCATGGGCCCAAACAGTGAGAGATACATGATGTACACCATTTCAACTCCTCATTTCAGCCCAATCCTTCTGAACTGATGGCTGTTTATTCCTTGTTCTTATTTGTTACTACTGTACTATACAAGGGACTATACTATACAAGTGAGGGGAGTAATCTGAATGAAGCACAAGGTTGGACTTGATGGTCCTTGTGGTCTCTTCCAACTGTTTATAATTCTGTGAAACCATGTCTGAGGTGGTTTTTGCTGTCATGCCCCTCCCTATCTTCCTAGAATTAACTTAAAACTATTCTGGCTTTTTCTTTGCAGGTTTGCTGCTGTTACAGAACCATATTTTATAATATCTTTTGGCAATATGTTCCACAGAGTTTGTCATGGAGAGGAAATTGCCAGTTATTTTTTTTCTTCTGAACAGGGTATAGAGAGAATTAGAGGAAGTTAACAAAAAATATAAAGTTTTATAAAGCACAAACTATTTTACATGGCAGAATTTGTTAAACGCTCTCTCTCTGGATGTTTTTAAGCATGCTGACAAAAAGGTTAATTGAAGAAGGCTTTTTATGATTAATTCTTGTTGTACGATTGCTTGCTCAGTTTTTTTTATTGTGAGTTTTTTACTATGTGAGTATCTTTGCTTCTAATGTTGCATTTATAACCCACGTTGTTAAAAAAAAATATTCTAGAGAGGCAGGAAAATAAATAATAACTAAATGATCACAATTAAATATCTGCAAAGATTTACTTTCTTTACTTTGCCAACCACAGAATAGTGCAAAGTTAAAATGGCCATGTGTAAAACATTTCTAAAGATAAGACATTTGACTGATACATTGATTGACTGTGGTTGGTCCCTGAGTCCCCTACAGCTTTGTGATTCTAATATCTTGGTACATTGATTGAGTCTCTCTTTTCAAATTAAAGGATTTTATATGGCAAGCAAGATCCCCAAAAGAATATTGGGTTGACCTCAGGAGGGAGAAGGTAGAAGACCCCTGGCAATGGCCAGATGGTTCACCAGTCAGCAACTGGTAAGCCTTGCCCCTTTCTCCTGTTTTTTGGGTTGATGGGCTTGGGGCAGAGGTCCTGTGAGAACAAGGCTTGGAACCATGGAGCCCTCCTGATGTTGCTGGACTGCATCACGAACAGCTCGAACTGTCATAGGTAATGGCAAAGAATGCTGGGATTTTCAGTCCAACACCTGGATAGCCTTGAAAGTCTCACAGCAGAGTTGGAAGAAAGTGATGCTATTTCTCCCTTCAGCCAGCCAGCCATTGCAAAATCAGTAATACGAAGTAAAGGTTAATATACTTGGAAGCCAAATGCATCAGTGCTCTGCTTTAGTACTGAAAGGCATTAAGCTTCTCAGAAGTCAAGTCCAGGTTCTGTGTTCCTGAGAGCCAGTCTGTGCTATAGACTGCAGTCTGAGGGCTGAAAGTACATTTTTTGTGCGTGACCCACCTTCACCATCGTTACTTAGGTTGTTATACAAGTTCCAGAGTATTTCTCATCTGGATTTATCTGTATGTGAACGCAGACAAATTGTAAGGAAAAAGATTCCAGCTAAACCTTAGGAGGAATTTCCTGATGGTAAGAGTTATTCAACAGAGATAGGTAGCCTTGGAGGGTGGTAAACTCTTTGGAAGTCTTGAAATAGAGGTTGGATGCCACCCCTGCCCAAGGAGTGCTTTAATGATGGATTCTGGCACAGGCAGGGGATTGAACAAGATGGTCCCTGAGTCCCCTACAGCTTTATGATTCTAATATCTTGGTACATTGATTCAATGCCCATACTGGTAAAAGAACAAAAGGGTTTTCTCCCACAGATTCATAGATCTGGAAGGTACCCCAAGGAGCAGTACAGGAATCCACAGCTAAAGCAACCCTTTGTCTCTCTCCCAGTCAGAAAGTCCAATACCTTCAATGAAGGAAAGTCTGATGCCTTCCAAGGTAGCCTAGAGTTTTGCCTGGAGTGGCATTCTTAGGAGACAAGAGAGAGAACAAAGCTGGATACAGAACTGAGGATAAATAGGCAGTTTGAGAAGGCAAGGGTGCATGTTTTGTGCAATTTAAGACCCTTTTAATGTTAATTCTCTAATACAGCATATGTGGCCCCCAGTCCCAGATGGGACCAGTACATACAGAGGGGAAAACTTCCCCCCTGCCAGCTTTTTTAAAAAAGTGTTTGCTCTCCTCTTCTTGGTCAGGGCTTCAAAAAGGAAAAAAAGAAAAAAGAAGACCATGAGTGCTAGTGGAATCGTGCCCCCCCGTCGTTTGTATCTAAGATACAGAGGTGGGGGTGATTTTGAAACAAAAATCACACAGAGGGAGTTTAAACCTCTCTCACCTGCATGCATTTCTCACAATCTGCATCAGGGTCATGCTATCTGCTGTTAAAAATTAAAAGCTTCTTAAATGGCTTAATTTAACATACTGTGTGGTTTGACCCTTAGGTCAATGGGGGAAACTCTGCATGTGCTTGCACAAAGGGAAGGATGCGTATGTCTCTCTCTCTCTCAACCCCTTTCTCCCAGCTTTCTGTTTGTTTACTTCAATATCTGATTTTGTTGTAGGCTTCGAGTTGGAGGTAAAGGACTGTGTGGCTACCTGAATGAAAAGGCAGCCAGCTCAACCCACTGCAACAACAGCCGGTCCTGGATATGCAGCAAGCCTGTGCAATTCACCTAAGGATTACCTGATATTAATTCAAAATGAATTCACGCTGAAATTCAAAGAATGTGTAAAGTGAATTTTGAAATGATACCAGAATTTTGCTTATTAAATATGTTAGGTCAAAATAGGGGGATTAGAAAACACCAGAAGGTACTGTTGTACTTGATCACGGCAGTGAGATTAACGTATGCTCAACACTGGAAAGAAAAGAAAGAACTCAATCTAGAAGAACGGAAATTAAAGGTCCTGGATATGGTAGAGATTGAAAAATTAGCAAAGTCTTTGAAAAACAAATCTATCCAAAACTTTGATAGGGAATGAAAACGGATAATGGAATGATTAAAAATATAAATTCATTTGAGAGAATAGTAAATTTCTCTGTCTTTATAAATAATGGAAAAGAAGATACAACTTAATGGGGGAAGAAAAATATGGAAGGGGAGGAATATATCCATAATAGTGATATATATCCTGTTAATTTATATGTGTAAAACTTTAATAATATTGTTTCAAAACACAAAATTAGTTAAAGACATCTAATTTTGTCTAACATAATTAAATTATGCTAACAGTCTCTTCAAGCACATGTTCTAAGATGTTCTTGTTAATCTGAATCTTCTTTTCACATTCAAGTAAGCTTTACTACTTGTCTTTCTGCTTTTTAAACAGTTGGACTGTTAACTACTATTTGAGATATAGTTATTATGACTAGATTAATTTTCCATATACAACCATAATACTAATCTGCACTGAATATTTCTTCTGATTTCATCATTTCTGGGTTATTACCATTTCCGTATTTCTAAAAAGTTCATCACTAGTTTCCATTCTTTGTTATTTTTCCCCCTGTAAATTTCCATTAACCTATAATGTCAAATTATCCATTTTGTTCATTTCTACAAGCTTTGTTATCCACTCATCTATCTCTGGCACAATATTATTCTTCCAAACAAAGGCATATAAGATTCTTGCTGTGGTGATCATAATTCACCAGGTTTTTTTTTGAAAGTGTCTCATTGATTCCATGTAGCATATTTAACAGAAAAATTCAGGCATCATTGGGAAGTTTTATCATAGTATCTCTATCACAGTTCTGTGAACAGAACTCCAGAATTATTGGGCATGACCACCACAAATGATTCCCCCCCTTTTGCTTCATTATATTTCCAACCGTTAACTTTCCCTGACTTGTACATTTTATCTAATTTATCAGGAGAGAGATACCATCTGTGTATCATTTTTAAATGATTTTCTTTCAAGTTTTGGGAAGGAGTGAATTTTAGAGTTTTCATCCAACATTTCTCCCAGTTTTCCAGATGAATGTTGTGACCAACATTTTGTGCTCATCTCACCATCATTTCTTTCACCGTTTCTTCTTCTAATTCAAGCCTCATTATAATTTTTAAAACTGTGATGTATGGTAACTTGTCATTTCAAATAATATTTTTTCCATGTCATTTAGTTCTCTCCTTCTTTCAGTTCCTTCTAGTTTTAAATCTATTTTGAATTTCTCTTTTATTTGCATGTATAGGGACCACTGGCATCTAAATCCCTTGTCTTCTATATTCTTCCCTCATTTTTAATTTCAGTTCTGTTGTACGACCATCAATCAATAAGTCTTTCTATCTCTTCCGGTTCTTTTTCGGGTTGCTCCATCTCCCAAAGAAAGCTTCATGAAGGGAGACCCACTGAGGAATTTTTCTATAAATTTTATTTTTAAAATTCAATCATGTATGTATATACTGATTTGAAAGTCCTTATCAGTCTTTACCTTTTGGTGCCAAATATGGGTGTGTCAACCAAATCTAAAATCAGGTCCCTCTAATACTAAAGTCCTCTCATTCTGCAGCTTAATCCAGTCCATGATCCATGTAAGTCTATTGGCATAATAGCAATTTTTTAAAAATCAGGTAATCCACATCCTCCTCTTGTTTTCTGATCAGATAAGATCTTCCATTTTGTCCTAGGCCTTTGTCCATTCCAGATGAAGTTGAATAGCTCTTTTTGCTACACAGAAATGCACTTATTATTTATGACAATAGGCAAATTTTATAGCCAAAATCCTACCCAATAAAGATAAGTATAATTTAGACCAATTTTTCAAATCATTTTTAATTTCTTTGCATGCCCTCCTGTAATTATTCTTGAAAAGTTCTGAATGTTGGTTAGTTATCCAGATTCCAAGGTATCCTTTTCTTTTCCCCCCTCTAAATCTAGTTGTTTCTAAGAGTTCTTCCTTTTCTGAATTTCTTATATTTTTTTCGTAAGAATGCTTGTCTTTTCCTTGTTAATTTTAAAACCCGCTGTGTCACCAAATCTCTTAAGCTTGTCCAATAGTCTGCTGACACTTTGTAAAAGGTCCTCCAAAAATATCACTAGGTCATCTGCATATTCTTTCAACTTATAAGATTTAACTTTTATGTTAATTCCTTTTATCTCTGAGTCTTCACATATGCTTTTATTAAATGTTTCTGAAATTGTTGTAAATATTAAAGGAAAAAGTGAACATCCTTGCCTTGTGCCCTTGTTTACACTGAATTGTTTGGGTCTGTTCCTTTTGATAATAAGATGGGCTCTTTGATTTTGGTAGATTTCTTTGATCTCTAAGATGAAATTTTATCCTATATCCATTCTTTGTAATAACTCAATCATAAAATTCCAGTTTACTTTATTAAATGCTTTTTTCACACCAACAAAGATCATCACCAATTTTTGTTTTTATTCTGTTTCTTGTAATATTCTATTACATCTATTAGAGTCCTTGCATTGTTTCTGATTGATCTTTTTGGTAGGAAACCATTCTGATCTTCATGAATTATTGAAGGGACTTTTAAAGTCTTTCACCAAGAATATTTGCAAAGATTCTATAATTAAGTTCAAGAGGGATATACGTTTGTAATTGTTAGATTCTTTTTGGACTTTTTCCTTCTTTTGGTATTAGAATGATATTGACCTCATTCCAGGAATATAGTATACCTTATTATAAATTATAATTAATTTCATTAAGAGTTTCTTGTAGGGGTAGTGCCAGCACATCCTCCAGTGCTTTATGGTAACTGACAGTGAAACCATCTAGGCCTACACCTAATACTAAAAATTGGTTTCCAACTCCCCCAACTTACACCATAAGTCAAGATTAGTCACCTTCTGTTACATGAATATAATAGAAGATATCATTTCCTTTGCTAAATTTATCATATACCAGTTGTCAAAACCAATAATTGATATATTAATCACCTTGTTCTGTAAAAAATGCATTAACAGATCCCAATCTTTCACAAAATACTTTGTTGTTTTTTCTCTTATAAGAAATGTCAGTTTGCCCATTTCCACTAAGTCTATCAACTTGACCATCCAATCTTCCTTAGCTGGGATCTCATTACTCTTATTTGGTTCCAATTCAAACTGTTGAAACCTTTTGTTGAAAGCTTTTTCCATATCCAAAAAGATAAGCACTGCCTGTTTCTCACTATGATGCTCTAAATATTCTAGAAGATCCAAAACATATTTTGTATTATCCCGTAATTGCCTTTTGAATAAAGACCCCACTTGGTGACTATATATAAAATCTTGCAAAACTTCCTTTATCCCTCAGCCAGAACACTTGTGAATATCTTATAATCATTGTTCAACAATGATATAAGCCTATAATTCATTTCAGTCCAGTCTTTTCCTTCTTTTGGAGATAATACCATCATAGCTTGTTTCCAAAACTCTGGTATTCTTTTTGACTCTAAAATTGAACTTATTAGTTTCTATAATGACAAATATAACTGTTCTTCAAAAATCTTATAATGCTGTTAGTTAATCCAGTGCTGGTGCTTTACCAGTGTTAATTTTCTTGAAGGCTTCAACAATTTCATTTATTGTTATCAGTATATTCATCATTTGTTTTTGAGTAACAGAAATCTCTGGTAAATAATAACATCCTTTTCACCAAAGGGCAGAATATCAACATATACAGTCAGGGACAAAGATAATAAGCACAACACCATATCATTACATGGAATGAAATCCCCAACACCCCACAAGTTGCTACCCATCTCAGCACCTTAAACACAACTCAGTGGCTTAAGATGGTGAATGAAAAAGGAAGATCTTCAACCCTTTATGAAAACAGGTGAGATCCTTCTCCAGCCAGAGGTCCAAAGGAAGACTGTTCCACAAATGTGGAGCCAAATCTTGAATCCTAGTTCGCCAATGTCTTGCGAAGACTATTCTGGCTGCCATGGTCATACGCCAGAATAATCTTCCAATCTTTTTATTTTCTTTTTGGTCAGATTTTACCAAACTTAGTAAGAATGATTCTGGGTTTAAATCAATTTTCATCTGTAAAACGTTTTGAATTTTGGATCTTATCATATACTAGAATCTTTTTGCACAATTGCATTCCCACCACATATGGCAAAAAGTACCTCCTGCCTTTCCACATTTCCAGCATTGATTACTGATCCCTTTGTGCATCCTGGCAATTCTGTCTGGTGAGAGGTACTATCTATACATCATTTTCAACTAATTTTCTTGAAGATCATATGATCTAGTAAATCTTTTGAATACACAACCATAATTTTTCCCAGTCTTCCAAAGGGATATTGTAGGCCAGATCTTTTGCCCATTTAACCATTCAGTCTTTCACTGTTTCTTTCTCCATATTGAGATTTAGAAGTAATCCATAAAGAGTGGATAATAGATGTTCATCTCCTTTACATAAGTACTTCTCAAAGGTTGATATTTGTATATCCACACCAACAGAATTCATATCAGCCTTAAACTTTGCTACTATCTGATGGTAGGGGAACCACTGGATATTGAATCATTCTTCCTGTTGCATTATATGAGTGTATAATGGACTCCTTGCTTCACAAATGCACCACAACTCTGTGTGTGTGTGTGTGAGAAAGTAAACTGTTTCCAAATATTGTTGTGGCTGGCCAGTTCCCTTGGGAATGTTTTCTTCAGCAATGTATAATCTGTTATCAGCTCGTCCGGAACTCATACAGCTGTGCTATCATATGTGCTTTGCTACATGACTTGTTATGGCTTTGAGCTGTTATTCATGTTTGACATCGCAGTTCCATGTTGTTTACAGCTAACCATATAACAGCAAGCCTTGTGAAAGAGTCTTTCTCTTTGACTTTTGACTTTGAACCTGACTTGGTTTTTCTGTTCCTGATTCCTTGGCTTTTGACTTGCCAAGATGCTAGCTAGATTGTTCTTTTCTTCTGTCACTTAGTTAGTATGGTGTATATTTTGCAATAAATGTAGTTAATTTGCCAGTTTGACTTCAGCAGTGTTATTTTACTCATTCCATGAAAGCAGGCATGGAGCGTGAAGCGGGAGGATGTTTTATTATTTTTCTCAGTGGGAGTTTTTTGTTCTCCTGTTTTTGCAACACTTCCTGTAATTGCTGTCTTATGTTTTAGCTGATAAGTATTGCCTTGGCTCATCAGAACATCATGATAAGTTAGCCATGTACCGTGAATCCTCAGTTCTTTAGTAAAGAGTGCTTCTGATGGAGAGAACCAGGAAGGCATTTTATTATATAACAGCATTTTGTATTTTCCCCATACCTTAAATAAAGCCTTACAAATACATGGTTTGTGAATGACTTCTGGAGTTTAGTCTTATTGCAACATAGTCTTTTTTTCACATGTTACCCATTCGCGCAGCTGGGCGGGGCGTCTCGCACAAAAAGCCTCAGCAGGAACGCTGCCGCTTCCCTGCTGCTTGAGTTCTGCAGCAGCTTCCTGGTTGCGCGAGCGCCCTGCCCCTTCCTACCGCAGTGCAACCTGGGAATTTCAGGCTAGCGCTGAGGCAGGAAGTGCGACTGGCCTGGCTCCCGATGCACTGCATGCTAGGTAAGTGCACACGGACCCCGGGTGCATTGTGTGACTGCGCACCATTTTCGACTTTAAGCCAAAAATGAAAATGTGCAGTCCACCTCAGGCCCTTGAGCGTCACATAAATGGGACTGCATCATGCAGACCGCTCCTCCCATTTACGCAACGCTCAAGGGGCCCTCTCGCTTTAGAAACGGCATGCGAAAAGAGCTATAGAAAGGCATGCCGTCCAAAATGTAAACCATGCCCTTCTAATAATAGAAGTTTAGAGTTATTTAACAAAATCCATGGTTTCAGCCAAACTAGGCAAGCCACATCATAATATAGACTTAGATCTGGGACACCAAATCCTCCTCTGTTCTGAGTATCTCTCACAGGTCTAAAATTTATTCTTGGTTTCTTCTCTTTCCAGATTAAGTTAAATATGTCTCTTCTACATTGAACAAACCAAGATTTTGCAATCACAACTGGAATAGTTTGAAATTAAGATCTTTGGCAAAACATTCATTTTAATAACTGAAACTCTGCCTAACAGGGAGAGATTTAGTGATTGCCATATTCCTAGCTTTTTTTGAATAACTTTCCATACTTTCACATAATTATTTTGAAATAAACAATTATTGTTGGCTGACAGTTCAATATGTAAGTATTTAACTTTATTGGTGCATACTAACTCTGATTTCTTTTGTAGAAGTTCCTTTTCCTTCACATATATGACAAGACCTACAACTTTAGTCATTATGGGGTTAATTGGTCTATTGGTGTTATAGAGGACCTTCACCTGCTGCTGTCATTGGAAGCAGGTGTAAAGGCTCTGTAAGAGTAGCATTGTTTTAGTGGACACTTACTTCTTGATGTGTTCTGATTTGCTGTTGCTGCGGTTTGTATCATATCCTGCTTCATTGTGGTATTGTATTATATTTTGATATATTTTGTATTTGTATTTTAACTTGACAAACTTGCTCATTTTCTTTTTTAACCTTTTGTATATTAAGAACCTATATGCTATTTTTATCTTTTAACTAGAATATATAAAAGACTATTTCTCTAACCCTATTTTTTTCTTCTGAATTTCCATTTATTTACAACATATTCTCAGTCAGAATTTGGGTTTTGAGCTTGTTGATTTTAAACCCAGCTACATGCCCAAATTTGTTGAGAGTTCTATTAAGAACCTCATTTTAGAGATCGGATCTTCCAAAAAAAAATCACCATGTTGTTGGCAAAGGCTTTAGTTTTAAATTCTTCTTTACCAATTTTAACTCATTGCAGATATTTTTGATTTCTAATATTCCTCAACAAAATTTCCAATATTAAGATAAATAACAATGGAGATAGAGGGCATCATTGCCTAGTCCCTTTCTTGATTTTTAACCTTTCTGTCAACTGACCATTAACAATTAACTAAGCATATTGTTCATTATATGTTACTTTTATCCAAGTTTGAAATTTAAATCCAAATTTCATATAGTTGAGCACTTTAAACAAGCATCCTCAGTGAACATTATCAAAAACCTTTTGGCATCCAGAAAGATCAGAGCTGCTTTTTTCTCAATATGGAGTTCATAATATTCTATAATATCCCTTACAATAAGTAAATTATCTCATATCTGTCTTCCTGGGAAGAACCCATTTTGGTCCTCACAGATGTACTTGGGTAGAATTTTTTTTAGCTGATGGGCTAAAATGGAAGCAAATATTTTATAATCCTCATTGAATAAGGAAATTGGTCTATAACTTTGACAAGTAAGGCAATTTGCTTCTTCTTTGGGAATTAAAGCAACATTAGTTTCTTTCCAACTTTCAGGAATTCTTCCAGATTCAAAAATTCCATTTCACATAATTTGCATCGGCTTCAATAGTTGGTTCTCTCAAAAAAATAGAACTGCAAAAAAAAAGGGGGGGGGAATCCCAGCTGGGCAGATAGGCAGGCAGGCAGGGCCAAAGGAAGAATAGATTGCTTACCTGTAACTGTGGCTCTTCAAGTGGTCATCTGTGAACGCATACACATGAGTTTACCACATCTGCACAGTGCATCATTTGAAACCTTCTAAAGTTGTTCTACAAGTGCTTTGGTGGTAGCCCCTCCACACCTGGTCTGAGTTCCCCTCAAACCCTCAGTTCCATGGCTGCCGTAGCACATGCCTTCCTTCTCTGCAAAAGACAAAGGAATGGGAAGGCACAATCCTGCAAGCAGAGAAGGAGCATGCATGCCTTTCCCACCCACCCACGCCCACCCCCCACCACAATTCTCTTGCCTTTTGCCTGGGCATGCATGCCTTCCTTCCATATGCTTGGGCAAAAGGCAAAGGAATGGAAGGGGGAGAATGGGAGGAAAGGCTTGTGTGCACGTTCCTTCTCTGCATTCTGGGCTCCCTCCTCCTATCTGCTTCCTTAGATGTAAGTGTCTGAGGGAGAAGCATTGGTCTATTCAGCATTCCTGGGGCAGCTCATTCACCAAGCAGTGCTGATCAGGCCGAGATATTTACACACTACACAGATTTCTTAGTACTAGCTGCTCTATGGCTAAGTAGGATACTTGGATGGACTGGAATCCAAGCCGTGCGGATCATATGTTTTTAGACCCTCCCCACTCCCGAAGTTATTTTTAGTAATGAAGCAAATAATAATGGTCACAAAAGAAAAGCAGACTGAAAATTCTTTTACTGAACTTTATATATATAACCAAGTCAATAAAGATAAATTAACTAATAAAATAAATATTTCAGTGCAAAAAAGGAATAAACAGTACAATGGATTAATGCAGGGGTTCTTAACTTTTTTTTACCACGCCCCCCCAATATCTTTTTTTGCTGCGGTCCACCAAATATGCATTTGTATGTTTGTTTGTTTATGTTGCTGTTGTGTGCTTTCAAGTCATTTCTGACTTACGGCGACACCATCACAGGATTTTCTGGGTTGAGAGTGTATGCCGCACTCAAGTTCACCCAGTGAGTTTCCATGGCCGAACCGGGAATCAAACCCTTGTCGTGGTCAACACTCACACTACTATACCACACTGGCGCTTTCAGCCTCTGGTAGTTAAAACATTTCCCAAGATGAGCCGACTAGATTTCCTCCCCCTGCCCCCCCGCCCATGCTTTTGGCCACCAAAGGCCTCTCTGATGTAACTCCAATGTTGTGTGAGTGTGTTGGTAGTACGGTTAAGGGGACGTGGAGCTAGGCCGACCTATTTGCCCCATGAGAGGCGGAGGGATCAACCTTCACCATTTCCGCACTACAGTGTTAAAGTGTTGCTATTCCACCATCAACCTCCTATGGAATTCTGGGGTTTGTAGTTTAGGGAAGGGCACTTTGAATTCTCAACCAAAGAGCTCTTTGGTCTCAAACTACAAACCCCGGAATTCCACAGGGAGTTGAAAGTGGAATAGCAGCAGTTTAACACTGTAATGCGGAAATAGCCCTTGTCTTTAAAGCATTCCTCCACCCCCTGCCCTGATTTGATGCCCGAGCAGAAGTCAAAAAGTAAAAGAGAACTGTGCCAGAGGTTGACTTGAATACACACATATTTATTTATAATTTAGAATAGAATTTGTAATTCATAAATTTATAATTAGGAATATAATTTATAATTTAGAATAAAGAAAATTAAACTGCAAACCCCAGGATTCCATAGGATGTTGAAAGTGGAATCATAGCGCTATCACAGGCTAGTGCGGAAATGGCCATGGTCGCAAGTTCTTTACACTTAGAAAAATTTTGCCAGAATGATATGAAAGTCGTCTTTCATTACAGGTTCCGTAACGAATTAGGAAACTTGATTGTGGAAGACGTTTTCTGATTGGCTCAAACATTTTCTCCAAGAGGAGGATTCTGACTAAAAGTTGCTGGGAGCTTTTGTTCCAGTGAGTAAAACTTTAGTTCTTTTTTAAATTCCTGCATTTAATGGTAAGTGACGCACCTGTTTTTAGTGGATTGCATTAGATATGGTTCAGAAGTCAGCAAAAGGTAGAGATTTGATGCTGTGATGGAGTCCCCTACCCAGGGTGGCCCCACCCTTCCAGCCCTCCAACTCCGATCACTCATCTGACCCTTTTGCCTTTAAACTCCCTTTTGGGACTCTTTCTCAGGCCAGAAGGTGACACATAGAATGGACAAGTGCATGTGTTGATCACTTGGTTTAGCATAGTAATTCATGGCTCGTGAGTTCTTAAATTAAAACATCCAGATGTAGAAAAAAAATAAAAAAGTAAAGTCAAGAAGGCAGCAGGCTTGTTTTCTGCTGCTCCAGAGACCAGGACAAGGAGCAATGGATTCAAGCTGCAGGAAAGGAGATTCCATCTGAACCTCAGGAAGAACTTCCTGATGGTCAGAGCTATCCGGCGGTGGAATATGCTGCCTCGGAGTGTGGTAGAGTCTCCTTCTTCGGAGGTTTTTAAGCAGAGGCTCGATGGCCATCTGTTGGGAATGCTTTGATGGTGTGTGTTCCTACATAGCAGAGGGTTGGACTGGATGACCCTTGTGGTCTCTTCCAACTCTCTATGATTTATTGTAACAGATAGACATTACCATTATGCTGGTTCCACATTCAGTATGATGTAACACCTCAGGTAAAACAAAACAATACTTGTCCCTGAACTCTTTCCATTCTCTCTCTTCCTATCAAATCAAAATCCTCATTTATTGTCCCTCACTATTCCTACTCCTTATCTTTTCTCTATTCCTGATGGCCCTGTCTCTTACTGTACCTCTAAAATTTTAATCCATTCCTATCTTCCCTTGTCCTTGTTTCTGTTTCTAAGTGGCCCTGTCTAAATGTTCGCAGACAAGCCTCTGGTTTTATATTTTTTCCCCCGTAGGCTCCTGTTCCAGCATTCTACGATTGGCTGACTTTGCTCACACTTGCCAAGCTCCTTTTCCCACAGGCACCTATCTTAGATGTACATTCATAGCAATCATTGTACCCCTCTTTTTTAGAGAGTTGACATGGTGTAGTGCTTTGACCATTGAACTAGAACTCCAGGAGACCACAGTCTGAATCCCTGCTAAGTCATGTAAACACACAGGGTGACACCTCTCTCAGCTATAGAAGAAGGCAATGGCAAATCTCCTCTTAATAAACTCTGCCCAGAAAAAGCTAGGATAGAGTGAACTTGAAAGCACACAGCAGCAATAAACCCAACCCTTTCTTCTGTTCCAAAGCGGAGCCTAAAATAGCTCCTAATGGTATATCAAAAGCAGTACGGTAGTATTTTAAAATACCAATCCTAAAAGGTGAAATATTACATAAAAATAAAGGTGTTATGGCATTGAGGGGGTACTAAGAAAGAAAAAATTCACAAACATTATGGCGTAAATCCTTGCTCTGCAGATATTTCCATTAAACCCAACAGCAATATAGTACAAGCATAACGGAATAAACCAAAGCACAAAATAGACTTTAGTCATAAGTGTACACTCTTATACCTTGTCCCAGCAGTATACCTGCAACTATTTCAGTATCCTTTCTTGAAGAAAAGAGAGCTATTCTTGCAGTCTGCAAGAAGTAGAAAAGAAAGCGCAGGTTTTTAGAGGATACTTTAACCAGCTATATACCCATTAGTTCCGCATTAACTTGGGGACACCAAGAACCAACTTTCTTCAAAAGCCCTCATGCCAAGAAGTTGGTCAAGTTATTTTTTGTGGACCAGTGGCCATGCTGGCTGAGGGTTTCTGGGAGTTGCAGTCCCTAAAGTAACCTTTCAATTTTTGCTGCATCCCCACCCTCTCACATCGTGGGTTAAAACAGTAGTTGGTTGCCGGGTGGGGCTAGGGGGAAAGGAAAGCAACCCTTGCTACTTTCTCAAGTAGCGATCCCAAAGGATGAATCTATCTGATTTTATAGACTAGGGCCCTCTACACTATACGACTATAGCACTATGGTTTTATTCTAACTGCCATGGAAACATTCTGCAAAATCCTAGGATTTGCAGTTGTTTAGAATTCTTAGCTAGAGAGTGCTAGTACCTCACCAAAGATAAACCTCAGGATTCCACAGGATGTTGCTGTGGGAGTTAAAGTGAAATCATAGTGCTATGTTTGCATACTGTAGCAGGGCTCCAAATCAGACAGTGCTCAAGAACTATTGATGATGACTTTCAACTTGGGGAATGGGTGGGGAGTCCCAGCAATCTTTTTAGTTTGACGAGCTGGTCACATTTCCTTAAAACTTAGGGGTCTCCTTGAGTGTAGCATGAAAAACCCACTAAAACCAGAGTGGGAGTGTGGATGGGATGTGCAGTAGTATTGTTGTAAAATCACATCTAGATGGGGAAAAAATCAAGATGGCGGATCATGAAGCAGCTTAGTGACAACGTAGGTCACTAAACTATCACCCAGTGAGGAATAGCCGGTTCAGTGAAAAAATCTAGGAACCGGCCCATAACCCCCCATGATAAAGGGGGTTCAGAGGGGGCTCGAAGGGGACCTGAGAAAGCTATCGGTCTTCAAGAGCTAACAAAAGTTGGCTCAGAGAAGACGAGCGGGGTCGAAGAGCAGCCACGTTCACGCTGAGGTAGCCGATTGACAGAAAAACTGACGAGAAGCAAGATTTTTTTTTTTTAAACTGTAAAGGCAATATTCAGACCCAAAGAAAAGACAATCTAGACTTTGATTTTGATTGTGGAGTGTGGATACTTTACAGTGTGCTATTCCAACAACGCAAAAAGGAGCAATAGGGATGGAAAACGGAGTAAAACATTGAAGTACTGCTTTTTAAGGGTTAAAATAAAAGACTCAGAATACATGCCTATTAAGTCTTAAAACAAAGAGTGAAGAATAACAAATAAAAAATAACGATTGGAAATATATAGAAATAGAAGCAAATAGAAGTAAATACTAGGAAATGAAAAGAAAAGAACAGTAGGAACGGAAGACATAAGCGGAGAAAAGTAGGGACGAAAGAACATAAGATGGCAGAATGTAACAGTGGTTTAGATTAAAGAGACGGGGGGGGGAATAGCAGAGACAAGCAGAGGCTGAGTAGAAGAAGAAAGCTTCAACATTAAAAGAAAGGCTAAATATAGAAAGTAAAACAGGACTAAAAATAGATATAGAAGAAACAGAAGGAGGACTGAGATTCTTGGTGGCTGAGTTTCCAACAATTTTCCAGCTTCTGAGACAATACGACGAGGAATAAAAGAGTCAAAAGATAAACTTTAAAATTGTACAGCACGAACTTAAAATTGGCATTGTGACTTAACTACTTCTACATGGGGGAAATTTAAGCTAAGTTAAGTAATGTTTCAATGAGAAGCTCTCCCCCTTTCTGGAAGAACAATAGCGCGCTAGAAGACTGGGGTAAAACTTAACAAACTCAACTGGATTGTCTTTTTAAACATAAACATATATACAAATATACTCTTATAGAGCAAAAGGAAATAATTGTATGATAACTGTATCTAGAAAATTTTATATAATTCATTGGAAACATTTCTATGGTTTTATGAATTTATATGAAATATTTTATGCGAATTATTTATGTAAATTTCTATGTTCTATGTTTCTATGTTATATTAATTTATAAGAAGGAGCTTCTGCTGAACAATTAATTGTAGGCTGTAGTAGTGATTGAAATTTATTGAACAGATTAACCATTAACTGTATTTAGAAAATTGACATAATTTATTGAAAATGCTTCTGTGGTACTATGAATTTTTAAGAAGGAGCTTCTATTGAATAATTAATTATATGCTGAAGGTATTATTCGAATAGATTGATTAGCATACAGATTAATATATAGAAAAAGGATATATAATATCAGTTTAGCAAAGGTATAAATTCACTTGTTACATTTATATACTTATCTATACTTACTTATATTTATTATAATATACTATATTTATATTATATTTATATTTATATGTATCTAGTTTAATGTAAGAATTTTTTGTTATTTAAGGACAATTGTAACCTTTCATTTACTACTGACTGGTATAAAAACTGATTGACATTAATAGATATATTTTTCAATTGAATTTAATGAATTAACTATAGGTGCCTAGTCAGTTGAAGTTTGTAATATTTAATATTTAATATTTAACGTAATATTTAAGATATTTACAATATATAAGACAGATATTATCTTACATTTACATGATGGACCCTCGAACCAGAAAAGGAGCAGCTAATGTAGCAGCAGCTGCAAGCACTGCCACAACATTAACAAGAAAAACATCAATAGATTTATCATCACAATCTAATGAATTACTAATACAGATTATGGAAGAGTTTAGAAATTTTAAAGAAGAGATAAGACAAGATCTAAAAGAAACTAGGTCTGAGATACGTTTAGATATGAAGCAGGAATTGAATAACATAACTAAAGTTGGATAACATAACTAAAGATGTAACTACTTTAAAGGGAGAAACTAAAGCTTTGAAAGAACAAACAAGACAAGTTGAAGACACGGTTGAGACACTCAGAAAGAAACAAGAAGAAGAGAAATTCCAGATAGATATACAAGAAATTAGATACCAGGAGAGATGCCTTAAACTGAGAGGATTACAGGATTCTACTTCTGAAAATTTGTATAGGAAATTGATACCTGTTTTGGCAGAATATATTGAATCACCAGAAGAAAAGATAGAAGGGGTAATAGATCAGATATTTAGAACGTCATCTAGAACAGCAAGAGAAAGGAAACTACCAAGGGATATTGTTATTTGCTTTACGAGAACAATGATTAAGGAGCAAATATTGTAAATGAGTTATGAGAAAAAACTAATGGTGGCTGATACAGAATTAAAAATATTTAAATATATCCCATATCAGATTCTAAGAAAACGTCAGGAATATAAATCTTTGGCAAATTTTTTACTGAAAAATAAAATTAGTTACAGATGGGGAAAAAAAGGGTAACCTGAAAACAATAACCTTTAATAGTTACTCACTGCCCTTACAAAATTCATCCCATCCATTACCTTACCTTTGAAAGATAACTAACCCAAAGTTATTGTAATCTAAAAGGTTAAATTAAGATACTTTTAGTCCCTTATTTCTAAGCCCTGAGTATTAATATAGGTATGAGTGAATCACATTTTAATGCCACCTCATAAGCAAAGTTCTCTGAGCAGCTTACAGCAAACCACTGGGGAGGGGGTAGAATACAATAAATGAACCTGAAAACTAGTAAAATACAAAATAGTAAGTTGCATAAAATATCATAAAGAAATGAAACTCATAATACCCCAAAACACATAAGTGATGAGTTGCCATTCAGCAACTGATTCAATGGGTCTGCTCAAATTGGCACCAGCAACTAGAATTGCCTTCCTGAACATATGCAGACTGCTCCTTCCCCTGTTATTTTTAAACTTCAGTTAAAAACCTTCTCACTGTTCACTTTCAAACGCTTTTGGAATTTCCTTTAATGTTGTTTTATAATTTTGTATAGTTTGATTACATGTACTTGTCTGTTTGTTTTATATTATATTATACTTTTGGTATTTTATCTGGATAATTTGTTTTACAATTGAATGTTTGTGTTTTATTAAAAAAAATTTAAAAATTAAAAAAAAATCACATATAGACGAATGTGGATTGTTCTTTTGCAAAGGCCACTGACTGTAAACATCTTTCTAAAATAGAAAAGTAATCAGTTGAGAAGAAAGAATGGCTGACTGTGAAAATACCCTGCAATGGGAACTGTCGAATGGGAACTGTGGCAATGGAAACTGTGGAAATGGACCAAACACTTCAGAGCAAAGGAGACTGACAGGTGACTTCTCAAGAATTACAGAAGTATCTGGTAAGCTACCATTTCTGCTTAACAAAAAAAAAAAAAAGGATTGAGATTGGGCCTAGAGTAATTTTTTTTCAGAGAGCTGAAGGAGGATTGGAAGCAAAATGAGTTTTATGGTATGGGAAAATGTGGTCTGTGGGCTGCATTAGCACCCAATCCTTTCTCACGTCCCCAGGACACTCTGAAAGCCCCCAGGCAGCCCAGTTTTGTTTAAAAAGATTAGATAAAAAATTATCCTGAAATCACTCAAAACTGCTGCAAAACTGGTGAAAAAATGTGGCAATTTGGGTCGGTTTTCCCCAATTACCTCTCAGAACCTATTTTGTTTTGGCTGAAAAGTGAAAGCAGAAGTAAGGTCACATCTGTTCTAGGTCACTTGGCACAAGCTGGTATTGTCTGATGATGGGGTGTATGGGGCAAAAACTGCCTGCAAGCCCTAAGGTGGTTGTTAATCCTTGTTTTTCCTTAACCTGTTAGAAACACAATATGGCTTACATGCAGAGATAACTCTTTTTGGTTGCGGTGCAGGGAGCTGCTCTCTAGCCCTTTGTGTCCTGTCTAAACCTTCCTTGCCCTACAGCTGCCAAGTCCCAGAAGGGAGCTGCCACTGCCCTTTGCCAGAAGAGAATGAGGAGACTAGATTATCAGGATGCCACTACTCTAGGCTCCTGGAAAAGAGAAGGCGGCTTCATCTGTGCTTGCCCCCCTCTCCTTGTTCATTTTCTCTCCAGGCCAAGACGAGTTACTGCTTCATCCTCTGAATTGCATCCCTCCTCCTTCCTCTCTTTGCTGGTCAGCAGCAGCAGGGGCCCTTCTGAGGGTTTCATAGATGCAAGCATGGGGTGAACACAAAACTGTGCAGGTGGGGCATTACACCCCACCAGCTTAGTGTCAGATTTTGACCTTTATTTCCAGCAGGAGAAACTAGCATTTCATATGGCCAAAACACCATGGAAAGACAATCCTGTTTTCAGTCACAGGTATAATGCGTATAAGCAGAAACATATCTTGCATTAGAGGGAGACAAGATAGATACACCTACACTTCTGATGGCTTTATCAATACACCCATGAACCAGTTGTGTTCCCCTAGAGGTCCAATTGACATCAATGCTGGTGTCTTTCGCAGTGCCAAGTGAAAACATGACTTTTTGCTAAAGGCTTTGGGCCTGATTTTATCCGAATCTGCACATACAGATGGTTTTGAAGTTATCTTAACACTGTTCTAACTGATTTTAAACTCTTGTTTTAACTAGTAATTTGCTTAAACTACTTTCAGACTCTTTTAGTCATTCTTACTGTTTAAAATGGCTTCAAACTGTTTCATTTGATTTGATGGTACACCGTTCTGAGCTCCTTGGATACTGGGTGGGATTTATTTAGAAAAATAAGTAACATATACTACGCCTTTCATAAATATACTGAAAATGGGAAATACTGGGATATTTTCAAATTGCATGAGGGTTGTCCTGAAAATGATTTTTGCCACATTTTATTATATTAGAACTATATGCAAAATAATTTCTTGATTCTCAAGGGTTCCTGACAAGATATTTTTCTTGTAGTTCATCTAATATAATATATACAATCTTCTCTTTGATATGGGTAATTGAAAATAATTCCCAGCAAGATCAGTGTGTTTTCAGATTGGAATTTCACCTGTCCTTCGGTTAGTTTTCTGATGCCTTTGTACTCTAATTTGTTTAAAATATGCATTTTTGCTGCTGTACTTCCTTGCATAGTCAATTTGATACAGGAAATTTTGCCACTACTGTCTGCTCAAAGAGCTAGAGAGAGTTCTGAAGGTAGGTTACATCTCTGCCAGATCTCTCCTTCAGGTTACCCTGTGGAAGAAGCCTAAATGGGGAGTGAGAACTCTGATAATTTCACTGGCTTGCCTAGTCCCTGAGATTGCCTAAATGTTTTTCTGCGCTCTTCAGGCAGTAAAAGGTTGAAAAGGTTCTGGGGCATTTTTCTGACCTACTGCTATCACATGCTTTCTAAAGCAGAGGAGAGAAGAAGTGATCCAGATTTTTTTCTCTTCTTCTCTTCATCATGGCCCATTAATACTATTCAGCCTTTCATGACATTCCAGAAAAGCACCAAATTTACATAGGCTATGGACTTTGTGGTGATGATAATTTTTAGTTATGGAAAAACATTTGATCCTGTGAATGTATGTACATTTACAGCCAATTGTATATAGTTATAAATGAGGGATGGGAACAATCTGGCTTTCCAGGTGTTGGAGTGCAACTCCTGTCAGTTTTAGCTGGGATGTCTAATGGCAAGGAACACCAGGAGTTGCCATGCAACTATGTTTGGTGGGCTGCACTTTGTCCAGTGAGATACAAACCCAAAGTGTACTTTACCATTGTGCTATGAACCCAAAGTGATACAGTGGTGCACATTTTGATACACATAGCATCATACAAAATTTATGATTCAATGGACCAGCATGTGGTGTTTACTTTCAGTTATTGAAAGTTATGTATGGCCTGTGTGTCTGCATGCACAGCCAGTTGATCATGATATAACATGAAGTGAATCACAGTAGTTATGTACATTATTGTTGGAATCTGCACTCAACATGCATTTCTCTCTCATTCTCTTAGGTAGAAGAAGAAAATGGAAAAAGTATGCTTTGATTATTTCAGTCTTCATTGTCAGCAATGCAATTGTTGCCATCGCTAGTGAGTTCTCAGCCTTGTTCTTATTCATTCTGTTTGACTATCATCTGGCTATCATTGTTCAGTTCTGGAATTGAAAAAGTTGCTTAGTTTCTTCTTCATGGTCTCTGTGACTCACACTAATGGGTTTCGCGCCTGCACAGAAACAGCATTCGGAATGTTCTAGAGCCTACTGTGGGTGTTTTGGCAGTTCATTAGGTTGTCTTCTGAGCTGGCAAAGAAGAAACTTCCTGACTCTGTACGAGCTCATTCCACAAGATCTATGGCAGCTTCTGTGGCCTTTTTGCACAGAGTATCTCTTTATGAGGTCTGCAGAGCAGCTACCTGGTCTCAGCCTCATACATTTATCAATCGTTATAGAGTTGACAACTGCTCTGGGAACGATGCATGTTTTGGGAGAGCTGTATTGTTTTCTTCTGTAGGATGAATGATATGATACTATCTGTTTTGTCTATAAAAAATCTTACATGTTGGTGTTGGGGGAAAAAAAGAGAGAGAGAGAGAGATAAGGAAAACAGAAGGAAAGGGGGGAGCCAGAAGTTGATATGAGTGTTGTCCAGCAGCATAACATGCCCTCCATCCTTTCTGATTAGCTTGCTAGTCTCCCATTTGTGTGAGTCACAGAGACCATGAAGAAGAAGAAGAGGTTGCTTACCTGTAACTGTGGTTCTTTGAGTGGTCATCTGTGAACTCATACAACCCCTCCCTCCTCCCCTCATATGTCCTGCTGTTCGGTGGTTCTGTTGCTGCTACACGTGCGGCATCGGAACTGACTGTTACAAGAGGCGGGGGCTTATATACCATGAGGGGATGGGGGATGAGTCAATCGATAGGCTCTAGATTCTGAATGCTGTTTCTGTGCAGGCGCGAGACCCATTTGTGTCAGTTCACAGATGACCACTTGAAGAACCACAGTTACAGGTAAGCAACCTGTTCTTTCCCTGCCACCAGGGTGTGTATGTGTTTGTAAGTGTGTGCATGCGAACATGTTTCCTTTCAACTTACGGTGAGCCCACTAATTTTATAAGGTCTTCATAGGCAAGGAATACTGAGAGGTGGTACGTGGGGAAAAAGTTATCCTGGCAAACACATATTTCTTTGTATTTGCTGAAACAGTGAAGAGGCAGAGGAAAGAGATGGCATTAATAGATAAGCTGCTATTGTGTGTGCAGTTTCACTGTTGTCCACATTTATTATTCTTGCCTTACTTCTTCCCCATAAGCTGGCCTGTCATCCAGTCTCGGAGTTCAACTGGGTGAAACACATCTTAGGAGGGGATTGGGGTGGAGGGAGAGGAAAGACAGAAATATGTTGCCCTCTTCCCTACCTGCCAATTCTGTCCTGTATACATTGGCTGAGATTATACATCACAGTCTACAGTTTGTAACTGCTAATCCATAGTTACATTGCAGAAATGCAACAAAACCCTGTTAGTGTTTCGCGATGTTGAAAATTAGCCAATTAGTTTCTGGGTGAAGTACAAAGAATCATAGAATTGGAAGAGACCACAGGGGCCATCGAGTCCAACCCCCTGCTATGCAGGAACACACACCAAAGCATTCCCAACAGATGGCCATCCAGCCTCTGCTTAAAAACCTCCAAAGAAGGAGACTCCACCACACTCCGAGGCAGCAGATTCCACTGCTGGACAGCCCTGACCGTCAGGAAGTTCTTCCTGAGGTTCAAGTGGAATCTCCTTTCCTGCAGCTTGAATCCATTGCTCCTTGTCCTAGTCTCTGGAGCAGCAGAAAACAAGCCTGCTCCCTCTTCAACATGACATCCCTTCAAATATTTAAACCTGGCTATCATGACCCCTCTTAACCTTCTCTTCTGCAGACTAGACATACCCAGCTCACTAATGCATTCTTCATAGGGCATGGCTTCCAGACTCTTCACCATTTTGGTCGCTCTCCTTTGGACTTCCTCCAGCTTGTTGACACCCTTCTTGAATTGAGGTGCCCAGAATTAGACACAGTATTCCAAATTAGGCTTAACCAATGCAGAATAGAGTGGTACTGTTACTTCAGCCCTGGACTACCCGGTGATAGCACATGATATCGTTTTGATATCAAAACCATTCAGCCTTCCTCTGCCACCCCACTCCACGTGTTTGCGAGGCCTCCGGACAAGCACGTAAACAGGCGCAGCCGGTAATTGTTGGACATTCCATTCTCCACCTAGGCAGGCAGAACAGAGCCATTCCGTTGCTTCAGGGACCTCTCCTGCAAACACCTTTTGCTTAAGCGCGACACTAACAAAGGCGCCCAGCACTGAGCTGATAGTCTTACAAAGTCAAGCTAAACACCTTGCATTTGCATACTGGCTACACTATTGTTGATCCAGCGCTAAGCCAATCATGTTAAACTTGACCTTTTCCAAAGCTTTGTCCCGCTCCAAACTCGCATTGTTCTCACCAAGTAAGGCATGGGCTGCAGTCACAATTCACCCTATATAAACCCCCTAATTCCGAGATCGCTCCCGAGTTCCAGACCGCCTTGCTGCCGTTTTGTCCAGTGAGCTTCCCTCAGCGAATTGCACTGAGCTTTCTCTCCTGCGCCCCAACGAACTCTACCTTCCAGCTTCTTCAGGACTACGAGAAAGGTGTCGTATCACCCATTTCCCCCTAAAATCCATATTTCTAATTCTTCCGTTAGCTGTGGGATTGCAGTGTCTTTACTGTTTGTTTGTCATTCAATAAAACATCATTTTTGCTATTTTAAAACCTGTCTGGTGCTTGACTGACCTGACCCTGTAGACGCTGAGTTGCAAGATCCCTGCTAAGTTACCCTGCCTCTCACTAGGTTTAGTGAGTGCTCCAGCTAATTTCCCCAACTTTGTGTTATTGTATTTTGGTTATTTGGGTGCCCCTCCCGGGACCCCCAGAGAACAGGGTAACAGAGTGGTGGAGCAACATGGTGGAGCAACGTGGGCAACCCCGGTACCCCTAATTTGAGAAGGAATCCGGAACCTCCTCAAAGCGGGCGGTACCAACCTAGGGAACAGTCGGTTGAATTGTTTTAGAACGCTGGTAGGCAGGCAAGTGTGTGTGTGACTCTTGTGTGTGTGAAGCAACTCTTTCAGGTGGGAATCTGTTCCCCTCTCTTTCTTCTTCTTGTCCTGGGAATCACCTCCCCATCTTGGGTCTATCATGGGCCGGGATTCTAAGTGCTGAGGTTTAGCATGTTAGGAACAGTCCACACTCATACAACATTCTAGCAGCAAGGCACACAAAAAGCACTTAAGGAAGGAGCAACCCCCCCTTTGTACTCCTTCCTCTGCCTCCTTTGAGTTTTTGTTAGAGAAGGCAGGGGTGCGTCCCGAATCCGCTGGCATAGTAGGTGCGGGTGGAACCCTGACCTAGTCCAGGGATTAGAGGTTTGTCCCGAAGTGTAGGAAGGTACCCCTCACCCAGAAAACCAGTTAGAGATGGTTTGGTTTTGGTTCCTTGCCCCTTTTTCCCCGCTGCTTGGCCAGGCGGCGTAGTAAGTTCCTTAGCGTTCGTCACCCCCCTTCAGGCAGGCGGAGTACTCCTGAGGGTTCCCTGGGTCTAGGTGACCTCCCTGTCCACCAACCGTTTCCTCGTCCTCTCGTCCCCAGTGCTGTTGAGGTGCAAAACCGGGCTTGGGTGTACAAGAGTGACTTTGGGCAGGCTGGAGATAGGTTCCCGTCCCTCTTTCCTAGAATAGTTCCAGAGAGTTCATCTCCCGAAGTCCCCCAAGGGGTCTAGGTGACCCTACCCGTCACTCCAGTTCCTGGTCCCGTGTTTTGTGTATTAGTGAGTTTAGCTGTGTTTTGAAGGAAAATGGCTAAGGAGAGCCCCATTGCTGTTAAGGACCTCATGTGTGAGGAGGAGGTCCAGGGAAAGTTAGAGAGATGGGTTTTGAGTAAAGGGAAATCCCCCGGAAGGACTCTGTCTTTCAGTCAGCTGATCCTTTACCTCACTGTGTGAAGCATATGCCCTGGCATGTAAATCAAAGAACCCATTCGGGCCATCGAAGGATGCACTGGCTGCTTGGGGACTTTGGCTTGCGGCCAGAGATGCTAGCAGTGCCCTAGTAGAGACCGGGGGGAACCTAGCAGAAATGGAAAAAGAGAACACCGGAGTTCAGGCCGATATTGAGGCGCTGCGGGCAGACAAGGTAACTTTAGCATCTGTCGTACAGGCCTCTGCACAGAAGCTTAGCGATCTTACCCTGGTGGCCCAAATTTGGGAAGAGAAAGCCCACGCCTTAGAGGCTGAGCTGATCATGCCCGAGCAGTGGCCAAGTTCATGGTGGGACGAGTTAAGGAACAGCACAAGGCTGTCAGTCACGCGGCTTGCCATAAGCAAATTGCTGCACTGGAGAGCCAGCTCCAAACACGCAAGGCCCTGATTTCGGCTATGTGCCCAGAGCTGCTCCCCTTGTTTGCTCAGGACTTTTCTGGGGAGCCCCTGCCAGAGGACGCTCTGGCCTCCCCTCCCGTTAATCCGGACTGGAGCGACCCTAAGGTCCCAGTCCACCCTGTAGAGACACAGTCCATGATTCACAGGACCATACCCACAGGAGAAGGCAGTTCTGAAAGGGCAGAGACACAGGAGACACATGTCACAGAGACTAGAGTCCCCTGGCGTGCCACTGAGGCTAAGGCCATTGCGGACCAATTGGGTCCCCTAACTCAGTCCACAGGCATCATGTGGCTGAACGCGGTGATACACTCTCACCCGACAGCCAATGGTCAGGACCTGATCCAGCTGGTCTGGCTCTGCATGTCCCCATCTGAAGTCCCTACTCTTGAGTCGGCCGTGGTGGCTCAAGGCCTGGGTAGGCTCGAGGCCCACGACTGGATGAGAGAGGTAGTGAAGATCTTTTGGCCTGGACAGAGTGCCAGTGTGCTCTACGTCATGGAGGAACAGGGTCCTCGTGAGAACCCTGAGGCTTACGTAGCGCAGAAGCAGCTGCTTGCCATTCTGGCCGATAAGGTTCCCCTGACCGCCCACAGGTACCATTTCGATACCGTGGAGTTCAAGACTCTGCTATACGGAGGCTTGAACCACGAAACGAAGATGGCCCTAGGTCTGGTGGATCCGGCCATGGGAGGACTTTGGGAACAATCTCCGTCGGGTCGCTGACCTGTTACGGGAGGCTGGCTCCCTCAGACCCTCCATTAAGGCCCAAAGAGAGATGCTGGGAACTGGGAACCCATATCGGAGGTAACGTACTCCAACTATGGGCCCCATTCCCAACATAGGATGACAGCGCCAAATTCCGTTCCGCGTGGGAATTGGAACTCGTGCCCAGCTCCCAGACAGGACAGGCAGTGGCAAGGGAGAGACACCCGCAGCCAGCCCAGCAAGGCAGGGAATCCCCCACAGCAGCCCACTGTCCCCAAACAGCCCTCTGAATCTGGCCCTCCCAAGGAGACGTCTGGCTGGTACGATCCCACGGCCCAGACGTACTCCTCGGACAGAGTCAGAATCTGGGGCATGCTACGTAAGTTTGGGTTGGACATAAGCCAATTCAACAAATGACCCACTTCGGAGCTTCTAGAAGCTCTGGACAAGCAGCTTTCTGCGGGTGGTAAACAGCCGGTCAAGGCCGTGATGAACGGCCCACCTCCGGCTGGATACTACCCAACCTTGGACTTTCAGGATTAAGGGTGCCCTCGGTCCAGGAAGCTTCCCCGCAATGTTGTGGCCAAGTTGCGGCCAGACAAGTGGGGAAGGTTCTGGGTGAAGGCAGGCATAGGCACCGAGGGGGAAAAACTGCCACCTTTCTTGTGGATTCTGGTGCGGCACTGAACGTGCTGCACCTCAAATTGGTTACACATGGTGAACCCACGCCCGAACGTGTCCAGCTTTCTGGATATGGCGGGGGGGGTCACCTTACCCGAGTTTGGAAGGACATTCCGATGTCCATAGAAACATTCCGTTTTCAGCTTTGGGCTTGCGAGAACCACAGTGAGGACGATGGCCTTTTGGGCATCGGCTTCCTTCGGGCAAACAGGCTCACTGTTGATTATGCGAATGGGTTTCTGTGGAAGGTAGACCAGGGACCAGAGGAAAATCCAGCCGTGCACCGCTGTGCTGCCATTAGAGCTCCAACCCCTGTCCTGTTAGCGATTGAGCAATCAATATGCCCATATGCGGAGGTGACAGTGGCTACTGCCCACCCCACTGCGCAGACGTTCTGGTGCTGCATTGTCCTTAAGGGCCCCGGCGGCACCCTGATTGTGACTCTGGTTGTTGTAAAATGGGCCAAGACAGCTTACGGCTCCATCTCGGCCACCATTATACCTGGCCGGGTAGTTCTCCTGGAGGCAAACGGGTCCAAGACCAGCCTCCGTACCAATTTGAGAGTGTGGGTCCCAAACCAGGAGCAAGCGCTGCCGCTCATGCCGGCAATTCCGGAGACCCAGAGCAAAGACTGGAAAGGGAAACCTCCAGACGGAGAAGCCCTTTCAATAGCACGGCCAAGGAAAGGATGGGCTTTGCTTCCCTTCATGGGGTGGCAGCCCCCTTGAAGAGGTGGCAGCTCCAGCTCCTCTCGTTCCCCCATCCCTTGTAAATAGCCCCCTTAAACTTTTAGAAGTTGTAGTAACGGAGCCCCATCTCTGTGTTCCCTACAGGGAGACGGAATGGGCCCGTTCCTGTGGACCGCCGCGTTATCTTCTCTGATTGGATGTGTCCTCAGAGTCTCCCCAGAATACAGCTATGTATACACAGATTGGCAGTTTAACATACAGGCAGTGTGTCACTGGAACCCCTATCCAGAGGCAGAGACCCTGCTACGTGGAACGCAACTGTTCCCCTGGTTTCAGAGACGGTATCCATTTGAGTTGTTCATGCACATTCGGGTATGCTCTAGTAGTAGGCTTAGCGCTGGCTTAAGAATGGCAGTTGCCGATAAAAACGTAACGTCTTATGCAGAAATGGCAACAGCCACTGCTCCCATGACTGTTAGAGTAGTCAGGAGTGATTACCGCGAGGAAGTCTTAGTCATCATTACCTTCACCATGAATAGATGCCGCACTACATGGGTATGGAAGACTTTTCTGTTCACGTGTCAAAACATAACTCGGACCCCAACAGGCTGTAAATTCTCCTACAGGAAGAAATGGTGTCCCGACACCCCCGTTCAACCCCCTGTTCCTTCAGACAGACAACCGGCTATGTATGTGGGTAGCTCTGTGGTTCGTAAGGACATAGAAATGGTTGTATACTCAGATGTCCAGCCCATAGTTACAACGATGGTACTGAACTTCACTGTTGTCAATATTTCTAGAGTATTTCCAACATGCCAGCCATATCTGAAACTAGCCTGGATGCAGTGGGAGCACTGGGAGAAGCGATGGCTGTCCTTTTCCCACCCACACACTCGCCCTAAGCAGAGCATTCTAGGGACCGTACTAGGAGGAATTGGAACTGGCGGCGCATTTCTCAATACCATAAACAATGAGGTTCTAGCTAACAAATTAGGCATAATTGGCACCAAGACAAAAGACGTCGGAGTATCCTCCGCCGCAGGTTTAACTAACCTGGCTAAAGGAATGGATCTGATAAGCCAATTGCTACCACAATGGGTTGGCATTGAGCACAACATAGTATCCGACCTTGGTCGCGTCTTGAAGAACACGACGCACGATCTGTCAGTTGCCATACAGTGTACGCAACTACAGAGCAACGTGATCACCTTTGCTGCTCAGGTGATCCAGGCCAGCCTTATGGGACTAATGCACCCTGAAATCCTGAGCCTGTTGAGGGAGCACTACCCAGAATCGCTGGAACATCCTGCTGCTTTGGCAAAGGTACGGCATGCTGCCTGGCAGAGCCTAACTCTCATGGTGGACGTCGCCCATGAGAGGATTCTGGACCCGGTAATAGTGCATCCAGTATCCCACTTAGTGCATCTAGTATCCCACTCATAGCCTCCAATGCCATGTCGTTACCCCAACAGATGTACCATTGGTCCAATGGTACACACTCCTTTGATCTGTCCGGTTGTCTGTTCCACCAGTATTGGGCACAGTGCTTCTGTAACATTGATAGCTTTAGTCATGGCAATACTTCTGAATACGTTCTAGTACCGGCAAATTATACAGTAATGGCCCAGATTAACAGTGAGTGCTTCTGTTTGCGAACCCCATGTGAAAATGTAACAGTATTGCCTAGTGGTGCGACGGTAAGGATCAACCGCATCGCCGGCAATCCATGCTTCTGCAGCCAGCACGTACAGGACTGTTTTGGCCAAGACTTCTATCTCCGACAGGAGATACGGGATTATATATTGGAAACTGAGTACGTTCCTACGGAGTCTGAATTAGTTGGATTCCACCTTAATGACGAGATCCCCGTGTCTTTATGGCTCAGGAATCTCAGCCACCTAACAGACAAAATAAAGGAGGTTTCGAACTCCCTCCAACAGATTGCTGCGACAGTCAATCATTCAGCCCAGGTGGTCGTAAAGACCTCAGTAGAATTGGAAGCCGCTGCGAAACATTCCTGGTGGGACGTCTTTAACTGGTCATCCACAGGACAGGCAATTGCCCACTACGCACTGCATCCATTAATAGTCTTGGTCGTATTCCAGATCATACTCGCTGTATGTTTAATTGGCCTTGCACTGTGGGCCAAGAAACAGGTTTTCCAGCTTCAAGCTGGCAGATTCTACTAAAAGCTCCGAGGTGCATGTTGTAATGTTTGTAAATAATTCAATGTAAGTGTAGTGTTTTGTCTTAACTGTTCTGGTTGGCTTCAAGAAGCCTGTCTGAGGATGGCCAATCTTTAGGTCTTCCCTCGGAGTCCAGCTTATATTTGTGAGGTAGTGGGATTGTGTGTTCGGGCTCAGCATTGACCCACCGGTCTATGCCGCCCCAGGCCCTCGGTGTGACATCATCAGGCCTGGAGCTTCGGCTTTGGTCTGAAGGAGTGGAGGGGTGCGAGCGTGCAGGCCCATGTTATGCGAACCAGAGTGTGAATGACACTTTATAGCAGCCTCTTGCAGTCTGGGAGGGTAACATTGGCCCTGTTAGACCGACTGGATAAATGCAGAGCCCGAACCAGCAGTCTCGCTACCTTGACCAACGGCCTTCCTCTGGCCAATACAGTCTTAAACTCAGTTGCTATTTATATCCCTGCCGTCTAGCAACCCTTTCAGTCATGGCGAGCTGAATTTCATGATTCGAACCCAGCTCCCAGCAGGCTCCCTGTTAATTGCATTGGCTATAACCTGTGTCAGTCTTTCTTCCACGAGCTATAGGTCCCCAGTTCCAGAGAGCCGAGACTATCCCCGGACTCATCCACCACTCCCGAACACCATGGTGGGGGGTGAGCGCCGAGACTTCACTGTTCCAGTCAAGGAACCAAACCCGAGATGACAACTTGGTCCTGTTGCCACGGTTAGGGACCCCAGACGAGGCGATCCAGCTGCTCCCCAATGGATTTTATGAACTGTTTTGCCGCCATCCCGGGCTGTAAAGCCTTTTTACCACTTGGAATATTCCATTTGCCGCCTTTGCAAGCCACATCCTGCAAAGAGCTAGCGTGCCCTGGCTAGCTTGACTACAATCTTGGACATTTTGCTATTGTTCCAGCCCAGCTTGGACTCATGTTGCTTATTTGCTCCAGATACCAGACTTTTCCTGTTTCTGGGGGGAGGGGTGCAGAGACTTTTGCTTGCACCTCGCCTCCCCTGGACTACGAACTCTCAGTCCAGTATCCACACAGAACTGTTGGCTTCTTGGATTACTTCCATTGCCAGACCCTGCATTGGATTTACAGTATTTCGTTGATTATTCCATTTTGCATTGCTATATTGCTTTTCTCCATTGGCGGGAGAACTCATTCATTGACCACCGTTCGTTGATTCATTGCTATTGCCATTGCTAAGTTTGTCTGTGTGAATGTGGTTAGGCTTAGAACTTGGTTAGTTAAGGAATGCTTTTTATTAGATAGGAATGTTGCAGAAAGCCCTTTCCCATAGGAGTGATATGACCCCGGAATCTGTAGACCTCCATTCGGCACCAAATTGGTTTTTAAATGTTTAATTGGAAAATGTTCGATATTGTCCCAATACCGCCCATTTTCGGGGGGGGGATTGTTACTTTGGTGCAGGCCTACCCGGTGATAGCACACGATATTGTTTTGATATCAAAACCATTCGGCCTTCCTCTGCCACCCCACTCTATGTGTTTGCGAGGCCTCCGGACAAGCACGTAAACAGGCGCAGCCAGTAATTGTTGGACATTCCATTCTCCACCTAGGCAGGCAGAACAGAGCCATTCCGTTGCTTCAGGGACCTCTCCTGCAAACACCTTTTTGCTTAAGCGCGACACTAACAAAGGTGCCCAGCACTGAGCTGATAGTCTTACAAAGCCAAGCTAAACACCTTGCATTTGCATACTGGCTACACTATTGTTGATCCAGCGCTAAGCCGATCATGTTAAACGTGACCTTTTCGAAAGCTTTGTCCCGCTCCAAACTCACATTGTTCTCACCGAGTAAGGCATGGGCTGCAGTCACAATTCACCCTATATAAACCCCCTGATTCAGAGACCACCTCTGATCGCTCCCAAGTTCCAGACCGCCTTGCTGCCATTTTGTCTGGTGAGCTCCCCTCAGCGAACTGTGCTGAGCTTTCTCTCCTGCGCCCCAACGAACTCTACCTTCCAGCTTCTTCAGGACTACGAGAAAGGTGTCGTATCATCCATTTCCCCCAAAAATCCATATTTCTAATTCTTCCGTTAGCTGTGGGATTGCGGTGTCTTTACTGTTTGTTTGTCATTCAATAAAACATCATTTTTGCTATTTTAAAACCTGTCTGACTGCTTGACTGACCTGACCCCGTAGACGCTGGGTTGCAAGATCCCTGCTAAGTTACCCTGCCTCTCGCTAGTTTTAGTGAGTGCTCCAGCTAATTTCCCCAACCTTGTGTTATTATATTTTGGTTATTTGGGTGCCCCTCCCGGGACCCCCAGAGAACAGGGTAACAGTACCATTACCTCCCTCGATCTAGACACCATACTCCTATTGATGCAACCAAGAATCGCGTTGGCTTTCTTGGCTATTGCATCACACTGCTGACTCATGCTCAGCTTGTGATCTGCCAAGACTCCTAGATCCTTTTCACATGTACTGCTATCCAGTCATACGTCCCCCATCCTATACTTGTGACTTTCATTTTTTCTGCCCAAGTGCAGGACCCTAAATTTCTCTCTGTTGAAATTCATTTTGTTAGCTTTGGCCCAGCTCCCCAATCTGTCAAGGTCTTTTTGAAATTTGATCCTATCATCTGGTGTATTAATAACCCCTCCCAGTTTGGTATCATCTGCAAATTTGATCAGCATGCCCTCCACTCCTTCATCCAAGTCATTGATGAAGATGTTGAATAGCACTGGGCTCAGGACAGAACCCTGTGGCACTCCACTAGTCACTTCTCTCCAGGATGAAAAACAGCCATTGGTGATCATGCTTTGGATGCAGTTGGTCAACCAGTTACAAATCCAACTAACAGTAGCCCTGTCCAGCCCACATTTTACTAGCTTCTTTTCATGAATGTCATGTGGAACTTTGTCAAAGGCTTTACTGAGGTCACGATATGCTATGTCTACAGCATTCCCTTCATTTATCAAGCTTGTAACCCTATTGTAAAAAGAGATAAGATTAGTCTGGCATGACTTATTTCTGAGAAATTCATGCTGGCTTTTAGTGATTACAGCATTGCTTTCTGAGTAATTACAAACTGACTGTTTAATGATCTGCTCTAGGATCTTTACTGGAATTGATGTCAGGCTTACCGGGCGATAATTATTAGGGTCCTCTTTTTTCCCCTTCTTGAAGATGGGGATGACATTTGCCCTTCTCCAGTCTGCTGGGACTTCTCCTGTTCCCCAAGAGTTCTGAAAGATTATTGCAAGTAGTTCAGAAATGACTTCTGCCAGCTCTTTTAATATCCTTGGATGTAATTCATCTGGCCCTGGGGACTTGAATTCATCTAGTTTAGCCAGATATTCTTGTACTACTTCTCTACTTATTGAGTGCCGCATTTTCCTCACCTGCTCCCCACGCCCCAGGTTGGGTACTTCTATCCTTTTGGGAGAAAACTGAGACAAAGAAGGTATTAAGTAGTTCTGACTTCTCATTCCCCCCCCCCCGTTATTAATTGGTCACCTTCTCCACGTAGTAATCCTATCATTTCCTTGTTTTTCCTTTTGCTGCGAACATATTTAAAAAAGCTCTTTTTATTGTTTTTGATGTCTCTGGCAAGCCTGAGTTCATTCTGTGCTTTAGCTTTTGTGACCTTCTCCCTACATCTCCTGGCTATTTCCTTAAATTCCTCTTTGGTGGTTTCACCATTTTTCCATTTCCTGTACATGTTTCTTTTAACACTTAGCTCAACTGGGAGTTCTTCAATCAACCATTCCGGTTTCTTTAGACACCTGCCATTTTTCCTCCTTATTGGCACAGTTTTCAATTCTGTCTTCAGTATCTCACTTTTAAGAAAGTCCCTTCGGTCATGAACTCCTTTCTCTTTTAGTATTCTTGACCACGGGATTTCAGCAAGTAACTCCCTAAGTGGAGAGAAATCAGCTTTCTTAAAGTTTAGGATGTGTGTCTGGCTACACTAGGCTTCTTCTTCCCACTGGATGACAAACTCCAAAAGAGTATGGTCACTCCCTCCTAAGGATCCCACCACTTCCACCTCATCAACTAGGTGGAAGTTGGTCAGGATGAGATTTAAAATAGCTGATCCCCTTGTTGCCTCTTCCACCTTCTGGACCATGAAATTGTCTGCAAGGCAAGCGAGGAACCTGTTGGACCTTGCAGTCTTTGCAGAATTTGACTGCCAACAAATATCAGGATAATTGAAATCCCCCATTATCTCTCTCCTTTTTGAATGTGTGGTGATCTGCTCCAGGAAGGCCTCATCCAAGTCCTCAGGCTGGCCCAGAGGCCTGTAGCAAACCCCCACAATCACATCCCTATTGTTTCTCCCTCCCTCAATTCTTACCCAGATGCTTTCAACTTGGCTTCCCAGATTTAAGTCATGGATTTCTTCACAGGTGAAAACATCCTTGATATATAAGGCTACTCCTCCTCCTTTCTTGTTTGGTCTATTTCTGCGAAATAAATTATACCCCCTTATTCCTACATTCCAATCATGAGATTCATCCCACCAGGTTTCAGTGATGCCTATTACATCATATTTTTTTTGTTGTACTAAGAGTTGGAGTTCATCTTGCTTATTGCCCATGCTCTGTGCATTAGTGTAGAGACACTTGAGACGGTGTGCCCTTTGTGGAATTCCTGTTCTAAAGTTACTTTCCCTCTCCCTGTTGGTCTCTAGTTCTACTTGGCCTGCCCTATCTATATTATTTGGGCTATTTTTTGCAGCACTTACTGAATCCTTGCCCAGAATACTACTGTCCCCCTTCCTAGTCAAACTCAGTTTAAAGACCTCCTGATCCGTTTTGCGAGACTGTTTGCAAAAACATTCTGGCCGACAGTTGTAAGGTGCAGGCCATCCCTTGCCAGAAGACCAGCCTTGTGGAAATGGAGGCCGTGATCCAAAAATCTGAATCACTTCTGGTGGCACCATCTTTGGAGCCAGTTGTTGATCTCCATTATTCTTCTTTCCCTTCATGGGTCATGTCCTTCCACGGGGAGAAGAGATGAAATGACAACCTGTGCATGAAGGTCCTTCAACTTCCTACCCATAAGCTCGTAATCCTCTGTAATGTGGTGAAAGCTGCGCTTCGCCATGTCATTGGTTCCGACATGAATGAAAAGGAGGGGGTTACAGTCAGTGGGCTTGACCAATCTCGTTAGCCTCTCCGTTATGTCTTTGATTTTGGCCCCAGGGAGACAGCACACCTCACAATTGATTCTGTCCAGGTTGCAAATGATCGGTTCCGTTCCTCTCAGCAAAGAGCCCCCAACCACTATAACTCGTCTCCTCTGAGGCTTGTTGGGGGTTACTCAATGAGCAGATTCCCTCATGGCCACCTGAAATTTCTGTTCGTGCTGAGAGTGTTGGTGCTGCTGCTGTCGTTGGATGCTGCTCTGCTGGTATTGGGGTTCCTGTTGCTGATGTTGGATTTCGTCCGGATGACATTCCATGACCTCTTCCTGCTCATTAATAAAGTCAAGAACTTGGAAGTGATTCTGTAACTCGAGAGTCTCCGTGTGGCACCTTGTCTTTCTACTCCTGTGTGTCACATTCTTCCAAACATCCGTCTCCCTGTTTCATGAACCGGCTTCTTCATCCTCTAGCCCCTCTGTGCACTCTGTCCACAAAAAGATCCTCTCAGCCCTATCCAGGAACTCCTCTTCGTCCCTAGCAATGCAAAGATTTGAAACGCGTGCCTCCAGCTGATCAACCTTCTCCTCCAAGAGGGCGATCAACTTGCATTTGCTGCAGGTGTACCCAAAGATGTCTTGCGGCAGGAAAAGAAACATGCCACAGCTGTGGCAGGTGACCGCAGCAGCTCCTTCCCCCTCCATAGTGATAGTTTAGATAGTTAAATTGAAAAAGGTAAAAACTGGGCTTTGCCTTCAAAGTCCCCTGGTAAAATCTATGTCAACTCTCTGTTTGCCAAGTTCTTGTCAACCTATCAAGAGAGAGGGTGCAATTCTATAGTGGTTATAGGTAGTCCCTCAAGTTCCAACCCTAGCTAGATGTTGTGAACAGGCAGATTGAGTCCGGATGGGTTCAAAGAAGAAGCAATTAAGCCTTGATAAGGTTAGGTAGTAAAAGTGAAAGTGCGTGCGCCTTTGGCGCGCACCACTGGAAGCAAAGCTAAAGAGCTGCTAGCTCCTCCCCCTAGCTTGTCAGTGAATCAGCTAGGACTAACAGCTGCTAGCTCCTCCCCCTAGCTAGTCAGTAAGACCGTGTGCTCAGGGAGAGCACACGGCCAGAGAAAACAGACAAACAAACAAACAAACAGTCAAACACAGCCCCAGAAGCCTGTAAAAGACACCCACTCAAGATGTCTTCTCAGACGCAGCTCACCCTCTGCTCTCTCCTCTGGAAATCGAAGTGTTGTTTATTGTTGGGAGTTAGAGTTTCCCAGGGTGTTAGCCCTTTGGGGAAATTCTATGAAAGCTAAAACTGTTAGGAATTAGCCTTCTTTTATCAGAGTAACAGAAAAAACATGTCCCAATCTCTGTGTGGCTTCCTTGAACTGGGAGCTGACTTGAAAGCAAAACAAGGCAGGCAGTTTCAGGTTCCAAACTTTAAAAATTTACTAGTAACCTTTATAATTACATATCCATTGGCAAAACTAGATCCTAACTAAATAAGAAAAGGATTTGGGAAAATAGTAGCTTCATTCTTAACTCATCAACTTCTTGGTGGAGAGGCTAGCATAAAAGAGAGAAAAAAGAGCAGAAGCAAGATTGCAAAAGAACAAAAAAAGAGAGAGAGAGAGAGAGAGACAGACAGTCAGGTGTGGTCTTCTATGTAAGGCCAGTAACTGACTCCAGGGTACATGATCTGGATACCATAGCCAGTCATTTTTAAATAGCACAGAACAACAGTTGAAACTTTAGGTGATAGGCCAGAGTGCTTTTACATGCAAAGGAAAATTAACCCTATACTAGTTATGCCCCACTTGTCCTAGAACAAGGATGCGGGGATAGAGAATGTCATAATTTTCCAACAGTTATTACCATTAAAGCCCTGCGCAGTTTGGGTCCGGTTACTTATAATATTGCCTCCTCCCATAATCCACTCTGCACAATCCACCCAGAGGGGGATATTTACTTCAACTGGCCAGGACTAGATTGGCAAGAGTCACCCAGAGGACCTTTTCTTCAGCCACTCCTAGAGTGTGGAATGACCTGCTAGAAGAGATTTGACAGTTGAATACACTGCTCAAATTTAAAATAGCATTAAAGACCAGTCTCTTCTAGTAGGCCTATTGAGATGATTTTAAACTGTGAATTTTAACAATGATTTTTAAATATGTATTGACAGTTGCAATTAGTATTTGTAGTGTTTGTTCTTTTAAGATGCATTTTAACTATTGTTTTTTAATTGATGTTCTGTTTTTAATTGATATATGTTAATCTGTTACTGTCCACTGCCTCGATCTATGGGGAAAGACGGGTAAGAAATAATGATGATGATGATGATGATGATGATGATGATGATGATGATGATAATAATAATAATAATAATAATAATAATAATAATAATAATAATAATAATATTGTGAAGATGCACATCTGGGCACTGGCAAGAATTTTCTGATGTGAACTGGGCACTCCTGTTGCTCATTTGGCACTTCTGATGCACTTTGGCATTTCCTAGCTGGTCTCTGGATGCCCATTGGTATGAGATTACCTCCTCCTGTATAATCCACCCCAGTGAGAACTGGTGTTAACAGAAGTGAAATAGCTGGGGCTAGTAGCAGCTTGAAAGGGTTTTTTGCCCTCTGGAACTATGGCAAAAAGGAGAAAAGATTGTCCCTCCAAGTTCCAAAATCCAGATATTTTGATTGATTATATGGCTGCCACCAATATTATGTCCCAACTGAAGTTTTCAAGGGCAGATGCACATACAGCACATTTTGTAAAAATGTAGTTTGGAAGTTTCTGGATGAATGGGCAACTAGGGGAAGATTCATCCTCCCCAGATATGATCACAGCTGTTGTAGCCTAAGTTAGTAAAAGGTACTTCTAGCTCCAGATGCTATCTGTGCCTGCTCAGATAGCACCAAATCCATGAGATCCTCCAGTTGCAAGCTTGTTTGTTTGAAAGCAATGCAATCCATCAAGTAAGACTTACAGAATTGAGCCCAGGGGCTGAATTCCAGTGGGTGTATGTGTTGCTTTCTGAGAGTGGCAGTGGCAAGGGGGAGGCACAGTATGTGCCAGATGTGAAAGGCACAGTATGGGAACAAAGCAACTTACATAAGGTCAAAAGTAATTCTTATCAGTTCTCCAGCTTGGAAAGCAGAGCTTAGTTCAATGCAAGACCTTAAGATTCTCTCTTATTAGTAATAAGAAGAAGTAACAGTAATTTATGAGCCAGATAAGGAACCTCTGTGGGCTTGAGGTTCTCCATCCTTGAACTAAATTCATGTTGCTTTCTTAGTTTTAGGTGTGGAGCTGACCAAATTGTCATATCACCCGTGCCCAAAAACAGCTGTCTTCTCTTGCTCTTCAGGCTGGGTTGGATATGAAGACAGATGCTACTATTTTTCTGATAGGGAAGCGACTTGGAATGACAGCAAAAGCAATTGCTCTGCGTATGGTGCTTCTCTGGCTGCAATTGAAAATCAAAAGGAAATGGTGAGAGAGACTTTCAGACTGCATAGTAGGGATTTCATACTGTGAGTAGCCATTAGGTGCTTCTAAGTATCCATGGCATCTGAGTGCAGCAGAGTGATGGTGTACAACATTGAACCCACGATGGTCATAGAGGTTTATTACATAATGGAGACAGCTAGGGTTGTCAGATTGAAAATGAGAGAGGGCTCTTATACCATTAAGGGATGTGTAGAAGAAGAAATTTCAGCAGGTATAAAAAGCAACACTAGAGATTTACATGGCCCCACCACATTTGTGAGGGTTTGGGGAACAGAACCCTTGTGAAAAATGGGAAAACTACAAATAATCCCCCCCGTGATTCCCCTCCAGAGCTCCCCCTCCCATTCCCTTGCCTTTGGCCCCAGTGCTTCCAGGGTTGGGGGGAGGGAAGAGAAAGTAAAGGGGTTATCAGTAGTTTCCCCTCAGATGGAGAAGAACAGAGAGCTGAGTTCTGGCATTCTAGATATTTCCAGTTGCCATCTTGAGAAAAGAAATTCCTCCCAGAGAAGAGGGGTGGGAGCAAAGAGAGCATCTGACCACTTGGCAGCAATTACACAGCAGAATGTATAGCCAAGTGGCAGAGAGGACATGCCTCCAGCAGTGTGGGTGGGGGCGGGGGGAGGCTTTGCTCACCCAAAAGGAAAAAAATATCAATTTTAAACACAAGCCTTGCAAGATGAGGAATGCAAGGGAAATGAGAGGAGGAGAAGGGAGGGGGGAGACAAGCATGTGCCTTACAAATACTCAAATTCGTGAAGGTCAAACTCATGAATGTGGAGGGAGTACTGTAGTTCTTCATTAAGTTTCTTCTTCAAGGAAACAGTGAGTAATTTTAATAATATTCTTCCCACTGTAAGAAAGCCTTCAAAAACCTCACAAGTTTTGAAGCCTATTTGCAATTTGGGACATCCTGCACAAAATTCACATGTGGTTATATTGCCCAGAAAACAGTATTTCTGTGCAGAAATATTAGAAATTGCTGCATTGAAAATAATGTTTCCTGCACAGAAAATAATCAAACATGTGCAAGTTTTGCATAGAATCAGCCCCCAACAAAAGCATTTTCTGTACAACACAACCATATGTGAATTTTGCACAGAATTAGTCCCAAACTATAGAGGTTCTCATCAGCCCAGAATTCTTCTCATCAGATTTCCCCAACAATTGAAAAACATTTGATACCATTTCCTGAATATTTTTTAATATTCTTTCCATCTCTGGGCAGCATTTGCTGCTGTCCCATCTTCTACGTAATCATTAAAGGACTAGGAGTGCTCTCCATTTTTCACTCTGGCTGCCCTAGAGAGCATGCCTGCTGCCACTGCTCCTTACTTGCCTTTGCCTGCAATGTCTTTCTATATTGACTGTTGTGCTTGAAGCTCCAATTCTGTGTGGTGCTCCAAGATTAGGGCTGCTGGAGTGAAAAGTGGTAAGGACTCCTGTACATTTAAAGGTTTTATAGAAAATTGAATTTCAGCAAGGGTTGCTTGGTACCTGGTTGGGTGACAAGTAACACCAACTGAAATTCTCTTTTCCACACCACCAGTCCAGGTACAAGAGCCCTCTCCAGTGTTAAGTCTGGCAAGCCTAACAAGGGTGTATTTCATCAACTTGATTTTGTAAAACAGGTTGTGGTTTCTCCATGCAATCTGAGACTTAGCAACTATAATAACTATATTTGGTACATTCAAAGCAGGCCACTCTAAAAGTTTACTTATGAAATTCCCCACGTAAGATTTGGAAAATTTGGGTTAGTGGTGTTCCACATGATGCTGGGAGGTAGGAGCATGCCGCATGTTGCTTGGCATGTTTCTTTCCTTGGCAACCCACATTTCTACAAAATGGCAGTCAGTGTTTATGCTGGTTGGCACTGTGAGATATATTTTTAAACATTTTTTAAAAAAATTACAGACATTCATAATGCGTTACAAAGAAAGAACTGATTATTGGATTGGCCTGAAGAGAAATGAAGGACAACCCTGGAAGTGGGCAAATGGATCTGTCTTCAATGGCTGGTAAGGTTTTCCAGATCACAAAAAGGGAGGCAGCAGTCAAAAACCGAACAACCAAAACGCTATAAAAGCTCTGAGCTGCAAAATATGAGAGTTAAATTATGTAATTACAAAATCGTGATACATAAAACTCAAGCCTACAAAAACACTAAAAGAACACAAAAATGCTGACAGAAGACAAAATTACCTACATAGGTATGTAATTCCACAGTTTCATACCCTTCCACAATTGACCACCTCAATCTAGCTATTAGATACGACAGTACGGTAGCATCATTGCTACAAATCAAGGTGGGCCATTGCCAGGGTTTGTGTGGCCACAGAGGCCTGCCGTGGGACCTTGGCAGGCCATTTCCCACCATGTTTCCATCCTTGAAAAAAGAACTTTACTTTTTTGATTCTCCTCCTGTGTTTTAGCCCCCATCCTTTCCTGACTGGTTTAGGCCCAGAAGAGGCCCTTTTTTCACAACAGGAAGTTGACAGGAAGGGTGGCCATGTTTTGCAATAAAGAAAAAATGAAGGAAATATTTTTAAAAATTTCTTGAGATACTGGGGGACCCTCTGAGTTTTATAACTGGTCTACACACAGCTTGTGAGCTGCAAATGTCCCCACTCCTGGTTTAAATAAAATAACATTCAAATAAAAATAACTTAAATCCAGTTGCACAAAAAACATTCTCAGGCAAAGGCAGCCTGAAAGAGATGAGTTCCTAAAGCCCATTGGAAGGGAGTTCTGTAACTGTAGCCACAATTGAAAAGGGCTGGTTTCTCAAGCTTTTCAGCCGTATTAACATTGCTGGTGGGCATAAGAGCAAGACCCTTGAAGCTGGTCTTAGAATATGGGCAGGATGATGTTTCTGAAGGTTTTTAGGCAGACTGACTTTATTGTTTAGGATTTGAAAGTTTAAGGGCCTTTCCACACTACACTGTTATAGTGCTATTATTCCACTTTCTACATCCCATGGAATCTTGGGGTTTGCAGTTTAGGGAGGTGCCTTTAGAATTCTCAGCTGGAGAGGTCTTTGACCTCAGGAAACTACAAACCCCAGAATTCCACAGGATGCTGAATGTGCAATAATAGCACTATAACAGTGTAGTACAGAAGGGCTGTAAGACCAGCTGTATAAAAATGCTGACTACATCTGGATAATTTAGACCTTAAGATTAAGCCACCAGTTCTCTGATGAGAAGATATGTAAGAGAATATTGAAAAAGATGGTCTTGAAGATCTTGAGTTTGATGGTATTAATATACAGATGATATGCAATTCTGCCTCTATTCTACCTTATACTGAAATGGCTGTGGAGGTTCTCTGATGGCTGGAATGAGATAGATGAGATGTTCACATTTGAGCATAGCTGTAATGGGCTAGATGTGAGCAAGTACACTGAAACCTAACTCAGATAACACAAAGGAAAAAGTATTGATGAGGCCAGGGGCATTCAGTAGATAAAAAGATGAGATGGCAGTATACACCATGTGTCTGAATCCTTCTGGGGGCACTTTTACATTATACAGTTACAGTGCTATATTCTACTATGGCTTCATCCTGTGGGAGTCCTGGAATCTGTGGTTTGGTGAGACACTATTGCTGTCTGGCTAAGAATTCCAAGTACCTCTCCCTAAGTGGCACATCGTAGGATTCTGTGGGAAGTTGCCTTTGGAGTTAAAGTGGAATTACACTGCTATAAGTCTGTAGTGTGAAGGGCTCCAAGATACTGGGACAATAAATGGAAGAAGCAAGTAAAATTGGAAGGGAAAAGAAACTCGACATGGCTGACCTTTTGCTAATCACTCATTCTCATTCATCCTGTAGGTTCCTGATTGGTAAAATAAGGATATTAATTGGTTGCTTTTAAACAGAACTTTGTTCATTTATTTTGGTCAGTTTTAGAGTGGTGTGCCAGAATTCCTGACCTGGTAACTCAAGGTAGATGTATATACACCCATCCCAGTACGTGGCACATGGGGTACAGTAGCTAACTTTAGGGGACAGACTTCAGTATTCTTGTTTTAAAAAGTAAAGAGATCCCGCATGCCCACTTGCCCCTGTTGTAAGATATAGAATTTGCTGAGTTATTTCTCTGATACTATGTAAATAGGGTGATCATTAGTGCTGTGCAGGTCATAACATAGAGTTTTCACCTCTGTTGACTTCTCACTGCAGGTTTGAAATTGGAGCTGATGGATTTTGTGCCTACCTGAATGATGAAAAGGCCAGTTCAACATGGTGCCACACACTAAGAAACTGGATATGTAGCAAGTCTGCTCACATAGCCTGAACAAAGCTTGAAGGCTGCCCAAAACAAGTGCTTTGACAGCATAGATTGTATGAGGATTATCAGCTTATTCACAAAGTCCAGATCAGAGCTTGGAAGTAACAAGTTAATTCACATTTCAAAAGTCACAGAACAATTGGGAGCATAGTCTTTTCAGTGAAGCAAGTTAACATTCTCTCGTTATAGCATTCTTTCATCATTCCTAATAGTTTCCCCTCCCCAAGGAAAAGTAACAAGTCATGTAACAAGCTAAGTTTTCTTTTCTTCTTAGGTGCAATGAATTACTTAGTTGCTTTTCCTAACAAGTTACACAGCAAATTACTTTTAAAAAGTTAGGTTCCAAGCTCTGGTCTAGACTAAACAACACCCATTTTGAAAGACTGTTTCTGAGAATGCCAAAGTATAAATGGGATTGGTTGAGAAACTAGTCTTTGTACCAGCAACTACAATCCATCCCCTACCCAGAGCATCCATTGCTTTTACAAATGCTGAGCAAACAATAGTTTTCCTTTAGAACTGTCTCTGGATGGAGATTTTGTGTAGGAGGTAGGAAGGTGTTACCCTGTTCTCTGGGGGTCCCGGGAGGGGCACCCAAATAACTAAACAACAAACAGCAACTTTGGGGGAAATTAGCTGGAGCACTCACTAAAGCTAGCGAGAGGCAGGGTAACTTAGCAGGATCTTGCAACCCAGCGTCTACGGGGTCAGGTCAGTCAAGCAGTCAGATGGTTTAAAATAGCAAAAATGATGTTTTATTAAACACAGACAAACATTAAAGACAACACAGTCACACAGCTAACTAAAGAATTGGAAATAAGGTTTTTCAGAGGGAAATGGGTGATATAGCACCTGTCTCGTAGTCCTGAAGAGATATGAAGATTGAGTTCGTGGATATGGAGTCTCAGTACGTAGAACTGAGGGGAAGGCTTGCCAGGCACAGTGGCAGCAAGGCGGTCTGGAACTCAGGAGCAATCCGAGGTGGTCTCAGAATCGGAGGTTTATATAGGGTGAATTGTGACTGCAAGCCATACCTTACTCGATGAGAACAATGCGAGTTTGGAGCGGGACAAAGCTTTGGAAAGGTCAGAGTTTAGCATAATTGGCTTAAAGCCGAATCAACAATAGTGTAACCAGTATGCAAATATGGAGCGCTTAGTACAGCTTTGTGAGGTTTACCTGCTCGGGGCAGGGTGCCTTTGTTAGTATTGCGCATAAGCAAAAGGGTGTTTGCCAGAGAGGTCCCTGAAGCGACGAACCGGCTCTGTCTGGCCTGCTTGGGTGGAGAATGGAATGTCCAGCAATTACTGGCCACACCTGTTTATGTGCTTGTCCGAAGGCCTCGCAAACACGTGGAGCGGGGTGGCAGAGGAAAGCCGAATGGTTTGATATCAAAACGATATCGAGTGCTATCTCCGGGTAGGCCTGGGCCGCAGTAACAAAGGGTTTTTTTTGGGAGGTATCACCAATGGAGGACTGCTTCTGTCTGATATTTCTTGTTTTTTAATGATCCTTTTAGAACGTGGATCTTTCTTTGAAAGTGGGCAGAGTGTGGCCTTCCAGATGATATATTCATCAACTCCAGCCAGCATAGCAAATAGTGAGGAATGGTGGGAGTTGTCAGCCAGCAGCATTTGGAGGGCTACAAAGTGCCTATGCTCGCTATGCTTAGTTCAGCTGCTGAATTTCTCTGTGGAAGGGAATCAATTGCAATGAAATTTTCACTGCCAGTGCTGCAGATTTAACACTTCCTTTTCAATTTGTTGTTCAATGGTCATCCCATTAGAAAAAGGACAGGCTGGGATATCGCCTCAGATGTTGTGGGACTGCAACTCCCAGCATTTTTTGACATTAGCTACAGCTAAGGTTGATGGAGGTTGCAGTTCAGCAATTTCTGACAAGCCACTCTTGCACCAAAACTTTCTGGCTGTGGCATCTCCAGAGAGAGAGACCCCTCCCTGGCTGCTTAGTCACTGCTATTTTAAGAATTCATTTGCTCAGTTTGAAACTGTTGGGTCTCTCTGTGGAAGAGAATCCTTTGCAAGAGGAAAACTAAAAGTGGTAATCCTAAATTAAGAGCACTCCCCCATTCATCTCTCTTCAATAGTTTGCCTGTTTGTTCCAGCTGTTTCCCTGCTGGTATAGGGTCCGAGACAAGGTGGACAACTTATAGTAATCCAGATGTCATTGGACTGCAACTCTGATCAGCTGTCACCATTGGCTTTGCTAACAAGGGCTACTGGAAGTAGAATCTAACATCTTAGGGGTCACACGTTGTACACTCCTTTCGGTAGGCCAAGGCTGGGAATTAGGCACCCCCCCATGATGTTGGACCCAGCATAGCCAATGGTTAGAGATGCTGAGAGTTGCAGTCCAACAATATCTGGACGGGTGCATGATTCCTATCCCTTGGACAGGCCTTTGGTCTGAGTTTGGCAGAACTTCTGTTACATTTCTTTCTTTCTTTCTTTCTTTCTTTCTTTCTTTCTTTGTTCAACAGCAGGTAGTCCCTGACCTCCTTAGTCAATGTGGGGCAGGAATCCAGTTTAACAGAATCAGGAGGAGGGTAGTCCCAAACATAGAACATTCCATTATCACTCATCCCCTTAAGAGCTTAGATGGCAATTCCTATGCTGGTAGCCTTATCTGCCTTTTAAGTAATTTATCATTTATTTCTTAATAATCTGTCAAGACATTAAGTGTGCTTGATAGAGTAGGAAAAGGAGTAGATAAAGACAGCAAAAATCTGCAAGAAGCTGGTGCAACATTTGGATTTTTTAAACTTAGGTATGTTGTTGTTGTTGTGTGCCTTCATGTCATATCAGACTTGCTGCAACCCTAAGGTGAATGTATCAAGGGCACCACACAGGCTCTGTGAACTGAGGAATACTCAAGAAAAATGGGGATACAATGGGAATACATAAAATGATGCATGATTTGGTGAAAGTAAATAAGGAGACGTTTTTCACCCTCTCTCTCTCTCTCTTCTAATATTAAAGTGTAGGGTAATCTGATGAAGCTGATTGGTTGCATTCATTTCATGGCAGTCTTCCCACAGGCAAGCGAGGAACAATTGGGCTGCTGTGTGAACTGAATATTAGATTAGACACAGCCTGTAGTCTGATCCCAGAGGGCTTTTATGTTCCTAATGACAGAAGGGTAGGTAATTGGAAGTATTTCTTTACAGATTGCAATCAAATTTGCTAGCTTTATTTGCAAAACTTTGGCATGAGTTTGGGGGCCCGATCTCTGGTTTTGTGTTTTGTAGATAATGAATTATCTGCCACAAGATGTGGTGATGGCCACTATCTTAGCACTAAAAGATTAGATTAATTCATTAAGAATAAAGCTATCAGGGAGTACTAATTGCTGTGTCTGCATAGGTGGCATGCCCTGGAATGCATTTGGGTGGGAAATAAGAGTGGACTTGGCCCCTCCCGAAACTGCAAACCCCAGGATTCCATAGGATGTTGCAAGTGGAATAATAGCGCTATAACACTCTAGTGCAGAAATGGCCAGAGTTTCATGTCCTCCTTGGGACTTTCCAGATCCATTCACTACTATGGGAAAGAGAATATTGTATCAGACAGGCAAAGGGTCTAATCCAGTAGGACCCTGTTTATGTTTTGGTGCGTGCCAGCATGTAGATGCTGACTCTGTCCTTGGAGCAGTATTCCCTCCTTATTGGCTATTTAACCATTGTTCCTTTTAAAAATTCATTTGCTTAGTTCATCTGTTTCAGAGCTTGTTGCTGCTGGCTCTCCCTGTTGAGGATAAGATGGGCATTCAAAAATATTCAAAAACTAGTTGAAAAACATGTTTCGTGAGTGTCAGGAAGCCCTGATAAGAAGAATCTTGGACTGAGGATAATCTTTGCAGATTGGGAGTTATGCTACGCAAAAGTCACATGTTATTTTGCAAAGAAAACAGCACTTTCTATGCAGGAAACAATATTTCTGTGCAGGAAATGCTGTTTCCTGCACAGAAAATACCATCCTCTGTGCAAAACAATCATATATGGATTTTGAACAGAACAAGTCCCAGACCGCTAATAGTCTTTGAAAACTGCAGTTTTCAGAAACTTTATGTCAGTAAGAAGAAAATTGCTAAAATTAGTCAGAAGAAAATCAATGAAGAATTTCATCCCTGCTCCCCGTGGAGGGGAATGCTAAATCTTGGTGGTAACCTCAAGGAGGGCACAGTTTCTTATTACTGGGTCTTTAGTTGCTTTCCTATTAGACTTCTGGTGTGCTATTTAGAAGTGGAAGCCCTTGTCTCTCACAGGAGGGATCTTAGGAGGCAGTCCAACAGCATTCCTCACTTGTTCAGAAATTAACCCCCCAAGAAGTCTGGCTGTTTGGTTCTCCTGTTTCGGACTGATAGCTGGTTGTGGTTTCTTGCAGAGAGATTTATGTGAGGAGGTAGCCAAAGGGGTAAATTTCCAACCTTCTGGCTATTTAGCTATTGCCCTGTTGTGAGTCCAGTCACATGGTTCAATGATTTCCCAGCTGGTAGTTGCTGGGTCTATTCCTGAAGGCAGGGTCACTGCAGGAGGGTCCTATGAGCAGAGCTTGCAAATAAACTTTTTGGACTACACCTCTCAGAATGCTAGCAAATATGACTAATGGCCATAATGTTTGGAGGATTCTGGGAGTTTCAGCCAACCCTCCTCCACTTTTCCAAGCTCTGCCTAGGATGTAATCCTAACAGTAGACCCTTTCCTCATTAGTAGTTAGTAATTTTGACGTTTGGCTCTTGCTTACATTTTCCTCCTGGTATAGAAAGCTGGAATAGTCAGGCCTTCAGAAAGACTCCTGCTGCACTCTTTTGTTCAGCTGTGCCATCAAAATCTGTTGGCCCTCTCTTCGTGCTGGAGAACTCACATTAGAGGATCTGAGGAGATCTGCAGATGTAGACTCTTCCACATAAATTGGCTGTTTAATTGCTGTCACTTTTCAAAGGTAGTTGCTTGTTTTCAGTGATTTCCAAAACGGTAGCTGCTGGCATTCTCCGTGGAGGAGTATACAGTGCCAAGGCTTCTTAAGGCACAATCCCAAAGGAGGGACCCTTCCTCTTTACTGACTGTCCAATAATTATCACTTATTTCTTCCATTCAAGCCCTTGAGCAAATTTGGTCTGGTAGGCACATTTGGTAAGCTGCAGAAAAGGATAGCTGACATGATCAATGACTAGTGCTCTCTAAGGAAAGGTTAGAAAATTTGGGAGCTGGTTTGTTTATAATAGTTTTAACTAGGTTTGATAGAGACGTATAAAATTATGCACAGCACCAAAAAGAATGTGGTGCAATTTAACACTAATTCATCTTGCAGGGACGAACCCAGACAAGTCTCAGAGGTAGCATTTGACCACATTAGTGAGTATCTAGCAATTATCTTTTAAAGAATTCAGTTGTTTGTTTTAATTGTTTCCAGTCTAGGAGCTGCTGGTTCTCTCTGTGGAAGGAGAATCCAGTTCATGCAGGAGCCTAGGAGGTAACTGCAGAACGAAACTCTTATTGATGGTTGTTTAGTGATGATTTCTTATTTCTTACTGGCTTATAAAAGGATGGGGAGCATGCAGCCCCCCCCCAGTGTGTTGGACAACAATTTCCATCATCCCAAATCATAGGCCATCTTAGCTGGAGCTGATGGGAACTGGATTCCAACATCTGAAGGTCCAGAAGTCCTTCTTCTTTCACCTTAGAATTTGGGTTTATAGTTCCTCTGTTTCCCTTCTGCTACAGGATGGAGTAGATAACTTTTGGATTCAGAAGAGCTTTCCTTGTGCTCTTCTGTTCTGTTTGGCAAAGATGACATGTTTTTTCCAGAGGTGGGGCAATTGCTGGAGGTCCTAAGAGGCAGGGCCACAGAGGGACTGCTTCCTCTCTATAGACTCTTCTGTAATTATCCCATATTTCTTCTTATTTGGCCCTTAAGAACATTGGTCTTGGAAAATGGTACAGAAAGAACATCTGAAAAGATCAGGGGATTTAACCAGTTTCTTCACAAAGAAAGATTTCAACATCTGGGGCTTCCTAGTTTATTTTTTTTTAAAAAAGCAGAGTAAAGGAGAATGCAGCAAGCTTAAATAGCCTGAAGGCACCAGATCTCATTTGATCTTGGAAGCGCAGCAGGGTCAGCCCTGGTTAGTACTTAGAGGGGAGACTTTCAATGCATACCAGATGCTCTAGGTTATATTTTGAGAAAGGTACTGGCAAAACCACCTCTGAGTATTTCTTGCCTAAGAAAAACCTTTGAAATTCATGGGGTTGCCATCAGTTGACAAGCAGTTTGAAAGTGCACGTGCACGTATATGTGTGCACACACATACACATGCAGACACACACACACTTGTTGGCTGTCTCTGTACAATTGTATCCAGTACTGAGAGAGCCTAGAATGGAGTTCCACAGATGGAATGTATTATACTTGTAAGAATAGCAGTGCACACTAGCCTTCTTCAAAAGACTATTACTGATTATTGTCGTTCCATAAGGAAGGCCGAAGGGGGAAATGAGCTAAACAGGGTGGAAAAAACAAGTAATGCTTAACTGAGAATGGTCCCTGGTTATGAGTCTGTCAAAGCCCAGGGTTCCTGAAATTATGCAAGCCTGACCAATCATAGGATTCTGCTACTAGCAAAACTGTGTCTTACTGACTCCAGTGACCTGCTTATGCTGGATATGATGGAACACTGCTGAGGGAACAGTGTCTACCATCCAGTCTGAGTGACTTTACACCCACTGTGGTCCTCCACTAGAGCATGACTCAAGGAAGCCTTGAGTTCTTCTCCAGATAGAGTGGCCCTATTTTTCCTTTTCTGCGGGCCCTAGGGATGACTCTGTGTTGATGGGCCCAGAGTGGCAGTTCTTGATGTCTGTGAACTAATAGTTTTGGAGCTTCACTTAACAGCCAAACTGACAGCCAGAAATGCCATTTTGCCATTCCTGGCATAGTGAAATGTGCAGAGGGGAAGGGAATGGTCTCCACTCTCTCTACAGTTGCTCACCTTGGCTGTAGAGGAAGTGTGATGATCATGCAACTCTGCAGATATTGTTTGATTGTAAGTCCCAGCAGTCCTAGTCAGTTAGTGGTGCTGGGAGTCAAAAATTCAATAGCTTCTGGAGGGGCACATGATTCCCACCTCCATGATAGATGGAACCCATAGTGGAGAAGCCCCTTAGTTTCCAATCAACACTAATTTCAGGGAAAGAAGGTACATAGGTTCTTGGAAGTCAAAGAAGGGTACAGCTCCAGCTCTTTTTGAACCACAGGTTTCCTGCAAGATCAAGGTGAACGTGATCTAAGCATGTCCTGAGGTGACCCATCTTTTTGTCCAGCCCCCTGAAACTATCCCATTTGTTTTTTATGGTTCTTGCCATGTGTTTATCTTGCCCATTTGCCTGGCCCTCTTATGCCTGGCCCAACGGCAATGAATATCATGGTATAAATGAAACTCATAAAAGCATTACAATCAATATTGTAGCATTATACAGGAGTGTGTTACTATGGTTCAGGCCTACCCGGTGACAGCACTAGATATCATTTGACCTTTCTCTGCCACCCCACTCCACGGTTTTGCGAGGCCACCGGACAGGCATGTTCACAGGCGCGGCCAGTAAGTGCTGGGCATTCCAACTCCCACTTAGGCAGGCAGATTAACGTCACTCCGTTGCTTCAGGGACCTCTCTTACAGACACCCATTGCTTAAACGCGACTCTACACAAAGACGTTCGGCCTTGAGCCGACGCCCTTACAATGCCAAGCCATTTGCATACTGGCTATACTATTGTTAAACCTGCATTAAGCCAATCATGTAAAACTTGACCTTTCCCAACGCTTTGTCCCACTCCAAACTTGCATTGTTCTCACCGAGTATGGCATGGCCTGTAGGCACAATCCACCCTATAAAAACTCCCTGATGCCAAGCCCACCTCGGATCGCTCGCTCTCCCCGTCCAGACCCCTCATCCTGTTCAGATCGCTTTGGACTTCTATCCTGTCTTGCTGCCATTCTGGTCTGACGAGCTCCCCTCAGCGAACCATGCTGAGTTTTCCTCCCTGCAACCTCCAATCTCTTCAGGACTACGAGAACAAGTGTCGTATCACCCATTTCCCCCGAAATTCTTATTTCCAATTTCCAATTAGCTGCGTGCTTGCGTTGTCTTATTTGTCATTTGTCTCTTAATAAAGATATCATTTTCACTGTTTTAAAACCTGTCTGACGGCTCTTCTGACCTGATCCCGTAGACATTGGGTTACAAGATCCCTGCTAAGTTACCCTGCCTCTTGCTATCTTAAGAGAATGCTCCAGTTAATTTCCCCATCTTGTGTTTTGCTTGGTTATTTGGGCACCCCTCCCAGGACCCCCAGAGGACAGGGTAACAAGTGGGTCAGATCAGGGATGAGGACTGTGCAGCCCTCCAAGCTGTTGTTGGACTGAAGTTCCCAGCAGTCATCATCACTGGCATACTCTGGCTAGGCTGCTGGGAGTTATAGTCCAACAGCAGCTGGAGGTGAGCTATTCCCATCCCTGGGTTCAGCCACTGAGGCCAACTCACTCATGTTGACAGATTTTTTGGCATATTTGGTGACTTTGTTCTCAAATCTTTTTTCCCCTCTTTGTTTTCAGAATAATGCAATGTACAGTAAGTGTAATAATGGTAGATGCTAGCTGCTGATGTTGCCAAGAAGGAGACATGGGTCATTTCACAGGAGGGTTCCCCTAGCAGTGCTTTATACACTTCTCATATGGGAGGTTTATGAGAGGCATAATTCCAGGCCAGGATGAGGCAGGGCATCTTTCCTGTCCCTAGGCTCTCTGTCCTCCCCATCTGGACTTTGGCCTGAAGGTCAAGGCAACATGTGGATGCCTGGAAGGTGAGAGGCAAGCAGATATCATTTAAGAGATCACATAATATCATTCCTGATAACAGGGCCCAACCTCGCCCTTAGATTCCAATTTCCTGGCTTTGTAGAGCCTGAGCCAGCATTAGACTTAAATCTAGTCGTAAGTCAGTAGGACTTTTGATTGAGTTAAATTTATGCTTCAAGTATCAGTTGAATATTGAGAGGGTACATCTTTTGTTTCAGTTGTACTTGAACATGGATATAGTATTATAAACCTGTTTCTTCTCATAATTAAAAGAAATTTATCCTGTACTAAATTAAAAGCACCAGGGGCCTTTCCAGACTACATTGTTATAGTGCTATTATTCCACTTTCAATATCCTGTGAAATTCTGGAGTTTGTAGTTTCCTGAGGCCAAAGATCTCTCTGGCTGAGAATTCTAAATGTTCCTCCCTAAACTGCAAACCCCAGGATTCCACAGGATGTTGAAAGTGGAATAACAGCACTATAACAGTGTAGTGCAGAAAGGCCCCGGGGCCTGTCTGATCTGGGAAGCTAAGCAAGGTCAAACCAGGTTAGTACTTTGATAGGAGATCACCAAGGAATATCAAGTCCTCTAGGCTACATTTCAGATGAAGGAACTGGCAAAATCACCTCTGAGGGTCCTTGCCTAAGAAAATCCTATGACATTCGTGGGGTTACCATAAGTCTACAGGTGACCTGGATGCACATACACACTCACACAGGATGCTTCTATGATAGCTAAACTGCAGGCAGAAATTACTCCTGTTGTCTCTGGTCACTTTAGTTCCAGAAAATTTGTTTGTTTATAATTAGCTTGCACTACATTCCCAACTTTTCAAGCATTAATTGATTTATTGATTGATTATCTGTTCTAGTGTCAATGATGGACATGGCACTGTGCAGAAGTGAAAAGGTAAAAAAGAGAATCCTTCCAAATGTTGACTTGAACTTGCATATATGCATGCCTGCATGCACGCACACATATAGCTTTTTATATCTTTGCTATTACACTACTGCTTGTCAACATCTGCTTTATATTTTCTTTATATGTACGTATACTTACATATGATGATGGTTATATGATAATCTTATATATCTGTAAAAATAAGTGATTAAGAATAAAGAAAATCATGAAGAAAAAACTTCTCTTGTTTCTCAGTTGGTAAGTGCTGGTATTCTCCGTACTGGGATTTTAGCCCAAAGGTGGGACCATCCCTCTGCAGTTACTATTTAAGAACTGTCTCTTCAAAGAGTGCAGTAATTCCAGAATAACATTAAGTGAGACAAGTCTGACTTTTCTACCCAACTATCAATCTTGTTTTATTGAAAATGCAAGCAGGTTTTTTTTTGGGGGGGGGACCTTTTCTATCATAAAGCCTTTGTACAAATTTTAAAAATGATAGAAAGTTTTGGGAATTAGTTTCTATTGGTACCAGGCTTTCTATTTCACCTGTTGAAATGTTCATATACAAGCCAAGTTATGGTACCAGCATTTTCCAGCCAGCTGCAGGAGACAGTTTGTGAATACAAAATCCCTGATTTAATCTCACTTCTAGTGCAGCTTGCTGAATGAGTTTCTGAATGCAGGCAGCTGATTGCCACATTTCCTCTAGGGATAGCTCTTGGGGAGAATATGGTACCTCTGGAGTTTTACAAATTAAATGATTTGTGGAGGTTCTGAGTATAGTAAGGCTTTTCACTGAGTTTGATAATATCCGGATTATCGTTCCCCCCATTGGAAACAATGTTATTTACCCATTTTATTAATGAGGCCATTTGGCAGGAGACTGCTAAGTATTACCTAGTCAGCTTATTGGGCATATCCTCCAAGCTATGAACTCACTGTTTCTTGAAGACACTTGACAACTGGGCAGATCTGACAAAACTATTTTATCCTGAATAAGCAGGCTTTTCTAGAGATCAATTGATGATGGCTTTGTTCTGAAGACCTTGATTGAGAAGTGTGTTAATGACTGTAATTAAACAACAACTGTCAGGTCTCCACATTTGCAGGTTTGACTTTTCATTATTTGTGAGTTTCTCCAACCCTTGCCCCCAACCATCACCTCAGGTGCTGCTTTTCTGGGGAAACCTTCCCTCTCAATGGCTCTAGTCAGGGCATGCCAGCCCTTTAAAAACCCTCTCTAGTTCTGCTCCACCAGTAGCGGTATCACAGCTACAGAAGTCTCACAGCCTGACTTTCCAGTACCACAAACCCTCTCCTGATGCCCCCACACACCTAAGGAGAGAGAGAGGAGAGAGAGAGGAAGTACAGGGCTACCATGCTGATCTACCCCCTTTCCCTCTCCTTTTCCCTGAGCTGGTTTGGACCCTGGGTGTCTACTCTCTCAGACACACACACACACTCACACACACTGATATTAGCAATTTTTGCAAGAGTCCTGTGCTCCTAAGCCTAGTAAATGTGGAGGGCTGACTGTATATGTATTGACAGATTGAGATAGTGAAAATAATTAGAAAAGATGGATCTTGATAGAAGACTTCTTTAGTTACTGAGCAGATTGCACCCTAGCCTAACAGTTAATGTAAGAGTGGGCCTGCAAAAGTCCGTCTCTGACCTTTCGCCTTCAAGGAGAGGCTTGTTGGCCATTTTCTATTTAATTTCCATATAATAATATTGTCCAGGCCAGGGGAGTCACAGACCTCCCCCTTCTCCTGATGGTCCATTCATCTCCATTCTGCTACATAGCAGCATATGATACTTATGCCCTATGCTAAGGTCAGGCTTAGAAGGACTATTGTGAAAAGGAAAAGCTAAGCATTCACTATGACAAAAGTAAAACTCTGGGTTGTGAGAGAAGCAGAAGTAAGCACAGAAGGTTAATAGATGGCAAAGTCACCTGCCCTCCCCAAGTTTTTGTCATGCTCCCTATTCCTAGCTCCTGGGCTGCTGCTACAGCAGCCATGGAATGGAGAGTTTGAGGGGAACTCCAACCAGGGGAAGAGGGGTTACCACTAACAGCTCTAGAAGGTTTTGAAAGATGCACTGGGCAGATATAGTAAACCCATATGTGTGAGTTCACAGATGACCACTTGAAGAGCCACAATTACAGGTAAGCAACCCATCCTTCCTTTGGTGCTTTCCCTTTGGGCATGCCTGCCTGCCTGCCTGCCTGCCCACCCAGTTGGGATACCCCTTTTTTATCTGTTTTTTCCCCAGGGTTCTATGTTTTTGAGTGAGAGCCAGTGTGGTGTAGTGATTTGAGCACTGGACTACAAATCTGAAGGCCAGGTTTGAATCCCTGTTTGGCCATGGAAATCACTGGGTGACCTTGAGTAAGCCACACTCTCAACCTCAGAGGAAGGCAGAGACATCTTGCAACAAGGCCTACTGGGTTTGGGTATCTGTTTATTTAATCTCTGTCCTGCCTTTCTCTTCACAAAGGGCTCAAGGCAGCTGAACAAATGTAAAATAACAGTGTAGCTAAAAATGTACTATTAAATCATTTAAAAAACTAAACATCAATGCTATTTAAAATACATAATTTAGAAACAGTTTTAAACTATATATTTTTTATTTTATTAAAACACTTCTATCTTGCCCTTTATCACCGGATCACAGGGCAGCATATAATGCAAGCAGTTTTAAATATTTCCAGATTAAAAGCATAAATAATTTGAACAATACAAAAAAAATATTAAGCACAGCCAGAATTAAAATCACTTTAAAAGCAACCGGTAAAACCATGTTTAAAACCTACAATTTAAAAGCCATGTGCATGTGCACTTGAAATAAATTAGCTTTAATAAAAAGCCACGTCTTGGCTTGGTGCCAGAAAGAAATCAACATTGGCACCAGTCGGACTTCAAAGGGGAGGGCAGTCCATGAAAAACATGCAACAAAATAAAAACAGAAGTCCACTTCTTTGAACAGTGCTCTGCCACTGGATTAAAATCAGTGAAAGTCTTGCCTGAATAAAAAGATCTTAATTTGCCAACAGAAAGAGCTGAAGGGGGAGCTAACTGAAACCTCTGGGAGGGAGTTCCACAGAGTGGGAGCAGCCACGGAGAAGCCTCTTTCCTTTGTTCTCCAGCCACACCTGTGAAAAAATGGTGAGATTTAGAGAAAGCCCTTCCCCTAGATTGTATGGGAAGATACAGTCTTTTGGGTAGTGAAGGCCAGGCATAATAACCAAGTTGATTTCCCAGTGGAGTCACTACCGTAATACATTCCTTTTCATTATAATCCATGCTGCCCAAGGTAATGTTGATAGGCTTTGAAAATGGCCAAAGGGGGCAGGCAGAATTCATAACCTGAAGGATTGACAACTAGGAAGGGTTGACAACTTGGAAATCAACAGTGTGATACAGCAGCTTAAAAAGCCAATGTGATTCTAGGTTGCATCAATAGGAGTATAGTGTTAAGATCGAAGGTAATAATGGTACCACTCTATTCTGCTTTGGTTTGGACCTCACCTGGAATACTGTGTCCAGTTCTGAGCAACACAATTCAAGAAGGATATTGACAAACTGGAAAGTATCCAGAACAGGGTGATCAAAATGGTGAAGGTCTGGAAACCATGCCCTATGAGGGAGGGAGGTATATTTAGCCTGATGAAAAGAAGATTAAGAGGTGACAAGATAGCTATGTTTAAATATTTGAAAGGATGTCATGCTGAAGATGGAGCAAGCTTGTTTTCTGCTGCTCCAGAGACTAGGACACAGTGCAATGGATTCAAACTACAGGAAAAGATATTTCACCTAAACATCAGGAAGAACTTCCTGATAGTAAGAGCCATTTGACAGTGGAATATGCTGCCTTGGAGTGTGATGGACTCATTTTTTTTTAAGGTTTTTAAACAGAGGCTGGATGGCTTTTGCCAGGGGTGCTTTGAGTTTGTGTTCCTGCATGACAGGGGGTTGGACTCGATGGCTGTTGTGGTCTCTTCTAACTCTATGATTCTGTGATTCTATAAACAACTGTTAACAAATGTGTGTTTTACTTAAATATCACATGAAAGTATTGAGTTCAATTAACTTAAGACATGTATTTATTCATAAAATGTATACTTTGCCCACATTCATACACAATACACACATTTCTGCTTTATTAAGGGCCAAAACTGCAAAATGTGGAATATTTTAGCATCTCATTCAGTCTGTATAAAGGGAAAAGGAAGTTTTAGACCAGGGCAAGGCAGGGTGTATTCCTCCATATGTTGCTGGACTACAGCTCCCAACAGCCTTAGCCACTATAGCAAAGGATGAGGAATGCTGGGAACTGAGGCGCAAGAACTGCAAAAGGTCTGCTGCCCTTGGCTCATTGCTTCCTTAGATATAAGGCTATTTCCGCACTAGATTTGTTATAGCGCTATCGTTCCACTTTCAACATCCTATGGAATCCTGGAGTTTACAGTTTAGGGAGGGGCCAGCCAGCCCCTCCCTAAATTGCAAACCCCAGGATTCCATAGGATGTTGAAAGTGGGATGATAACACTATAGCAGTCTTGTGCGGAAATGGCCTACGTGACTGGGAGAGTAGTGTCTTGTTTAGCATTCCTGGGGCAGCTCATTCACCATGCGGGGATGATCAGGCCTAAGTGTTCAGACTCTACACAGATTTCTTAGTCCTTGCTGCTCTAGGACTAAGTGGGATACCTGGGTGGGTTGGAATCCAAGCCAAGAAACTGAGCCAGAGTCTTGTTTAGGAATGGCAACAAAAATTCTTAGCGCTCAGAACAGCAGAAGAGAAGGAAATGCCAAACATTGTTAACTGGAAAATCAAGAGTTGGCTTCTGAATGACATGTTTATCTATCTACTATGCTACCCTTCTCCTGGCATGAGACCCAAAGCAGCTTACAAAAAGCCTAGAACAAGCCAAAGTGAAAACCTAATACACACGTGCTAAAATTAAAACACCATTAAACAACTTATCCTATTAAATCATCATTGCATTTTAAAAACTAAGACCATTTAAAAACATGACGACGTTAAATACTGGCTAAATCTAAGTGCACAAACCTGTGGATTAGCCTGATCAAGAGAGCCAGAGCTGTCCTGAGTTTTGCAAGACATGAGCAGGACCGCGGGTGACCGGGGCTCCTGGAGATCCCTCCTTCATACGGTTACTCTTAGTCAAAGCCGGCTATGATTGCAGTTAACAAGCACCACCCTAAGGGGCAATGCTGCGGACCCATTCAGAAGGGAGTATGGCCATTTCCGCACTAGACTGTTATAACGCTGTCATTCCACTTGCAACATCCTATGGAATCCTGGGGTTTGCAGTTTAGGGAGGGGCCCAGCCGGTTCCCTAAACTGCAAACCCCAGGATTCCATAGGATGTTGCAAGTGGAATAACAGCGCTATAACAGTCTAGTGCGGAAATGGCCTAAGTCTCACTGACTTCAGTGCGATTAAGCAGGCACAAAAACGGGGCGTGGGGAACCCTCCTTGCCAATCTAGCGGCAGCGAAAGTAAAAGTGAACAGGTCTGGTTGTGACATCATTAGTTCCGACACTGTCGACCTCTGTGAGCTCGGAGGAAGAGCACGAGGGGTCCTACCGAAAAGTCGTAAAAGGAGTCCCGTTGCCAGCTGTTCCCGATTTCGCTTCGGACGGAGCCCGAGGCGCAGAACCTGCTTCCCTAGGTAATTTCAGCGGGTTCTTTTTCCACTTCGAGCAAATGCTACCTCATTGGGCGGGCGGGCGGGGTCTTCTTCCTAGGAGTTTTTTAAACAGAGGTTCGGCGCTCTCTTATTACCCCCACCTGCAGCAGAGCGCCCAGCTCCCTCCTCCGAACTCTCGTTAGCCTTTTCCGCACGAGATTGTTATCGCGCTATGATTCCACTTTCAACATCCTATGGAATCCTAGGGTTTGCAGTTCAGGGAGGAGCCGGCCAGCAGTGAGGCACCGACCCTCTTCCACACCACCCTCCCCACCTCCCAAGTTATTTCCGGTAATAATCGTGCAATGAAACAAATAATAATGGCCACAAGGGAAGAGCAGGCGGTGAAAAGTCTTTGACTGCACTTTGTGTATCTCATCATGCCAGTAAAGATACACTAATGAATTACAATGTTACAGTGCAAAAAAGAAAAAAGTACCATGGATCAATGTGGCGATTCTTAATAAAAAAATTTCCACGTCCCGCTTAAATAGGTATATTTTTTGCCATGGACCACGTGTGTGTGTGTGTGCTTATGTTGTTGTTGTTGCGTGCCTTTCAAGTCATTTCCGATGTACGGCGACTCTATCCACGGGGTTTTCTGGGGCTGAGAGTGCGTGCCACACCCAAGGTCCCCCGACGGATTTTAGTGGCCGAGGGGGGAATCGAACCTTGGTTTGCAGCGCTCAAACTACTACACCACACTGGTTCTCTTCTCTCTCTCTCTGTGTATGTGTGTGTATTTATAGCTTTTTAAAACTTCCCCAAGCTGAACTGTCTCGATCTCTTCCTCTCACGCCTACCTCCTCGCTTTTGGTCCACCAAAAACTTCTCTGATGTAACTCCATCAGCGCGAGAAACTGGGCGTGCGTCTTTGCGCCCATGGGAGGCAGAGGGATCCCTCTGTCTTGCGGCGAAGCTGTAGGCGTCAGTTCTTCCTGTTAATAAAAGCTGACGCCATCAAACAGTTACGATGGAGCTTCTATAACATAAAGAGACTGCTAGGTCGTGTGAGCGTCTAAGCCAGTGGTTCTCAACCTTTCTAATGCCACGACCCTTTAATACAGTTCCTCATGATGTGGTGACCCCCAACCATAAAAGTATTTATTTATTCTTTACAATGCCCCGCCCCGGGCAAAGGCCACCTCACCGGCCAGGAATGCGGGGGGCAGGGAGGGAAAGAGGAGCTGCGCATCTCCTCCGGGGGAAAAACTCTAAGAACGCCCCCAGGCTCTGCTTCTGCTTCGCTCTCATTTCCGCTGGGGGGGGCAGTGTGGGAAAAGTTTCCAGAGTGTCGACCCTGGCCGGGGGGGGGAGAGGAATCCCAGTGCCTTTGTCTTTTGCGCCGGGGGCAGCACACCCCCCAGAAAGTGCCGCCTTGTGGCCCCCCGGCCCTTCTGCAGTGCCCCCTCTGTGGCGAGTGGGGCAGGGGCCGTGGCGAGGAGGGGGCCTGCCCCCCATGCTGCCACCGCCCCCCCCAAGCTGTCCTGTCAGACAGGAGGTTCTCCCAGTAGCGGAGAAGGGGAGCGATTTCAGTCCCTTCTGAACAGGGTGCAGGAGGATGCGAGCGCGTGGCTCGCGCTTGCACACCACCCCCGAGGAGGGAATGGAGCCTAAGACCATCGGAAATACGTATTTTCCAATGGTCTTAGGCGACCCCTGTGAAAGGGTTGTTCGACCCCCAAAGGGGTCGCGACCCACAGGTTGAGAACCGCTGGTCTAAGCAATTCCATTGCTTTCTCTTTTGTAGCCATTTCCCTTGAAAGGCAGCTGTTTTTTTTTACTTCCTCCACCCTGGCCCTGGCTTGTTGCTTTGTCCTGGGTCTTCCCACTGCAGGAGAAGTCCAACAGGCGCTTTCCATTGTTCCCTTCCTATCTCATGCCTTCCTTCTCTCCTCTTCTGTGCATCCTGCTTTTTGAAGGGCTGCCCCATGGCCCCACCCTTTCTTCACCATGCCCAGTGTGCCCTTCTAAACGTTAAGCTGAGCTTGATTGGAAAAAGTGCTTGCCCTTATATGCACTTGCCTGAGAATTGAAATCTACTGGAGCTCTCCCCCACATGTCCCACTAGTAGTGGAAGTACCTTGCAGGAGAACATGGGAGAGGGCCTTCTCTGTTGTGGTTCCCCAGTTATGGAATACCCTCCCCTAATTGGAGGTCAGGATTTAGGGAATAAGGTCAGGATCGGGATTTCTGGGGATGATTTCTTGAAGCAAATGTTTTGCCAACCTCCATTTTGTTCCACCATAATTGTGCTCTAAACACAATCTTTCTTTCCCTTTTCCTGTTCTAATCATCCACAGCTTCTGACTCCAGTGGAACTTGTTCAGAGAATTGCTTAATCTGCTGTTTCTTGGCTGCCTTTCCTTTTGGCTCTTTCCCCTCTTCCCGCTAAAGATCTGTGGTGTTGTTTTCTGTCATTGTGCCTTTCTCTGAAGCACTATTTTTGAAGGATACACCATCACTTTATGAGTATTTTGGCAGTTTAATATGTTGTCCTAAGTAGTCCTAGGCTTACTTATAAACATTGCCTTTAAAATTAAGATTTAGATTGAAATTTCCCCCATGTATTTCATAAGCTATCAAGGCCTGTGGCTATGTCCCATAATGTCTATGAAGTACTGGATGAGTCCTGAGAGCCTATCCTGGGATCTCTCCTCCAGAAAGGATTATTAGGGACCCCCAGTGCCAAGATTAGGGTCTCCTGCTGCATCCAGATGCCGCCTGTCTCACAATGAGCCAATATTTCCCTCCTTCCCCCTCCCTCCCTCCCTCCTTCCCCCTCCCTCCCTGTATGTATTAGGGGGTTGAGAGAGAGAGAGAGGATTTTCCACCCCTAATACTGTCCCCATTTTCTGGCTGCTTGGTATCTGCTGGTAATTGAAAACCCTTGGGGGGATTTATTGTACTTACCCTTGATTGGCAGCCAGGAGGGGGGATTTTCTCCTACCTCACCCTGATCTGAGAAGGGTGGTTTGTCTGGAGGGGGGATGATTGAGAGGGGATGGTGCTGTGATCTCTATTCCCTCCTGGGTGATCTCCCCAGTGAGCAGACAGGGAGGTCTTCTGGGCTGGGGATTAGAGAGGACCTTACAAGGATCAGAAGTGGTGTCTCCCTGCTAACAACAGGGGTCACTCAGCTCTCCTGCCTTCCAAAAACTCCAAATATGCCGTGTTGGTCCAGGGTTGCTCATGGCACTGCTACAATCTGACCTTGTAAGTCTGGTTATCCAAAGCAGCATTTGGAGGCAAGGGGAGTATCTGCCATTAAACAAACCGAGTGTTTCTTGCCATGTAGGGGTACATGCCCATCTCTGAACCATGACACTGTGAACTGTATTCCAACTGGGTGGGACAGAACCACTAGGAGGTATTTGCAGTGAGGGGGTGTGTGGCATGGATGTTTTCAGGTGGTGCTTCTTAACTGGATGGGCGCACAAGTGATTCAAAGAGTGGCGTTCCCTGTGTTGGCATTAGATGATATGAGAGAGACAATGGAATCCCAAATGCAGAGCCAACCTCCTTTCAAGCAGAGAAGGGACACAGGAGCCCTTAGCAGAGCTGATTCCCCTTGTGGTATGGATCACATTTCACTCACCCCACTTGGCTTCCCTGTGTGTGCATGAGCATTGCATGCTTTAGTCACTGGTTGGCAGATGAGGTTCCTCTGGGATGAAGGCCCGTGGGGTTGTGATATAAAATACCCAGAAGGGGGTGGTGCAATTCAAAGAAAACTGTGTTAGTCTGGATGCAAAAGGGCCTTGTAGCACCTTGGAGACTAACTGAGAGAAAGAAGTTGGTAGCATAAGCTTTCATAGACAAAGTCTGCTTCATCAGATGTGTGAGTAACATGTGGCCCTTGGGACCCCTGCGTGTGCCCCTGAAGCCCCCCGATTGATTTTTTTTTTTACAAAATCAGACTGATATTCCAGTGATTATTTTTGCCCATAAACAACTCATAACATGCCCAAACCCTAGCAGTTTGCTTCTCCTAACGCTCCAAAGTCTCCCAAACCTCTATGAAAACACACACACACACACCAGCTGAATATTGGCCAAAATTGTGGCTGGAAGATATGGAGAACAAAACATGTGAGGAGAGGTCAAAGAAGATGGGCATGTTCAGCTTGCTGAAGAGAAGACTGAGAAGACTCCTTAAATTCCTCTAGAGCTTGCCACAAAGAGCAGGGATGAGGTTTGTTCTCTGACACTCAGAGAGTAAAAACTAGCTCTAATGGTTTTAAGTTAAAGGACAGTAGGTCTTTTCTTTTTTCCTATTTTTTTTAATTTTCCTATTTTTATTTATTTTATTATTTTTTATTTTTTTATTTTATTATATTATTACACAAAATACAGAATACAAAAGTCTAAAAAAAGCACAAAATACAGAAAACAGACACTACACAGTATACAATGCAGTACAGCTTAGACAAAACAAAGCACTAATTATAGATTAACTAAAAACATAGATTAACTAAAGACAAATTAACATAAAACTAAGCAAACAAAAACTAACCAAACAAAACCACCTAACACTAAATTAAAAGATGACCCCACTCCTGTAGTAACAGCTTTTACTAAAATCCTAGTAACCTTTTTTATAGCAATCTAATACATGTTATTAGCTAATAGTGTTTAATATTAAAGACTAATCTTGCAAATTACTATAATTATAGTATATATAGTGTATTACTATGATTATTATTAACATTATCTACAACCTCTCATAGAAGTTAGCAAATCATACCTATTACAACTTTAATTCTGCTAGTATAATCTAATAAATTTAAATTCTTAAAATCAAAATACAAAATAACAATTAATGTCTAAGTATTTCTAATATGTATATGTTTTCCAGTTTTTTTATTTATTTCAAATTTCTCTACCTTTGATTCATCAATAAGAATTAAGAAATACTATCATTAAATTTTAGGTCTTTTCACAATTTCTAATTACTAATTCCTTTCAAAAAAGAAAAATATTCCCATTAAACACTTTTAAAGTCATCTTCAGTATCCATAGTCAATTTCCTTTGCATTTATATCAACAAGATTCTCTGTAATATTTACTAAATTAATTAATTTACTTAATTAATATTTACTAAACCCGTCATTTACGAAACTAGCTTATTCATACTATTGTTCTCTTATTCCTCATATCTCCATTTATTCTAAAATCACCTAATTAAGTATGTTAGTCACCAGTTTAATTAAACTTTGCCATCTGACTTAATTCAAATCATAAACAGGATGTCAAATAGCTTAATCCATTTGTCCCGTCCCAATATTTCAATAACTTTTAATTTTCTTATTTGCTTTAGTATAAAAATGAATTGTTACAGATAGATACAACAGACTGGATTGTAAAAGAATTTGTATCGAATAATATCTGAGATCTTTGTAACTAAAAATCAAAGTTTGTAACATTTTAAAATTTATCCAGTCTTATCATCTGACTCTAAATCCCATGATCCTGTTCCTTCTATACCATCTGAAAGGTTAAGTTTACAACAACAGTTTCTCCAGGCATCATTTCCCTTTTAGCATTTAAGGGACAGTTTAAAGAACAGTTAAGTAGGAGCAGTAAGTCATCTTCCCTCCTTTCCATTTTCAATAAAGATTTCTCCAATGAAGATTTGTCTGCATTATCCTCCTCTTGATTTGTTTTCAAGTCCATAAGTAATACATTTTCCTGCATAATATTTCTATCTTCTCTTCCTTGATTCTAGGTATCGGTATTTCTTCTAAAGAATCATGTAACATATTTATTCCACTTGTTTCACTTGCACTTTAAAAGTTCATTGATGAGAGCTGATCTATAGCACTGTCAAGTTTCTTTACAATCAAATCGGTAGTTTTATTAACTATTCTGAACCCAGATTGAAAATTTAAGAAGTAGATTGGAATATTTTCTTTAGAGAAAGGATAGTCCAAGATAAGTTCATCTTCTAAAGTTCTGGAATCCATGATTCAGTCCAACCATCTCTCAAAGAATTAAAAAGTTTAGCACGTGCAGTTCTTACAGTCAAAACAACTCAGAGAAAGCAAAACATTCCCAAGGCACACGGAGGAGTCAAAATGGAGCCTTGAATTCCCATATTAAAAAAAATACAAAGAAAAAGGAAGAGAAGAGCCTTTTTATTGTCCTAGTCTGTCTGTCTGTCTGTCTGTCTGTCTGTCTATCTATCTATCTATCTATCTATCTATCTATCTATCTATCTAAATCTGTTGTGTAGTTTTCCAATAACATATTCGTCTATCCAATAACCAGAAAGAGAGAAAAGGGAGACAACAAACTCAGCAGTAATACTGCTTATGATGACAAGACAAAGTTAATTCCATTTCTGTCAGATGGTATAGCTCAATTGTTTCAGATCCAAAAAAGACTCCCGCTCCAAAACATAATTGATCATTCTTTCATTAGCAAAAAAGAAAAACAAAAAGCAAAAGGCAAGTTGATAGCACTGTTACAGAGTAAGTGAGCAAAGTTTCTTTCCTTTAAAAATATGTAAGGAAACCCATAATAAAATAGAGCTCCAACTGTTAGAAATAGGGGTTCATTGTTTGATATATCAGATATTTAGTTGAAAAGATGTAATTCTTACCAAGAAATATAACCTAGATGAAGAGTAGTGTCCATACAGAAGAAAAACAGCTTTCGCGCTCTCTCCAGGCTTCCAGCAACTTCACGATTTCTCCTCACAGTCAGAGCTCCAGCAATCACTGTCCTGTTTCAAACAGCTTCCTGCTGCATCCCTTTAGTGACTGCTGTGGATATCTTTGAGGTCCCTGTAAATCAGGGCACCTCTTAGGCCCTTTTCACACGCGGGCGAAGAAACGGCCGGAAACACACTGAAACAGAGCTTACCTTAAACCGGGTAAGTCCGTCGCAGTGGAGCAGTGCATTTTCGCTGCTCCACACTTGTCGGTGTCGTGCAGCGCCCTGCAGCGCCTAAAATGGTGGCTTACAACTGGCGGAGGCTCTTCACCAACCGGAGAACATCGCCAGCCGGAAATCCCACCCCCGGCAGATCTGCAAGCATGCCCTTGTGCGCACCTGCAAATCCACACCGGGCGCTGCGACGCGACTGCATGGGGCTGCACACCCCGTGCCTTTTAAAAACCAGATAAAAAGTGGTTTTTAAAAAGTACATGGCGCTGCCACTTCCGGGCGCCCTAGTGCAGATTGGGGTGTGGAATTACTCTAAAGTAATCCGCCCCAATCCACTTTACGGTGTAGACGACCTCCCACGGAGGTTGCACTACCACATGTTATTTCCCTGTGTAGAAAGGACCTTACTTGACAGGGATTGAGCCCCTGTCATGAAAAAAAATTACCGGACAGGCAATCTGCCTCGCCTTAATGGCAAGGACAGATTTACACTGCAGACTCCTCGAGGGCCATATTGGACCCCCAAGAGTAGATCTTGATAGAACACTAGAAAGAACTTCTTGATGGTGAAGGTGGTTTGGGAATGGAAACAATTGCCTAGAGAGGTGGTGGGGTCACCTTTTCTGGATATCTTCAGAAAGAGGCTGGACAGCTACCTGCTGGGGATACTGTAGCTGGAAATCCTGCACTGAGTAAGCAGTTGGACCTGATGCACCATAGGGCCCCTTCCAATTCTATGGCCCTTTCCACACGGGACGGCAGAAATGCCTCGTGGCGTTGCAAAAGCATAGTTTATGACTGTGTTCCTGCAGTGCTATGTTCTACATGCTCCACCACTTGAGGTGGAGAAGATTGCTTTCTCCTTCTGCACTACAGTGTCCATGACTACTCCCCTGCTTCGCCTTTACCCCGCTCCTGCAGCTTTGATTGGATGCCTCAATATTTTTTTAACTTTACCAGATGATGTTTCTGCATGGGAACATCTCTATGTAGAAACAACGTCATGGAACTTCCAGCCTCGTTTGAAATGCGACAGCAGGGCAGCATTTTGCGGTCTGTGGGTGCCTGGGGACTGGAGGATGTCTACTGTTGCCAGCACCATGGGATCTGCAGTGCTTACTCCTGGGCTTGTAAAACACTTCCTGGGCATCAGGGTGGGATCTCCAGTTCCACTACAGTGCCCTCTGAGGACCTGAGCTGGCTGTCCTGCCCACTCTGGGGGCATCTCAGGGCCCCATAGGGGGGCCAAGTACAGAGGGAGGGCAGTCTGTGGGTGCATGAGGAGTGGAGGATGTCTGACATGGCTGCTGTTGCCAGCATTATGTTAACAGCTAATAACGATGTTGTTTTTTTTCACAGTAACTGTGTTTGTGTGGTACCTTTGCTGCTGCATAAGAAATGCCCCTGTCAGCTGGCCCACCCCCTCTACTGAAAGGGAGAAGAAACCACAGGGAGAGGGTAAAGATCAGCTTTTATTGGGAAACAACAAACAGCAACATTTATTAGCAAAATATAAATATATAATATATAAAAGGAGAACATGAATAACGCTAAGCATTACATGTATTAGCCAACTCTCATGATGGCTTTAAATTTTTGACTTTGGACCACTTTGGACCACTAACATCTTGAATAGATATGGTCTGAAGTCAAATTGAACAGATATGGTCTGAAGTCAAATTGAACAGTTTTCAGTTGTGCCCAGGGACTGCTGGAGCGACTGCAGGTCCCATTAGGCTCGTAGAGTGTTTCCTGAGGTAAGAAGGCCTGCGGCTCCCATCATGCCTGTGTGCCAGATGGACAGCCTGTTCAACTGCAGTATACATAATGCTTTCTGTTGTTGGTGGGGGCGGGGGATGCCTTCAGAGTATACTGTAGAATCCATGAAGTCCCCGGTCAGGTGTAACGAGGCGCAGCCAAGTACCTAAAAAGATGGAAAAGACGCAAAGAATTTGCCTTTTGAAGTGACTGCAGGTCCCATGAGGCTTGCAGAGTGCATAACAGGGAGGGCCTTCATGTGGAGGGGCATCTTGGCTGGTCTGTAAGGGGGAGAGGGGTGGGTGAGGGGAGGTCAGTGGAGGTTTTGAGGGAGGTCAGAGTGACTGCATGTCCCATGAGGCTTGCAGAGTGCATAACAGGAGGGGGGCTTTGTGCACCGGGGCAAGATGGGCAGTTTCCAATGGGGAAATGTGTGGGTCAGGGGAGGTTAGTTGATGTTTTTGGGACGGTTTTGAGGGACTGCAGGTCCCATGAGGCTAGCAGAGTGCATATCGGGGGGGGGTTCTGAAGCGGGGCATGTTGGGCAGTTTCCAGGGAGGCATGGGTGAGTGAGGGGAGGTTAGTGGATTTGGGGGGGGGATGTGAGTGACTGCAAGTCCCATGAGGCTGGCAGAATGCATAGTGAGGTGGTCCTTTTTGCAGCAGGGCATATTTGCCAGAGTGGGAGGAAGGTTCTGTTGGCTAAGGGAGGGCAGTGGAATATTTTGGGGGGGGGATTTGAATGACTGCAGGTCCCATGAGGCTGGCAGGGCACATAGCTGGGTGATCCTTTTTGTGGTGGGGCATGTTTGGCAGGGTGGGAGGGGAGTTTTGTTGGCCAAGGGAGGGTGGTGGATGTTTCTGAGGAGGGATTTGAGCGTCCGCAGGTCCCATAAGGCTGGCAGAGCACATTGCGGGGTGGTCCTTTTTGCAGTGGGACATGTTTGGCAGTTGCTGGGGGGTATGGGTGGGGAGGGGAGGGGAGGGGAAGGGAGCGGCATGTTTGGGGGGGGGGGTTCTGAGCAATTGCAGCTCCCATGAGACTTGGAAACATTTACTTGGGGAAGGGCTGAAACTCCCAACATCCATGTGAGCAGCCAGAATGCCTGAAGTGACCGTCCCCCTGCCCACCCCCCCACTAAAAATTAGCCCAGTGAGAAGAGGGTTCCTAAGTTCCACAAGGATTGATTTATTAGAAAAAAACTTACCTGCCGCTTTCTCCCTGCTTTTCTTCTCCTCCATCATTTCTCACATGGAGGAAAAATGGCGACAACCTCTGCTTTGGGACAAATCAGGCAGGAAGTGATGGAGGGACAAGCCGGGCACACTCTCAACCTGCCTGTTCCTGCAAGGAAGCACTTAACGGTTCCACATGTAATTGTAGAAATGTAGTAGAAACAGTCTGAGGGAGTGAAAACGCATTTTTCCGTTGCTCAAATACAACGCTTGAGCGACATGCAAAGGCACACCAGCAACTTCACATCCACTTAATAGCGACAATGTCGTGTGAATGCATGTCTCCTCAAGCCGTTGCAGCTACGCAGTGACTACACCGTGCAGAAAGGGCCTATGATTCTGAGTCATATTACTTTGGGCACATCAAAATGCACTGGTGTGGCCTAATGAGTGGACACAAGTCGGAAAAGTGGCCTCTGCCCCCTTTGCAGTCGCCCACCTCTCCTCTACAGGATATCCCACAGGGATGTGGAGCCTTTTTGGCCTGACACCTGAATTCTTATTTGAAAAGGGCCTAAAATGGAATGAAACCAGTTCACTTTGTCTCTTACTCGCTGTCCTCCCACACCCCAACAGCTTTGAACATTAGCAGTAAATCCTCTGGTAATCGGTAGATGCCAAGTTTTAGAAGGAAGTTATAGTGTAGGAAATTAACACTTTCAGATTCATGAATCTGTTAATAGATTGAACACAGCAGTTTATTTCGGTAGATACAGCATGGAGTAAATGCATGCTAAGTCTACTGGCCACAAGACAATCAACCCCGGCTTATACAGAATTTTTGCAAAGCCATGTAGTATCAACAATCAAGCAACAAAGCCTATGACAATCACACAAATGAGTAAAGCCTGTCTCCAAGCAATGCATATCATACTTTTCTTCACATCTTACACTGGTGTTCTAGCAGGCATCCTTAACAGCAGCACATGTCAAGATGTTCAGGAATGTGGCTCAGAATGCTTTGCACATGCTTGATGTAAGTTGAAATCTCTGCGGGATTGTTTATATATAAGCAGATTTTTTTTTCTTCTATCTTACTTCAGCTTCAGGACCAGTTTACAGTCTTTCCACATCGCACAGCTAATTCTAATGGGCCTATTTTCCATTTTTAAAGAGTGACAAAGATTGCTTGATGCAAGAAAAATAATTTGACTGTGAAAATCCTGCAGAAGTTGAACCAAACATGGCAGACCAGAATAAAGAGCCAAATTCACCACGTCGGTCTTCAAAAGTGGCAAGAAAAGTGACTGGGGAAAGCACAGAGATGATTAAGAAGGCTGGTAAGCTAATTTTTCTACCAAATGAGGAAGGATGCTGAGACGCAGGAGACAGATCATTTGTCTTTTCTTCAAAGAGCTGAAAGAGGCTTAAAAGATAAATTACAGCTTGTTCATTTCTGCTGAACAGTTTGTATATTATCAGATCCTCACAAAACCTCTGAATAGACCCAGAATGAATGTTTGGCGGCGGCGGGGGGGGGGAATAAATTTGTGCATATGCATCCTAAAGATGTTGGTCTCCTTAACTACTTTTCAGCTCTCCTCAGCTATGATTGGTCTTCTCTCTGAGAAACCAGTGACCACAAGACTCCAATCAGGGATGAAATCTCATCACAGTGAATATCCCTTGATAAAGACTCTTAAAGAAGTTTTGTGTCTTTAGACCAGGGATGGGCAACATGGAGCCTTCCAGATTGCATGGCACTGCAGCTCTCTTCAACCCTAGCCAGGATAGCTAGTGGTAATAGATGATGAATTTGTAGTCCAAGAACAACTAGAAGGCCACAGGTTCTTCACAGCTGCACACTCATGTATATATGGAACTAGGGTGGAATGAATATGATCGAGAGATTTTGAAAATCACTACACAAAACTGGCAGGTTTTCACATTCTTAGTTCTGTTTAGCCTCTAAAGCAATGCTATGGTTTAAGCTGGTAGAGGTCATATGAACTTCAGAGGTCTGCTTTTCTTAGAATAGAATATGCCAAATTTATGTGATAGGGTTTTTTCTTTGCTTTTTACATATATGCTGTATTACAATTTTCAAAGGGATAGTTACTTTTTCCTATTTCAGTACAAATAGGTGTCTTCTGTCACATTTTACACTAAAACATTTATTTCATCATAAGCTTTTTAAAGACTCCAGCCCACTTCTTCAGATCTAGTCAAAAACTTTATACTTAAATAAATGGATCTGGCTTAAAAGGGCTGTAAGATTTCTTTTTTTCTTACTCTGTATTACACATATATGTCTGTGCTGAGTGAGTTTAGGAGCATATAGTAAGCATGTTTCTCTTCTCTCTCTCTCTCTCTCTCGTTCTCAGCTGGCATATCTCAGGCAAAGGTGAAGAAGAACTGTCTTTGTCTACAAACATGTGGAGTTTGCCTGCTTCTAACCTGCTTTTGTGTGGGTGAGTGTTCCAACTCCCTCTTTCCCATTTTGCTATGTAGTTATTTTATTCATTATGCCAGTTAATATACAGTTTTCTCTCCTCAGTAAACATGTGATTCCAGATCTATCTGTGCTGAAATAACCCAAGTGTTGGAGAGAAGAGGTGGCTGTTGGGTGGAAGAAAGTATTGCTGAACATACTTACCTTGAAATACTACTACTGCTGTCATCGTTGTTGGCATCATCTATTTATGTAGCACCATCAATATACATAGCACTTTACAAGTAAAACAACCCAAACCAGTGAGCCCTTCCAAAGGTGTACAATCTAAAATATATACACAGGAAAGAGAGCAGTAATATAAATATAAAACTACCTAGTGTAATTGTAAAATAAATTATCCAAATAAAGTACAAAAAACAATGCAATATAATAGGAAAAAACCTGATAAATACAAATAATGAAAATATACAAGATTATAAAACATTGTTAAACTAAAATTCAAAAAGCTTTGGAAACAACGAAGTTTTTAATTGAGATTTTAAAACAGTGAGAGAAGGAGCAGTCCACAAATGACCAGGAAGGCAATTCCAGAAGTCTGGAGCAGCAAGTGGAGAAGTATGATACTAAGCCAAGGAAGAGGAAATCCTTGACTGAGTGTGAAGCCTAGAATTCCCAGACTTCGTCAAGGCAGGTATTCTCAAAAGAGAATAGGTAGGCAGGAAAGTTAACTTTTTACTGACTGCTTGTCCCATCCTTTTTCCAAGGTGTTTCGTCTTCCTGCAGGTTTCAGAGATGAGAATAAGCCTGGCTGGGGTGAAATATCCAGGTGGGATAGATTACAAAGTTAAGGTTCAAATGGGAGTGATAGTGAGGCACACCTACCCACCCACCTCAACACACACACAGTTGCACTTTCAGTTCTTGCTAAACTCCAGCTTGTAGTCCAGTCTTCCCCTGGCTACTTCTCTCATGTTCCCTGTATCAGGGATGGAAATTATGTGGCCCTTCAGATATTCTTGGATTGAAAGTCCCATCGGTCTTAACCAACATAGCCAAGGAAAGGAATTTTGGGAGGTGTAGTGCAGTGACATCTGGAGGGCTCCCTGAATTCCATCCCTGCTCCACAGTCTTTGTCTAGCCGTAGTTGTCATACATAGCAGTGGATATGCTTAGTCTACTCTTTTGGGGATTTTTACTTTGTCTGTTGCAGGAAGCTGAAACATCTAATAATGTACCTGAAGTTATGAAAAGATGATTATCCTTTCTCTGGAGAGGTTAACTCCAGTACCTATCAGCAAATCAATGTCCATAGTACTGGATGGTGAGCTTAGCATTATTTTCCACGCAGCTGCTTGCTTTTATGCATTTTCTAAATGAGCCAACAAAGGCCCTTTCCGCAACTTACCTGCATCCAGCGCGGTCACACAGCCTCTTCCGTGAGGCTCTCACATCCCCGCTGCTTCGGCTCTGCAGGAGCTGCCTGCCAGCTGGCAGGCAACATGAGGGCGCCACCTCTTCCTTCCGCAGCGCAGCCAGGTATTTTCCCAGGTTGTGCTGGCTCCGGAGCTCCGCACGCAAGGTAAGTGCGCGTGGGGCCCCAGAGCAATGCGAGATAGCGCACCATTTTCAGCTAAAAGCCAGAAATGATATAGTGCGTGAATGGCACCTGCCGGCCCCGGCAGCATTGCACGATTGCGAGGATGTCATCTGAAATGCTCCTCGCAATCACGCGATATTCTGGAGGCCCTTTCGCATGATGAATGCTATGCGAAAAGGGCCACAGAGTTCTGTTAGCTGTTACTTGGTATCATTTCAAAATTTATATCAATGTTTTGCTGTAGTTGTGCAATGTTTACACTGTAAACCCCACATTTTGCACTGCCAGCCATAAGTATGTAATTGAGTGATACTTTTGGTGCTCCCAGTTGTATCACAAAGTCCAACATTTAAAAAATTCACTCAAAACCTGTGCTAGTATTTTACATTTGATGTGAAAATATAATTTATGAAGAGTTTTATTTAACTTTGAAACTAATGATGATGATAGTGATGTCTTATATAATGCTGAATTTATTTAGCAAGCTGAAATGCTTCCTGGATCAAGGATACACTTTTTAAAACTGTATTTTAAATACAAGGCTAGTGGTGGATCACTGTGCAAACAGGATGTTGGTTAAATTGGACAATTAGTCTGATCCAGCATTGCTCTTGTTAAGTTCTTATGTTAAATTTTCAAAAACTGTAGGTGACACATAGTATTTTAGAACAATTTAGAACAACTCTTGGGAAGGGAAGGAATTGTGTTACCTTGTTTACTGGGGGTCCCGGGAGGGACACCTAAATACACTCACAATTACACAAGTTGGGGAAATTAGTCAAAGAGCACAGCCTACCAATGCGAGAGGCAGGGCAATGCAGTGGAATCTTTTACCCAGTGTTTACGGGGTCAGGCCAAGTCAAGAAGCAGACCGGTTTGAAATATTAATGATATCTTTATTAAATGCAGACACACAATGTGAGCAACACACGCACACAGATAACTAAGGAAAAATAAAGGTGGGAGTATGATAGTGGGATTATCAGAGGGATAGTTGACTTGGGTGATACAAAACCTGTACTGAAGCCCAGAAGAAATAGAGAGTGATGCTGGGGTTCGATGTGGCTCAGCACGTGGAGCTGAGGGAAAGCTCGCCAAGCAAAGCGGCAGCAAGGCGGTCTGGAACTCGGGAGTGATCCGAGGAAGGTCTCGGAACTGGGGGTTTTTATAGGGAAAAATGTGACTGCAGGCTATGCCGTACTTGGGGAAAACAATGAGGTTTGGGTGTGAGACAATGTCTTGGAAAGGTCACAATTTAACATGATGGAATCAGACCCAAATTAACAATGGTGTAGCCAGTATGTAAATGTGCAACTCTTGACAGTGGATGGTTCAGCCTTTGTCAAGTTACCTGCTCTGGGCAGAGAGTTCTTTGTAGGCAGCGTGCATACATAATGTGATGTTTGCCGGGAGGTCTCCTGAAGCGGCAATCTAGCTATGTCTGGCTTGCCTTTATTGTAATGGAATATTGCAGCAGTTAAGTGCCGAGCCTAGCTTCATGCTTTTCCGGGGGCCTCACAAACACGTAGAGAGGGGTGGCAGAAGAGAGCTGAATTATGATATCAAACTGATATCTAGGGGTATCTCCAAGGGGGCCTAAACTGCAGTGACAATTGCTTAAACTCTCGCTTATCAGTTTTGCGAAGGCTGGCTCCAAAAGTTTCAGACCCCATTCAAAGAGACTTCAGCTTGTAATATTAGAGCCATGGGCCATCCATTGAATCTGAATGGTGGGAAGTTTAGGAACAATAAAAGGAAACAGTTTTTACTTTGTTTTATTATATCCCACCTTTCTCCTGGCATAGGAACCAGGGCAGTTTGCAACAGATTAAAAGAAAGTTCGGCTAAAATTTCATTAATACAATGTTTGCAAAGCAAAATAATACAGAAAATAATTTTATTAAAACACTAAGTTAAAACAGTTAAAAGCACACTTAAAACACAGAAGAAAAGACAAAAGTATGCCACACTCCATTAGAAATCTTTTGTCCCGATGACATAAAAGCCAAAGGCCTGCCTAAACAAAGAGGTCTTTGCCTGAAGGTGGAAAGAAAACAGAGAAGGGGCCAACCTAACTTCCTGTGGAAGAGAGTTCCACAATCCCAGAGCAAACACTGAGAAGGGTTTTTCCTGTGTCCTCACCAAATGTCCCTGTAAGCTGTGCTCATATAGACAGATGCAGTCTTTCGGGTTGTCTGAAACCAATCCACTTCTAGCATTCATAGCCAGAACTTTGAATTCTGCCCAGAAATGGGCTAGGAGCCAGTGAAGCTATTTCAGCAAAAGTTCTGTGTTACCTGAAACCAGCCCTGATAGGCAGCCTGGCCTCAGCATTTTAGACCTTCTGATGTTTCTGAACAGTTTCCAAAGGCAGCCCCATGTAGAATGTGTCCAGTTATCTAAACTGTAAATCCCTGCTATAAGATATAGTACTGATGGGTGACCACTGGTACTACTTTAAAAGGAGATTAGATAACTTAGTGGAAGGTAGGGCTATCAGTGGCCACTAGTGAGAATGACTGATCTTTAAATTCCTTCATTAGTAAAAATGAGAAATGGAAGCAGTTTATGAACCGGATGGGGAACCATTGTGGGTCTGTGCTTTCCCATCCCTGAACTAAAGTAATGTTGCTTTCTTAGTTTTAAGTGTGCTGCTGACCAGATCATTGTCCTGCGTGTGTCCAGCAACAACTACCTGCCCTTCTGAGTGGGTTGGATATCAAGGCAAATGCTACTATTTCTCTGATGTTGAAGGGACCTGGAACTTCAGCAAAAGCAACTGCTCCTCTGATGATGCTTCCCTTGCAACAATTGACACTCAACAGGAAAAAGTGAGAGACACCTTTAGATTAGGCAGTATGGATTGTGTGTGTTTGTCTGTCTCAGGGATGTGCAACTTTAATTAGCATTCAAGAAATGTGCAAAAATGAACAGTTAAAAAAAGTCTCCTTGCTGGGTGAGTGTAACACTGTCTGTACATTCAATCTTTTTTTTTTTTTTTTTGGAGGGAACTTCTGGATTTTTTTTTAAATAAAAAGAAATACCCCTATGATTTTTACACCAAAAACTTTGCTTTGGTACAAAAACACTTTTTGTAGCAAAAACTGTCAGTTGCTGATTGTGTACAACTGTTTTTTTGACAAAAAAGTTCCAAGATGTGAAAAATGTCATAGAAGTTGACCATTTTCTCAGTGTGTGAAAGTGTGTTTGTGTGTGTGTCTATTTGTCTCCTTGATGTGTTGAAACACTATTGCTCATTGAGGACAAGGAAATTGGCAAGTGTTGTCTACACCTCTTCCCCTGCCCAATACAATTAGCAGTCAAATGAGATGAATAGATAATTCTTACTGTAGTGATCATGTACAGACAATACTGTTACTTGCCTATTTTCTCACATAGCACACTCTTTATTCACTTGAACATCCATATTCCCATACCTACTCTCACACACAGCAAAGTAACAAGCGTGCACACATCCATCCATCCATCCAACCACTTGTACAGCCTAATGAGCATTTATGTGGGGTAGGATTAAACTAACCTATCTAATATTATCATTGAATCATAGTGCTATTATTCCACTTTCAACATCCTGTGAAATTCTGTGGTTCTTTGTTTACTGAGGCCAAATTGCTTTCTAGCTAAACTGCAAACCCCAGGATTCCATAGGATGTTGAAAGTGGAATAATAACACTATTAACAGTGTAATGCAGAAAGGCCCATAGATTAGAACAATTAAGACTGAATCATCCTTCCGTTAAAGCTCTGTCTTCTAGTACATTCAGTACAGAGCAGGCAAGAAGGCCTCTTGTGAAATGAACCATGAAAGCATCTAAATCAACAGAATCTGGGTTGAAGAAAGGGAGGTAGTGGAATGCTGATGATCTGAAGAGGTGCTACAGTAGGTGAGATGAGGTGGACTGCAGCTACCCCACCCGGGAGTCTCTGTGTGTACACCTTGTGCTACAATATCATACCTCTCTCCTTTCTGTGTGCAGCTTGCACCCACCAGCTGGAAATTCTTAGCAGGCAAATGTTAGTTTCACAGGCTTACTATACATTGACCAGACACTTATTGGTGACATACATGCATATATGTTTCCTATAGAAAGAGGCCCTTATGGCTTGTGCAGAACTGCCTTCTGTGATTGCCAAGCACCCAAGGATCACTGCTGCTGCTGTTCATTAGTATTGTTGGGTAGCTCAGAGGAAGAAGTGGCTAGTTTGGTCTATGAGGCAAAGGGAAACAAGGATCCCCTCCCAGATGGAGTGTGTTCTCATTTTCCTTCCCATTACAGCTGAGATTAGCTGCTTCCTCTTCTGAGTCAGCCCCCAAGTAAAGAGCAGCAGCCCCTGGGCTTGGCAGCTGTTGGGGCAGAGGGGAGGTATGAAATTACATGGGCATCCTTGATGCAGGATCTTGGCCTGTGTCTTGTGGGGTGGGGAAGTAAAAAGAAAATCTTTCTCTGTTTTGCAGCACAGAGGGACTAAGGCCATTTCCACACAATGGCCATTTCCGCACTAGGCTTTTATAGCACTATGATTCCACTTGAAACATCCTATGGAATCCTGGGGTTTGCAGTTTCAGGAGGGGCCGGCCAGCGCCTCCCGAAACTGCAAACCCCAGGATTCCCTAGGATGTTTGAAGTGGAATTATAGCGCTATGAAAGTCTAGTGCGGAAATGGCTAATGTCGCTGTCCCGGGATGGGAACATGTTGCTGCCGGTCCACAAGTTGTGCTTTCACAAGACATGGTTGTGGTTCTGCTTCCCATGTATCCCCAGCCATCACATTCACAGGATATTCCATTACCAGAAAAAAATCCGGTAATGGCCCCCAATCACACGACATTCCTGTCTCCAGCAGCTGTGCAGAAAGGGAGGAAGTGTGATCTAGGTGCTTCCTTCCCCAGTGCAGTATGGGAAGTGGCCAGCTGCACTGCGGAAGGAAGGCACATATCACTCGCACTGTCCTTTTGCAGGCAGTTGGCCAGGTTCAGAGAGGAGTGTTCAAGTCACACTCCCATCCCGGCAGCAGCACTGCCAGGAATGCAATGGGATGAGAATGCAAAATGGTAAGGTGCAGAAAGGGCCTAAGTGAAATGCAAATAAGAAGGAGTCTGAATTCTGAGTGAATCATGTCCACAGAAGCTCAGGTGGATAACAACCTCTAAAACTCACAGTATGCAATAAAATGGGCTTTAATATAAATAAAGTTTTTATTTGTCTGAAGGTTTTCCTTATTGTTATTACAGGATTTTATCATGAGGTACATGGGCCCTACTGACCATTGGTTTGGGCTCTGGCGGGAGAAAGAGGATCAGCCGTGGAAGTGGGCAAATGGTTCACTTTTCAATAACTGGTGAGTGACATTCTTCCCTTTGACCCAGCAAAAGAGTAGGGATCTGGAAGTGGGGCGTGGATTATGACTTTGCTTCTGCTCTTCTCCGTGCCCATTTATGGTTGATTTGTTAAATTTATATTTGCATAGCTTGACATCCTTTCAGAAACAAGCTCAACAGAGGTTTAGTTAATATAAATGAAAGATAATATAGTTAGTCCAGTATGGGAGAACAACGGGCTATCTGCTCCTGTTAGGATTTTAGTTGTGCCTTCTCTTCCGGGTCTTCTGAACGGCTTCTGTTGAGTCTCTTAAGAGACTGTTAGCACTTCCAACCTGAGTCTTTAATATTGCTCTTATTCGTTCTTTTGCTTGGGACAAAAATCGAACTCCCAATGGCAAAAAGTAGTCAATTTTTCATAACAATTTTTATCCCATCCTTCTTCATCTGATGAAAAAAAAAACCCTGTTCATTGGAAGTAGCTGAAACTTGAGATGTTACAACTTGTAACAATGTCATAAACTGCCTAGGTCTAGCACTGTGTGAATTCTGTAGCAAAAATGTGACTACAGGCAATTAAAATGTCTGAGTGGATGACACTTAGCACAAGTCACTACCAGTGGTGTAGGGAGGGGGAGTTGAGGGGCGGGGTGCGCCCTGGGCAGCACTTTCTTGGGGGCAGTGCCACTCCTTGCCTGCCCCCTGTGCGCTGTAGCCCCTCCCCACCGCCCCTGCGCCTCCACCCCTGCCCCTGTCCTGCTTGGGCCAAGCTACGCCACTGGTCACTACCACACAAACCCTATGTCAATATCATAATAGTTCCATGTGTGCTAAGAACCAGGGTGAAGTGGGTAAAGACAACATAATTTATTTCCCAAAATGTGAATCAGAACACATACTTCTCTGCCTTTTACACGAACTGGAGTGAGAACATGCACTGCACTCCAGCGCTGAGTAGAGGTAGGATGCGGAAAGGGCCAGTGAATGGGAGATGGAGTGAGGAATACCTGCAGGCCTAAAAATTCCCCTCCCATTTCCTATAAGCAGGGAGCACTCTTGTAGTATTTGCTGTGTGATAATCTCATAATTTTAGGCCTTTTATTAGGAGATGAAGACGAGATAGACAAGTAAAGAAGAATGAATGATCTCCTCACAAAAGAGACCTTTGAAAGTATTGATAGGAGTGATTCTGGAGCTTTAAGGGGCGAAACAGATTGAAGAAGTCAAAAGTTTTGTTCGAGGTTAAGGGGGGAGCAGTAAGTATAGGCCATGTGCTTGAGATTTGAGAACATGAGGCAGAAGTTCATAAAAAGATGAGATGTGAGGAAGGATTTGGAGAATCTTTCCTCAGGGTGCTAATAAATGAGGGCATTGGAAAGATTATTTTTGAGAACCTTTTGATCTAGGATATAATTCATGAGAATTTATGCAATGACAAATTTTAAGGTACCCTGTGACTTAACTTCTTCAATACTATGGAATTAAAATTGGCTGTTTTGGTGCATATCATCAACAGGACATTTACTGTCTTCTTTGGCTTCTCCTTCCAGGTTTAAAATTGGAGCCAATGGACTTTGTGCCTACCTGGATGATGACTCAGCCAGATCAACATGGTGTGAGACAAAACGAAACTGGATATGTAGTAAACCTCTGAGCAATTTTTAAGACAAAAGAACAGCAACAACAACAACAAAATCTCCTTTGTTGCCAGCTGGAGCATATATTCTGATAATCAGCCATTTAAAATTCTGGAAAAATTTTTCTAAGCCTATATACTGGCCATATGGGTCTTTAAAAATTTCTTAAGTTGGATACTTTGTACTTGACAACAAAGAAGATTTTTTTCAGTAAATTATATAAAGAGATCATTGGATACTCCCAAGATAGAAATCAAGAAAAAAATTGCTTATGGGAGACCTGAACAGTGTTATAAACCCAGTTCTTGATAGAATTCTCAGAGAAAGAACAAAAGAAACCAAGGAAAATTACCCAAAAACTTCTTTACAACGATTGACAATCTAACATTGCTAGATGTCTGGAGATTTAAAAATCTTTAAAAAAGGATGGCTATACATTTTTTTTCTGACAGACATAAATCCATGTCAAGGATTAACTTATTCTTATTGCAGGGTACTAAGATGTCATGGTTTAATTATATTCAGTTAGAGCAGTGGGCAAGAAATTGGAAAAGTAATAATAAAGATTTTAGAGAATACAGTAGATTTGAACAAATGATTAAGCAAAGAGATGGTATGGAGGAAAATGAACTAATGAAGGGCACCACAAGTGAAATATATAAAATATTGTCAATATATGAAGATGAAGATGAATATCTCAGAAAAACATTGTAGGAAGAACTAGTACAAAAATAGATATTCAAGAATGGGGAAAGATTTGGAATCAGTGCCATTTAAAAAAATTATCCGTAAGGATAAAAGAGAATTATTATAAATTGGTCTGGAAATGGTACCTAACACTATTAAGATTAAACCATATAGATAAGAATTACTCAAAGGTCATGTTGGAGGAGTTGTCAAGAGACTGGCACATATATTCATATGTAGTAGAATTGTGAAGGTGTACAGAAATTTTGGCAAACTGTATTTAAAGAGATAAAAGAGATAACAGGAATTGACTTACAAATATGTCCGAGTATAGCGTTATTATATATATTTGATAAGGTTAATTGTACCCAGGCAATGCAGGATTTAATGACAAATTTATTAACTGCAGCAAGGTTATTTATATCAAGAAAATGGAAAATTCAAGAAGATTTTAAAATAAAGGATTGATATAAAGAAGTGTGGAAAATAGCGCTTAATAATAAGCTAACGTGTCAAATTAAAATAAAAAAAGGAATAATGAAAAGGAATGATTTTGAAGTCATATGGAAGATATTTGTGGAAGAGGTCCTAATAAAAGAGGGAGGTGTCACACCTCCACAAGAAGAATTACAATTTTGGAAAGTAGAATAAGCTCAGGGGAGCTCATACTTAGTGTTAGGGGTTACATTTAAGGTTACATTTAAGGTTATATTTCAGATTACATTTAAGATTACATTTAAGGTTAGGGTTAGTATTAACACATTTAGTAATAGGATCATATTCAGTAACAGCAGTAGGTTAAATAAAATTGAAAAAGATAGAGTTAAGAATGTAACAAAAATATATAAGCAATATGATATATAACGTGTGAAATAAGTATATGATGATAAAATGATCTGGAAAGAAATAATAATGTAAGCTTTTTTGTTGTAATTTTTTCTTTTTTGCTTTTATGTTAATGTTTTGTTTTGTGCCTTTTTCTTTATAATTAATAAAAAAATTTTTAAAAGATTGACATATTCTTGATTTCTAAGTCAATGCATACCTGCATAAAGAAGATGGATGTTCTTCCGAAATTAATGTCAGATCATAACCCCATTCAGTTACAATTAATCTCAAGAACAAAAGAAATGAGTTGGAGACTAAACAATGCATTACTTCAAAAAGAATATATTCAAAAAGCTAAAAAAATAATAAAGCTGTATTTTGATGAAAATATAACTGGAGAGACGTCAATGAAGTAAATCTGGGATGCTAGCAAAGTGATCCTTAGAGGACATTTTGTTAAGTGGTGCTTTGAATTAAAGAAGAAAAGAGCAGAAAGAACTCAAAAGATATTGGATAATATGATTAATAAAGAGAAGGAACTGAGAAAAGATCCCACAAATAAAGAAATTTTAAAGAAACTTAAATTACTCCAAAACCAGTTAAAAGAAATAAATCTTTCAGAAATAGAGAAAAAGATATTGCAAGCACACCAAAGACACTTTGAACATGCAAATAAGCCTAGCAAATCATTGGCCTACAAGTTAAGAAACGAAAAAGAGAAGAAATTAATCCCAGGAATCAAAAAAGACAAAAAAGTGCTTACTAATCAAAAGGCAATAAATCAGCTATAAATATTTCAAAGATTTATTTGACATGAAACCTTTATCTTCAAATGAATATAATTGGATGCATTTGTATTTTGACAAACAAACAAGATATCAAAAACATTTCTGAAGAATAGAAACTTATTTTAAACCATTCAATAACTATAACAAAAATAATGGAAGCTATTAGGACGTTGAAAACTGCTAAAGCCCCTGGACTAGACAGATTCTCCACAAGATTTTACAAAACATTCATAGATGAACTAATCCTCCTATTTCAAAAAACCTGTAAGGATATTTTGATCAAAGGGAAGCCAGAAACTTGGAATAAAGCTAATATAACATTAATTCCAAAGGAAGAGAAAAATCCTCTCGACATGAAAAACTACCAGCCAGTTTCTCTTTTGAATATTGATTATAAAATCTTTGCGGCAATATTGGCCAAACGATTAAGCCTTCCAGCTATAATACATGAGGATTAGAATGGCTTTTTACTGAAAAGACTACTAAAAAATAGCATCAGGACAGTACTAAATATAATTGAGCATTATGAAAAACTCAATGAAAAGAAACTTGCGATAGTTTTCCTTGTTGCTGAAAAGGCCTTTGATGTGCTCAAATGGACTTTCTTAAAGGAGTTGTTGTGGAGAATGGACTCTGGGAAAAATTTCACATCATATGTAGAAGCTATATACAAAGAACAAGAAGCTCAAATTTTAGCTGGGCCTCTTTCAAGAGTGTACTGTCATTGTATTCCTGCATGGCAGGGAGCTGAACCAGATAACCCCTGCATCTCTGGATTCCTTTCTACTCTGTGATTCTGTAGATAGTATTTGATCACCGAATACCCAGGCTCCTTACATGCCCCTCAATGGCATGATTTGCATAACTTAGCCCATGTTACGGGACCCTTTGACCTAGGCTGTGATGGACACTTGTCATCAAAAGTTCCATTAGTGATGACAAGATAACATAAAACTCACCCTCCATTTGTAGTGATTTAGCTCTACCTACCAAATTATGAAATAAGAGTCAGTGTGGTGCAGTGGTTTAAGTGTTGGACTATAACCGTGGAGACCAGGGTTCAATTCTCCACTCTTTCCCCACTCTTAATCTTTCCCCAAAGATTAAATGTGTTACCATATCCTACCACCTCTCCTATGAGATATGTGATTTTCATAAATTGGACTTATTAATAACAAGAGAACACAATCAGGTCATGCTGATTGGAGATGTGTTCAGGATCATGCTGACCTGAAACGTGTTCAGGATCATAAGTCCAGAGAGGATTATATGGAAAACCTAAATGCTATACCCAAATGCTAACCCCTTCAGTGCTTCAGGCTCTTTCACACTTTCAAATACAATGGAGAATGAATTACCCAGATGAAGCAATCACAGACCGTCCCTCAATCTTACCCTATGGAAATCTTCTCTATACCCCCTACCTGACCAAACATTAAGAGACTATTATTATTCCCATCAATGTTTTGTCATTCCAGGGTTAAAACAATCAGCCCATTCTGGACCCCTTTGTAAGTCCCGTGAGAAAGCCATTATGGCTTTGTCAATGCATCCCTTCAGGGTATGAAATAGGGAATAAAAACCCTAGCTTCAACCCCAGCAAATTGTAATACGTAGGTAGTATGTGGTATGTACTGCCCCAGCGTGTCTTTCTCTCGTGCTACTCTCAGATGCTATCTGAGGCCCTCCGCTTTGACCTCCTTCTTCAAGACTGGTAACTATCACCCTGTCTATCTCTAATTTCTCTCTACCCAACCTTTCACGTCTCAGTTTCTGATAGCCATGTATGGTTCTCAAGTGTGTCTGATTTCTCATTTTGTCAATTCAAATAAAATACTTTGATTAACAACTGCAGCCTGTCTACAATTACTACTGGCATACATTGGTGGAAAGATCCTGCCATTACCCTCCTCTCACAGGCCTCCTTTGAACTAAAATCCCGTCAAATTCTAAGGAGATGCTGGCATCATGGATGGACTCCAACGTCCCCACACCTCTTAGAGTAACATATGCACCACTTGGCACCTCAATCGCAGATCTGAAAATGGCATCAGATATATTGCAGCACAACTTTGTAGTAAGGAGACACCCCCACACACAGACATACATGATCCAACCTATTACAAGTGATTTTTTAAAAGAAAAGAACTCACATAAAGGGTGAGTATTTAAATCTCTCCAAACTGAACAATACTTAATACTATGACATTTGGTACTAGAAAAAGCAAGGGGGCAAAGAAATTCCTCAGAAGGACAACTCTGGCAATGAATCTCTGCAGCTCTGAAGCAGGACTTCCCCAACCAAGAGCAGCAGCATCCGTAGATCATGAATACAGATGGTTGTACAGTCATGTGGATGATGTCAAGAAGTCCTGCCACTGGGGTGGTGGGGAGAACACTCAGACTCTCTGGTACTCAGACTTTCTCAGACCACCCTGGTAGAATCCTTGGCAGAAAAAAGCACTCACACTGCATTTGCACTAATATCAATGACCAAGAAACCACTTGCTGGAGCTTACATAAGATGGACTGATTGTCTGTGTTTTCCCCATGATGACATACTAAGCAGAGCACAGAAAACTGACTTTTTGAACTGTAGCTCCCCTAATCTCCTAGCTACCCTGGCCAGCAGTGACCATGCTGGCTGGGGAATTCTGGGAGTTATGGTTTTAAAAAGTAACTTTTGAAGTTTGTATTGTGTTGGGACCACTAATAACAACCTAGAAAGCTCTGGTCCATAGAGATAAATCATTATTTACCTTGGAGATTCAGTGTTGAGTCCTTGATCTTTTTGTCTTGGCCTGAAATTAAAGTAGCATGGCTCAGCCTCTGGTTGGCAAGGAATTCGAGTTGGATGTGCTTCCCTTTTCATGATACTTTAAAAAAAAAAAAAAAGGAAGAGGAGAGCAGTGCTGTGAACATCCAACTCAGCTCTGCAAGAGAACCAGCTCTGACAGCCTATGGCAGACAAGTAAGAAGCACAGGAAAGGATCCTCTGACATTTTGACCAAACGCCAACACCTCTGCCGATGCATCTTGCCTACTCAGGGGCTGCCTTTATTGACAATAAAAAAAAAAAAGAGTTTCAATTTCACATCAGATCTACCTGGAGGAAAAACAATTCTATATCTAAATAGATGCTCATATTCATTCATTGTCATTCCCTCAAAAGAAGCTTCTTAGGCAACAAGGGCCTCTTAATGTTTCTCCCAAATAACTTCAGATAGTAAAATCATAGGAGGAAAGACCTTTCCTTTGGTAACATTACCCTGTAATTGTATGTGTGCATCTATATATCAAAACATGGGGGAAAGGATCATTAATTGGTTTGCTAAATGATTAATTTGCTAAATCTGCCCACCCACAACATGGCAGAACTCCAAAAAATTCTTGATTAGCACTGAGGATAGCCCCCAGAAGAAAGAAGATTCACACAGAAGAAATATATCATGTGTTCTTTGATGATTGTTTGTGGTTCTTCCTCCAGGCTTCCGGATTAAAAGAAAGAAAATGGTGAGACCTTGTGTGGAAGGAAGGAATACAATGGACATGCGTGGGATGATCTGTTCCCTCAAAAGAAGCTTCCTAGGCAACAAGGGCCTTTTCTAAATGTCAGGCTCTTTAGAGCTGCAGGCCAGTGTCTCCAGTACCACCACCTGTACAGAATACATTGGAGACTTTCTGGGTGAGTTGCAATGAACCCTCTTCTGCTTGTTTAGTCTGCTTATTGTTCACCGAGGGACACCAAATTACTATCAAAATTATACAAGTTGGGGAAATTAGTTCAGAGCACAAGTTGGCAAAACGAGAGGCAAGGTAACTTAGCGGAATCTTGTAACCCAGTGTTTATGGGGTCAGGCCAAGCCAAGATGCAGACCGGTTTGAAAATAATAAATGATCTTTATTAAAAACAGGCACACAATGTAAGCAACACAAGCACACAGATAACTAATGAAAATAAAGGTGTGAGGAAGATAGCGAGATTTTCAGAGGGATAGTTAGTTCGGGTGATATGAAACCTGTCCTGAAGTCCGGAAGAAAATGGAGAGCGAAGCTGGGGTTCGATGTATCTCAGCACGTGGAGCTGAAGGGAAGCTCTCCAAGCGAAGTGGCAGCAAGGCGGTCTGGAACTCGGGAGTGATCCAAGCAAGCGCTCAAAATCAGGGTTTTTTATAAGGAGAATTGTGACTGCAGACTAGGTCGGACTTTGGGAAAACAATAGATTTGGAACTGAAGACAAAGCCTCCGAAAGGTCGGAATTTGAATGATTGAATTATAGCCGAATTTATCAGTAGGGTAGCCAGTATGCAAACGCGGAGTACTTGAGCGTTGTATAGTCGGATCAGCAAGCTGCCAGCACGGGGCAGAGGATCTTTTGAGAGCTGCTTGCATACCTAATGGAGGTACTTGCCTTGAGGTCTCCTAAAGCGGCGAGTCGGCTGTTTTCTGGCCTGCCTGTGTTGTCTAGGAATATTACGGTGATTATTGACTGAGCCTGTATACGTGCTTGTCCGGGGCCTCACAAGCACATGGAAGGGATATGTGAAGCCGAATTAGTGATATCAAAAGATACCTTTTATATCCCCAAAGCTTGGGCTAGCCAGGGCAGTAACACCTCCTACTTCACTGTAAAGGATTTGATAAGGTTAGATCTATTAGTTTGGTGCCAAACATTCAGCTAGTTAATCACATGCCTTCCTCCAATATCTGCTTTGAAGTAAGTCAAATTGGATTCAATGAGGCTTAGTACAAGGTAGATGGGTGTAATTGCTGAAGTCAAGTTTTAATGTTTGGCTGGAGAGGACCAGTAAGGCTCAGCTGCCAGAGCAGGTATTTTAGACTGCTTTAATGATCACATATTCACTAATCTCAGAGCTACTTCAGTTCTTCCTTTCTGCAAACAATTCACGTGAAACTCAGACTGAGACACATGACAAAACAAATGAGCACAAATGCCACTGTATTTGATTAGCCTTAAATTTGAAGCTTATGCAATTTAAACAACCAAATAGTAAGGTAAGATGGGAGCAGAGAGTAGTGAGCTTCTGAGATACCTGGTCTTTTAAACTGGAGATCATAGAATCATAGACTTGGAAGAGAGCACAGGGGCCATCCAGTCCAACCCCCTTCTATGCAGGACAACATCAAAGCATTCCCAACAGATGGCCATCCAGCCTCTGCTTAAAAACCTCCAAAGAAGGAGACTCCACCACACTCCGAGGCAGCATATTCCACTGCCGGACAGCCCTGACCATCAGGAAGTTCTTTCTGAGGTTCAGGTGGAATCTCCTTTCCTGCAGCTTGAATCCACTGCTCCTTGTCCTAGTCTCTGGAGCAGCGTAAAACAAGCCTGCTCCCTCCTCGACATGACATCCGTTCAAATATTTAAACATAGCTATCATGTTCCCTCATAACCTTCTCTTCTGCAGACTAAACATACCCAGGTCTCTAAGCCATTCTTCATACGGCATGGCTTCCAAACCCTTCACCATTTTGGTTGCCCTCCTCTGGACACATTCCAGCTTCTTGATATCCTTCTTGAATTGAGGTGCCCAGAACTGGACACATTATTCCAGATGAGGTCTAATCAAAGCAGAATAGAGTGGTACCATTACCTTCCTTGATCTAGACACCATACTCCTATTGGTGTAACCAAGAATCGCGTTGGCTTTCTTGGCTACCACATCACACTGCTGACTCATGGTCAACTTGTGGTCCACCAAGACTCCTAGATCCCTTTTACATGTACTGCTATCCGGTCACGTGTCCCCCATCCTATAATTGTGCATTCTACTTCTTCTGCCTAAGTGTAGGACCTTACATTTCTCTCTGTTGAAATTCATTTTGTTAGCTTTGGCCCAGCTCTCCAATCTGTCAAGGTCTTTTTGAAATTTTATCCTGTCCTCTGGTGTATTAGCAACCCCTCCCAATTTGGTGTCATCTGCAGGTTTGATCAGCATGCCCTCTACTCCTTCATCCAAGTCATTGATGAAGATGTTGAATAGCAGTGGGCCCAGGACAGAACCCTGTGGCACCCCACTAGTCACTTCTCTCCAGGATGAAAAGCATCCATTAGTGAGCACCTTTTGGGTTCAATCGGTCAACCAATTACAAATCCACCTAACAGTAGCCCTGTCCAGCCTGCACTTTACTAGCTTCTTTGCAAGAATGTCATGGGGAACTTTGTCAAAGGCCTTACTGAAATCAAGATATGCTACGTCTACAGCATTCCCTTCATCTATCAAGCCTGTAACCCTATCATAAAAAAAGATAAGATTAGTCTGGCATGATTTATTTCTGAGAAATCCATCTTGACTTTTAGTGATTATGGCATTGCTTTCTAGACAAAACGAGTGAGATGTTGGTGACTGAGTCTGAGAACCTTTCAGACAAAGCATGTGCTTTATCTCCTGTCTCTGCAGGCTAATTTTCTTGACTGGAAGTTGGAAGGGAGGCAGAAAGGACACAATGATTCTGCTGTACAGCAAAATGTTCTGTTTGTGCTTTGAGGCACTCAGAGCCCTTCTGATTTAGAATTGTTCACCAATGACTGATTTTTAGTTGGTGACCTATTGTTGCACCTCAGTGAATTGGGACCCTCTAGTTAAAAGAAAAACATCACTTCTTACTAATTTTAACAAAATTAGTCACAAATTTAACAAAAAAGGTGTTGAAAGCTGAATGAATGCAGCTCATGTTGGTAAGCAATGGAATGAAGAGAAGAAAGATGCAGATGAGTGACAAAACAGGTTGTAGGATGAGATCCATTAGCTTTAACGAGTTAATTTGCAAAACTAACATTGCACACTCTGATAGAGCTGTATGTAAAAAATATATGCCCTAAGAATGTCTTTTATTCTCTACATCATCCCCTCTTAATATAACATTTGTCTTAGGCAGAGTGTTAAGGATACCAAGATCTGTCAGCGTTGCTTTCAGCCACCTGTGAATATTTTAAAATCCCAAGATCTTTTTCTCTTAAATAGACAATTAGTGAATTCTGGTAAACGCTTCAGAAATGAACTGAAACAAAATGTTCCTCATTTGCACTGACCAAATCCAACAGGAACAGTATTCCCAGCGTGGAAAGAGCCATCTTGTACCCACCTGAAATATAATAAATGTTAAAGATACCAAGTCTTAGGGGGAAACAAACAAAAAAAAGAGTCAGGGCAACCTTAATTGACCCTTAATATGGTAGAATGCACAGGGATTTAAAATCTTTGTATAGGTCATAACCAGGACTCTGAAGCATACCTAGAAACAGTTTGGCAACCAGTAATCTTGTTCATTTTTTATTTGGCTTAAAACTTCTTAGTCTTTAAGATGCTATAAGAATCTCCATTGTTGCATTTTTCTGCAACAGACTAATATAGCCCTCCACTCTCCAAAATAAAGCTGTGTCAAAAAGAGATTAGGTCACATGTTTTCTATAATCAGCCTTGGCCAATTTCTGGCTGCAGCGCTTGCTGTCTCTTCATGAACTTCATTGCTTAACATTAACAGCCGTCATCACCCTCTAATGCTCATATCCTTTGATTCATTATCTAAGTTCCCTTGAGTCCTGTTTTGGGAGAAAGGTGGGGTATAAATCAGATCATTAAATAATTAAAACCATCCTTCAGTGCTTCCAGATGGACAGCTGCTTCCTTTCTACTGAAAGACATTGCATACTTATTCTGCCATTGAGTGCATCCAGATGGTATAACCAGGGGTTACACCAGAATGTGGAATCAACCAGATGCCAATGCCTCTTTTTTCACCCAGTTTCATTATGTGGTGGGATTGGCAGCCAGGATTGTAAATCCTTGCTTGTTTCATTTTCAGATGGCAAAATGAGAAACTCTGGTGGTTGCTTTTTCCACCTTACTCACAAGATAGCAATACTTTTTTGACCAATCTTGAGAGAGTTTTTGCATTGACAAGAACAATTATTACACAATTTGAACAATTTGCTCTGCTTAACATTGGTATTTGTTGCCTTTACTTCCCCGCTCACCCCCACCCCACCCCACATCCCCGCAACCTGAGGGTTTTTAATCATTTAATCTCCCCAGCCTCTGAGTCTGGTAATCTTTTTCTTTCCATCTGCTGCAAAAGTTCTTAGTTGATACTCCTCAGACTTTGGAGGAGGAAAAGGACAGAAAGACTGCCAAGTATTAACTGTTAGCTCACACAGAGGCATATACTCAATGGTCTTGAAATGTGTGTAAGGCTTACCATGTGCCAAGTATCTGACCTTTAAAAAAATGCCAGTCTGGAAACCTGGCCTTCTATTTCTATATAGACCTAACATTCTAAGTTTGTGGTGCTGTGTGGATAAATGATACTATTAATACTTGTCCTGCCATAAACTTTTTACTTAACATGAAACCTGATGAAATATTCTGGAGAAGTCAAAAGTTTGTTCATTATTTTGTGACATTTGAGCTGATCGTAATGAAGATATCAACCAGCTGGTAGGTTTTTGAAGTCTTTATTTAAAGACCAGTCCAGCTTCCTTTGCTTAGATGACTCACTTTTTCTGTGGTTGCATAAGTTCAGGAAGAAACAATAACTGAGTACTCCAAACCAATGGCTTTCTGGTTAATGAGGGGTTCAACAGAGCCTGATGGAAAAAAGTAACCAGTAGGGGAATACTGTTGCAACAAGGTCCAACATTCTGAGGACCAAAAATCAGCAACCAGGGTTTTCTCCAGGAAAACTGCAAAGGATGGCAGTCCAGCCTCTGGCTTAGAAGATCTCCAGTGAAGGACTATCCATCCATTCTGTAGAGAAGAGGTTCCATTGCTGAACAGCTCTTCTTGTTAAGGTTTTGCAGGCAGGAAATTTTGCATGCTTCGAACCACAGCCAAAAAGTCCCTGTTGCTGGTACCCAATGACATAAGAGAAAAGTTAAGGCCTAGGCGCATTCATCTGGTAACGTATTTTATTGATTTTTATTTTTATTTTATATCTCACTTTTTCACAAATAGCACTCAATGTGGTTTCTAGATAAAAGAATTATAACTAAAATATACAGATTGAAATCATGTTGAGAAGTGACATTTTCATAAAGTGGACTTATGCCTGCAGGAATTAGAATTGGGCAATAGTGTAACATCCATGTCTAGCACAGAGCTACAATTTCAATCATTTCATGAAGTTTCAGTTATTTCCAGTTTTATAATGCATGGATGAAATGGTCAACTAGGGCTGTGAAAGTGTGATGTGACCATTTTTATCCCATTTTTTCCCAGCATAGCAGGCCAGGGCAGGTCCTGGGTATATGGAGGTTCCATTGGGCTCTGGAGGCCACATGCTGTCCATCTGTGCTATCAATACATAGAATCATAAAGTTGAAAGAAACCACAAGGGCCATCAAGTCCAAACCCTTGGCATGCAGGAATATCTAATCAAAGCACTCCTGACAGATGGCCATCCTCTGTTTAAAAACCTCCAAAGAAGGAGACTCCACCACACTCCTAGGCAGCATATTCCACAGTTGAACTGTTCTTAGAATCAGAAAGTTCTTTTCCTGTAGTTTGAAGCCATTGCCCTGTGCCCTAGTCTCTGGAGCAGCAGAAAACAAGCTTGCTCCATCCTCCATGTGACATGCTTTCAAATATTTAAACATGGTTATCATGTCGCCTCTTAACCTCCTTTTCTCCAGGCTAAATATAACCAGCTTCCTAAGCTGCTTCTCATAGGGAATGGTTTCCAGGACTTTTATTATTTTGGTCACCCTCCTCTGGACACATTCCAGCTTGTCAATATCCTTCTTTAACTGGGGTGCCCAGAGCTGGACACAATATTACAGGTGGGTTCTGACCAAAACAGGATAGAGTGGTACTATTACTTCCCTGGACCTAGACTCTGTACTATTGATGCAGCCTAGAATCCCACTGGCTTTTTTAAGCTGCCATGTCACACTGTTGACTCATGCTTAGCTTGCAGTCTACTACAATTCTTGCACATGTACTGTTGTCAAACCAGAAGTCACCCATCTTATATTTGTGCATTTTATTTTTGTTGCCTAAGGCCATTTCCACACTAGACTGTTATAGTGCTATTATTCCAATTTCAACATCCTATGAAATCCTGGGGTTTGCAGTTTAGCGAGGGGCCTTTGGGCAGTTGTGAATTTTTAACTGTTTTTTAATCTGTTATCCGCTTTGAGTCTCAAACTGGGAAAAGGTGAGAGGATGCAGTGGTTGACAGGATGGCCCCTGTGGTCTCTTCCAACTCTATGATTCTGTGATTCGATGATGATGATAGCATCTACTTTCCATCTACTTAACCAAGAGATTGCAGGATGCTGAGTGAAGCTGTCCTTATTCTTGGTTTGAGGTTTCTCTGACTCACTGGATGGTTTGAGGTTTCTCTAACTCACTGACAGGAGGGGTGGTATGATTCTGCTTCAGCCTGATGACCTCAGTTTGGCTCATGCATCTTAGATGCTGGGGCTGGTGGATAAGATACTGTGTCTAATTCCTGCGATCCTGAATATTGCATGTTACACTGTCGAGCATACTGTCCATCTGACTGGATTGGACACCAAGGAAAAATGCGGGACAGTGATAACATGTAGAACCATTTCAAAGCCACCCTGGAAGGTTTTGGGCTAAGAGGCAGTATATAAGAAATAAGCAAGGAAGCAAACAGGAAACTGGCATGTTGTACTAGTAGAAGATCCCAATAGAATTCCAGCCATAGTCCCTCTTGCACTTGAGTCCTGGGAAAGCAGGAGCTCATAGGATCCATGTGCATTGCTGGAATTCCTGAAGAAATGAGTTGGCCAGGAACTGCAAGAGCAGTGGTTAGAATATGTCAGAGCATATACAGGCTTAATGGTTTAGCAGAGCTATTTTGAAAAGGTCTTTGTGGTTTCTCCAGCCCACCACACAGTAGTTGTTATGGAACAAGATATGTGAAGTGGTGACAGGCCACAGTTTCAAATCTTTTGCAGCCTTTCCACTGCTGGTGGTACAGCAATGATTTATGACAACTGTGTCAAAGGAAACCATTACTTGGTAAGAAATACCACCATCTAAACTTGTGGTTATGGGAACAATTTATGTTCTTTATATATGAAATAAGTGAGGGATTGTGAAGGTGAACAAATTAATTATTTCTGGAAGATTTTTTTTTAAAGATTAAAAAAATTAACAAAATAATCTACTGATGGTTTTATATGAATCCACCCTAGGAAAGTTCTGGCACTAATCGGTATGATCAGGATGAATTTATTTCTACCTATAATGTAATACTGCAATTTTTTTAAAAAAAACACCATGTTTTGTGCAAGGAATGGTTATTTATCATCTCAGTTCAGTGCATTGGTCAGGACTGGTCCCAACATCACATTTTCTTATGCTGAAATGACTTCCTAATATGAACACAAAGGAATGTATATGTGAGCATACGGTCTCATTTCTCAGAAAATTCAGCAGGTAGGACATGATGGTAATCCATATGCCAGCTCAAAGGTTCATCTCCATGAAAGATATATGGCTAATAAATCTGGATTAAGCATCCCAGTTAATATAGTTTTAGATTTTGCAGATTCTTGAGCTGTATCCAGCCAAGATGTCAAGAAGATGACCATTTAATTCTTTGGGGGAAAGTAGAACTTTTGCTTAGCTCCTTCTTGTGTTTCAGAATAGATGTCATGGAACAGGAGGGAGGAAACTGTGCTTATTTGAATGATGAATTCAAACTCAACACCTCAAGATGCTCTCAGGAGGACCGCTGGATCTGCAGGAAAGTTGGAGTTTTTTTTTATGGCTGCCAGGGGTTACTCTCTAGCTCTTTTTGCTTAATGCCCCTTTATGGCTGTGCATTAAACTGTTACCATCAGCTAAAAGAGGAGGGGATGAAGGAAGAGTGACCACTCTTTTCTCATCCACTTTGCTTTTCAGGTGATGGTACATATGTGTGTGTGGTATGTGTGTATTTCCATACCAGAAAACTGTAGAGGCAAACTATGTAGCAGCGGGTAGAGACATAAGAAGAGGGCTGCTAACCCAGCCAAAGGCCTACCTTATCCAGGAGCCCGTTCTCATTACACAGAATGCTATATGCTAGTGTGTGTGCGTGTGCGTGTGCGTGTGCCTGTGTTAATTATATGCCACAGTAACATCCTATGACATGCTGGGGTTTGTAATTTTGGTGAGGCTCTAGATCTCTGTGGCTGAGAATTCTAAGTGGCCCAGGATGGCCGTACAAATCCTAGGATTCCATAGGATGTTGCCGTGGCAGCTAAACTGGAATCATAGTGCTATAATTGAGTAGTGTGAATAGGCCCCAGCATTCTGCTCCCTTAGTTGTTTTTGTTATTGTAATTTACATAGCAGCACCACAGTAGTCAACCAGACGATTACTACAAAGACCACAAGCAGGACATGAGTGGAATTAACATCATTCTGCTTGTGTTCCCCAGCATCTTTTACTGAGCTCTGACTGCTTCTGAGGAGAACATGTAGACATAGTAACTAGTTGTCATTCAATAGCCTTAATATCTGTGGGCTCCATGGACCAAGGCAAACAGGAAAGCCTTTGTTACATCTTGTGTAGTTGCATAGTTCAACAACACAACACATGGAAAAAATACTTCTTTTTCCTGGTCCTGAAATCCCTTACCACTCTGCTCCGTTAGATGGCCCTGGTTCTAGTACTTCGGTGAGAAAGAGAGAAAAACATCTCTGTATCGACTTTCTCTACACCAGTTATATTTGTTATACATCTCTATCATTTTTGGTATTAGCTATTTCTTTTTCTTTTCTATATAGTTATACAATAGCAATAGCATTTATTTCTATACCGCTTATCAACTGAGTGTTATCTAAGCGGTTTACAATATATTTTAGCTAATTGCCCCCAACAAGCTGGGTACTCATTTTACCAACCTGCGGAAGGATGGAAGGCTGAGTCAACCTTGGAGCTGGGCAGGATTGAACTCACAACCTTGTGGTTGCAGTACTAGCATTTAACCACTGCACCACCAGGGCTCTATAGCCCTGAATGTTGTAATCTTTTTAATACTGTAACCAGCTGTTCACAATAAGCACTGCCACACCCAATGAAGCCAACACTGCAGTTATTAAAAGGAAACTTTGGGGATAAAAAATCATCCACTCAAGAAAGACATACAAACAGAAAGACTACAGGAAATCACAACCTTTAGTCAAAAGCCTGAAGATAAAATGAGACATGTGATGAACCGGGGTGTGTGTGTATGTGCATGTGTGTGGCCAGCAGAGCAGCCTAGCAACAGAGGGTGATCGAACCTGACTGATTCTCTGATCGAAGAACCAGTTTCAGCCAGGGGAAAGACTATGGCCATTTCTGCAGGAGACTCTTATAGTGAAAGTGGAATCATCACACTATAAGAGTGTCCTGCAGAAATGTTCCATGTAGGGGAGTCAGCAGAACAGATAAATATCAGAAACAGGGAAATAAAAAGGGTTTCCTTCAGTGAGATTCAGAGACAGAGGGAGGTTGTCTGAGAATTCAGTTGATCTGCTCAAGAGTTTAAAGAGAAAAGATGGAGGATAGACCAAACTAATACTGGGTTAGGTCATAAGGTTTGACCTGTACTTGGTAAAATAAGTCTGTGAGTGGAAAGAAAGACAAAAGCCTGTGAACCTAGGAAAGTGTTTGCCTCTGAATATATGGAAGTTCTGTGCTGTTTGAAATTATTGATTTGCCCAATACCTTTTCCTTGTTTGCTGTTTTAAATAAACTCACATATTATTTTTATAAACTCCTGACCCAGTGGAATACTTTCCATTTGATTCAATCCATTTACCACACGCTACTGTAAGTTAGAAATTCCTTTTTGGGTATCCCTTAAAATGCTTTGCCCTCTATCCACAAAAGCTGTGGTTTTAGGGAAAGCAAGAGGTGTGATAAGTGAGGAGAGGGAGCCAGGGGTGTTAATAAATAAAATGGGTGCTGCTTCTCCAGGGAGGGAGAAAAGAAAGCAGGCCTGGTCTGTTCAAGCCCTGGCTGGCCCCAGATCTCCACAAGACCCACTCCCAGCCTCATCAACAATAGCCCACAGTAAAAATTCAAACTATATATATATATGTGTGTGTGTGTGTGTGTGTGTGTGTTTGTGTATTACTTTTAAGAAACATGCTCAAGTTCTATTTTCTCCTCTACCAAACTCCATAACAAATCAAGAGTGTGGCTGGGGAAAAAAGCATCTGTGGAGAGAATCTGAGAAGGAATGGTTGGTAAGGAAAGATTTGGTTCTCCTCACTCACACATCCCATTGGACCAAAAACAGACTTTCCTCAGACTGGTGCATTCCAGATGCTGCATTCCTATGGGCAGATTGGTTGAGGATGATGGGATCCATTGTCCAACATATCTGGATGGTATCAGGATGGGGAAAGGCTCATTGAAAACCTAGCCCATCCCCTTCTTATCCTATATATGACTGGGACAGAAGTATAATTATTAAACAAGTCTGCCACAGTCACAGCTATTTTGGTCCTAGAAAAGTTTGTGTGCATGCGTGTTGGGAGGGGCAGCTAATGGCTTTCATGTCAGTGGGGAGATAAATCCATCCCATGTTTTAATTCCAACTTTAAGGGGACTATCCCAAAGTGTTCAACTCAGATTCTTAATAGATTAAATGCCCTGATTAGCTGCTTGAGAGTTTGGACTAAAAGCAGGAGTGGATGGATTGACGCACTGGTATGAGAGCCACCAGCTTTCATTGTTTGTATGCTCATGTGTACTTACGTGTGCAGGCTGAGGAGCATGGCAGGGAGGAGTCAGGAAATAACCTTTTATTTTTTTTCTTCTGAGAATTGACATCATAGGAAGCAACCACGCAAGCAAAAAGCAAGCAAACAAGCAAAAAGCAAAGCCAGGACATTTCTCTCCCTCACCATTTGGCAAACTTAAAACCAGGTTTACAGTTTCTGCCAATAGCTTCCTGTCAATTGTCTTGCTCTATCTTGTGGAAAGTAAAAAGACAGGAAAAAAAAGCAGTGGCAAAGCACATGAAGGTTACACATGCAGAAGACAGTGGTGCTTGGCTTCCAGTAAAATCCCGTGAATAAGAAGTGGGGTGGCTGCAATGTAAAAGTCTAATCTGGAGCTTCATTCAGAGCTGAAGAGACTTGTGTGTGTTCGTCACACTATAACTGCAACACTAGGAGCAAAGTACAAAATGGAGCCAGTGGGAACCAAGCAGGAACCAAGTACAAAATGGTTGTTCAGAAAGGTGGACCTAGAACTGAGGAAAAGGGTGCCTTGGAACACAGAATCCACAGTTCCCAAGCCAGAAGAAAGGCAGCAAAGATATGAATAAATAAATACATGCACACATACAACTGTTTTCAGACACAACAATAATTCCTATAAGTAAGTCCAGTGGTGGCTGGTGGTTCCCATGTCCACAGCATGAGCATCAATCATCCAAGGGGTTCTGAACCCCACTCTCAAAATATGTTCAGCACTTTGGAGAATTCTTTTAAGGCTACCCAAAACCTGATGCAGATGCACTGTCCCACTGACATAAGAGCCACCATCTACCAATTCAACAGTCCTTTATGTTCAAATCTACTTCTCTTTTCCTCCCAAATTTTCTTGGATTCAACATCAAGCCAAAGGGGTGGGAGTGGATTTTTGTTGTTGGTAATGTTAACAACACTGCGAACCCAAAATCCTTCCTTGTCAACTGCAAATTACCTGGAGATCTGGCAGAAGATCCTTCTGCTTGCCCTCATGGGTGACTCTTCTGTTTGGGCAAGAAGGGCTGCTGCACATCTAACTGCAAGCACTCCACTTGACCAGCTAGGGGGTACAAGGGTACTTGGACCTGGCAAAGGAGGTTGAGTACCAAAATAGATGCAGTTGTCTTAACCCCTTAGCTTCCCCTGTGGTGACTCCACCCTTCACCCCACCAGCTTTGTGAGCTGTTGCTACAAGTGACAGCAACCCTACAACTATAGTTTAATTATTATGCCACATAATAGCTTAATCATTACACTATGAATCTTACAAGATCTCTTTAAATGATTTGGAGATGGTCTGGATAATCTTCTGGAGGTGTCTTCTAGCCCTATGATTCCTGTTTGGATCTATATTTTCAAAGACACAAGTTGTGTGTTGGGTGGGGCATGTGTGTGCACTTTAAAGTTGAACCATGGCATTCCCATGAATTTCATAGGGTTTTCTTAGGCAAGGAATACCCAGAGGTGATTTGTGCCAGTTCCTTCATCTGAAATATAGCCTACAGTACCTGGTATTCATTGGTGGTCTTCCATCCAAGTAGTAGCCAGGACTAACTCTGCTTAGCTTCCAAGATTAATGGAATCTGGGCCACACAGGGTATTTAGTCCCATCACCAGCAGTTTCTATCTCCACCAACTGCAGAGTTTTTTTTTATAAAGCTAAGGGACCTTACTCAAGACCATTGCTTCTTGGAATATTCATTTCCTTTACAACTACAAGGAGACTGCAAATAAATTCAGTTATTGGAGGACTTCCTGTGTCAGAGAGAGAGTGGGCTATAAGAGGAGTACAGATAAACCCAAAGTCAGTGGAAGATTTTCTGTGTTGGCAAGACAGTGAGCTAGATAGTCCTTCTAATTCAACATTACATGATTCTGTTTAAAATGAGGGGTTCAGAGGGTCTTGAAGGGGGCTCAAGAAGAACTCGTTGGACGTGAAGATACAGCAGATCAGAGGATCGCTGGATCGGGAAAACGGAGACGAGGGAAGAGCCGGAGAGAATCCACGTCCACGCTGGGCTGCCGATCGCAGACCGGCAGAAGGAACGCCGAAACCTTTTTAACAATTTGTGAGTAACAATGTAAAGAAGGAGAAGCAAACAAGGCTGACTCTTGTTAGGATTGGAAATTGACCTCACGTTTAATGGACTTTGCCAATAATCTAAGAAACATAAATAAGGTAAAAAGACGACTTTAATGGATTAAAATATCCATTGTGATTGGATTTATACACTTGAATCAATGGGATTGATAAGACATTGCTGAACTTGGTAACCAAACTTTAGGAACTGAGTTAAATGCACTTAAAAATTGCGAAGCAGCGAAACTCTTTTTTACTGGGAAAACATTTGATGAACTTGGCCTTCGATCTGTGTGGAATGTATAAAATAAAATAAAAGCAGCACGGAGAAAGACTAAGCAACGATTGCAGGGAGACGGTGAGAGACAGGAGAAGCGGGAGAGACTTCAAGCTATATTTAAGCCATTTCCTCACTAGCCTGTTATAGCGCGATGATTCCACTTTCAACATCCCCTGGAATCCTGGGGTTTGCAGTTTCGGGAGGGGCCGACTGGCCCCTCCCAAAACTGCAAACCCCAGGATTCCAGAGGATGTTGAAAGTAGAATCATCGCGCTATAACAGGCTAGTGCGGAAATGCCCTTAAACTCTATAAACTGCTTGTGGGGATAATCGCTTCTAGAGTAATATGGATTGCTCTTACATGAATTGACTAACAAACGGAACAGGACCTTACGGAATTTATTAAATACTTATTTAATTATAAATCAGATTTTGTTCCGTCTAGATTGACTTTGTTTAAAAACAGGAAGGAATACTTTGAAACGAGGGGAACAGACAGGAAACACCACAGAAGCGCTGATGAAGATCACGCAGCAGAGAGACACGACAGTAGGAGAAGAGAAATAAACTTTACTTGGATGAATAAGAGTAAAATTGAAAAGACGGGGTCTGTCTTAAATTAATGGTGACTAATATTTCTTAAATTAATTGTGCATATAGCATCGATTTTCTTACGTATAAAAGCATTAATTAAATTGCACAGTAAAATTTCAAAAGCATAGTTAAAATTGAAAGAATTGTCTGTAGCTGGGGAAAGGGAGAAGGGAGGTTAAACTCCAAGGTCTATCAAAGATTAGTGCTTTGTAAACTGACCTTGAGCGGAGATTAAAACATTATTAAGGGGACAAGGAAGAGAGTGGTAATTGAACTCCATCTAGTGGATAAAGGCGACATTACAAAAACAATATATATTTATAAAAAATAAGATTGCCTTATACATAAGACTATAGAGAAAAAGAACAACAATAGGAAAAAGAAATAGAATATATATAGAATTCATAGGACTGAGTAAGAGAAATTTGAAGAGACTGAGTTTATTTGAATTAATTGTGATTAATATTTCTTAAATTAATAGTGCATAAATTACTCTTAATACTATTGATTGTCTTATATACAATACAAATATCACTTTTTATTTTATAGATTGTCTTATATACAATATATACATTATTGTTTATATTATTGACTGTCTTATATACAATACATAGTGTATATATTACTGTTTGCCTTATCAGTAGTAATTAATTAATTATATACTGAATATTGATTGACATAAGATTGTTCTATATATAAGATTGCTCTATAAGATTGTTTTATATTATTCCATAAAAGATTGCAATACACATAGAGAAATATAAGCTGTTACATAAACTAATAGACTTTTTAGAACTGATAGATATATACACATAGAACAAATATAGAGTTCGAAAGTAACATAGAATAATTACTTAAAATTTAATTGAAATAAGTTCTGATAAACTAAAGAAAACTAAAAGAACAGAAAGAAGATGGCTACAAGGAAGAAAACTATAACATATACACAATCACAAATTGCCATAGAGAGACGACCATCACTGGAACAACCACCGCAGACTTCAGAGATTGGACTACAGATATTAGAAGAACGAAGAAACTTTAAACAGGAGATAAGACAGGAACTCAAAGACACAAGATCAGAGATTAAAACAGATATAAAAAAGGAATTGGAAGCATTCAACAAGAAAATCGACAAGATGAATAAAGAAATGAAGACTATACAATCGGAATTAAAAGACATGGATGAAAGAACAAAGAAAGCAGAAAGCGAGAGAAAAGAAATGATGGAAAACCAAAAAAGGCATGAGATGGAGATAGAAGCACATGAAATGAGGTACCGAGACAGGTGCCTTAAATTTAGAGGGATTGAAGAGAAAGCTGGAGAAAATATTTATGAAAGGTTAATTCCTGAGTTAGCGGCTTATATGGAAATGTCAGAAGAAATAATGGAAACTGAAATTGATTGGATATTTTGAATAAGCTCTAAATTAGCAAGAGAAAAGAACTGGCCAAGAGACACTATCATCTGTTTCACACGGACAAGACTAAAAGAGAAGTTATTGCAGATAAACTATGAAGAAAAATTCATGTTGGATGGAAAAGAAGTAAAAGTCTTCAAAGACGTGCCATTCCAAATATTAAAAACAAGACAGGATTACAAGAATTTAACAATATTCTTACAAAGACACAACATAAGATACAAATGGGAGAGAATTAAAGGGGTCTCCTTCACTTTTAACTCCAGAAGATATAAATGTATCACACCAGAACAGGCTAATGAAATCTTGGAGAAAATAAAAGAGACATTTGAGAATAAAAGAAAAGACACAAGAGAGGAGACAAGAGGAAAGAAAATACTTTAAGAGAAGGAGGATAAAGAGACTAGAGAAAAACAAGACAAAGTAGAAGGGGAAATAGATATTGAAGAAGAACAAGAAGAAGGTTCTGAACAAGAACAACTGAGCTTAGAGACAGAAGAGGAGTCAATAACAGAAGAAGAAGTTTAAGAAAATGAGCATTAAATATACTTTGTGGAATGTAAAACGCCTTAACTCTAATTATAAATGTAGACAGGTCTTCCATTATCTAGAAAAAACAAAGTCAGATGTTATATGCCTACAAGAGACGAAGATACGGGACAGGGATGCAAAATATCTAAAGAACTCCAAGCTAGGAAAATGTTATATCTCTGCCTACCAAAAGAAGAAAAGAGGAGTTGCAATATACATTAACTCAAAATACCCTACAGAAGAAATATTTCTGGATGAAAATGGACACTATATAGGAGTAAAAGTTCAGTTTCCAGAATCAATGACATTATTGGTGGGAATCTATGCCCCATTGGACAATAAAAGTTAATTCTATGAGAAAATTGGAGACTTATTGCAGAATTACGTTATAGAGACGCATCAAGAAAACATCCTAATAATGGGAGACATGAACGGGGTATTGGATCCTGAAAAGGATAGATCAATAAATAAAAATCATAAAAAGAAATCAGGCAAGCTACCAACTACTTTCTTTAGATTAATGGAAGACCTGCCGCTGATAGATATATGGAGACTCAAAAATGGAAAGGAAAGCGGCTTTACATGTTATTCTGACAGTCATCAAACAATGTCCAGAATTGATATGTTCTTAATTTCCAAGATATTACATTCAAAAGTGATAAATATAGAAATATTTCCCAGGATAATATCGGATCATAATCCAATTCAAATTAAACTAGGAATAAAAAAGAGAAACAATTACTCAAATTGGCAAATTAATGATATGTTACTGAGAAATGAAGAGTACTTGAAAAAAGCAAAAGAAGAATTGAAGAATTACTTTAAAATAACACAACAGAAGAAATTTCATCGAGAATAATATGGGACGCTGGGAAAGCGGTAATGAGAGGATTGTTTATAAAATGGAATACAGAAATGAGGAAGCAAAGACTGGAAAAGATGGAGAATTTAGAAACAGAAATCAAAAGAAAAAAGGAAGAACTAAGGAAAGACCCAGCAAACAAAAAAGTAAGAAAGGAGATTAAAAGACTGCAGGAAGAAATATGAGCTGAAAACGTACAAGAAATGGAAAAGAAATTAAGAATACTAAAACAGAAATATTTTGAAAAAGCAGATAAAACTGGGAAGTGGCTTGCATACAGATTAAGGAAGAAAAGAGAGAGAAATTTAATACTGCAAGTCAAGAAGGAGAACAAAGAGTTCTCAGATCAAGAGATAATACAGAGTGTCTTTAGAAAATATTATAAAGATCTATATAATAATGTGGTGAATATAAAATTGGAGAAAAAAATAAAAGAATATCTGGGAAGACAAAATGTTCCTACACTAACAGATGACCAAAAAAATAGCCTGAATACAAACATATCAATAATGAAAATCACTGAGGTGATCAAGAAATTAAAGACAGCAAAATCTCCAGGTCCAGATGGTTTCTCAGCACTATATTACAAAGAACTCTGGGAAGAACTAAGTATATCGATGCAAAAAATGTTCAATGAAATCGTGATAAAAGGGAAACCAGACTCATGGAATGAAGCGAACATAACATTAATATTAATATAACATTAATATTAAAAGAAGGGAAAGATCCAAAGGGAACCAAATAATTACCATCCAATTGCATTATTAAATATTGACTATAAAATATTTACAAACATAATCACAGAAAGAATGAAGAGAATATTACAAAAAATAATCCAAAATAAGACAGTATTCCTGCAAATAAATATTTTATACAATCTAAAATACGAACATGACTTGCTGATTATTAATGTGTATAATGATGATGTTTTATAAAAAATAAAATAAATAAAATGAGAGAGATTGATCTTGTATATTCACATTTTAAATGCCTGGGTTCAGTCTGTTAAAAAAAAAAAAAGCACACGTCTTCATTTCTCATACCATTTGAACCTTCTACTTCTCAAGTTATAAAATCTAGACTGATGATTGTATTGCCTGCAGATGTCACTAGTTGGATTCTTTCCAGAAAAAAAAGCGGGAATTGGAATCTGTGGCCATCCAGACACTGGAATACGTGAAGAAGGAGAAAAAAACATGTGAGGAGTACTATTTAAAATGTATATTAGTTGGGGTGGCTTATATATCTCTGATGTGGAAAGGTTAAATGTCTAGAAAGCAGGGGGTAGGAAGAACAGGAGGTGCTTTTTCCTCAGGATTGTCTAGGAGCTGTGTCCCTTCAGACTCCAGTTCCCGCCTTCCCTAACCACTGGCCATGCTTGCTCAGATTGATGGGAGAGGAGATGTTTACAGCAAGAGGGTTCCTGGCAATAGAATTTAAAGGCATCATTCTTACTTTTCCTTTTTGATAGATTTCTTGCAATTAGAAAAAAGATGAAAATAGCAGTGGGAAAATATGAGAGGATTATAATGAAGGGTGACATTAGCTGAGTCCCCTCCAAAATTATGTCAATAAGGCAGGGAAATAGCATGATGAAAGCCTAATTTGGAATCAGCCTCAACACTGCAGATGATAGGGCTTTGATACCACTTATACTGCCCTGGCTACATTCTATGGCATCTTGGAATTTTTAGCTTTGTGAAGTATTTACAGTTCTCAGCCAAAGAGCTCTTTCCCTTCTCAAACTACAAATCCCAGGAGTCCATAGAAAGTTGCAATGGCAGTTATATAGCTACGAAAACTTTAGAATTGTACAGTGAGAAATATATGGATTATTAAGTAGTATTTTAGTTTAAAATGTTGCAGGGAGCATTATTTTCTCCATCAGACACACCTAGTAATCTGGCCCAAATTACCCTTCTAGGCCACTGGTTCTCAACCTTTTGCCTTCAAGATATTTTGGACCTTTCCAAGAATCCCTGGCCACCGACCTTGCTGTTTCAGGAAGTTGAAGTACAAAACATTTGGAGGACTGAAGACTGAGAACCACTGATTTTAAGCCACAACCCCCTGTTGCATGAAGAAACCTTGTGCTCCTTTGACTTGCAAGTAGATCCTTTGTTTTGTCCCTGGCAAAACAATAGGGGATGGAAAGAATGGAATATCACTCCTTGATATGGTTTAATTGGTAATTATTAATCGAAATAAGATATAAATTGTGCACTGCTATGGAGGCATGACCAAGAAGGACTAACTGAACACATATAGGTCAGATAGGACCTCAGGGCATGGCCAGGTCATAATCAATAAACCAGCAGGGAAGCTCTGGTGATAATGAGCTAGCCAACATTTCTTCAATGATCATCCTTCAAAACAAAATAATAGGGCTGTTACCCCAAAATGTGGGTGACTCAGGGGTCTACCCATGATGCTAGTACCTCCACATGACAGAGGGGAATTAATTAGCTCAAAAATTAGGAGGCCTGTAAGACAAGCTCTGCCACCTATGTTTACTAGGTCCTTGCAGGAAAGAACCAGCCAGAGATTCAAAATGTGAAATAAAATGTAGTTTTATTGAAAGAAAATCACACAAGTGCGCAAAGATCCAAATACACATGCAAGACCTAACTGAAGGTAAAAGGAAGGAAAGTGTGGATAGGGACATTCAAAGTTAAGGCAATATTTACCAATCCAGAGAACAGCAAGGAAAGCAGTAACGTGGCTTAGGTAGGAAGTTAAGGACAATTCTCATTCGGGAATCAAACAGACAGCATGATGTTCAGGAAGCTAAGAGACTGCACTCAACTGCTCAAAACTGAGAGTCCTTATACCCAAAAAATATCCTACGCGTATGCATATGAATTGCTTTCCCAGTCAAGCGGACAATGGGAGTTGCAACACAAACAATGAAGTCCAGACAAAGTTAATGGTTTTAGTGTTTAGGTGACAAAAGAAAAATGACTGTCATAATTGCCCAGTATTGTGGAGAGGTTGGGAAGACAACAAGGGAAGATCCAGGCGTGCAGGATAAGGATTAAGATCATCACAGTTTGATGGGGATTTCCCCTTTCTGCTCTAAGATGTCTTTAGGTTAAAATATCTTTTGTGCCGTCAGGCTTTTATGACTGATGATTTTTAACACTGTACAGTGCTGTTTTTAAGCTTTGTATGTAATCTTTTAATGTATTTTAATATTTCTAATGCTTTAAATTTATAAATCATTTGTTTTTTTAAAAAAAATCTGTATACTTTTGTTAATGTTCTGTATTGTTTTTAATTTGTATTGTTTTAAATACGTTGTTACCTGCTTTGAATCCCATTAGCAGGAGAAAGATAGGACATTAATGAATGTCACAACAGCAACAATAACAACAAAAACAACAACTTGGGAAATCTAAACTTTGAGGTTGAGAGCTGGACACATAGCTGGATAATCCTTCCCCTGCTACAGAATTCAAACAGAGTGTGTCAAACTGTCTCATGCTGTAGGTGATAAATAAAGGAGTGCTTTTCAAAGAGGTAGGTTGATTGGCTAAGAAATATAAGGTCATGGATCTATTTTTGGATCCTACCCTGTTCACAATAGGGTTCCACTTCACCTTAAAAATAAGATTCACAGTTTGGGAGATATATTAGATCTAGATCTTACACTGGCCATGCAGATGACACAAAATACTTAGGCTAGTGCATGTGCTGCAACAAGAGAATCTCGCAAATAAAAATTCAGGGAGGATCATAGGACTTCCTCTAAGTATACCACCCACCATTTTAAGGCAGAATTTAAGTACCAACTATTGTTGCTCTACCTTAATTGTTAGCTTAGGCTGAAATAAGTACTTGATGATACCATCACACCAAATCATCTCAGCTGCACCAGCTAAAAAGAAGTGGGAGCTGGACAAAGCTGAGTGACTGTAGTTGTCCATGAAATGGCAGCTAACTGTTGATTGCCATGCCTTAAGGCAGTGGTTCTCAACCTTCCTAATGCTGCGACCCTTTAATACAGTTCCTCATGTTGTGGTGACCCTCAACCATAAAATTATTTATTTATTATTTACAATGCCTCCCCCCTGCCGGCAAAGGCCACCTCGCCGGCTAGGAATGGGGGGGGCGGGCAGGAGGGAAAGAGGAGCCGTGCGTCTCCCCCGGGAAAAAACTCGAGAACCCCCCCCCCGGCTCTGCTTCTGCTTCGCTCTCTTTTCAGCTGGGGGGGCAGTGTGAGAAAAGTTTCCAGAGTGTCGACCCTGACCGGGGGCGGGGGAGGAATCCCAGCGCCTTTGTCTTTTGCACCGGGCGCAGCTCACCCCCCCCGGAAAAGCGCCGCCTTGCGGGCCCCCAGCCCTTCTGCAGCACCCCCCTCCATGGCGAGTGGGACAGAGGCCATGGCGAGGAGGGGGCCTGCCCCCCGTGCTGCCACCGCCACCCCAAGCTGGCCTGTCAGATGGGAGGTTCTCCCGATATGGGAGAAGGGGAGCGATTTCAGTCCCTTCTGAACAGGGGGCAGGAGGACGTGAGCGCGTGGCTCGCACTTGCGTACCACCACCAAGGAGGAAATGGAGCCTAAGACCATCGGAAATACATATTTTCCGATGGTCTTAGATGACTCCTGTGAAAGGGTTGTTTGACTCCCAAAGGGGTCGCGAGCCACAGGTTGAGAACTGCTGCCCTAAGGAATGGAGTCTTTGACCAAAATACCTGTGAAGATAAAGCACTTATAAATGAAACATTCTGTTTAGCTTGGACATGCTGGAATTGAGGAACATACTGTTCCGTTCCTTTTAGGAGGACTCAAGGAGAAAATTTCTATCATATTATCCTGTGATTTTGTTTTTTTTAAAAAAAATTCCATGGGTATATGGGGAAAAAATTATTGAAAAATAATCAGCTTTAGATCATCTATGTTAACATTATTTGCTTTGTCTTTTCTTGTATGTCCTTAATATCTTGGGATTAATGTTCCTAAGATTTTATTGAGCACTGATTTTTAGTACTGTAGCATGTGTTGTGTAGGGACCTTTATATTCCTGTACATTGTTTCTTCTTGAATAAGTGTGTGGTGAGAAAACAGCCTTGTTGTTGCTTGTTTAGAGCCTTCTACACCACCTCTTTAATATTAAAGGTCTTACTGTAAGACTATGTAAATGCCACCCCTAGTCCACCTTAACAGCCAGCAGACAGATTGGGCAAGGGAGATCCCTATTCAGCTACCAATCAGAGTGCAAAGAAGATGATGTTTCTGGCTCCCTCCTACCAGTGAATGCAGAAGCAGGACCTCATCACAATTCCTTGTTGCAGCCTCATTTGCTGATGCGAGGGAGCTGGAAGTGTCATCCTCCTTGTACCTGATCAAGAGCTGAACAGGCCTCCTTCATGCAATTTGATTGCTGGCTGTTATGGTGGGCAGCAGGCTCAGACCACGAGACATTACTTAGTTATGTAAGTCACTCATGTAGAAGATCACTGGATATTTATGGGTGCCCTACTGTTACCCTGTTTACTGGGGTCCCGGGAGAGACACCTAAATAACCTTACAATTACACAAGATGGGAAAATTAGTCAAGAGCACTGGTTGGCGCTACGAGAGGCAGGGTAACGCAGCAGGATCTTGTAATCCAATGTTTACGGGGTCAGGCCAAGTCAAGAAGCAAACCGTGTTGGAAATAATGAATGATCTTTATTAAATACAGGCACACAATGTAAGCAACACACGCACACAGATAACTAAGGAAAATAAAGGTTTGAGTATGATAGCGGGATTTTCAGAGGGATAGTTGATTTGGGTGATATGAAACCTGTTCCTGAAGCCCAGAAAGAAGATAGAGAGCAATGCTGGGGTTCGATGTATCTCAGCACGTGGAGCTGAGGGGAAGCTCGCCAAGCAAAGCAGCAGCAAGGCGGTCTGGAACTCGGGAGCAATCCAAGGATGGTCTCAGAATCAGGGGTTTTTATAGAGGGAAATGTAACTGCAGGCTATGCCATACTTGGGGAAAACAATGCATTTCAGGCGTGGGACAAAGCTTTGGAAAGGTCAGAATTTAGCATGATTGAGTTAAGTCCAAATTGACAAAGAGGTAGACAGTATGCAAATGCTCAGTGCTTGGCAGCTGAGTATTCAGCTTGCCAGGATGCCTGCTCGGGGCTGGGAGTTGTGCATACATAATGAAGGTGTTTGCAGAGAGGTCTCCTAAAGCAAGGATCTGGCTAATTCTGGCCTGCCTGGGTGGAGAATGCTATGTTCAGCAATTAGTGGCCAAACCTAATTCTGTGCTTGTCCGGGGGCCTCACAAACATGTGGAGAAGGGTGGTGGAAGAGAGCCAAATTATTGATATCAAAATGATATCTGGAGGTATCCCCAAGGAGGCCTAAACTGCAGTAACACTACTGAATACCTATTTATGATCTGGATTGAAAATGTTCCCTATTGGTTCTATTTCTCCTGCCTCCTCTTACTCTCATCCTCTTCGTCTCACTGTAAGACTTGAAGAGAATGACTTGAAGGGACATAACACTACAACCTAAGCATGGAGATTTTATTCCTCATTTCCTGAAAAAAAAGATGGTTCTCTTTTTGCTGTTCTCCCTTCATCCAGAAAGTCTGGTAAAAAAATGCCCAATGAAGAACTTTGGTTCAGCCCGTTACCACTTAGATCAAAAGCTTCTGCCTCACAAAAACACGTGGTCACAGTACTGCAGGCTTCAGTAATAATTTTTGTGTCCATTCAGCATCCCACAGCTGTTTGCTTTCCCCAGTAAACATGCCCAGGATCCAAAATAGGTTTGTATGTTAAGAAAAACCCATTTATGTTAAGATAAATGGGTTCATAAATAATTTTCCTCAAAATAGCCTGGAGCTGAAGAGATGTTCTTCCGAGGTCATCCAGAGAGACCAAAGGATGTCATTCCAGTAATGGATTTCTGGTGCTGTCCTTAGTACTCTTTCCTCCCAACCCCACCCACCAAAGAATACTCCCCCAGTCTCAGGTTTTGCCACCTCATTTTCTATTTTTTCTAACTTTTTTGTTCTCTTGAGAAAAGACCCTTTCCCTTCCCCCAAATCAATATCTTTCACACAAATACCTACAAAAGCAACAAACTACTCACACCGTGTATGTGCCACACCTGATTGTACAATCAAGCTCTGAGTGTGATCAGAAACCAAGCATGATGTGGGAGATCTATATGATAAAAACCCCTTGACCTCTGTTTTGCTTTGCTTTCCTTGAAAGAAGCTGTGAGGGAGGCAAGTCAGAAAGAGAATATAGTCTTTTCCCCACGCTACTTCCCTAAATTATCCCCATGCCCTTTAACAAAAATTTCTATTAACCAAAGAGAGGAGCAAAGTTAGACATAATATAGGTATCTGCCATTTTCATCATCTGTAGCTAATAGCAGCTATGTGGGGAGAGACTTTAAAACCATTGGGTGGCTTCCCTGTCAGCAGGCTGGTGAATCTGCTCCAGGTTTTAGTCCGTATTCTAAAGGAGGAATCCAAGGTGCTCAGCACAGTCTCCAAAATATGCTCAGCACCTTGAATGACTCCTTTAAAGTTTGGATTAAAATTTGGCACAGACCCACAACTCGACTGGCAATGAAACCACTCTTTGCTACTACTCAGACTAAGAAAACGAAATATTTACTTCCCCTTTTTCTTCAAATCAGGCTCAAGCCAGATTGTTTTCCTCCCGATAATCCAGGGGTGCCTGCTGATGGGGCTTCTATTTTGCGGGTGCCTCAACTCACTTACCAAACTTTGCTTTTGCTCCAGGTGACATCATCTTCCATTTATCCCTCTGCCTGGTTTTCCCACCACTTCTTTTATCCTTTCTTCCTTTCTCCAGTATAATAAGGAAGAAAAGATAGACTAGCCATAGGGTTAAAGCTCTTTTAAGCAGCCAAGAGCTAATCACAGACCTCCTGAGCCACCTCTTATTTGGCCTTTGGAGAGGCTTCTGAAAGTTTGGCTTCATTTAATTTTTGAGTCAGATCTAATGTCGGAAGCCAGGATTTCAAGTATCGTTATGAATAATAAAGGAGAGATACCTTGTTGCATTCCTTTTTTCTATTTTAAAAGGTCTTGTTAATTTGCCATTAATGATGAGTTGAGCAGTTTGGTTTTTATAGATCTCACCAATCCAATTAAGAAAATTTTGACTACAATCAATTCTGTGCAACACTTCCAACATAAAGTCCCAATTAACATTATCAAAAGCTTTTTCAAAATCTATGAAGATCAGGGCTAATTTCTGTTCATTGTGTTTTTCAAAATGTCCAATCATATTTATTACAGATCTAATGTTATTTCTTAACAGCCTGCCTTACACTTTTTCATGTTGAAATTCATTTTGTTAATTTTGGCCCAGCTGTCTAATCTGTTAAGATCGGTTTGTATTCTGATCCTGTCCTCCAGTGTGTTAGTTAAGCCTCCTAATTTGATGTCATCTGCACATTTGATAAGGATAAGGGCATCCTTATCTTTATTCCTTCATCCAAATGATTGATAAAGATGTTGAATAGCACTGGGCCCAGGAGAGAAACCCTGTGGCAGCCACTAATCACTTCTCTCCAGGATGAAGAGGAGCCATTGGTGAGCACCTATTGTGTTCAGCCAGTCAATCAGTTAAAAATCCATCAAACAGTTGCATTGTCTAGCCCAGATTTCATAAGGTTGTTTCCAAAAATATTGTTGGGACCTTGTTAAATGCCTTGCTGAAGTCAAGATATGCTACATCCACATCATTCCCTTAATCTACTTGCTGAGCTGGGAATTTGCACACAGTCTTTTTCTCTTGCCTGGAGCTTCTCCCTCCCTGGACACCTGGAGGTGAGTCATGAAACTGGAGATGCAGGGCCAGCTGCTGGGAGCTGGCAACTCTATTGGTTAGTAGGATCCAATTACATTAAAGTTACATTATTTTGTTCAGTTTATTCCCATAGCCCCAGGGAACATACTCTTCCTCCAAATTGATCCCATATAAAGGGTTTCAAGCAATAAAGTTACTCTGTATGTTAAACTTGGAAACAACTTGAAGGCATGCAACAACAAAAGCAATACATTGCTGGAATCAGGTGTGAGAGAATTACAATGTTCAGATGACATGATGAAGATCAGGTTGGAATGGGAGGGGGTCTTTTTTTACACCAAGGTATTCCAATTATTGACATTTTTCCTTTCTCTTCTGAGCTCAAAATGTCTTGGGGATCAGAGAAGCATCTGCCTTTGTCCCTTTAGCTAGGCACAGAATAATTACATGATCCACCGAGGGCTTGGAGGACACCTACCAGATTCAGCAGAAAGTGTCATGGGTCTACCATAAGCCTGGGACATAGCCAGATGCTTTTTTTGACCCTCTCACACTCTCTGTCAGCCACAGAGTGACCATTTTTGGGGACTGTTAGAGCAAAAACTGGATTCTGAGGTTGGTGACCAAGAAGATGTAGTGGAGGTCTGCTTATGGAACCCTTACACTGTACTGAGCAGTGTAGGGATCTTGGACAGTTTTCCCTTAAATCTCAGGCTTCTATTTCTTCATTAATTTTTGGTTTTGTTTTGTTTTGTTTGAATTCCCTTACTTGTGACAGAGTTCTGAAAAACCATGCAAGTATGTAGGTTAAGAATTTTCAGAATCTTAAACAGATGGCAGCTGTGTTGCTTTTTGTTAATGCTTTTTAAAGCACAAAATTTGATGTGTGGTTTTGTGCTCCATAAGACTTTCCATCCTAGGGTTTTTGAGAGACTTGTTTGCCTGTGCAGGACCAAGTGGGGGCCAGTTACGTGGCTGTTCTGGCCATGCCAATGCCATTCAGGAAAGCGGAGCGGAGGCTTAATGTTCATTCAAAGGATGGAGGACTTGGGTACAAATGTATATGCTCAAGGGAAGCTAGAACCATACAAATCAAGGAAACTCCTGGGTGGTGATGTGAATAGCGCTAGGGGTTTTTATGCTAAATTTTAGATAAAGGCCCCTAGAAGGATAGTGTCAGTGTCATAATCTACATGGGAGAGAACATAAAGAGGACATGCGGTAGAGTCTCTTCCTTGGAGGCTTTTAAGCAGAGCCTGGATGAACATCTGTCGGGAGTGCCTTGATGTGGGTTCCTGCATGGTAGGGGGTTGGACTAGATGGCCCCTGGGGTCTTTTCCAACTCTGTGATTCTATGATTCTATGTGAACACATAAAGAAAAAAGGGAATGAATAAGGAGAGCATGAGAGGTTGGTCATGAATGTGTAGCAGCCCTAATTCTGTGGAGGTTGTTGTACTCTAGCTCCCATCATCTCTCACCATTAGGTTTCCCAGGCCAGGACTATTCCAGGCCCTGAGATTTCACAGCCAAAACTTGAGACCTAACGAGGAAGCCTTGTAAAGCAGGTCCTGGTGATGTAATTAAGTAGGATACCTTAAGAATTAACTGCAGTTTACAAAATATGCCATTCAAATTAAATGAAAGCCCATCACTAACAACACTCTTTCCAAGGAAGTACTCTTGTCCTGAGAGTCCTCCCCTTTCCCCTGAGGACTATGTGAGAAAAGGCCTAGGCCCTGAGGCCTGGCAACCCTACCAACTATTGGCCATGCTGAAATGAGCAAATTGGAGAGGAAATGAAGAGCACCTGCAGGCCTACAGATTCGCTTACCCTTTTCCTATAAGCAAGGAACACTCTTATTTCTTGTGCAATAATCTCATAATTTTAGGCCTTTTATCAAGAGAAGGAGGGAAATAGAAAACAAGTGAAGACGAATGAATGACCTCACAAAAGGTACCTTTGGAAGCATTGATTGGAGTGCTTCTGGAGACAGACTGAAGGAGTCAAGAGTTTTGCTGGAAGACAGAGCAGCAGCAGCAACATAAGCCAAGATTTGGGAAGATAGAATCATAGAGTTGGAAGAGACCACAGGAGCCATCCAGTCCAACCCCCTGCCATGTAGGAACCATCATCCATCAAAGCATATCAAAGCACTCGCAACAGATGCCCATCCAGCCTCTGCTTAAAAACCTCCAAGGAAGGAGACTCCACCACACTCTGAGGAAGCATATTCCACTGCTGGACAGCTCTGACTGTCAGGAAGTTCTTCTGGCATTTAAATGGAATCTCTTTTCCTGCAGTTTGCTTCTTGTCCTAGTTTCTGGAGCAGCAGAAAACAAGCCCTCTCCTTCCTCTGCGTGGCATCCCTTCAAATATTTAAACATGGCTATCATGTCCCCTCTTAACCTTCTCTTCTGTAGACTAAACATCCCCAGCTCTCTAAGATGGTCCTCGTAGGGCATGGCTTCCAGACCCCTCACCATTTTGGTGAAGGTAGTAGACTGTAGAAAGATGAGATCTAAGAAAGAATTTGGAGAATCCTTCCTCAATGTGCTAATAAATAGGGAGAGGATTACAGAGACTGTTTTTTAGAACTTTATCTGATGTAGGATATAACTCATGAGATGCTATGACAAATTTGGAGGTGCCCAGTGACTTCTTCAGTATTATAGAATTGGAATTGACTAGTTTGGTGGGTATCATCAACAGGACATTTACAGAACCCTTTGGGTTCTCTTTCCAGATTTAAAATTGGAGCCAATGGACCTTGTGCCTACCTGGATGATGATTCAGCCAGATTGACATGGTGTTGGACAAAACAAAACTGGATATGTAGTAAATCTCTGAGCAGTTCTTAAGACAAAAGAACAGCAACAAAATCAGGGCCTCTCCAGCATGCCTGATGAACAACGAATCCCATCCTCTTCTACTGAGCCATTGTATAGGGGCCTTCCCTGTGTGCTTCTTATGCATTGCCCTCCCCTTAGAAGCTAATTGGTCCTGACATTGGCTTCATTTCAGCATTAAGTTAAACACTTGGATTTTTATGAAAGCCTTTGGGGATTGAGAGTGGATGGGATAGAAATATTTTAACCAGCTAAAGTAGTCAATCTCTTGGTATTATTCAAAGCTATTTGCATTCTTTGGCTGAGATCCCACAAATCTACTGGCAGAAGGTAGTGCTCCACCACTGTGGTTTTTGCATGACTCCCATTTCCACTGCTCCAGCATAGTGGCAGTTTGTTAGCATCAGTGCCCCCTCCTAGTGAATGAATGCTGAAGGAAGGTGGGGGTGCCTAGGAAGATCTGGTTGCAGTTGTGTAGCTGAGAGAAAGGAGTAGTGCCTTCCCAAATCTCCTGTGAGTCAGTAAATATATACTTCAGCTAATCAAGCAGGTGCATTCCTGGGCATTCCTACTTTAACAGACAATTTGGTAGCAGAGGCAAAAATAACATGAAAAGAAAAGTCAGAGGTTCCTACACTCCAAAAAAGGAAGGGCCAGTCCAACAGGTTTCAGCAAATATTTAGTGTATGCAAAATGAAACAACCAGGTCACATAAGCTGTACATAAGTAAACAAAACCATTTTGAGCCCTCCAGAGACTATCTGAAGGCTTTTTCCAAAACATGTTCAGGATCACTTTTTCTTTCACCAGGCCCCACCTTTTAAGATTCTCATTCTATGGCCAAACCTTCAGATTTTTTTTTTTAAATCATGCTAGGAAAAGCTGGTAAGCCAAACTGCTCTCTCTCTCTCCGTTTTGCTGTTCATGTAAGCTCAGTAAGGGATTCTGGAGGTAGCTGCTGTTTATGTTGTCTGTTGTTGGCAGTGACACAGAGTAGAATTGGCCGGAGTACAATTCCCTTCCTTCCCAGCTCAAGCTTTATTTATTGCACTGTTTACTGCTGACACACTGCTGCAACCAGACAACAAAAATCTGTATTTCTCTATAGTTTTGATGGTTGTAGTTTTGTTAGGTATTTTTTTTACTTTGTCCTGTATTTGTTGTTGTTGTGTTACCCTGATCTCTAGGGGTCCCAAGAGGGGCGTCCAAATAACCAAACAACAACAACAACTTTGGGGAAAATTAGCTGGAGCACTCACTAAAGCTAGCGAGAGGCAGGGTAACTTAGCAGGATCTTGCAACCCAGCGTCTACAGGGTCAGGTCAGTCAAGCAGTCAGACGGTTTAAAATAGCAAAAAATGATGTTTTATTTAATACAGACAAATATCAAAGACACCACAATCACACAGCTAACTAAAGAAATGGAAATAGGGATTTTTCACAGGGAAATGGAGAGGTATGAGGATAGAGTTTGTTGGGGTGTAGGGAAGAAACTCAGTGTGGTTCGCTGAGGGGAGCTCGCCAGACAAAGTGGCAGCAAGGTGGTCTGGAACTCGGGAGCGATTCGAGGATGGTCTCGGAATCGGGGGTTTTTATAGAGTGAATTGTGACTGCAGGCCATATCTTACTCGGTGAGAACAATGCGATTTAAGAGCGGGACAAAGCTTTGGAAAGGTCAGAATTTAGCATGATTGAATCAGAGCCGAATTAACAATAGTGTAGCCAGCATGCAAATGCAGAGTGCTTAGTACAGCTTTGTCAGGTTGCCTGCTTAGGGCCAGGAGCCTTTGTTAGTATCGCGAATAAGCAACGAGGTGTTTGCCGGAGAGGTCCCTGAAGCAACAAACCGGCTCTGTCTGGCCTGCCTGGGTGGAGAATGGAATGTCCAGCAATTATTGGCCGTGCTTGTTTACATGCTTGTCCGGAGGCCTCGTAAACACGTGGCGCGGGGTGGCAGAGGAAAGCCGAATGGTTTGACATCAAAAGAGATATCGTGTGCTATCTCCAGGCAGGCCTGAACCGCAGTAACAGTTATCATTGTTTTATGTATTGTTTTGTAAGTCTTGTTGTTGCTTTGTTTGTTTCCTTGTTCAATTTGAAAAAAAAACCCTATATTTCTCCAGCCCTCCTTCACCATTTTCCCTGGGATGCTGCAGCTAAAAATCTGTCAGCTAGACAGAGGAAGATGAGAAAGAAGCCTGGGCTGGGTGGGCATTAAAAGCTTTCAGAAAAAAAGAGCTAAGTGAAATATGTCTATAGATGTACATTAGTATATGCTGGAGGTCCTCAAGAGTGCAGAAGTGCAGCAGGTAACCCCTGTCCTTCCCTGGAGATCAGCCCAAAACATTCCTGGAAGGGGCTGGAACTCTACTCATGGTTTTTATTGCTATGATTTCTGGCCAGTTTCTGGCTGATGGGCAAGAGGGGTTGGGGATGGTTTGTGGCTGTGCCCTTAATGTGACTACTGTTCCTGTTTCGATAGTTTGGAGAGTGTTTTTAATGCAAAACATTTTTAAAAAATAGTGGGGTTGATCTGGAAGTTTTGTGGATTTCAGGGGGCTTGGGGGCCACAAAAAAGGGGTTAGGGTCAGATGCAGCCCCAGGGCACATGTTCCTCATCCCCTCCCCACCTACCACCCCTCAGAGTAATGACTGACATCAGAGAACTCTTGTTACTGTCAGTGTTATCTTCAACCTTGCTATAACTTAAGCCCATTAGATTTGGTCCTCCTCTCTAGAGCAGCAGAGAACAAGTGTTTGTATGATTTGTATTTTTGTATATTTAATAACATTAAACGTGCTAAATATGTTTTTTTTAAAAGCTTACCAGATCAGGGACCAATCTGCACAAGGGTTTTTACCACCACCACCTGTCTTTGAAATGCCTGGCTCACTTCCCCAGGACACAATGTGTTCCCATGCTCTCAGGCTTATGGTATTTCTGCCCTTGTAGTCCAGCACCTATAGGATGGCTAGTCTTCTTATAAATTCTATGCTGCACACATTTTGATGTGGGCCACCACTGCAGTATTGTAACATATTCTCTGTTTCTTCCACACTATGCCTTTATAGCACTATTATTCCACTCTTAATAGCCAAGATTCCATCCTGTGGAATCCTGGGATTTGGAGTTTAGGGAGAAGTACTTAGAAGTCTCACATAGAGATCTCTACTGCCTCACAAAAATACTAGCTCCAGCATCCCATAGAATGCAGCCATGAAATCATAGCACTATCTTTGTGCAGTGTAAAAGAGACCTGTGGCTTCTACCCACAGAAACATTTTGGCAACCTTCACTCCTTTAGTTTTCACATTCTCTTAGATGGCAGTGCATCTCAAAGTAGCAAAATCGGGTTCTTATTCCCAATTACTGCCTGTCCTTGTTAAGAGAACATCACTGGCAACTTATAATCAGAATCCTATTGGCAGACTATACCAGCAGCTGCACTTTTTCCAAGTTCATGCTGCAGTGGTGAGGAAGATAACTGTGTATCCCTGCAAGGTGGATATTGATATATCAACACCCCTTTTTTCTTTTTAGTGTACCTACAACATCCATCTTGCAGATGCACACAACAGCCAGTCCACTGGGTGCATTTTTGGACTTTTTGTTTCTTCCTCTGTTTTTTAATTTTTGTATTATATTGCTTTTATCTGATCATCCGATTCCCCCACCCAGTCTGTTTTTGAAGTGCCACAACCTAAAATGAACCAACTGGTAAGCTGATGGCTGTGAAATGTTCCAAGATTAAGCGTTGATTTAAGGTGTAATCCTTCACTTAAAATCTGCCAAGTGAGAGAGACCATAGGATTTGGCAAGAGCTCTACTATGCTGCCAGTCTACAAAATATCTAACCACAGCAATACATATACAAGTAGAAAACCTCAGGCTTCTTTTTAATTTTTTTTCTCCCAAAATCATGTTAAGGAAAACAAGAGGGAACAAACAAGGCCCTCAAAATAGAAAAAAATGGAAGCACAGCAATGAAATAATCTATCCATCAACAAATAGTGACCAGATATACAGTTAAATGTCCATACAAAGTTGGCTTCCAGCCATCATAGTTTCATATGGTAAAAGAGTTGTTAATGTGATATTCTTGGCCCATTGAATAGCAGGATGTGGCCATCTGTCTTTTTAATGCCACAGGATGAATCCTTTAATTACCAAAATGGCTTGAAGAAAACCTCAAGCATGCCAATGGAACACTCTCCACTGTTAGCTCTCTCAGGTCCCCTGTGTTCTATGAAGGGGAAGACCTCTCTGGTTTAAAGCAAGACCCTACATTAAATACATAACATCCAGGTACATGATCTTTTTCTTTTCTTTTATCTATAAGGAGTGAGGTCTGTCCAGGTAAGAGGAAGGTTGAATTTTTCTTTTCCTCATACACTTGGACAAGTCCCCAAATTTTTAGCCCTTTTGCTAGCCTGAGGAAAATTTAGTTGGGAAACAAACAAGTGTAAGCTACTTAAAGTGCTGATCCTTTGAGAAAACAGTGAGGGTGATGGCGATTGATTGGATGGGTTGTGCTGGTTGTGCATCAGTGATAGATAACATTGTACAAAAGAGCTGGCTCACCCTTGAAGACATTAAGCTAATGGTCCAAGAATCATTCCCCCGCACTGGCTCAGCCATGCCCTCCACACCTTCAAGCCATGAGGTCTTAACTTCAGATATAAATCTGTGACCTACTGAATGAAAAATATCAGCTGCTCTCCATGCCTAGGACTCCTATAGCTCAGGGGTTCCCCCTAGCATCTATGACTGTGTTTTGAAGCTGACAGAGTTAGAAAGACAAACATGCTACGACATTGTGCAGAATCGTGGCCCCTGAAATGACTACAACCTGGAGCTCATGCTTTTTAGCGATGCTGTGCAGAAAGGGCCTAAGAAAAGCTGATCTAAATAGTAAATATGAAACAAGTGCTTCTAAAACTCACTGGGAGAGCCACAGTTGGCTGCAGTGGTCTCAAGTGTACACTAGATGTCACAGCTGGATATATTAACAACGCATGAAATGCTGTTGATACTAATCTGCTAGTTAACTCTCCACTTTTTGCTAATTCCTATCTTTCTATATTCCCTGTTATTTCTTCCTCAATAACACACCTTGCAGTTTCTTTTCATCTTTCAGAATATGGTCTCTTGCTTCCTTTTCCTCATTAATATAAATCAAAATGGCTTCTCTTCCAACCCTATTTTAAGATAGCCCAATTTTCCAAATGGGTAGGGTGACTGGTTTGTTGCAGCAAAATAACAAAGAGTCTTGTGGTTCAGCATCTTTGTTACTGGCATGTTTTATTTCACATGAGCTCTTGGGAACAGCAGTGGACAAAGTAGACTGCAGTCCACAAATAAAGCTTGTTAGTGTTCAAGGCAGTGTGCCACAAGACTCCTTGTTGTTTTAGCCTAACTTCTGACATAGTCTTCTCTTATTTTGCTTCCCATGTTAAAAGTCTGTCAATGATAAAGTAAATCTAGCTGTCTCTTCTGCACAATTGATTGATGGGATTTTTATCTTTTAAGGCCATCCTCCGCCCTCCGTCACAGATACAAAACCCTGCCTAGTGGATTGGGTTTGAGAACTGTCCCTACAAAATACATTCTCCATTTTGAATACAGCACATAACAGGCAGTAAAAGTATAGTCAAAGAGCAAATTTTTGGAGAGTTGAAGATCACAGCTACAGAAGTTCACGACTATGAGCTAGGGCACCTCAAAATATAAGACAACTGTTGGTGGAAGAAGGGAGCACTGTTTGTAAATAGATTTAAAATTCATAATGCAAAGAACTCAGAACAATATAAAGGTACTCCATGGGACTGTGCCAGTGATAGGTTGATATTAATTTATTTTACTTATATCCAGCTCTATTCCACGGGTTCAGAGCATTTAACAGCATTTTTAATGTTAAGGAAATCAGATGGTTTAACGTCCACATAAAAATGCACTGTGAAAAAACAATTGTGTTTTCAAGCACCGATAAGGTAAACTGAACTTTACATAGCCAATAAAAGAGTTCTTCAAACATGTGTGATTTGTAAGCAATCACCTGCTCAATGCCTATTTGTTAAAAAGATATCACAAATTGTGCTGGTCGCAAAGCTGTCTCAGATTTAATGGTAGGAATTCTAAACTGAGGATAATTAGTTCTGCTGGGGTGCTTCCAGACAAGACTTCTACTGTTCATATTGTCTCATTCACTGATATTTATCTTAAATTTGAAGCCCTCCCATTTTCCCCTTTGCTTCTTCCATTTACTTCTCATCAGAGAAAACCTGTTAAGGAAAAAAAGATGGAATACCAGCACCATGCACTTTAACCATGAGTTGCAAAATCCACCATGCCTAGTGCCCAGCTTTCTCACCTTAATGGAGTTTCTCTGATAAAAGGAAAATAGAAACAGCACTGTGCAAACACAGCATGGTAACCAGTGGAACAGCACAGCATCTGGACTGCCTGTAAAGTTCTATGAATGAGAGTGCTTCCACAACAGAAACTTTGTCTAAAAATACTTGTGTTTACTCTGGAACATCGTAACAGGAGGGATGAATGATTTCAGCCCAAGAGCACCAGACAATGGCGAGAGGATCGAAAATGAAGTGTCCACTTCCAGAAAACTACGTGGCTCTTAAGGCAATCTCAATTTATATTTGGTAGCTTTTAATGCCATCTACCTTCCACAGAGTGTAAAGTGACCTTCTCCATTGTTATGCTTCCTACTGCCCTATGGGTTGGGGTAGGCTGAATGATAGTGACTGACCAAGGTCATCCCAGAACTTCACAACCAAGGAGGAATTTGAAGTGGTTAAATGCCAGTACTGCAAGCCACAAGGTTGTGAGTTCGATCCTGCCGGGCTCCAAGGTTGACTCAGCCTTCCATTCTTCTGCAGGTCGGTAAAATGAGTACCCAGCTTGTTGGGGGCATGTATAGAAATACATGCTATTTGTAAGTTGTTCGCCACCTCGAACCATATGGAGAGGCGGGATATAAATAAATCAATAATAATAATAATAACCACCACCACAACCCCAGGTCTTTCCACAATACTTTGCTATAGTGCTGCTATTATTATTAATATTCACTTTCAACCAACTGTGGAATTCTGGGGTTTGTAGTTGACTGAGGCCCAAGAGCTCTCTGTCTGAGAATTCTAAATGGCCCTCCCTAAACTACAAATCCCAGACCTCCATAGGATGTTGAAAGTGGAATGATAGCGCTATAACAGTGTAGTGTGGAAAGAACCTCCCATTAGCACTCCCATAATAGTAGTGATGATGATGATGATGATAATGATGCAGTAATTGAGGGAACAGAGGCATTCAAGGCATGAACTTGGCAGTCTTGTTTCATTAAGGGAACGAAGAAAGAAGACGCTTTCCCCCATGTCCATTATACCTGGAAAGAAAAGCAAGGAGACAATAGGAAGCCCAGTGGGGTCGACCATAAAACTGCGGTCCGATACACATTTACTGAGCAGAAAACCCCATTTTGCCTCCAGCTAATCCTGCACAGGACTGGGCTATTTGAAGCCTGTCCCATCCCGCCCTAGGCACGCTTCCTGTGGGACAGCAGTGGGGACCCTTTGCTATTGTGGGACCGCAGCTTCCACCAGCCACAACTGGGCTGTAACCCAGGGGCATCCGCAGGGCGACGGGTTTCCCCACTAGCCCTGTTAGCGGGAGGAGCAAACCTCCTCCATTTTAAGGGGGCATTTACACCCGAGCAACATTCAGGGTCCGAGACCGGACTGAGATTCACGTCTAAGCCTCGTTTCCCCAAGGCGGCCTCTCGCAGGAGAGCCCGGGAAGCCAACAGCCCAGCCCTCAGAGGCCAAAGGAAGGCGCCCGCCCCGCCGGCCGGCCGCCAGCCCAACGGCAGAAAGGGAAAATGGCGCCACTTAACAAACCCATCACTCACCTTCCACAGGCTGGAGTGCGTCACGTGAATGACGGGCTGCCATTGGGCAGGAAGAGAGGTTCTCGCTGATTGGCCGAAGCCGTTGGCGGAAGTTCCGCCCTATTGTTTCCCTCTCGGTGGATTCGGCGCATGGGCTGCAGAGGAAGGCTCAGGTGAGGGAGCGGGGGCCGTGTTCATGTTAGGACGGGAGAGCGGGTGGCTGGCTTCTCTGGCAAGAATCATTTCCGCACTGGCCTGTTATAGCGCGATGATTCCACTTTCAACCTCCTCTGGAATCCTGGGGTTTGCAGTTTCGGGAGGGGCCGGCTGGCCCCTCCCGAAACTGCAAACCCCAGGATTCCAGAGGAGGTTGAAAGTGGAATCATCGCGCTATAACAGGCCAGTGCGGAAATAGCCAAGGTGTGTAACTGTCTGAGAGGCTGCGCTGGTCCCGTTGGGCCCTTTTTAGGCTGGTTCAGAGCTGGGAAGATTTACTGCTAAGCAGTGAGTGCGCTGGGTCGGGGATTTTGGGAGCTGTAATCCAAAAAAGTAACTTTTCCGGGCTTGTGAGAAGGAAAATTGTATTGACCTCGTGGTGAGAAGACTTGAGCCGTCTTTGATTTTTTTTTTCCTCCTACGTAATTTTGAACATTTCTAAAAGTCAGGTTTGGGATCTTAGTAAACGTTTCACTTCAAAATTCTCCCTCTGTTCTCAGCGTCTTAATACCAAGTATTTTGTGGAATTAGGAGTCTTGATGAATTTTTATAATGGGGGTGGTGGTAGTAGTAGTAATAATAATAATACTAATAATACGACATTTCATACGACATTTCGTTGTTGGTCAAAGAGGGTCAAAGTACCCAGCTCTGTAAATATCTGAAATTTCTACACAAATTCCTAAGTATTATAATCTTCAAGCAGGTGATTTACGTCCCTGCCAGAGTATGCTTGAGTATTATAATACTTCAGAGTCTGTATGGAAATTTCATCTTTATTTAATTTTTAATATTCTTTAATATTAGAGATATTAATACTCGTTAATACTCTTTAATATTTAGAATCATAGAAATTCAGAGTTGGAAGAGACCCCAGGGGCCATCCAGTCCAACCCCTGCCATGCAGGAACACCCTCAAAAGCACTCCCGACAGACGGCCATCCAGCCTCTGCTTAAAAACCTCCAAGGAAGGAGCCTCCACCACACTCCGAGGCAGCAGATTCCACTGCCGGACAGCCCTGACTGTCAGGAAGTTCTTCCTGAGGTTCAGGTGGACTCTCCTTTCCTGCAGCTTGAATCCATTGCTCCTTGTCCTGGTCTCTGGAGCAGCAGAAAACAAGCCCCCTCCTTCCTCTACGTGGCATCCCTTCAAATATTTAAACATAGCTATCACGTTCCCTCTTAACCTCCTCTTCTGCAGTCTAAACATACCCAGCTCTCTAAGTCTATCCTCATTGGGCATGGCTTCCACGCCTCTCACCGTTTTGGTCGCCCTCCTCTGGACTTGCGACCAAAATGGTGAGAGGTCTGGAAGCCAGTTTAAATATTTAAAGAGTGATCACTCCATCAGTGATGTAGACTCAAGTGAATTGACTCGGACTCAAGTCAGACTTAAGTCACTTTAGTGATTTGGCTCGGGCTTGATTTGGTAAAAGTTACACACTGACTCCCCTTGATTGGAGACTTGTGTATTTTTAGTGACTGACTTGCTGCCCTTGGTTCAGTAGTACAACACATTCATCCAGAAACCTTATAACTTGCTAGTCACATGATGATGTGTCTCAAGCCCAAAGTGTGGGCACATTTCTCATACGGAACAGCAAATGGGCTGGGCAACGGACTTGAGGTGGGGTTGAGGTCTGCTCAGCAGCCTGTCCATGCTACATATAGAGGGAGCTTTCTAAAACTTTTCCTAAGAGCAGAAGGTAAGACTTGTGGCCATAGCGCAGGGTGGGTATCTCAGAAGGGATCTGAAAATGTGTTGGACAATGGGTTTGAGGAGGAAGGAGCCTTCCTTCTAAAGATTTTGGAGCTGCAGTAATGGAGAGTAAGAAGTATCCTATTCCCCTCTTCTGAAAAAGCCTCAGCTTTGAAATGGGAAGTAAGAAAGATCCTATTCCCTATTTCTGAAGCTGCAGATGGCAAAATCACAAATCTGGAGGGCCAGCTCTACTTACCTTGTTAAAACTGACTTCATTCAACTCTGTCCAAAAATTCTGGAATATAAGTTGGGATATAAAGTTGGCTCCCAGACTTGAGACTTGTCTTGAAAGTATCTCCAAGGGCTTGAGACTTGAAGGTAGAGAATTGAGATTTGACTTGAGATTTGGAGTAAGGACTTAAATACATCACTGGCCTCCATATTTGTTATGGACTTGTCATTTTATAAGAACTTTGAAAACATGGGGTTCTGTTATGTTCCATATTGCAGATGGAGCTGAGGCTGGGAGAGAAAAAGAATAGCTTGCCAAAAGATACCTAGTGGACATCTGGTTAATGATAACAGCAAGGCTCAGACCAGGGACTTCCCAATTTATAGCTCAGTTTCTTAAACCTGCCATTAGAGCTATGAAAATTAGACTCTGTTGCTCACATATGCCTGTGTTAGTCACTTATGGACAAAAGAAAAGAACTTTTTGTAGAGTTTATTAGCATAAGAAGCTGATTTGTATCAGTTCAGACTATTTGTCTGTTTAATCCAGTGTTTTATACTCTAGCTGGCAATACATTTTCAGGGTTGTATTTTATCTTTTGTATCCACTTCTAACTGATCCCTTAACTTAAGACACCAACGAATGACATGAAACACTAGTTAACTTTGCTTCCTGTCCCATCCCCAATGGTCCGTCCCACACAAATGATTCTTACTTGGCATGGACAGCCTCACAAGTGGCTGTTTACATGTCTGAGGTGCCATACTCAGAGACTTGAACTTCCAGGGGAATACAGTCCATCTTCCATATGCACAAATTCTGTATCCACTGATTCAACCAACCTCAGCTTGAAAATATTTTTTTTTAAAATCCAAAAAGCAAACTTTGATTTTGTGATTTCATTTAAGGGACACCATTTTACTACACCATTGTATATAATGGGACTTGAGCATCCATGAATTTTGGTATTGCTGGGGATCCTGGAACCAAACTCTAGCAGATTCCAGAGATGCACTGTATTAGTTTATGCTTTGAGATCTATAATTTGCTTGGCCAGTAAAGTGGTCAGATAGTTTGAGACCTTGAAACTTGAAGTAAAACCTCTCCCAATATGTGTCTGACTGAGGTCTGTAGGAGGGTCATCTTCTGTGTCCCATCAGTGGAGTCACTGCACTGTTTAAAGTCATGGGAAACAACTTTCTTAGTTGTGGGATCCTAGTTGTAGAATGCTCTCCTTTGAAGATCTGATTGGTGCCAACAATGGCTTCATTTTAGCAGCAAATAAAAACATGGCTGTTCATTAATGCCTGTGGGGCCTGACTTAGCTTTTCTAAGTTAAATGTATATGTACATGGTTTTGAACTATTTTTACCTTTTAAACTCTTGAAACTTATTAAGTTTAATGTGTTTTTGGTCTGTCTACATAATTTTTAATGTTTCAAATTATTTTAAACTGCTTAAATCAATTGTACTTGTATGCTGCCCTGAGATCTTGTGATATAGGCTCGGGTATCAACATTTTAACAAAGAATAAGTACATGCATTTAATAAGTAAATACTGTAGAGGGAATGACAATTGACCTTTGATGTTATTAGACATCATAGCTGCAGTCTGTTGTATGTATTTTTCTAAACAGAGGTAATATTTGAATATAGTTGCAGTTCATGATTTAGAATTGATTATCTGTCTTGACGATTTGTTTTCCCTTCTAGAATTTGGCTAAGATGGTTGAATTTGGTGATGAAAGTAAAGGCTTCAAGCCTAGTTCCTATGAAAGAATAGTTCTCAAGAATGCTTCTGAATATCATTATCTGAAGATCCATCTGTAAGTTCAAATTCCAAAGTTTCATATTCCTTCCCACCTGTGAAGGTTTTTGTGTAGCACGTGGTGTTTATGATATGTGAGAATTACTAATAAGTCTTATAACAAAAATGAATTTTAGGGAGTTCCAAGACGGTGACATTAGCCTGAATGCTGTCGAGTTCAAGCAGCTCATCATCTCTGCTCTGAAACGTTTACATGGTGAGGTACGTTGTTGCTGTCTCTGGGGCTGAATGCCTGTTACTGTGAGATGATAAGCTGTGAATTCTTCCCTAGTTATGATTTAACTGTATGAGGAGGGGGAATCATGTGACCCTCCTAGTGTTCAGAGAGGTATTCATTAAGACTTGTTAGGGTTTTTCCTTTCCAGTGTCTCTTCACCATTTTCTTTGTATATCCTGCTTGTATGAACTTGGACTGAAATGTATTTGAAAAAAATTTAATTCTTTTCTGCTTGTCTTGATCTAAATACCAAGTGTGTAAAGAAGTCTGTACACTAGGTAGGACCTTTAAATGGTGAAATAAAACTTTTGTTATTAGGAGAGTTTTCTTTACACTTGTGTTAGACAATTTAATAGTAACAGAGACACATTACCTTTTAGGTTGGAGCAGCTTTGCCAGTTGATGTGCTAACATATGAAGAAAAAAACTTGTCTGCAATACTTCGAGTACCTAATAGGTAAGAAATGTTGATTATGCATTCTTGGCAAGCTCTGCCAGGTAAAACCAAGACTCTCTAATAACTGAAATGAATATAATTGTTTTATATTTAACTAAAATCTCAGAAGCTTGTATGCATTTATGTAGTATTAATGCCACTTGACTGTATGAGTGTCACCTAATAGCCTTGTTAGGTGCACGGCTCTTCTTTCACAAATTGTTTTTCTCTGTTGCTGTTTCCAAGTTAATGGCTGGAAAAATATTTCAGATTCCAAGGAGCCAGGCTCAGGCTCACTTTGTTAACAATACGCAAACAGGTTCCAAGACCGTACTCATACTTCTGAAAACCAGAACTTTTCTGGTATTTTTCCAAACCTATGCAAAGGCATGCCTTATAAAGTAAGAGAGGTGTTTGAAAAGAGGTTGTCACATTAGGGCAGTGTTAATTGTGAAGCCTTAATAATCAGACTTGCTCCATTTTTTCTGATGGAGTACCATAACATATGTATTGGCCAATTCTAGCAATGTAGGCTTATATCTCTTAGTCTGATTGAATGAGGCTATAAGATTAATAAAGTGGGGCCCTTGGTATCTGCTAGGGTTTGGTTCCAGGACCCCACATGGACGCCAAGGCCATTTCCACACTAAATTGTTATAGTGCCATTATTCTACTTTCAAACTCCTGTGGAATTCTGGGGTTTGTAGTTTAATGAGGCCAAGGAGCTCTCTGGCTGAGAATTCTAAATGCCCCTCTCTAAACTGCAAACTCCAGGATTCCATAGGATCTTGAAAGTGGAATAATATCACTGTAACAGTGTAGTGCAGAAATGGCCCGAAATTCATGGATGCTCAAGTCCCATTATGCACAATGGTATAATAGAATGGCATCCCTTATATAAAGGGGCAAAATCAAAGTTTGCTTTCTGGATTTTTTTTCTTTTCATTTGGAATATTTTCAAACTGTGGTCGGTTGAATCCATGGATATAGTATCTGTGGATATGGAGGACTGACTGTAATCTTTATTTTTTATTTGTCATATTGCTTCTTGTTTTACTGGATTATCTCCTTGTAATTTTCAATAATATATTTAATTCTAATACTTGTACAGTGGCCTGGTAAAGCTGTGGAGTGCTCTGACACTGCTCGGTTCCTATCAGAACAGAAATTGTGCTTTCAGGGTAATACAGGTAAGCTTTAAGAAAATACTCAGTTAATTTGGCCTAGATTACAAAAACATCTAGCAGTGCAGTTCTATGCATGTTTGCTCAGATATAAGTCCCAGTGATTTCAGAAGGGTAAACTCCAAAATAAGCCAGTATGGGATTGCAGCCTAAAAACAGAAGGAGGTATCTGTGTGATACCTATTTGCTTCAGAGTTTGTTCAGTATTTGTTTGTGGCTAGTTTTGTTTATGCGTAAATTTTATTTGGGAGATCTATTTCCAACATCTGTTGGGAGTGGCCAAAAATAATTTACAGCCAATAACACAATGTGCAAATAAAAATTTTAAAGTAAAGATAACATTTTGAGAAATATAGCGTTTTTTAGTAAAATTAACATTTTCAGATATATATTATAGATTTTTCATAATGAAATAATTGGTAAATAATGGTTTTATATCTTTTGTCTGATATTAATAGTCCCAGATAGCTGTAGTTGGCTTTCTGGGCGGACTAATTGATATACTGTTCTATCTGTGGTTCTCATCTAGTAGTACAAATATCATCCGTAGGACGCAGGAGCACTCTAGGCATGATGCACGAAGTTCATAACTATTTCTAACCATTTCCTCTTCCTTAATCCTTGTGTCACCCTACAAGTGTAACATGCTGTCTCCTACTGACCTTACCCACCAGAGGTTATCCATTTGTGACCTTTTGACATGCTGGTGGCAGCTTTGAATGCGCAGTGTTTCTTCTAATCTCCTGTCCACCAGTGAGTGTCACTGATATCCTCCCAGGGATTACCCATTATGCTCCTGTCCCTGTTTTTATGGTAAATATAATAACACAATGTCTGTAAACATAAACATTCCAAACTTACTGGAAGGATTAGGCTTTTCATTTCTATTATGGTGGAACCCAGGTTCTTTGATGGGGTGATTGTTGAGACAAAAAATGAGACTTTGATTTGGGTCATGCATTAATGCTGATTCATTTGCATTCTGCTCCATACAGTTTGGTTAATTACATTTCATTGTCTCCACTACAAGCTTATCAATCAAAGTTTGCCTAATGTCCTTATTTGCTGCCTTGGCTGTTGCCCAGGAATTTTCAGGCGGTACAATTATGTGTATTATGCTGTGTTTCTATTATTCAGGATCTCCTGTGCTTTAGATTGATTTGAAAAATAGCACTTTTGTGTATTTTCATGAAATAATGTGAGATTGTATTTTTTAAATCTTTTGTCTGTTTATTATCTATACTTTTACATCTTAATGTTAATTACTTTTGATTCCTAATACAGACAGATAAGATAGAAATTAAATAACACGTGTATAAACCTTACTGTCCAACTTTGTAAGAGCCTGATCATGATATAAGTGTTTGGTTCTTTGCTTGTTACTTTGCTACTGTGGTAGTACATTATAGAGCCAGTGTCTTGTAGTGGTTTGAATTTTGGACTAGGACTCTGGAAGACCAGGATTCAAATTCTCACTTAGCTTGGAAATCCACTGGTTGGTTTTGGGCAAGTTACACTCTCTCATCCTCAGAGGAAGGCAATGGCAAACCCCTTCTGAACTAATTTTGCCAAGAAAACCCCATGATAGTGTTGCATAAGTCAGAAATAACCTGAATACACACCACAACAACAGTACATTGTTACTTCAATCATTCTTTGGTCACATCTGGCAAAAATTGTCCCCCCCCCTCGCATTTAGCCTTGATCACCTTCTGAATGAAAACCATTCGTTGCTTGTCATTATCAACTAATTTCACTTGAATCCTGATAGAATGAAAGAATACTATGTTGTTGGAGATTCATTAGAGTGTTGGTGGCCATTGTTAATTGCTCCATGGTGCACTTGGAGTAACCAATAAAGCATAAATTATAGGATCATGACTTGTTGTGACATACACACCCAGTAGGGCTGACTGGCTTATCTCTTCCCTGACAACCCAGAGATCCTTTAGGCATTGCTTCTCTGGCTCATTGGGAGGAAGATAAGCCAGAGAATTGGTTCTGTGTTGCATCCCCATACCACAATACATGAAACAGAGACTGAAGGTCAATTCATACAGGCTGGGATCTATATTTAGATATATTTTTGCAGAATTTAGGGCCCTGAAGTGTGTTTATTGAAAGAAAGGAAATAAATGCACTCAATGATGGGTGTCTTCATAGACATAATAGTATATAATGAAGCCAGTTCTGAATGTTCAACCATGTAACTGTAAGTACAAGATGAAGTAAAGTAAAAATGGGAGAATTTAGCAAAGAGAGGGGATAAAATACAGAAAAGTGTACTTAGTTAGTGGAAGTGACCTTAATCATGCTTGGCCTTGCTTGACAGCAATTAGCCCAGGAAGACTGGTAGAGTTCAACAGGCATTGGTAGAATGTGAGGATCAGCAGATGTGATATAAACAAAAGATGTGTTCACAGTTAATGTGCACCAGTAAATCGCATTTTTGATTGGCTGATAATTAAAAACCGGTGAAATACACTCACGATAGGTAGAAGTGTAGATAAGGAGGAGCAAGGTATGCTGTATCAGCTGACTTTAGCCCTGCCATGCTGTTCTAAGCTGGTCTTAACAAGGCTGATAGGAGAGAGAAAACCTCCTATCTAGATAATAAATAGGTAGTGTAAAATATATTATTTATCTGGTTGGATAAATGCCTGTTATAGAAATGTATAACAGATAACTCTGATATATAGATTAATGTGTAGAGATGGCTGTGGAAACATGGGTTTTTTCCACAGATGTCTGTTTAGTTTCACAACAGTTGAGATTGTATTCCTTGGTTGATAGGTGGCGAGGTTATACTGTACAAATGATAGGACTCTTTACAAGTAAAAGCCAATCTAAATCGTCTATACAAGTTCTGAATCTAGACTGTAATGTCTCCATTATATAGTAGTCTCCCCAAAAGGAGTGGATGTCTGTAATTGAAAAAGTAAATAAATAGCCTGAAAGATTACCAGGCCACCTTCTTACCCTCCTTTGGTAAATATCCTGAAATTCCAGTGCTTAAGGGATCCTTAAGGGGAGTGTTGATGATAATCTGCCTATCAGGATAATAACAGTGTTCACAGGCTGGAAGCTCAGGTAGCCAGAAGTTGACTTCAGATAGATATAGGTTAGCTGACAAGCAGCAAGAAACCTGCAGTTGCCTAGATGAAAAAGATAAGGGTTGGGCCCCCTGCCTGTTTCATCATGGTTTGTTTAACTCCTCCTGTTAAAAGCAGGAGCCAGTAGGCTCCAGTGCGCTGCATGTCCATATTAAGCTAGGGTTTTCCTGGATCGTTGGCTTACTGTGACATGCAGACTGGAGCGCAGCATTGAGTACAATGTGATCTTTCAGTCTCACGATGTGCCTCAGTTCAGCCCCTTAATCATAATCACTTACTTAATTTCCAAGGAAATGAACCAACTGCTATACAATGGCTTAGGCTGTTTGGATGTTGCTTTATGCAAAAGGAATTGACATGGCTGCTAATTTCTTTGCTGTTTCTGTTTTACAAATAAATTTGTTTTTTCCTTTCTCTCTAGACTTCTCCATTTCTTCTTGCATTAGCTGGAAACAGCAGAGAGCTGGTGCTAGATTAAATACAACAAAAAGAAAGCTGGCTGGGGCTTCTGAAAAAAACAAAATTGTCAAAGATGTTGATACCATTGCCTGGATGCAGGTTTTTGTCTTCAAGTCTCCAGAGATTGTTTCTCACAAAGCCAGAAGCCATTGCTGCATTCTTCACTCAACCCTATGTTAGACATTTATGCATGCAAGTTGGAAACAGGGCTGAAATGACTAAGACTTTTACACAGAAGGATATTGTCACCTTTTCTGACTTAACAGGGGACACAAACCCATTACACCTTGATGAAGAATATGCAAGGAAGACAAGATTTGGCAGAACCATTGTGCATGGTGTTTTAATCAATGGGCTTATTTCAGCCCTTCTGGGTACTAAAATGCCTGGGCATGGCTGTGTTTTTCTTTCTCAGGAAATTAAATTTCCAAATCCTTTATATACTGGAGAGGAGGTTTTGGCCTCAGCAGAAGTGAAGAAACTGAAAAGGAGACTTGCTTATATTTCAGTGTCATGCGCAGTTATAGGAAGTGGCAAGACTGTTATGGAAGGTACTGTTAAAGTTATGGTGCCAGAAGATCAGAAGTCCCAGGTCTGACGCCATCATGCATCATTCTGTAGCAGAAGTCGTGAGGAGTGTGCATGGTTATGCATCTAATTACGTAGAAGGACAAAACCTGTTGCCAACAGTATATTTATAATGCATAAGACAAGAGCAAAGATATTGTGTCTTTATCCATTTTTTTGTAATCATTCTGTGTGGTCATATACCATCTTACAAAATTTCTGGAATCAACTTGTTATCTAAATTCACTGGAAATCTGGACTACTTTCTATTGCATTTTGACAGTGGCCCTATCAAGAGCTGTTGGTGGGAAGGCTCACAAGACAGTTCAGATAGAAATAGAAGAATGTGAAGTCCTTTGACATTTTTAAATTTGAGTTAACTGGCAAGATCATTTGATAAAGACAATTCAAAAGCAGTCATTTTGGTTTAGACTGCTAGGTCACACTAGCTCTGGAGTCAACAAACAGCAGTTAGGCAAATGTCTTCTGGAAATTCACAGGGAAGACAGGTTGATGACATTCACCTCTGACATTAATTGCTAACATCTGGCGATGAGAACTGTGTTGTAGATCAACTTCTTCTCTGTGTGTACATTGAGACCTCACTTCTTCATTAACCCATTTATGTTTTCACATCATCCTGTGCAGGAGGATTTGTGATGTGCCATATGAAGTCACGCTTGCTTTTCTGTATCTTAACATTGTTTGGAGAATTCTCCAATAGGAACATGTCATTACTTGATGATCCCTCCTGCCCCAGTCAATCACCTTTGCCTTTATAGGGTGTAAACACAGGGTGTGTATTTCACCTCCTGCCTATACAAGGTGTTTTTGTTGCCTTTGAGCTCCCTGGTGTTCTGCACAGGAGTACAGCACTCAAGCCAAACCTGTGCCGCAGCCTCTCCCAACCTCTAGATATGTTGGATTATAATCCCATCATCATTTATTTATTTAAAAATGTTTATATGCCAACCAAGTGATTATGTTGTCTTGGTGATTTATGTATATAAAACAATCAATAAACATACATTTCATGATATAAACAAATTGGTTGAAATGGAAACAAGGTGTTAAAAAGTATCAGATTATTAAGATAGTAAAATGTAAGAGACAGCAGTAAAATTTAATAATGCCAGAAATATAAATGGAGGGCTGAAAGCCTATTAGAAGAGGAAGGTCTTAGTATCTAAATGCTACTAATGCTACCCTGTTGCTGTGCTGGCTAGGGATAACAGAGATTATAGTCCAACATATCTAGAAGGCACCAAGTTGAGAAAAGACTCGTGAGTGTGTTTCATTTGTTAGCAGTGACTGTAATTGTAACAAGTCAGGAACCTTTTGGATGCCCCCAAATAAATGCAAGCTATGTGGCAAAGTGGTCATGAGACACAGGATTACTCTATGATTGCTGAGTTCCTCTTCCATTTGCTAGTCTCAGTGTGATACCATCACCACCCCTTTTGAAAAAAAAAGCATGTGACCAAACAGAGTTGTCAGGCTGGTTTATAAAACTTAGATGGAAAAGTGGTTGGAAAAGAAGCAAGAAAGAATAGCAAAATAATGTGTTCCTTCAGCAGGTATCTTCATTGGTTGGCTTAGGTCAGAGGCAGAACTCTTGACCTTCCATGTGTTGCTGGACTGCAGCTTCATCACTTCCAGCTAGCATAGCCACTGGTGAGGAGTGCTGGGAGTTTAAGTTCAACCTCAGAATGATTACACAGCTCCGACCTCCCTTTTAGCGGGCTGTACAAAACTCAGGGCTGAAGACCTAATATACATGTTCAGAACATTCCATTTTTCCAACAATTTCTTTTAGTTCAACATTATGGTAAGGTCCTAAATCTTCCATATCCTGAATCCTACCTATCTCTGCTGTGGCTGTTGGCTCAAATTAGAACATGAAGAAAGAAAGCTACCAGCTACCTTTCTCTCTTTCTAAAGCAAAACCCTATTTGATAATGAGAGCAGACCTGCCTGCCTCCCAGCCCCTGGACCCATAAGAGCTAGGCTAGAGGTGAATGACAGGCAGCAGAGGTCATACCTGTTCACAATTTGAATGCTAATGTTTGCTAATGCTAGAAAATCTAATTTACATCTTTCTGAAGTAGTGCAATTAATTTTCTCCAAAGTATTTTTTGGGTACTTAAGGTTGATTGAGTCCATTATCTAGACAGGATGAACAGCAAGAGGAGCTATTTTGTAAGTGTGTTGATAGTAAGTTGCTTAGAACATTAGGTTAGAGAACCATTTCAATCCAATGATAAGAGCAACTCAAAATGTTTGTGGCTTATCACTCAAAGAATAGGCATGCACATGTCTGTCCAAGGAGCTGCATGCAGGATTCCCCAGTCTCAGATGTGCCACAGGAAGTTCCTCCTTTAACTGGATACGAGTAGATAAATCCATCCAGTTGAGATTATTGTCTCCTTGATAAGTATTGCTGTTGTCTGCTTTAGGGTTGCTCTCCATTCTGACCAACTGTTCCCTTTTGCTTACCTCATCACTTTGGTTCAAAAACATTATAATCAATCCAAGGGTGTGTGTTACACTGTTCCTATTGCTTCTGTTTCTGCCCAACACTTGCTGAAATCACTCCTGCCCAGATTGCTTTTCTGAAATCACTGAAACTGAAATCTAGTGGAACTGGAGTTTTCCAAAGGGCCTCATCAGCCCTGTTTCCCAGATCCCAGGTCTGGAATCCTGAGCCCTACTTTTGCTAAAGCAGAAGCTGTGAATGCAGCATCTGAAAGTCACTGCTGATTTGATGCAGTAACCCTGGGGATTTAGTCAAGCCCCAGCACTGTCTTGAGGGACATTCCATTGCAGTCCCTGAAAAGCTGTTCTCTCACTTAGTTTTATCTTCTAGAGGCCCTTTCCCTATAGTAAGGGTAAACAAAGTACTGCTATCCACATGTTGAACTGCAGCTCCTAGCATTCTTCAGCACTGACTTCTCGGGGCTGAACAGAGTAGCAGGCCAACATTGCAAAGACCATACTTTGTGAATTGCAGCTTTGATTACCAATTTCATCTTGGGCTGCATCATCATTATTGTTGCCCTCAAAAGGGCCGGTTGTATCTGTAAGACTATATAAATGTATCCACTCCTTTATCATATTAACTGATTGCCTCTGGATTGTATTATTACTGGTTTTAATAATACCTAGCTAGAAGTCTGGGAAAAATAATGGCAAGCAGATATTCAGTGTACAACTGTTGTACTGTTTATTGAAAAATGAGCTCTGAAAACAGTTTTTTTTTTAATCATCAGACAAATATTACCAAGCACTGCTTTTCACATGAACTTTGTTTAACTTTTTGGTCCCAGTTGAGACCCTCTTTGTGCCTCTTTCTGCCCCCCTGCCCCTCTCTGTTCCTGGTGAGCCCAATCCCCACATTGCTGGTTCCCAGCTGCCAGTATTCTGGAGAAGCCAGCACTCCTGATCTACTTCTACTTCTGACTGCTGCTCTGTTCAGCTCTTGTGAGCTGCATGGAGTGTTGCCAAGGTAACCTGCAGCAACGCTCTGATAGCGAGACTTGGGACAGAGGAGCAGTCAGAAGTAGAAGCAGATAGCAAGTGCTGGCTGCTGGGCCCCTCTTCAGAATACTGGCAACCAGGGGCCCGCAATGTGGGGTTTGGGCTTGCCAGGTGGGGGGAGTGCCACAGCTGCAGGAGAGGTGTGAGGGCCACATGAAATGGCCTGATGGGCCGGATTCAGCCCATAGGCCTTGTGCTTCACACATGTGGATTACATCTACCTATTTTTCTAGTGTTTGTGTACATGCTTGTGAGGGGAAAAAAATTTGGCCTTTTCAAGAGCTAGTGGAAGCCCAACAACCCCAATACAACCTAACCATAGATCCAATGGAAGAGATTGCAACCCATCTTTCCTTTTGAGGTTGTCTCCATGTCCCTTCCAAACAAACAGGGTCTTTTTTTTTCTCATATCATACTCTAGAGGAATTGGTAGGACAGAAATGGTTTACAAGGAAGATATGGAAGAGATCCAGAAATAGGTCTGATGCCTTCAAATAATTTCTGATTTAGGGCAACCCTATGGCAAACCCATCATGAGATTTTCTTGGCAGGATTTGTTCAGAAGGGGTGTGCCCTCCTCTGGGCTAGGAGAGTGTGATTTTCCCAAGATCACCTAGTGGGTTTCCATGTCTGAGCAGGGGATTTGAACCCTGGTCTCCTAATCCAACACTTAAACCGCTACACCATGTTGGGTCTCAGGAATAGGCCTACAAGATTTTTTAGAAAAAACAACAACCCAAAAACCTCTCTCTGTGTAGAACTTAGCAGAGCTTGTTACTTTTGCAAATAATTAACCTAATGACGTAGTATGTATTTGCTTATGCAATAGTATGTAACTGAAGACTGCCTTAAACATCAGAAAAAAGACATGCTTAAGTTTTCCATGTGCCTTAGCAGTGAACACAGAAATGTAAGTGGAAAGAAGTCTGAAAATATACATTCTGAAACCATTTGCACACAAGGCATCTGTTCGAGGCAGATAAAGGTGTCTCTCTTGACACTTTGTAGTATTGGCTACAGAAGGGTTTTCCAAACGCACATTAGTATGTCACCTGAAGTGTGTAGGCATGTCACCTACAGTCTTGGAAATGAATGTTATTATTTATAAATCATAAATTTTTAAAAATATATGAAAGATTTTCATGAGGTATGTTGTGTCCCCATACATTTTGTTATTACTATTTATGTATGTGTCTGTATCTCTTATAAAGGGTTAGTTTAACCTCCAGTTTGCTGGTAAAACTTAAATTACATTGCAAAATAATGCATGTCTCAAAAGTGTGTTACCAGCATGAAAATTTTGGAAAGCTCTGGGCTACAGTGACATTGCAGATAACCAGAAACCTGTGTGAGAAGAGCTTTCTTGGCTGTCTTAATAATTGCTTATTTGTTTCAACGCAACAATGTTGCATATCAGTGCTCCAGGGAATATTAAAAACTCTTTGAGAACAATCATTAGAGAATTCCTAGCATTCCATATATCAAATAATGAAGTCATTAAGGTAATGATTTGGCTGGGTGTGTAGTTGCTTCTCCCATTTGTAATTAAACTCTTCATTTTACTTGGTCTCTGCCAGGACCATTAGACGTGGAGGTTTAAAATAGCTGAGTGGTAGTACCATATTAGAGAGAAACTGAACATATAAAGCAATTTCTTTTCTATCTTCAGAAGAAAGAGGATGCCTCCAATGAGGGTGTGAGATCAGGATTAATAAACAGCAACATGAACTGGTGTAGGTTTGCCCCAGGCAAGGGGCAAACATAATTTAACTTTACATAAACATTACATTAACTTTACATAACTAGACATAATTTAGCTTTACTTGAAAATGAATGTGTGGTGTGGCATCTAGCATTTTCGGGTGGCGGGCTGGGCTGCACTCCTAGCAGCCAGTAATTGTGTAATGCCAGCAGTTTGATAAACTCTTTAAATGACTCACTGTTACCTTCCCAAGCAGTTTGGGATTTTATGGGTAAGAGCTGGTATAAAAATATGCACATAAAACATTTGCCAGTGTTACCACAAAGAGAGATGCTGATAGGCCTTCCAGGATAACCAATTGCACTGTTGAACAGCTCTTACCTTCTGGAAGTTCTTCCTTAGAATCATAGGATAACAGAGTTGGAAGAGACCAACTCTGTTTATGTTTAGTTATAATTTCCATTTTTGTAATTTAAATCCATTGATGCAGGTGCTCCTTTCCAGAGCTCAGAAAACAATCTTGCTCCATGTTCCACGTGAAAGCCCTTTAATATTTCAAGATGGTTATCGTATCTCAGTCCTCTCTTCTCCAGGCTAAATGTATACAACTCCCTCACCTGTTCCTCATACAGCTTGGTTTCCAGATTCTTTACCTGTTTGTTGGTTGTCCACTTCTCGACATAGTTCAGCTTGTCCGTATTTTTGTGTTGTAACCAGTACTGTACACTGTACTCCAGATGAGGCTTGACTACAATAAAATATGGTGGTACAGTGCACCTTCTTCTGGCGTAACTTCTAGACACACAAATGGGAGGTTGCACACAGTGTTGCTCTCATTATAGTCAATGGGTGCAAAGGGCATCGAGTGTGCATGTTGTGTCCGTTAAGCATAATGGGATGTGACACTTGTATTTTTTGTTTTACGCAGGGGGTCCTGGAATGGAACCCTTGCATATACAGTGGGCCCACTGTCCCTTGCCATCAGACACAGCCATCCATTTGGAAACTGCAGGATTTTAGGAATGATAAATTGGAGTATATGCAGAAGAGGATGACCAGGGAGGTGTGATGACAGTAAACAAAATTTTGAGAAGCAATTGAAAGAATTGGGTATATCTAGCCTGGGGAGACATGCCTTCTAATATCTGAAGGGTAGATAATCATTGGTTTGAGAATGAGAAGAACGTTGCTGTTTCACTGATGTGATCACTCCATGATTCAATTTTAAGAACAATCTATAATGATATCTGATGACTTAACAGCGTGGCTTTAGCGCTGAACACAGAATGCTCCCACTTTTCTTTGTGCTGTGTCTAATTTTTTTTATCTCACTGCTTTGTTTCCTCTGTTCTTTTTTATCTATCTGTTGCCAAATATTCCAGTTCTCAAACTTCCACTGGCAGCATTGCCCAGGTTATTAAACTGCCCCAGAGACTTCACCTCTGTAATAAAGATTTGGCAATATTAGTGAAAGTTAATGGAGGAGAAGGTGGTGACTGCTCTAATTTTGATGGATCATTATTTTTCATCTAAAAATAATTTTCTGAAAGGTCATGCTAGGTGCCATGCCCCAAATTGTAAAATAATGTCTTAAAGCAATTGAGAATTCAATCAGATCACCAAAGATAAATGCCAATGTCAAAGCACTTCTCAGTGCTGTATTTTAAAGCTCATAAGTAGACTGAATTATTCTTTGTATTCATTTGCTTTTAATACCCGAAAAAAGTTAAGGTTTATCTTGCATATGCTAATTATTATGTACACAATTCTAAAGAAATGTACTAGGGAGTAAAGAAATGAAACTTATTTGTGAATAAGCTTGCATAGGATTGTACTGTTCAGGTAGTCTTATATTCAGTGGGATGATGTCTCTATAAAATGAACGTAGGATCTGACTACAAAAAGCATGAAGAATATTGCCCTTTCAGATGTCTTTTTCTTCAGCTTCTGTCATCCCTAAACATTTATTCATGCTGGCTGGAACAAAAGAAAATGAAAGTAAAAAAAAAAAAAAAATCTGGAGGACCAAAGGGCATCCTCCATTCTGGACTACAGATTTTGTTATAACAGAAACCAAGACTCTAATGTAGAGCAAGTTAAGCAACCTGTGAGACAGAATATCTTGCTATAGGAGTGGTTGCCTTTTCACACACTGAAAAGTAGGATTGGGGTGGATATCCACCAAGAGCCATAGTGTGATGTACCTATATGTGTACAGAATGCAAGCTTCCTTTATTTTGCAAGTGGGTCTGTCAGATTATTTTTCTGAATTTTGTGGCGTTGCCTCTTAGGTAAGGAATCATAGATTGTAGCACTGAGAGCCTGCTCAGTGAATCAAACACTGAATCCACCCACACTTTTCCAAAACAGTATGCATGATCTACAGTACACTTTAAAAACATTCCAACTTGCAGTAAAGTGTGCAAAACTGAACAGTATGAAAGGGGATAATAACATATTTGGCCATGTTATTCTGAAGCAAGGCCTCTAATTTACTATGTAACATGGAATAAAAGAGTGTGATCTTCTGCATGGCATGTTATTTGCAAGAAACATTTTTCAAAAATAAATGTATATAATATAATTAATAATAGTAATAGGTTAAATGGAAGCCGAAAATATAGAATTAAGAATGAAACTATAATATTAAAAATGAATATAATGAAAATAAGAATTAAAGATAGGTAACAAAAATGTATAAGCTGTATGATATGGAATAAGCTGAATAAGGTTATGGTTTCAAGTGTAAAAGAGAAAAAAAATAATGTAAGTTTATGTTGTTTAAAGGAAAAAAAAATTTTTTTTTAATTCCACTATTATGTATAACACATGGTGTTTAATTTTTTTTGTTTTTGTTTTTCAAAATTAAAAATAAAAATAAAATAAAAAAAATAAATGTATATCTTGCCTTTCACACAATGATGGCAAAAGCATGCTAACACAGTTACGGTATATTTCACATCCCCACATTATTGCCACAATCACTCACCTTGACACAGCTAGTACTCCAAGACAGATGAGACCTGAACTTTTTCTTGAGAGTTGCCTTTTCTTATTTTTAGTCATTTTTCTGTGAGCATTTTCTTTGACCATTTCTTTTTCTTACTAAAATTCACAAATGACTTTTATGCTAACTTGGTATTATGGTGTGGTTGAAATGGTGTTTGTTTCATAGTACTGTGTTGTTCTTACATACCTTCAGGCTGTTTCCAACGTATAGCAATCCTAACATAGGTTTTTATCAGCAGAATTTATTCAGAGATGGCTTGCCGCATTGGCTTCCTCTAAGGCTGAGAGAGTATGACTTCTCCAGGGTCATCCAGTTGGTTTCCATGACTGATTAGGGATTTGAACTCTGGTCTTCCGGAATCCTGGATTAAACTGAAACCATTACACCACATACTTTTTGTCACCATAAGAAACTAAAGTCCTTGCACAAGTTTAAATTTCCCATTTACTGGAACCTCAAGCTCTCTGGATTTCATCCTCTCCAGTCTCCCACCACATGCACCCCTCTACTTTCTTCTTATTCTCCCTTTCAGCACATCTGTGTGGATGTATGTGTGTACGTAAACGCATACAATATGTCCTGTGTGTGCATTCTATGTGTACATACACTCACATCTGTGAAATAATGATTGCATCATTTTGTTTTTATATTGTCTTTTAACAAATTTTAAACAATTTTATTTCTATAAATTATTTAATTGCCTTTTAAAATAATTTTTAATATATTTTTATTGATTTTTCTGCTTTTAATTTGTTCTGATTTTAATATTTTGTAAAATGCCTTGAGTCCCAATGTCAGGCGGAAAAACAGGATATAACTGAATAAAATGAAAATACTCTCCCATAACTTTTGTGTGTATATATGTATATATAACCTCATGTGTCTATTAATCTCTGGTATACAGATAAACACACACAAATATATTACACATAAACTTGGGTATACACACACACAACCTTGTCTGTGCTTGTGTGTATGTATGTATTTATAGAAAGCCAGCATGGTGAAGTAGTCTGAGCATTGGACCGTTACCATTTCCGCACTACAGTTTTAAAGTGCTGCTATTTCACTTTCAGCCTCCTATGGCATTCTGGGGTTTGTAGTTTAGGGAAGGGCACTTCCAATTCTCAGCCAAAGAGCTCTTTGGTCTCAGTAAACTACAAACCCCAGAATTCCACAGGGCGTTGAAAGTGGAATAGCAGCACTTTAACACTGTAGTGCGGAAATGGCCTACGATCCTGGTTTCAATTCCTTCCTCCGCCATGGAAGCCCATTGGGTGACCTTGGATGTCTTACACTCTCTCAGCCTCAGAAAGCCCCATCATCAGTTTGCCTTAGGGTGACCATAAGCCGGATAAGACTTTAAAGCGCACCACAAAAACAATGTGCATGTGTGTGTATACATACACATGCTGAAAGTACAGACATAACCTTGTGTGTGTACGAAACACAGAGCGCTCTTCCAACCTACACTCTTATAGTGCTATTATTCCACTTTCAACATCCTGTGGGATTCTGGGGTTTGTAGTTTCCTGAGACCAAAGAGCTCTCTGGCTGAGAATCCTAAACGCCACTCCCTCAACTGCAAACCCCAGGATTCCACAGGAGTTGAAAGTGGAACGATAGCGTTGTAACAGTGCAGTGTGGAAAGGCCCTATATAATCTCCTGTGTGTATGAGAGAAAAGTCATTTCTGCACTACACTGTGCTATAGTGCTATTATTCCACATTCAACATCCTGTGGAATTCTGGGGTTTGTAGTTGACTGAGGCCGAAGAGCTCTCTGGCTGAGGCTTCTAAAGGCCTCTCCCTAAACTGCAAACCCCAGGATTCCACGGGATGTTGAAAGTGGAATGATAGCACTATAGCATTGTAGTGTGGAAATGGCCAAAGACTGACGGGCTGTGCTGCTCTTTCTCCCTACTGAGGCTGGGCAGCCCACGGGAATGTATACCCTTTTTTTAAGTCCCGCCTTGAAGGTGCCCCAGAGACTCCTCTTTCGGCCAGGTAAGGAGGGCCTGAGGCAAACAAACAGGGCGAGGCGGTCGTCCTGGGCAGCGAGGGAGAGGGCGGGGCCGGCTGCTCTCCCTCCTCAGCCACGCTCTCCTCCTCCTCCTCCTCGGCCTCTCGCTTGTCCTGCCGCCCTCCCTGGCCCCGCCCGCTGGCTAGGCCGGCGTCGCCTCCTGGGGCCGGAGCCAGCCGGGCGCCCCGCCACGGGATACCCTTCGGGCTTTAAGACCCAGCGGAGGGAGAGCCGCCCGCCTGACGGGGTTGGCTCTCCGCTCCGGTGTTGACAGCAGCCGGGGCTGCCTCAGTCTCGCCCTCCGCCGTAGCCTTCGCTTCAGCTCCGGGCTGGAGGGGGAAGCGCCGCCGCCGCCGCCGGGTGAGGGGGCCGTGCGCGAAGCGGCGGGCTCCCCTCGCCTCAGCCAGGCATGGCCTTCATGGAGAAGCCGCCGGCCGGGAAAGTGCTGCTGGACGACACGGTGCCGCTGACAGCGGTGATCGAGGCGAGCCAGAGCCTGCAGTCGCACACGGTACGGGCGGGAGGGCCCGGCCGGCGGGGCTGGGGAGGCAGCGCCGTTGAGGCAGCGGTTGCGGGGCTGAGGAGCTGAGGAGGAGCTCCTGGGTTGGTTGTGGGGGTTGGAGGCTTCCTGTGAGTGGTCCGCAGAGCCTGTGGGGCGCTGAGGGCTGAGCCGGGGGGCTGCCAGGGTAGCGTCGGGGGCACCGTGAGGCGAGGCTGTGGTCGTGGTCTTTAAAAGGCCGCCTGGGCTTAGTGTGTTTCCAGTGGGGGTCTCCAGAGCCCCCCTCAGCCCCGAGGCGAGGGCCCCGGCGGCGGCGGCGGCGGCGGCGGTGGCGGTTTAGGAGAGGGAGGTCTGAAGCGCGTGAGGGGAAACGGCCAGAAAAGCGGGGCTCCCCTTGGGACAGGCAGGGCTCAGCCCTGCTTTAATGTGAATAATACACGCCATAGTCTGCGCAGGGACTCTGGGGAGAGACTTGGGTTCAAATCTTTCTCAGCCTCAGTGCTTGGGTGGACTTCGCGACCGTGTTTCCTCCCGACCCACCTCAGAAGGTTGTTTTGAGTAATGGGTGGCAGGCACATTAGGCTAGGAGATTATTTTCCTCAGTCCCTGGAGCCATTTCTGCACTACACTGTTACAGCGCTATTATTCCGCTTTCAGCCTCCTAGGGGATGCTGGGGTTTGCAGTGTAGGGAGGGGCCTTTAGGATCCTCAGCCACAGAGCTATTTGGCCCCAGTGAGTTACAATCCCCAGAATTTCACAGGATGTTGGAAGTGGAATAATAGCACTATGACAGTGTGGTGTAGAAATGGCCTGAGCTGCTACAGGCTTTTTATGCTGGAACAGACTAACACTGTATGTAAGTGGCTCTAATGGAAGGGTGCCAGCATCAACGGTTTATCCATAAATTTATTGTGAAGTTAAGGGGCCTTTCTGCCCTACACTGTTATAGTGCTATAATTCCACTTTCAACCTCCTGCGGAATTCTGGGGTCTGTAGTTTATTGAGGCCAAAGAGCTCTCTGGCTGAGAAGTCTAAAGGCCCCTCCCTAAACTGCAAACCCCAGGATTCCCTAGAATGTTGAAAGTGGAATAATAGCATTATAACAGTGTCGTGTGGAAATGGCCAAGATATCTGGAATTGGCCCTGGGCAGGTGAGGAGTGCATTTTTCTGACTGAAGAGTAGCTAGAGAAGTTGCCTTCACATTGCGGTAGATTTCCAGGTGAGGTATCTTGTTTCAAAACATGTGTGAGTGAGTAAACTGTAGTTACAAATGCAGTTGGGGGCCAGTTGAAGGAATGGAGTTACAAGAGACCCTTTGGAGTTTGTAGGTGTATGTGATACTCTGTCAGTAGCCTGATGTGTAGTGAAATCATTTCTAAATGCTATGTTTATGTGGATTATGTAAAACTCTCGATGTCTGAGGCATGGTTTGCCTTGGGGAAGCAGCATATATATAAACCTTTGGTGCTGGTAGTGGTGAAAAGACAATATGGTTAGGGAGGAAATAGTCTGAAGTGTCTATGGGGAGAAGCAAAGTTGTACTTAATAAGCTGTGATATGAGAGAATCCTTGTTTTTTAGGATTTTAAAAATGTTTTCTGGATAAGGCCAGCAAAGATTCTACCTGGTCAATGACTGTGCTTCCAAACCTGTTTAAATGTTATGCTTCCAGACGGTGGCCAGACTCTGGAAAACTCAGAGCAGGATCTTTGAATGCAGCAGCTTTCCCTCTTGTTTGTCGCTAGTACCTGTTATTCAGAAGCGTGTTACTGATGTTTATGGAACACCAGAAAAAAACAGATACACAGTTACTGAGATCACAGTTTTGATATTGGAGTGCCAGTTTTCCTGAGTACATATTGATTAGAGGTCAGCAGATGCATGACGCTGTGTTGTGCTTAGAGACTGTGTAGAGTTACTGTGAGTGATGTTGTGATGGTGAAATCACCCTTTTTTTTTTTTTGGTTAAAAATGTAGTTTGTCTATTTTTATATTTACTATGTAGACCTATTTTGTTTTTAATTTATTGGTACTGCTTCTGGTTGGTAACTGTACATTGTTAAGCTGATGGTTTGCTAACAGTCACCAGTGTTTGGCAGATGTTTCTTCACTGAATAGTCCTTACTTGGATAGATTAGTGACTTTCTTTTTGTGAATGGGCTTCTTACTATGTGGGGTGGGGGAGGTGAGGAAAAGGAAGCTTTCAGTTTCGATTTTTGGAGCAGCAGAGAGAGCTTTGGGCTGGCTAACGCAGCATGTTTGGGATTCCAATGCTCTCTTTGGAAATTAAATGTAGTGTCAGTAGTTAATGCTCCTTGTTTTAATAGTCCTCTTCTTTCCACTTTGCTCTATGGGTATAATTTCTCATATATAGCATCAGTTCTCCTCCCAAGAGAAACTAAATTCTGCAGCATTCCCTTAGTCTTCTTCTTTATAAAAATAAGTAATACTTAACAATATGTATCTTATAAAGAAGAGGGAATATTTAGTATTATAGGGCCTATGACTGTAACAGAGCTTAAAAATCTGGTTATTTGGGTAAGATTTTGTCTCTGAACAAGATAGCTAAGAATGCTAGGCTTTGTGTTGTTGTAGAGTTAGACGTGTTCATTGTTTGTGTGTGTAAACCGCCTTGGAGCAGGAGTCTAGTGTCTTCTGTTCAGAGCAAGAACTGCAATTTGAATATTTTATACATAAAGCCAGATTTAATACGAGAACTGTATAATCAGAACAGAAGCACTGCTGCGCTTCTTTGTCCTGACCTTTTCTAAACATAGTTTTAAAAAAGCTTGGGCACTTATTTATGAGGCTCTTCTACAGGCTTGTAAGTAACTACTCATCTGTTGACCTGAGGCAAACAGTAGTTGCCTCCAGGCAATTGGGCTGGGAAGCTTTAGAAATTGGAAGAGAGTCTGTTTTCCTTCCTTTCAGGCTTTCAGTGCTCCTCAGATGACAACAGGAATGTGTGGGCAGTGAAAAAGTGTGAGGCCTAAAATCATTCTTGTGGACTTAGCTTGCAAGCTCGACATATTTGAAAATCCCACGCAAGTCTTTCCTTGGCAAATTGAGCACCATATTAGCCCACACCCCTTTTATTGCCCTCCATTATTTTTATGTCTGCAATAGCCTGACATGTCTTAGCTACAGTTTTTTATAAAAGTCTTTTCACTCTGCCTGGCTAGAATGATGCTGATTTCAGAATTTCATCTCATCTTATTTTTCGAGCCATTGCAGCCTGATAGGTTTTTTTTATTTGATTTTTAAAGACGCCTTTTTTTGTTTAAACTTTAACAAACTATGTAATATTAGCCACTGAAATATTTGGATCAGTTTATTTTTAATCCAGAAGATAGAAAGATATTCAAAGGTTTACTCTGGTCTCTTCATTCTGCCTTGGTTTGTGTGTGTTTTCCATTGGAGTTTGTTAGCTTAAAAAGTACGATTGGACAAGCCAAGGTTTTCTCTGACAACAAACATTTAAAGATGGGTCTCCAACCAAAATACTGCATGGGAGGTATCTTTGTGTTAAAAATTGAACAGTAAAATAATTTTTGAGCTTTGATCTTGTTATCTTTGAATGCTGTTTTGTTTTGTTTAAAGACACAGAGGAATATTCCAGTAGAGAGATGTTATCTTAATCAAAAGTACACTAGAAACAAGAATACTGGTGGGTTTTGTTGGTCATATCAAAGCTCTGTTCAGTCATATCTGAACTTTTATTTTGCCTCTCAGGAGGTAGACTCAAAACAGTTGTACGAGGAAATAATAGTGTATTCATGGCCTTTTGTTTTGTTACTATATTGTACCTTGCTGCTCTTGGTGCCCTGCCAGTTTCCTTGACCTCCCTGTAATCTGTAGTGGGAAGCAAGATGAGAGTAAGCATATATTGCCTTTTGATGTAAACATTTTACTGGATAAAGACAAGTGACAGATCTTGTGAAAAACAAGCAACACAAGCGTGTTTGAAAATGTTGAAGCAGCCTATGTGCCTGACTGAATTTTGCAAATCATTTTTTTTTTTTTAAAAAGTTGTTAGTTCTCACAGTTATACAAATACTGAGAAATATGACACTGCTTCAGATATTCAAAAGTCACTCCAAGTTTGTTGTTTTAAAACTCATGGTTTTCAAGCACCAGAAATTATATTTTAATAGTTTTCCTTCTGCTTGCCTGGCATAATCCGGAGAATGGCATTGGAGAGTAGTCCCATTTTCAATCCCATATCATTTAACATCTACATACTTCTAGGGACAGTTGTTTGTTTAGAATCTATTGTAGTTGGGGTGTTATGGCATCAATTTCTGTATTTTCTTCAAATCCTAGTGAGGTGTTTCTGCTTGATGTTGCCGATAGACTGGATGAGTGTAGACCTGGGAGGAGAGAACAGGAACCTACATCTGGATAAGAGAGACTGAGTTGTTGATGGTGGGTACCCATGTTAACCTTGGAGTGAGTTATTGGTCTGAGTGGACAATGACAGAAATATGCAGATTGGGAGTGTTACTGGATGTGGCTTCCCTGTTTGTTTCTCAAGTCGTCAAAGACCAGGACTGCATTTTAACCCCAGCTTTAGCTGGTACTTGGTTGTACTGTTTCCTTGGAATTGCAAAGCTATCTATGCCTGATAACCAATAAGATTATTTAGTGTGCTTCTTTCAGCTACATTTTGAAAAGCACTTTGAAATGATGCTAGTTCAGAGTAGGGCAAGTAGATTGACTAAAGCCAGGGAGCAGATAACTGTAGTGGGTCTTTTAAGTTCTGCAGGGTCTGACTGCTTAACATGAGCACATCTTTCATGCCATATGATTCACTGGGACGGATTATTGATGTTCCTCCCTTCTGAGGTGTTGCAGGTACCCCTCAAATAGTTTTTCCCACAGTGACCTTTGCCCCTTATAACACCTTGCTGCGAGGGGCTTAGCTGGCTACTCCCTTCCTGTTATTAAAGAGGCTAGTCAAGAGCTTTGCTTTTAGGAAAAGTTTTGCTTGTTCTGCTGGAGCTGTAGATTCCCATGGTTTGCACAGTTGTTTCAAGCTTTATTGTCTCATTTCATTCATTTTAGTTGCCAGCCAAGCTGCCTTGGGAATGAAGAAAGGTGTTCACTAGTTGGGCAGTACAAGGACAGACCAGGTGTAAATAAGGCTGTAGCTGCTCTGTTGTTGGTCTCTTTTAACAAAATTCAAAACCTGTTTAGGAAGGGCCTTGTTAGCAGTGGGATGAGAGGGATACTTGGCTCTTCCCCTACCAGCTGTTTTCTGCTGCTGTTCACTCACCCACCCTATTTTCCTTCGATTAGGAAATTTCCAGATATATGTTTTAAATTCCACTCATTCATCTTGAATCTAGTGGTAAAACTGAGAGTCTCTTTGTGTGTCTGTGTGGGAGTAGTGTGGCACATTTGAGATATTCACTGGGAACTACAGGTCATCTGGAACTGCAAGCATCCTCACTAACTTGATATTTTTCCCACATCTTCGGTGATAGCAGGTTGACAAACTGGCAGTGACCTGTAGCTGGTTTGGCATCTATAAAGAAGCTTCAGGTTTATGTGGCAGATCTTTTATTTTGCATCACTGAGACAAGAAACAGTATATAGTTCAATAATCCTCAGCTGTCCCTCGCCCCGATACACACTCAATTTGTTTTCTATTTGTCTGTCTCTTTCCAAAAGCAAAACAAAATACTGAAATGCGTGGTGTTGGAGTGACCAGCACCATTACAGCACAACACAGTTAGATTAGGGCACAAACGAATTTTGGGTTCTGGTCCACCACGTTAAGATGAATGGTAGAAATGAGTCCTGTTCTTTAAACATAGGTCTAGTGTTTGGAAAACATGTTTTCTCAGCAGTTTGAAATTTTGGTGGTATAGCTTCTGATGGGGGTTGCCTAAGTGGTATTTCTGTCTGTGGGCTCAGAACTCTTCAGTTTTATGAGACTGTTTAGCTTTGTACTTTTTTTTCCTTTTTAGTAGAATAAAGATAAAACTCCACGTAGAGTCTCCAAGTGATGCTTCTCTGTATGCTGCTGTGTGTAGTAGTGGATTTCAGTGGGGTTTTAGGATGCAGAAGTGACTAGGAGCTAAAGACAGAAAAAGGGTTCATGCTTAATCATATCTTAAATTAATTTTTAAAATCATTTGAAATGACATTGTTGCAGCTAGTTATGGGTAGCCAATATCTGCTTTTCTGTCTCATTAGCTAGTTCTGTTTAGTTTTAGTATGGACACAACTGTAGTCTGGTATGAACATTTGAACACTGAACATTTTTTTTTATTTTTTTGTTTACTTGCTATAGTTACACTTCAGGTTGAATTGAGACGATTCAGAGCTTTTACAAGCAATAAATTCCCGAAAAGAAAGCCCTGGCTTGTAGGAAATTAGCATGTGATCCATGTGTAAGTTTTGCTGCATGTGGATTCCCAGTGCATATAGATTGGCTGGCAGTTTCGTGCTTGAGCACATAAAATGTACATATGTTGCATGGGAACACTCAGAACTCATGTATGGTTTGCACAGCAGCTCTTACCTGGAAGTAGCCATACCTGATATTTAAAGTAATCCTTGCTGGCATTAAATTATGGGACAAGGAATGTGTCATCCAGAGCAACAACATATTTCTTTAAACTGGATATCTTGCACTGTGTCACATTTGATAGTTTGTGAAATGAGTCATTTATTATACCAGTGACCAAAGTGCCGCCCAGCTGACAGAAGCAGCACAGGCAGTAAGAGTTTATGGCACACTTGAACAGGAACTAGGTATGCTGTAGACATGTGTATTGTGCTGGTATCAGCTTTGTATATTAGAGCTAAACAGCATGGGTGGGGGCTATGTATACACTGTGACTTGTACTACAGTAACACCATTTCATGGTTTTTCATACAGTAACACCAATCCAAGGAATTCATGTGCTCCTGTTCAGCACAGGCTTTCAGAGAAGCAAATGATTGATAAACTAAATCTGAAATGGTAGGAATGTAATTATAAAAATAAATGAATACACAGCAGCACAATAGACCACATTGAAGGTAGCACACTAATTAAAACAGCAGATGCAAAACAGCTGTTTGATAATGCTAGAAAACTTGGGGTTTGCTTGGTACCAGAAAGATATCACATTTGGCACTGGGCCACTCTCACTGGGAAGGGCATTCCACTTGCAGGAGGTTCACCATTGATCAGCACCTGCCTCACTTTGAGAAGGATGAAGACTTAGAGAAGGCAATTCAGGTGATGAATGTATGGAAAGGTTCATAATAGTGGAATATTGGCTTAAAATTCAGGCAGTGATAATGTAGAAGTTTCTGTGCATTTATACTTCAGTATTTTTCTCATGTCTTATTAATACATATCATGTCAGTAAAATACCAATTATATTTAAGGAAGTTATGTTCCTAGATCAGTAGAATTCTTCTTATTGTGTGCCCTTTAATGCCCATTGAAGTATGATCTTTACTTGTGAATAATCTGTTGGGCTCCATAGTCTAATGACTATAATTATTCAGGGGGGAAAGGGAGTTCTTTACTTTTATTCAAGCATAACTTCAAGTAAATGTGCTTAGTCCTGCATCTGCTCATTGCAAATCTACTGGAAAAGATGGTAATGCATGTCCAGTTGAAATAGTGCCAATTTACTTTATAAATATTTAGCAGTAGTGCTAGTAATTTTTCTACTTATCTTGAAAGATGGCTGAGATTATGGGTATCTTCACATGTCAGCTGCTGTGTGGCTGGTTAATGGTGATAGCATTACTTCAGAAGTGGGGGTGAGGGTGGCAATGTGTGGGAATAAGAGGGTTAATGTAAGACAAAAATAAAATAAAAGAGATTTTGCTGTCACATTTGAAATGGTCCTCCCCACCCTCTTACAAGTGAGAAACATGACTGCAACTTTATTTCTAATAGCTATCAGAGCCTTGATGTAACATAGGGGATGGATCCTGGCAAAAGGCAACCCAGCAGAAGCCCTTCTAGCCCACCTGCTGAAGGAACCATGTGGTAGAAGGAATGGGGGATCACATGGAAGCTAGCCACTTAGTGGCTCTTTCTCTCCCATTTGAGATTGAAGCAGAGCTGACAGCTGTCAAGCTGAACTAGCCTATGCCTGATTTTAACCCCAAGAACTCTTAAGAGGATTCCTAAAATGGTGAGATGGATTACAAGTCTTTCCTCCCCTCCAGAGGCTCAGTGCCAAAAACTGTCACCCTGCCAAAGTTCCTACCTGGGTTCATAGCATATTGTCTCCAGCCAAGTGCCCAATCCAGTAGATGAATTGCTGTTTGGTCAGAATAGGGCTTTTAGCCTGAGTAATATACTCTTTCTCCTGGTTATGTCAATCAGAGCAAAAATCAAGTGAGATAGGCTTAATGGCCAGGACCCCTTGCTAGTTGATGAATATGCTTATATTTGCTTGGCTGTCTTTTCTGGGAACCCCCACAGGATAACGCTCTGTGGTTCAGGATGCAGGGAAGTAATATGCCAAGCCACCTCAGTGGCAGCACATTCTTTGGTGGTCTTTGTAGGAATATTTTGTATCTATATTAAGCAGTGCGCAGCAGAGCTAGTGCAATATGAACTAGTAGAAACAGGAAAAATGACTCCGGATGTTCTTGTAAGTTTTTTTTAAAAAAGAAAACTTAGATTTATTGTGTCAGGAAATCTGTCTTTGCATAGTAAAGGAGAAAGATGAAAGAAGTTGACCTATGTTTGGTTACAAGAACCCCTAAAAGCTGTTTGTCATGTTTTATGGCAGGCTAACATCCGTTACTGGGGTTGGAGCCTCATGGATGCTAACTAACTTCTTGAGAGAAGGGACAAGTACAGGTAAGAAGGAAGCAAAAGACTTGAGCACATAGACCAAAGAAAGATATAGAGAGGTGAAAACAAAGGACAGGCATTATCAAGTCTCCCCTGTCTTACTAAATCACTTTGTATAAGCATTTATGCTTCTTTGCCTCCAACAATCTTGGCTGCTGCAGCCTCAGGTCAATTTAAAATTTCCTGAGCCTGTAGAGATTTGTGTACAAACCAATATTAACCCCTTCCCATGTATAGTGAGCTGCTGATTTTATAGGGTTGTGATTGGGAGGGGAGCGTAGGGCCCTTATGTGCAAACCCCATCCTAAGCACTCTAGCATAGCTGGTCTTATTTTCCAGTAGAAAGTGCAGTAGCTGGGTTGATGGTGGATCCCCTCAACTGCCTGCTTTAAGTGCTGATGGAAGTGGGGGGTGGGTTGTTGACCATTGCTATTTGCACTGCCAGAAAGCCTGGGATGAGGCACAAAGTAACTGTCACAATTAAGTTCAAATTTACAGTAGGATCCCTGGCATTTTCCGCGATGATACTCCTGGCATACCCTGCAGAGCACTCGGCACCCTACTTTCATGACTTCAATCAGGGCTGACTGAAAAGTGATCTTGAAAAAACTATTATTAACTTGTGTGTGGTGGTGGGGGGCCCTGAAAGTGTTTTTCAGTGGGGTGAGTGTAGGAAACTAATATCAGATTTATTCTCTTCTCCAGTATAATACTAAAAACCTTCACCTAGAAAGTGTAAGGACATTTTCTGATCCCAGAGGTTATATCTGAGTAGAAATAACATCAGTAGAGTTGGATTAGACTATGCAGTGGAGAGCCAGTGTGTAATTGTTTGAACGTTGGACTACAGCTCTAGAGATCACGATTTGAATCCCCTGAAATTCCACTGGTCAACCTTGGCAAGTCACACTCTCTCAATCTCAGGGGAAGGCAAGGAAAACTTCTTTGAACAAATCTTGCCAACAAAACCCATTGTTGAGGTCATCATAAATCAGAAATGGCTTGAAGGCACATAACAAAATCTATCCAGTAGGCCCCTTGGTAAATATAATCTAGCACTTTCCCATGTGTCAGAATACATCAGTCTTGCTATTGCCTTGGGTTTCTTTTTAAGCTGTGCAGCTCTAAGCAGTGTTGCTTCTTTATCGCAAGACAAGAGATTAAGTGCTTTGCAGGAGGGAAGCTGAACATACTGGTTTCCTGACTAACAGGAGGAGCAAACAGGAGGCTGAAGAGCAGGGAAGGGAAAAACAGGCTGGGATATGTGACTTATACGTATGTGACTGCATTTGGGTAAGCTTACCTCTGTGGTTCAAACTGTTCCTGCTTTATTTTATTTTACAACTTCTGTCTTGTTTTTCTCCTTTCTTGGAATGGACGGCAATGTACACAAAAGTCAAAGACAGTTTCCCACCCAACCACTGACCTAGCCCAGACCTGCTTAGCTTCAGTTTTGTTGCAGCACTGTCTGCCTTCAGCTCTTGGAATTCTATTTGTGTCCAAGAACATGGGAAGAGGAGCAGGTATAGTTTATAGCTTGCACATAACCATTTGTTTGGAAACATTTATTTATTTATTTATTATATTTGTATGCTGCCTTTCTCCCAGAATGGGCTTCCAACAATAAATTAAAATATTAAAACATTTAAAACAATTAAACATTAAAGCATATAAAATCATAAAAAGCCTAAAACAATATTCAGTTTAAAACAAGTTGATAATTAATGCTCCGTGGTTTACATAAAAGCCTGTTTAGAAAGAAATGTTTTTGCCTGCCGGGGAAAGGAGGTCAGGAAGGGGGTCTGCCTAGCTTCCTGTGGAAGAGCGTTTCTCAGCATCCACTGAGAAGTCTGTGTCTCGTGTCCTCACCAGGCGAGCCTGGGATGGTGGTGGAACCAAGAGAAAGCCTTTGCCGGCAGATCTTAGGGCTCTAGCTGATTTGTACAGGGAGATACGATCTTTCAGATAGCCTGGACCTAAGCCATGTAGGGCTTTATAGGTCATAGCCAGCACTTTGAATTGTGCCCGGAAATGAAAAGGTAGCCACTGGAGCTGTTTTAACAAGGAAGTTATATGCTCCCTGTAACTGGCCCCAGTCAGCATTCTGGCTGCCGTGTTTTGAATCCGCTGAAGTTTCCGAACAGTTTCCAAAGGCAGCCCCATGTAGAGCGTGTTACAGTAGTCCAAATAGGATATAATCAAGGCGTATGTTACTGAAGCCAGATCTGACATCTCAAGGAATGGGCCCACCTGGCACACAAGTTTTAACTTTGCAAAGGTGCTCCGGGCCACTGCTGAGACCAGGACGTTCCAGTTCAGAGTTGAATCGGGGAGAAGGCTGTAGAGAGTAAAAGTGTAGAGGTTTGACTGTTTCACTAGGACTATGGGAGACCAGGGAAAACCTTCAAATGAGTTTGCAGGCTTTTCAGTAACAACTAGTGCTAGACACTATAGACCTTGTAAGTGTTAAATACCTTGTCTTCAAAGGGTCTGGGCAGAAAGGTGGCCTATTGATAAAGAGAGGGAATGTGTGCATGTGTACCTGTTTCTAGGGTACCTATCTTTTAAACTTGTCATGATATAAAAACACCATATTAAAACATAAGAACATTATTTAAATGTCCTAAAATTAGCTGTGTGTTGGTTATCTGTCCATTTGATGAAGTGGCCTGTGCCCACAAAAGCTTATGCTAGAAATTTCATAGTCTCTTAGTTGCTATGGATTCTCTTATGTCTCTTTATCTATTCATAGTTGCTATTGATGAGGATGAGCATTTTTACTTTTATAGTTATGCTATGAATTTGGCCTGTAACTAGTCTTTTTTATAGATGTAGTAACTGTGATGGATTGCTAAGACTTTGTAGTGTCCTTTGGGTGGCATATGCTGGATGAAAATTATTGCCGCTTATCTGCTTGTCTCCCAGATCTGGTCTCTGGTGCCCATCTGTGAGCCAGAATGGTCCAGTGGGTTGTCTCTTTCATCTGGGTTCACATTATAGTGGTTCTGAATGAAGAGTTGTGGTAGGTGCTATTGAAAGATTCTCCTGTGGATTTTCTGAATATGTGTAGTTTACTGCTTCCTTTACATTAATCTGTATGGTGAGCTGAAACGTTTATTTCAGTATTTGCCTACCAGTTATAATTTGATAGCGATTGAAGATGTATGGGAAAGAAAGTCAATGAACACATATATGGTGTTGGCCTATTGTGATATGGTATTGGCCTCTCTGGCCTATTGAGGAGAAAAATTGTTGGTCTTCCACATCAAGTAGCCTGAGAAATACTGCTGTAGAAGATTGCTCCTTGGTATTTCCTTGATTCTGTTAATCTGTTTCTTTCCTTGTTAAGTGGGCATTGTAGTATGCCAAATGCCTGATTTAAATACACAAGTATCTGTCTGATGGGTCTAAGCTGATCTGGTTGTATTATAGGGCTTGACTATAGAGACAATAGATTTTGTGGCATGCTCTGAATTAAAGCTGGAGTAATATGTATGTGCAGTGATCTGTCATTTTCTGCTAAAAGGTTGTTCTTATTTGTGCATTATATAGCTGCACAATGAAAGTGACTATGAGCTTGTTGATGGATAAAAGTGGCTGGACTGGTTGATGGATGGATGGACATTATTGAACTGGTTGGAGCCTTATCAGTACTTCTTTACAGATGCCTTTTTACTTAAAGGAAGAAAGAAGGAGAAGTGCACTTTGGCATGGTCAAGTTACCGCTTCTCAAATTATGTTTGTTACCTGTGCCTTGTCTTCGGTTGGTTCAACTATCTGTTTCACTGCTCATATGTGAGCTGAGTTGGTGTGTATTTGTGACTCCAAGTCAACTTATGGAGATTCCATGAATTTCATAGCCTTTTCTTAGGTAAGAAGTACTAAAGAAGTGTCTTTGTCAATTCTTCCTCTGAAATATAACCTACAGCACCAGGCATTAGTTGGCTGTCCTCGGGATGACCCTGCTTAGCTTCCAAGATCATATGGGATTTGATGCCTTTAGGGTGTTCAGGCCCGTGAGCTGAAAAACAGTAACCAACTGTAGCTATCAAATGTAGGGATTTACAAATCGGTGCTCCGTATTTGCACTTGATCTCTTTGCCTAATGCATACTGGAAGAAACACTTGAGACTTATAAATGCTGGGTGGGAGATTCCCATTACCTTTTCGTCTGTTGCATGGTGCTTATAATGGAGTTAAATTCAGACTCGGTTGGTAAAATGCACACCATCTGTCAGTGAACCTTTATATTGGAGCAGTGTTCAATATTTGATGCATAACTGAAACTTTACAGAGAATATGTTAGATGTTTAGTAAAATTACAATGTGGTACAGCTGTTCTAGAAGTATGACAGCCTGACTTTATTTGTTCTACATAATTCAAATGGTAATCATGTATACCTGTAACTTGGCATTTTAATTTCTGAACTGCTCATTGTGCTTTAGAATCATTGAGTTGGAAGGAGCCTCATGGGTCATCGAGTCCAACTTCCTGCTCAATGCAGGATTTCTAACTACAGCTTCCTCAGCAGGTACCTGTCCAGCCTCTTTTCAAAGATGTCCAGAGAAGAAGACCCTACCACCTCTGTAGCCAATTGGTTCCATTGCTGAAGCGCTCTTGCTGTCAAGAAAGTTCCTTATAATCCCTTTAGGGATTAGTGTTTAAAATATGAAATAAAGATGGATGAAATTGGGGCAACGTGGAGGGCCTTCAGTTTAGAAAGTGGTTGTAATTCATAGAAATTGCTTATAAAATAGTTCTCTGGAGAACTCTGTTGTTGCCCTACATAATTTTTAAATGGGACTTGAGTATTCACATTTTTTGGGTATCGATGTGGGGGTCTTAGAACCAATCTGCTGTGGATACCAAGGGCCCACTGTATAACATTGGAGGAGAACAAAGCTCACGAGCTAGAGGTGTACAAAAGCATGCAGTTGAATTTAGATTACATTTAAACAGTATTGAATTGTTTCTTCTGATCTCAAGTTTCTAACTGTATTTTACCTCTCATTTCTAGGAATACATCATTCGGGTGCAAAGAGGAATTTCCATGGACAATAGTTGGCAGGTAATTTTGCAAATTCTTACATAGAGAAAGCATCCCCTTGAAAGGCACACATCCTGTTCTTCAGGTTAAAGACAATATAACAAGCCCCCCCCCATCAAATTCTTGATTGCCAAACATAATTGAGATTCATTTATCAAGTATATGTATTTCTTTATTTTGTATTTACTTCATATCTCATCTCCTGATGCAGGACCTAAGGCAACTTATAGCAAAGTTAAAACAAGATACAACTAAAAACTTGATGATATAAATATTTAAAGAGCAATTAAAATAGCTACTTTCTCTCCCTGCAAATCTCAAGACCCAGGCGGGCTTGTATAGGAAGATACAGTCTTTTAGGTAGATTTGCCAGGGTACAGATTCGGTTCATTTAACTGAGTCCATGTGATGCCTTTGTTCAGATCATTTTTAAGTGGAGGAGGGTATACAACAGCATTACAACTTTATGTATTGCTCTTGTTGACTCTGTTCTGCATACAACCTCATTTCACTGTGTCCTAGTTCATTCAAACCGAACACACAATGGTTTTAGATGTTTCCAAGGCAATTAAGAAGAGTGAGGCCAAAGCAAATTATAATATTTCATCTTTCTCCATCTTCTTGATACTGGATTAAGGGTCAAACGTATCTGAAACTGCTGCCTCTCATTTTGTTTATTAGTTTTAGATGGAGTTTGCATGTGTGGTGGTATTTTTCTATGATGTGCCAAGAAAGGTCATTACAATCTAAAAGGCCATTAAGTCCAACTCACAACTTCAAGACCAATGATAGTCCCCGTACTACTATTTCATCCACCCTCTCATTCCCACTCCATTTCAAGATAAGAATTTCAGACCAGACTATTCCACAAACATAAAGATGAAGCACAACAGGGTGCCTGCCAGACATAAACCTCCAGATCATTCACATCTCTTCCAAAAGTAGTTTATATCTCTTTAATATAAAGTGTAAGCCTGGCCTAGAGGATTAGGGATAACTGCCAGAACCTCTCCAGCATCTTTTCATAGAATTAGGAAGCAGGGTGCCAACTGAGCCCCAGGCACGTGCTTCTTAATTGATGCAGCACTAGGCTGTATGCCTTCACTGTGGTATTAATTGTTGACCTTTTCTCTTTCCCCAGTAGAACAACCCACCTTGTTAAGTTTTTGCTTCTCCAGGAACTTTGCTTTCCTCTCCTCACCCCCTATATTACTGCTTCAATGCTGTTCCTTTTTGTTTTCTCCTCTTACTGGCTTGTGTATGGGTAGAATTTGTTCTTGGATGACCATCCATAACCATGTATGCATGCAAGCTGAAGAGTTCTGATTGAGCAGCAGGTCCCTGATTTAAGTCAGATGCTTTTCAAGGACACAAACACCCTGTAGTCATTGCACATATCTGTTTAGTAGTAACAACGTACTCATAAGCAAACATAGAAAGTCTATAATGTGTTGAGTGAGATTCCAAGTACTGTATGTTGCAAAAGTTTCTGGACAGAATGAAAGATTGTTCCTAAAATAGAAATGTCAAAAGGAGATATGTTAATTGACGATATCATAAAACAAGATTGTTATGCCTGTTTTCTCTGGAGAGTGTATTTTTGTAGAAACATGGGTGTAGGAGTGATGATTTGTTATTCAGGTGGCTGTGAAGGTGTGAACAACCCATTAAACCTGAATGCCAATGTTGTAATGTTAGCATGGGATCATCCTATGTAGAGTTGAACTGAAATGACATTTTGCCGGCAAAAGGATGACTACAGTGAAGAGAGTGAGCGGGAGATTTCTTTTTTTCTCCCATTCTCTTGAGAGGTTTTGCATCTAGTGTGATGCTCCTCCCCATGTTCCTCATGAAGCCTTTTCATCAGCATGGCTTGGTGTTCTTAGAATCATAGAACTGGAAGTCATTGAGTCCAGCCCCCTGCCATGCAGGAATATACGGTACCATCAAAGCATTCCTGAAAGATGGCCATCCAGCCACTGTTTAAAAACCTCCAGAGAAGGAGATTCTACCACACTCCGAGGCAGCGTATTCCACTGTCAAAGTGCTCTTACCATCAGCAAGTTCTTCCTAACATTTTGATAAAATCTCTTTTCCAAAAGTTTGAAGCTATTGCTCTGTGAACTGATCTCTGGAGCAGCAGAAAACAACCTTGCTCCATCCTCCATATGACATGCATTGAAATAAATGTTACGGGTATTCTTCTGCAGCTTGTTTGCTGATGGCAGAGTTTTGAATCGATACTAACCCGAGATACACAGGTAGGATGGTTCATATGCAATTATATTAGAAATCTATTGTACCAGCATTATTTCTGTGTTGTTTTGCAGATTATAAGACGATACAGTGACTTTGATTTGCTGAATAATAGTTTACAGGTAAGAAATTTTCGTTCGTTTTATACTAAACTGTATTTCAAGTTAGGGATGCATGAATCAGTTTTTTCTGGTTTGTGTGATTTTTGTATGTGTTCATAAGTCTCTTCATTAAACTGCAATATATTCCAAAATCTGTTTCTTGAATACATTTTAAAATACTTGTTTTTATATGAATTTACATTCAAAACAGGAATTTATAGGTTATTTCATTTCTTATTAAATTAAAACACCTTTACTAAATCAAAACACTTTTACTAAATCTATAAAAATATTTTTGACAGGGTTTTTTTGAACTCAGAACTGCATTGGCAGATTCAAAAATAGGAGATCAAGTAGTTAAATTCTAGACGACATGTTATTCCAGGTGATAGGATTTTTGTGTCAGAATTTGCAAATTCTTTAAGCCTCTCTAATTGTAATATTACTTCTGTATTTTTAAAGGTGTGTTTGCATGTAAATCAATGAAAGAACAAATGTTCTGATAAAAGTCAAAACAGAAAATACTTGAAAATCAGACTTGTTTATTATAAATAATAAAGGTGGTGGTTGTTATTGTTGCTGTTGTTGTTTGCCTTCAAGTCATTTGTGATTTATGGTGATCTATCTGAGGGTTTTCTAGGGCTGAATGTGTGTGATGCACCCAAGGTTGTCTGTGAGTTTCCATGAACGAGCAGGGGAATTGAACCCTGGTCTCCAGGGCTGTAGTCCAGTCTCAAACCACTGCACCATGCTGGCTTTCAATAATAAAGTCTCAGTTTGCAATATTAGACTAAAACTTAGATGCTGGTCTCAAGTAGAGTGCATGCCTTGAGTCACTTGCTGAATGGTAAATCAATACTGAAGTAAATCGCATTAATTCAAAGGGCCTGTTCTTCTTGGGAACTGGCCATTGGATTTAGGCTTTAGAGAATTAAGCCTTTGCAAGTCACTCATTTATTGTTTTATTTAAAAGAGTTATGTATCACATCTCAGTTCCCCAGGGCCCCTGAGGCAAGATATAGTCAATCTTCCACATTTGTGATCTAGACTCTCAAAGATTTGATTATTTGCCACTTTCTGCAACCCCTGCCACCCCCGCAACCTCAGGCATTTCTTTTCTGGGAGAACCTTCCCTCTCAACAGTTCTGATTAGGCTGTGCAGCCCTTTAAAAACTCACCTATGGTCTTCTTCCTTTTCCACCAGCCACTGCGTTGCTGGCTAAGGATGGACTGCAGCCTGATTTCTCAGCACCACAAACCCTCTACGCAAGGAATGAGGAAATGTAGGGCCACCAGGCCAACCCACCTCCTTTCCCTCTCTTTTCCCTGACCTGATTTGTACCCTGGGTGCCCATTCTCCCCACCATGCCTTGGCTCCCTTCTCACTGACACACATATACACATTTTGATGTTTGAAATTTTTCCCTTTTGGGGGGGGGTGTCATGTGCCCCTAACTCTAGTGAACGTGGAGGGCTGACTATACAACAGATAAACACATTTAAAACATTAAATACATAAAAACTTTTAGAACAAACTAAAAGCCTCCTTAAAAGTAATTTAAAATTAGACGGTTTTAAAATAACTAAGAGAAACTTCAAGATCAAAGACCATGCAAAACATCACCATCTACGCACTGCAATTAATGTAGAGTCTGACCAGTTGAAATATGAATGTGGAGTGTGGGCAAATGTGAGAGAATCATGAATGTAGACATCCAGCATTATCCTAACTTGATTAATCTTTTACAGCTAAAACAATTCCTTTTCTTTCATGCTTGCAAAAGCAAAAGTCATATTAACCTTAAGCAATGAAATGCAGTATGTGCAATTGTTTTGCCAGCATCCAAAGCACTTTCTGATGCTTTTCATCCTGTAGTGTTTTTTCTCTGTCACTGAGCAGCTTTCTTTCATTTTCTAGACACTGCAGCTACTGTGTACTCATAGTCTCCCAGGACACTGATTTCTTTTTAGTGTGCGTGGGAAAATATAAGGAAGAGGCTGTATGGTAAAGAAATGTTTAGTGACTTGCAGGCAGACAAGGGAAGTTAATCATTGCAGAATTTCATCAAAGTGGATTTCGACAGTTCCTTTCACTCCGTTTCCCCCACTCTCTGTCAGATGCAGATGGTACAGAGTTGTCTTAGTGTGGGTTGAGTCACTGATGCTAGTACGCAACCGGATGGAGGTATATTGTAATGCCCTGTTCCTGCAGTGTGCTAAATTCACAGAATGGCAGGAATGGGTGCACTCTTGAATTTTCGTATGTGCCCTTTCCAGATAATGCTTTGTTGAGTGACAGTACAGAACTATTTCAAATAACTGTAAATATTAAATAACCTTTATATTACAGGAGAGCAGTCCTTAGCTCCCAGGGAGGGCAACTGATGGCCTGTTGGATGCTCCAGATCTTTCTTTCTGTGGGTGGAGAAGGAGTGGTTCACAAGTCTTTTTGTGGCCCTGGAAAACTCAGTTGCTGTTCCACATGTGGTATCTGGCCATAGCAGCTCTGGAAATAGGATAGATCAATGGAATCTTAAGCCTATTCATTGTATGGATAGTCTCACAAGCATAGTTAATTCCCTCTTATTTATCACGAAGAGGAAGAGCAACATGGGGTCTGGGGAAGAGATAAGAAAAAAGTCATTTTTGTTATTGTGTGCCTTCAGATTGTTTCTGACTTGTAGTTACCCTAAGGCAAACCTCTCACGGGGTTTTCTGGGGCTGAGAGTGTGTGATGCACCCAAGGTCACCCAGTGGGTTTCCATGGCTGAGTGGGGAACTGAACCCTGTCCTCTAGGATTGTAATCAAATATCACACTGGCTCTCAAAAGGCCACATGCTTCCCCACCAAATGCCTTCCTCCCCATCTGCGGGAATCTGTGGCTGTAGTAGGATTTTGGATTTGTCAATAGTACAGTCATGGAATTCTCTCTTTCCCATTAGGAATGGTCTCACAAGCATTTAGAGGACTTGAATTACATTTTAAAATCATTGCTGCTTTTTCTGTTTGGGTATATGTAGGTAATTTATTTTAAAGGTGAGCCAAGTACAGTGCTGTTTCTTGACTGTTTTTCAAACTGACTACAGGATTTTGTAAGTTGTTCTCAAGTTCAAGGGTCATTGATATCAGGAGTAGGCAATCATGATGCCAATTTTATACCCCTGGAACTGTTTGGGAGTTGTCAGCACCGCTCCACAAAGAGAGACCCCACCTCCCGCAGAGGCTAGAAGTCTACTTTTGGTTTTGGAATATATATATATGTGTGTGTGTGTGTATGTATGTATGTGTGTGTGTATATATATATATATATTTATTTATTGTGGAGGGGAGGGAACACTAGTGTGGTGTAGTGGTTTGATTGTTTAACTAGGACACTGGGAGTCCAGGGTTTGAATCCCTGCCCAGCCATGGAAACTCATTGGGTGACCTTTGACAAGTCATACTCTCTCAGCCTCAGAAATGGAAAAGGCAAACCCATTCTGAACAAATTCTGCCAAGAAAACCCTGTAATAGGTTCACCTTGGGATTGCCACAGGTCAGAAATGACTTCACGGCACAAAACAAAATCTCTCTTTTATTTTATTTACTTATTTGTTCATGGGGGGTGTTAAGAATGCTCAGAATGCTCTTGTAAACTATTTAAAAAGTGATTTGCCATTTCCAGGAGAAGGAGCTCTCCATGTTTTTGGCTAGTAGTTTAGAGATCAAGGGATACTAAAACAGCTTTAGGGCTTGTGTGCAGCCCCAAGGCTGTTCTTTGCCATTCCATGATTTACAGGTTCTTTCATGTGTTCTATTCTTGCATTAGTGCTCCATTCTCTTTTTGCACTTTGCATTGTAATAACTTTTCTAGACAGTCACATAAGATTAATAGGAAATACAGTCTTATAAGATGTTTCCTCAGCTATCTTCAATGGAAATTCAAGGTGTTTCAAAAGAAGTACATATTTAAAATATGAGTGGATGTATACTTTGGCTAAATAATGGGGCTAAACCAGGACAAGTGATCTCTGGTCCTCCATTTATTGTTGGACTGCAATTCCATGATTCTTGAACACTGGTCATTCTGTAGAGGACTGATAGGTGTTGGAGTCCAACATCTGGAGCCCTCTAGCTGAAAGGCCTTATCATCTGTGGAATAGATTATTATAAGTATCACTCCATCAGAAAGACAGTAAACTGCTTTTCAGGAAACTTGGGTAATTTCAGGGAGTGTTTCTCTAGAAAAACATCCTCCAAAACAAGGGAAGAAGCAATTTTGCTGTACTTGCAAATTCTGTGGACCTTCTTTCCTGTTTTCCTCTATACAGACTCAGAATTCTTTTGAAAAAACAGTGCAATTCCTTCCCATGAAAGGTTCGGTTGACCCCCTCTCCTCTCCTTCCTCTGACAGGCAAAGACCTTTTCATACAGATAGGCCTTTGGCTTATAGTTCATGTAGCAGAAAGGACTTTTAATGGGGTGTTCTAACTCTGTGTTTTTAACTGAATTGTTTAATTGTTGTTTGAACTTCTGTATAAATAATTTTTAACTCTACCCTGTTTTTGATTGTTTGTAAGCTGCCTTGGATCCTATACAAAGAGAAAAGCAGGATATCATTTTTTTAAATGTATTTTTTTAAAAAGAATGAATTGTGTTCTTTCTGCCTCAACAAAACAAAATCCTGTTGTATATAACAGCTTTATTTATATTTGACACTCCACATTCGCTAAGGTTAGGGGCGCAGGATCCTCACAAAAGTGGAAAAATCGCAAGTATCAAAATGTGTGTGGGGAGGAAACGGGGCTGAATCAGGGTGGGGAAAAGGGACACCCAGTGTCCAAACCAGATTAGGGAAAGTAGAGGGAAAGGGAGGTGGCATGGCGGCCCTCTCTCTCATCCATCTCCTTTGTCAGGTGTGTGGGGTGTATCAGGAAAGTTTGGGGTGCTGAGAAATTGGGCTGTGAGCTGTCCTTAGCTGGCTAGGCAGTGTCTGGTGGAGGATAACAAGGACCAGAGGCAGACTTTTAAAGGGTTGTGTAGCCTGTTCAGAGCCGTTGAGAAGGAAGCTTCCCCCTGGAAAAGAAGCACCTGGGGTGAGGAGGGAGGCAGGCAGGCAGGGGTTGAAGAAACTTGCAGATAATCAAATCTGTGAAAGTCAAACCCACAAATGTGGAGAACCAACTGTATTTCTTTATTTTATCCAACTTTTCTCTTGGTGTAGGGAGATGGCTTGCAATATGAATAAAAACTGAGGACAGTTAAAAACCAGGCACTTAAAACACTGAAAAACAACTTAAATACAATGAGTTATCATATTAAAATGAAATACTGAATTAAAACAACTTAAGAGAATTTAAAACTTAACAAAAAGGGATTGGGCAGCGCACCACCCAGCATTAATAGAACTTTCCATGGCAACCAGTTAATGGCCCAGTGCATATCTCATTAATTCTTTCCCAGCCAGCGGAAGGAAAGCAGAGAGAGGACCAGGCTAAGCTCCGGTGGAAGGGAGTTCCATGCCTGGGAGCAGCAGCTGTGAAGGCCCTCTCTGGTATCCTCACCAAATGTACCTATAAGGGGGTTGGGACTAAGAGATGCTCCCCTCAGGCAGGTTTATATGGTGAGATAGGGTCTTCCAGATATCTGAAACTAAGGCATACAGGACTTTGTAGGTTATAACCAGCACATTCAACTGTGGCGAGAGATAGATCGATAGCCAACAACATTGTCAGAAAGAGTTTCTGTTCTCTCTATAACTAGCTCTGGTCAGCAGTGAGGGCTCAGCATCCTGGGCTGGCTGAAATTCCTGAACAGTTTCCAAACAGAGCCCTACATAGAATGCATTACTGTCATCTAGATGGAATGTAGCTACAACATGTCTCAGTGTAGCTAGTTCAGACATTTCCAGAAACACGTAAAAATGGTGCACTTGATTTAGTTGTGGAAATCCACTCCTGGACACTGCTGAAACCTGAGCACTGAGCCTTTGAGTTTACCAGTACATTCAAACTGTGAACCTGAGCTTCCATGGGAAATGTAATCCCATGCAGCAGAGGTTGCTTCCTTCCTGCTTTTTTGAGTGATGAGGAGCACCTTTGTCTTGTCAGAATGAAGCTCCAGTTTGTTTACCCTCATCCATTCTATTAATGGCAACCAGCTTAAATGTAAAGCTGATTCTATTAAATTATCTTAAATGAAACTGTGAATCATTTGGATCTTGGAAATACTGAGAGATTTTTTTTAAAGGACCCAGTACTCTGTCATAAATCCTAACACTGGCAATGAAGTTATTTTAACATTTAGATGAAATAACTAGTAGAATAATCAGTACATTCCGTTCTAAGTAATTCTTGTTGGTTTTGGGAGTTCTCTGCTCTTTCACCCTTTGCTTTCAGTGTAAAGGACATGAGTCAACCTCAGTTAGGCTGCAGGAGAGTGTTGCAATTTTCTGGATGGTGCCCAGTCAAAATAATACAGAATGATGACTTCTGCATCCTTTCCTAATGTTTAAGGACTTTGGCATTAAGCTATTATTTCCAGTTGCCTCAAGTAGTAGTAGCTTGTTCTGGTGACACAAAGTAGCGAACTATGCTTGGTACAGTCATTACAGTTGTTTCATAGCCAATAGATCATTAGAAAGTCTTAAACGTTGACTTTTTTTGATGGAGGAAGCAAACCATTTTGTACTGAGCCATTACTCCTGCTGAATGTGGCTCAGAGTCTCACTTTTATACACTTGTTTTTTGTGGCTTTTTACTATTTTGTGTGCTTTATTTGGTGGCTCTGTACACCTCTTTCAAAGACACAAGTTGAGTCAGGGTGGGCAAAGTGTGACCCTCCACATGTTGTGGGGCTGAAACTCCCAATGTTTTTCCACATTGGCGATGCTGGCCAGGGCAGAAGAGTTACAGTCCAGCAGCATTTGTAGGGCTAGATTTTGCTCACCCCTGCTTAAATGAAGATCCAATGTCATGGATGTAATTGAGATGGAGCATAGGAGGGAAAAAGAGAGAATTTTCCCAGCAAGAAGCATTATGTCATGCCAATATAAGTGGCCTAGAGGTGAGAGAAGATGGATGCCAAGTGATCTAGGCAGGACCTGGCCACTTTTTCCTCAGAGCTAAGTTACCTTATTTTAAAAAAGAAAAGAAACAAAAAGGCAGATTTGCTGAGCAGAGCTTGCTGTAGGACAAGGATAGACCAGTTGTCACTTTCCACATATTACTGAATTGCAATTTCCATCAGCCCTAGCCGACTTAGGCAGTGGGGAGGAGCTACAGACTGACAAAATCTGGAAAAGTACAAGTTGCCTACCCTTTTCATAGCAGAATGATTGCAAGGCCAGTGGGCCACCTATCCTCTCCAGTGCCTGTCTTTCCTGTTGCAAAGCATCTTCCTCATCTTAGATACAGATTAGCTTGGAGAAACAAGCCAGGGCCACATCTGTTGTTAGCTGATGGGCTAAAAGCTATACACATAGGAATTTAACCTTTGTCCTTCCTGTGTAAAGGAAAGTGTTGAAAATCAAAATGTTTGAAAAGTCTGATATACACTTGCTTTCTGTGTGTTGGCTGGTTCTTAAATGTTTAAGAAAGAGGACAAAAGGAAGAAGCAATCTGTTTCTTTTGAATTAATGTTTCAAAAATGTGGATACTTTTCTTATTTTGGGGAAAGTTGGGCACAAAGTTTTAATCCTGACAGAATTTTTCTTACTAGTGCTTCCATCTACAGCTTAGCTGAAATTAATGTTTAAAGTACAAAGATGTAGGCAATAGTCTGAGATTTGAAAGCATTGAAGAATCCTAGTTATTTCATTATGCTAACCTTTGGTAATTGGGTTCTTAAGTGAGAAGAAACAATTTCTGTTTCCTGTGACAATTCACTGCCTTTTGCATTTTTGAAAAATCATGCTTACATGCCATTTCCTTTCATGTAACTGAAGTTTCATAATCTTTACTATAAAAGTGAATTGTTTTCTGGATTATTCTTTCCTACATAGAGTTTTGTAGAGGAGCCAACTAATACTATCTTCAGTTTGTATGTTTTCTTCTACTACTTCCCTTTCCCATCAGAAAAAATGGGCGAAGAAGGAAAAGTTGAATTAGCTCTCCTTTGTCTTTTGACTAGTAGTTCAAGGAAGCATGTATTAAGTGAAAGCTTTGTCACCTCATTAGAAATCTACTGCATAGGAGAATAACAATTCTGCTGTGTTAGGAAGAATTGGCTGGTTCTCTAGACAATGTTTTAAAAGGAAGCTGGGATCTTTCTGAATCTGATGTTCTGAAAACAGGTCTTAGAGAATGAAAGTAACTATCAGATGAGGTTGGAACTCTTCCATGAACTCTGATTTCTTTGTTCAGCTCCTGTCAGACAGAATTTTCATTGGGAGTTAGCATTGTACTCTTATTTGCAGTTGTATCCATGTAACTGGTTCAGTCCCTTCCCCCCCAGATAAGCTCTGACTGACTTTGATGAAGTTCCAGTTGTGTCCCATTGGCATTTCCCCCCTTTCTTTCAGTTGTGGGGCAAGTACATGTTATATGTACATTAGAATCCTGCAGGAGATCCCGTTGATGTAGTGGTTTGAGCATGGGACTATGGCCTTGCAGACCAAGGTTCAGTTCCCCACTTGGCCATGGAAACCCTCTGGTTGAACTTGGGCACATCATACACTCTCAGCCCCAGAAAACCCTGTGATAGCTTCACCTTAGGGGTTGCTATAAGTTGGAAAAGACTTGAAGGCAGACACCACCACCATGAAGAATCCTCCTTTAAAAAAAAAGCAATATTGCTTTTTGAAAAGCAACATTTAGATGTAGGGATTTAGAACATAGGGGCAACTGAGTGGTGGTAGTGGACATGATTCTCCTTACCTGTGTTTACTGCTTTCTAGCTTGCCACCACAGCATTCAAAATTTGCACATTTTAGTTATGAAGAGTACAAACACTAGACTTTCCCAGTAGTTGTACATAGTCTGTTGTCTTTTTAGATGGTATATGCAGAGCATTCCCTGTAGCACCATATTTCAAAACAGTTTTTTTCCTGTTACCTTTCTTCACTGTCCCACTTTCACAACTACACATAGAAGTTAGAAATACTGTAGCATGGATGATTCTGACTTTGATATTATTTGATGTTATATTTGACTTTGATGCTATATCTTTACATGTGATGATCTTACTTAATTCCTTCATAGTTGCCCTTCCTACAGCCAAAATCTTCCTATTTCTTGACTACAGTTTCCATTTAGATTGATAGCTCAGACAAAGTAGAGAAAATCTTGAACTATTTTTATGTCTTCATCATGCATGTAAAGTTATATAAATCATCTATAGTCATTTTTAAATTTTTTTGTAATATTGAACAGAAACCCTATTTTTGCACTTTCTACTTTAGCTTTCATCAGTCATCCTTCTAAGTCTTTGCTGTTTTCTTTGGTGTCATCTGCATTTGGTGTTCCTGCCCCCAATTCTTAATCACCTTCCTCTAGATCCGATCTCAGTTTCCATATGATATGTTCTGCATAGAAGTTAGACAGGTAGGGTAATAAAATGCATCTTTGCCTGACGTCCCCCTCGCCAAAATGGAAACATTTTGTTTCTCCATATTCTGTAGCCTCTTGTTCTATAGCCTGTTATCCAGACTATTGGTTGCATGCTAGGACAATCAACTGTTATGGCACACCCATTTATTTTAGAGTGATTCATAGTTTTTCATGATCTTACACAATCAAAGGGTTTTTTGTAAAATCTTCAACTATTAGTTTACTTGTGTAGAAGATAAATGCAGTGAAATGTTCATTGAACATTTCCAGTGTGTGGGCCTTTGTTTTGTTTTCCATATTTGTTAGCAATTTTTTTGTTAGAATTTGTATGGATTATATTTCTATAGTTTAAAACAGCTTTATTGGATTCCCCATCACTGGAGAGTATTTGACCTCCATTCACCTGGACATATTGGGGGTACATGAATCTATTTTCATCTGTTTCCCCAAGGAGACAGACAATCTTTGAGAAAGATTTCTTGACTGGGAGCCACTAAATCTCTGTTCCTCTTAGCAATTGGATGGATTTGTATTTAAATAATACAAATATTGTAATCTAATTAGAATTATAAATAATATAGCTAGGTTTTTAACATGCTTATCTTCAACACATCACATCAACATAAATGGTTCAAAAGTATTATATGCACAATTCCACTCCCACTCAGGGATGAAAAAAGCATTCAAAAATACTTGAAAATGTGTTTTTGGAGTGTTGAGAAATCCTGATTAGAGAAATCCTAGACTGTGAAGAAAAACTTTTTGTGGTGGTTGTTTTATGCAGTAAACAGCATTTTCTGTGCAGAAAATAACTTGTCTATGCAGAAATATTACTTTCTGCACAGAAAAGAAGGTATTTCCTATGCAGAAAATGCTGTTGGGGAATTAGCCTACGCAAAATTTGCATGTAGTTGATTTGTGCAAAAAACAGTATTTTCCATGGAGAAAAGGCTGTTTCCGCACAGAAAACTTCCTGGCAAAACAACCATGTGCAAGTTTTGAACAAAAGTCACAAACTGAGCCATAAATTGGCATTAATTGGTTTTCTTTTCTTTTTTAAAATTATATTTTATTTTATTAAAAGAAAGACATAAAAAAGTGACAAAGCTCCAAAAAAACTGTGTGACTTTTTGAAGAGTTTCTTGTAGTAGGAAGAAAATTTCTAAATTTACTTGTTGTTTCCTTCAAAAGAGAATTTAGTGGAGAATTACATTTCTACTCTCACCCTATGCATCTCTAATGTGTAAAATCAGCATACAAGATGTCCTGGTGCAGAGTAGGAGTGGGACTTAGAGCCTTTTGGTTTAAGCAGCTTTTACCAAATTAAATGAAGATAAAACTCTTCATAAGCTTTGCTGACATAAAAAAACAAGAGTCGCTGTAAAGGAAATGTATTTGCTTATTTCGTTGGCATTGTTGTGTTTGCTTATAATTTGGAAACTGGAAATTAAGTTGTTTAAATCTCATTTGTGTTTTATGGATTTGCATCTTTTAGTATTCTTATTTGTGTTTCATGTTTATCAAGTCAGCTCCACTTTTTCCTACATACACAGGAATATATGCATGAGAGTGGTTTACAAGATCTTTTTATAAAGTAGCTGTTCTGTTGTTCTCTGGTCATGATTGCCATCTCGTATGTGAACTTGCTTTGGAAAAGGAAACAGCCGCTCATTTGCAACTTTTCTATTTTTTAAAAACCTATCCTTTATAATGTCCTGGCTGATGTAAATATGATGGGATGCAGGGTTGGCAGAGCTAATACAATGCCATAACACTTATGGCATATGATGACATTTGCTTTACTATCTATGTTCTGGGTTTATATTTATAAAATTTAAATTTTATGTCGTTAGTTGGGTTTGTATTTTCGTCTGATTCTACTGAATCTCAGGTTCACATTTCAGTCGTCTTTTATTTCCTTCTGCTGTGGTTGCAAGGAGGAGTTTGAAACATCCATTTTGGATCAACTGAAACCTCACCTCATGTTAACCTGAGAAATTGTGGTTATTCTAAACCAAAAAAAAAAAAAGGCTAATTTCAAATCATGGGTTATGAAGTGTTATTGTTTCAACAAACAATGGTTAACAGTATCAACCGTTTAGGATTAATTTGTTTTGTTAAACTATGATTAATGAAATAATGGAACTTAAGATCTCAAGTCTTCTTGCATTTGTATTGGAGGAGGAAGAGAATACAAAAGTGCAAGGCATGATATGGCTTTTTTTAATCACAGGTTTATTATGGCATCTGAATGTAGCTATTATCATTTGAAAGGTAATTGGTACTTAATTGTTCTTTTTAATAGTGACTTGTAGCTCTTGTATTTTCTCTTAACACCTTGCACTTTTCATTTCAATGTTTTTGTTTTAAAGGTTTCTGCACTTAGCCTACCTCTTCCTCCCAAAAAGTTGATTGGAAACATGGATCGTGAATTCATAGCAGAAAGACAGAAAGGGCTCCAGAACTATCTCAACGTAATCACTTCCAATCACATACTGTCCAACTGTGAACCAGTAAAGAAATTTTTGGATCCAAACAACTATTCTGTAAACTACACAGGTAAGGGAATGGTTTTGCAGCTTCTTTACTAACCTTTACTTCATTTATCCATGAAGAGAAATGTACAATTATGGAAGGAGTGAGATTAGGAGAATAAATTCTCTGCTCTCTAAGGACGGAATATCAGTCTACTATCTGGACACACTTCTTTTATGATATACAGTAGCCTCTTCACATTCATGAGAGTTTGGTGCACAGAACCCTCGCAGGTGGAAAAACTGTGAATAACCCTCCCCCACCCCACGATCCCCTCTCTCATTCTCCTCCAGAGCTCCCTCCTTCCATTCCTTTGCCTCTGGCCCCGGGGTGGGACAGAGGGAGGGGGAAAAAAACACCTAAAAAGCTTACTGGTATTTTCCTGTCAGATAGAGAAGAGGGGAGTTCTAGAGTTCTAATTACTTCTAATTATTTCCAGCAGCCATCTTGAGAAAGGAGCACCTAACCAATCAGCAGCCAAACACAGCAGAATGTGCAACAACATGGCAGAAAGGCCACACCTTCAATAGTGGAAGGGGGGCTTTGCTCACCCAAAAGGAAAAAAAAAGTCCATTTTAAACACAAGCCTCCCAAGCCTTGGGTGAGGAATGCATGGGATAGAAGGAGGAAAATGGGAGGGGCAAGCACCTGCCTTGCGAATAATCAAATTCATGAAGGTCAAATCTGCAAATGTGGAGGGAGGACTGTACAATCAAAGGGGGGAAGTTAGTGGAAGAAAATGCTACTACGTTGTGTTTATGCTAAAAATCTACAGAAACCTGTGTTGGTTATATTAGCACTTTAAAAAAACCTGTGTTTATTTTAATTGCATTTAAATTACCTAATTAAACCTTACCAGAATACTGTTAGAATCATAGAGTTGGAAGAGACCACAGGGGCCATCCAGTCCAACCCCCTGCCATGCAGGAACAGCCACTATCAAATCACTCCCAACAGATGGCCATCCAGCTTCTGCTTAAAAACCTTGAAAGAAGGAGTCTCCATTACACTCTGAGGCAGCTCTGATTGTCAGGAAGTTCTTCCTGACGTTCAGGTGGAATCTCCTTTCCTGCAGCTTGAATCCATTGCTCCTTGTCCTAGTCTCTGGAGAAGTGGAAAACAAGCCTGCTCTCTCCTTGACATGACATCCTTTCCATGAACAAACCCTTCCATGACTTCACTCTTTCCCCAAGCCTGCTTTAAGCATGGGAAAGAATACAGCTGCTTACATTTCAGAAAATCCCATTTTTCACTGTCACACTGAAAGAGAACGAGTGAGATTAAAAAGAAAGATACATGTAGAAAAGTTGCAAGAAACCAGAACGTTTACCTGTTTGTGCTAGATCTATCCCATCACCAGCACCAACTGGACCAATGAGAACACACTACAAGAAATCTTCATAAGAAACGGTGACAGGACAACAGTTAGAGTCGTTTTTACATTTTTTGTCTCCAGTGATTCTTGGATTCACCGTTTGTCTCCTTGTCATTCTCCTTCTCCAGTGTTCTGTGTCCTTTTCCTCCTACCTATGTACTCTTCCTCCCTCTCAGTCTTTCTATTTGACCACTCTTTTTTTCTCTTTCTCTTATACTTCCTCATCATGCTTCTGTGTATCTTAATCTTGTGTGATTCCCCCGGTCTCTCTCTGCTTGTTCCTCTTCCCTCATCCATCAAGCATTTCTACATCCCCCTCCCCCGCTCCTCTTCTGCAAGGGAGGCCGCCTTTTCCTGGAAGCATCTCTGCACCTCAAGACAGCATGTCAACACTGTCTTATTCCTGTACCTCCCTCCTTCATGTTCTATGCTGCCTGCTGTGCTTGCTGACATAGCTTCCACCTGCCATGGAGTGAAACACTCCAGAGCCAAGTGTCACAATGGAGTCGGGAGAAGGAATTTGTCTCCCTCCTGAAAGGATTTGATAGTTGACATCAGAGTGAAGTCTGCACAGTCGTTCCCCCCCCCACATTTACAGGTTTGACTTTCACAGATTTGACTATTTGCGAGTTCTTCTAATCCCTGTTCCCCCACCTCATGTGCTCCTTTTCTGGGGGAACCTTCCCTCTCAGCAGCTCTGATCAGGCTCTGCAGCCCTTTGAAAACCTGCCTCTGGTCCTCCTCCTCCTTCACTGGCTGCTGCTTGGCCAATTAAGGATGGCTCACAGCCCAGTTTCTCAGCACCTTAAACCCGTGCCCAGTGCCCCCAACACACAAGGAAGGAGATGGGGAAGAGAGAGGAAGTATAGGCCACCATCTGACCCATCCCATTTCTTCTCCTTTCCCTGACCTGGTTTGAACCCTGGGTCCCCACTCTCTCCACCAAGACTCAGCTCCCTTCCCACAGACACACACACACACGCTTTAACGTTTGCAATTTTTCCACTTTTGCAGGGCTCCTGTGTCCCCAACTCTAGTGAATATGAAGGCCTGACTACATTCATTTTGAAAAGGCAGATGGATGATAGGGATAGAAAGAAAATGAAGTTCCATAATCTGCAGTATAGTAGTACCAAGTTTGGAATAATAAAATTCCTGTTTTAAGGGAAGTAAATTCAGTAGTTAGGCAATTACAGGATTCCATTTTAAATGGATCTTAAGTGTGCAGAGGTGCTGTAGGATTGAAGCTAAAGAATAATTGCTATAAGGGAAGGGAATGAAGTATGAAAGGCCAGAAGGGCTTCAGGGGATGATTTCCTCTTTTGATGTATTTCCCTACAAAATGGCGAGGAACTCAAAAACAAAACAAACAAAAATTATTCTTATTGTAACTTTCAGTGGTAATTCAGTAGTAAAGTATGAGGCCTTTTTAGAAGACTAGGGATGTTTTTCCAGTTCACTTCATAGTTCATGGGAAAGATATCTCTCTCTCTTTCTCTCTTTCTTTCTTTCTCTCTCTCTCTCGATAGCACTACAAGCTTGGTAGATGAAGGGAATACCATGAATATAGCGTATTTTGAATTCATTAAGGCCTTTGACAAGGTCTTCCAAGATATTCTTGCAAACAAGCTATTAAAATCTGAGCTGAACAGTGCTACTGTTAGGTGAATTTGTAGTTTGTTGATCAACTGAACCCAAAAGGTGCTCAACAATGGCTCCTCTTCATCCTGGAGAGAAGTGACTAGTGGGGTGCCAAAAGGGTGCCATTGTTCCTATCAGTGGAAGGAGCAATTCAACAGTGGAATACGCTGCCTTAGTGTGGTGGAGTCTCTTTTGTTGGCTATTTTTAAACAGAGGCTGGGTCGCCATCTGTTGGGAATGCTTTGACTGTGTATTCCTGTATGGCAGGGGGTTGGACTTGATGGCCCTTGTGGTCTCTTCCAGCTCTGTGATTCTATGATCTATACCCAACATGTTCTTGTTTAAAAAGCTCAGTATATTGATACAGTTCAACATTATTTTAGTAGGCTGTTGCCCATGGATTTCAGAATCTAAGGTTTGCCCATTATCCTGGAGCAGTTTGACCAGTTAGATGCAAAGCTCTGTTTGAACCTGGTATAGCTGAACCGGTAGGCTCTAAAGGGTTTATACTACTGGGGTCATGTATCAAGCCTGCTAATGCCAACAGGAGGCAGCTGGATTACTTGGGCCACCTGAACAGCCAAGACACAGACAGGGCCAAATGCAGACAGAAGAAACTTTTGAGGGAAATTGTGTTATCAGGAGTCTTGCTTTTATACTTAAATATTGGCCTGTCTGTTTAGAGTGCAAAGAATATCCAGATACCATTGGCCTCCTGTATTTTTCAATTAGTCAGGCTTTCATAGCTTTCTGCACATTTTTTTTGTATCTGAGAGAATATTAAAGTTGCAGCAGGAGATCTCTGTTCATTTGAAACTAATGAGCTGAAAGTTGTCAGTTCAGTGTTGGACCGCTCAGCTCATGGAAATGCCTGCTGCCAGAACTGCAGTGGCCTTGTTAGTCTGTTCTGCTTAAACATTGCATAGCCCAAGGGCTTCTCCCCCACTGTGCATTGCTTTCATCCTTGGAGATGAAACACCTGAATGCAGTGGGGTGACTATGAAAGTGGAATGTTGTTAACTTTTGAATTTCCTGGTTTCTCTCCACCTGCTGTGATGCAGCTTTCAGTGTGATGCACAGAATATTTATCTTTATTGAACCAAACTGTAATCTAGGCACATAACCATTTTATCTATATATATATAATCATTTTATATATCTATCCGTGCACTAAAGGAAACTTAATGAATTGCAAATATTCCAGGCAGATGACAGAGAGAGAAAGAGAGAGAGAGAGAGAGAGAGAGAGGGAGGGAGTGTATCCTTTTAATGTGGACTTTAAAAATGTCCTTGTAAACTAGAAAGCATTTTAAAACAGATTACAGTGCGTGGCTGGCTTTCATTTTTTGGTGGTTAAATGTATTGTTTCAGCATACCTTTTACAAGAGTACAGAGCTGAGAAACATTCCTTTTTTGAACTACAGTTACCAGAATCACAGTTAGCCATGCTAACTGAAGGCTTCCAGAAATTTTAGTCCAAAAAGTTAAAACTTCCAGGCTTTTTAATGAGTGCTTCAGTTTGTAGTAGCCATTCCTCCACTGATGAAGACAGCTAACTAGGACATGATTGTTCTTGTTTACATTGATGGGATAGTTTGAAGATAAAAATTGTTTATATTTTTACCAATCATGCTTCTTTTCAAATACAGTGGGCGCTCCTCTCACACAGTCTCCTCGTCCATGAATGCTGTGGGCACGTACACATTGCATCCATTGACTGTAATAGGACATGTGTTTTTTGTCTTTTGGGGAGGGGTCCTGGAATGGAACATTAACAAAGTTCAATATTGGCTGAGGTTTGCCCTCACAAAAACCTGCTGATGGCTGTCTTAGGCTCTTGTGTAGATCCACATACAAAGCCCATTAATGTTTACTGTGCAGACCATTCCACATTTAAGTAGAGGCATGCCTTTTAGAGTTCTGTCTTGAGCGAACTGGAGAAAATGCTTGTGATTCTCTCTTGCATTTTGTTTTTTGAAGAGAAAACTTGCTTTAACGGTGATATTTATTAATCTCTGTCTGTATAATGGCCATTCAAAATTATCTTTGCAGAAATTGCCTTACAACATGTTTCAATGTTCTTTCGGTCAGAGCCAAAGTGGGAAGTAGTGGAACCATTAAAAGATATAGGTAAGGGTTTTGCTTGTTGGGTAAAATGATTGTGCCACAGACTTCAGAAATATGCTAGTGGACTGTCCATTCCAGCAGCTGTATTTGCTGTCCAAGACCAAACTAAGCATTATACCAGTCATGCAATTAGCAAATACATGTCTGGTTTTTAAAATGTAAAGAAAAGGTATTGTGAGGGGTGAGCTGGTTCCTGTGGGGGAGGGAAGAAATTCCTGCCTCTGTCATCTGACTTTTGCTATTGAAACCTTTTGTTCCAGTACAAATATCAGATGTATGAGTCCTGATCCAGTTTGAGACTGTAATAGGAAGCAAAGGATTAGTACTCTCTTCTCCCCTGTTCTGTTTGGCCAAGATTTTAGTATAGAATAATCTGGACTGGTTCTGGAATGGTATCATTTCTAGTTCAGCTGTCATGTCTTTTCACCCTGTAGCTTAGATTATTTTAACTGCTGGAGCAAGTGAACCTGTTTCTGTTAAAGAAACCATGATCCATTTGTTGCTTATTTTGAAGAGGTAAAAATGATGGGGCAATATCCAATCAGACTTCTGAACTGAGTTGCATTGATGAAGAAGTGGGATCATACTGAGTGTGCGTTTTCTGACTGGGTCTTATGTACAAACCCAATCTCATTTTCCAGGTTCTGCTAAAATAGTAACATATGAAGTGTGGCTATTTCTTTTTAGGCTGGAGGATACGGAAGAAATATTTCTTAATGAAGATTAAGAATCAACCAAAGGAGCGGCTAGCTTTAAGCTGGGTAAGTTATCTCTTTTGTGGGTTTTATCTCTTCTTCCAAAATTGCATCATAGCTTAGCAGCTGCCTCTTTGGTTTCTTCCTTTATGCCCAGACTTTGTGTCTGTATGTATGTGTGTATCTGTCATTTTGTCTAGAGTGGTTATATTACTGTGCTGGGGGCAGTGTTAGTTGTAAACTGGCACAGAGCAGAAGAAGCAAAATGAGAACAACTGTGGACCATAGCAATGCTCTCTGTGATCCTTGCACTGTCTATAACTTGCACAGCTAAGCGATCCCTGAGGATTTGTATTGTTACACAGAACCTGTTCTTCATGCCTGCCTTCTATCTACCTAACATTTGCTAAAAGTAGGAGTGTAGCCAAAACTAAATACATATAAACACAAAATAAAAACAAGAACATTATTAGAAATGGGCCTGTGTTACACCCACTAATTCTGATAGTGTGGATAGAGATGAGAAAGAGATGAAATGTGGGTGAAGCAGAGACTAAATAGTGGGCCCTTCTGTATTTGTGAGCTCACGAATTTAATCCACCATGATTACAAATGTACACAGTGCTGTACATTTGAATCTGTAGTGGGGAGCATTCTAGCTGCCTGCTTCTTCCTTTGAGATGGTGTGGTTCCTTCACAAAATAGAAGCAGGCAGCTGGTGCCATTTTTAATACTGAGAGGCCTGCTATATAACCCTCACCTTGCAAGGCTTCACTAGTCTCTCTGCAAGCCTCACAAAACAAGGTTTATACAGTAGGCCCGTATTAAAAATGGCATAGGGCAAGCTCTGGCTGCCAGGTGTGCCACATTCTTCAGGTTCCCTCTTCTCTTTGGAGCCTAGCTGGTGTGCTCCTCGGAGGCAGAGGAGGCCGAAGAATATAGTGCCTCTGGCAGCCAGGGCTTGCACTGCTGCTGTTGCCTTACACCATTTTTAGTGTGAATTTATAAGCCTTGCGTTGGATTGGCAGTCTCTCTGCAAGCCTTGCAAGGCTGACTTAAGTGTGCACAATTTTTGGTATCATATACCTCATGTATGCCTAGGGCCCACTGTAGTTGTATAATTTGCTTTCATTTGGGTCTGTTATAATTACAACAGCAAGGTATAAGGTGCAGGTGCAGGTAGGGAAGAGGAAAGCAGCTGATGGCTAGGATGAGATGGTTGGCTGAATCTCCCTCCACAGCAGCTGGATCAGACAATACAGCTGAGATTCCTAGATCTTGTACATATCTTTCAGTGTCACCGTTATTTCTTAGAGGCTCCATAGCAGCATCACTTTACAGGGGTGCATTAAAAACTCACTTTTTTGCAGTCTGTAAGATGCATGTGAATCCAGGCAGGCCTCAGCCAGACTGCCCTTATTGGTTTTGGGGGATAAGGAGGAAGAGATTAATGTTTCCACTGCAACAGTGTCATGAATTGTCTTCTCATCATACAATGACTAAGTGGAAATTGAACATACTTGATTGTGCAGAATTACGCTCATTGGTATGCCTCTCCCTACTATGAGGGCAGTTGGAAATTTAAGGAAGCACTTTGTAAAAAGCAGGAACACAAGTTCCTAGGTTCCTCTGTGGAGTAGCTACTTAATAACTTGAGTAACATAGGGGGTGCTTTTTTTTTTAAAGAGTTTCTTACAGCTTAGTATCTGTTGTATTTTCAGACTGACCTTGGCCCCGATAAATACCTGTCAGACAAAGATCTGCAGTGTGCTGTGAAACTTCTTTCTTCTTGTTCTGTGAGTAAAAAACAAAAAAACAAAACAAACTAAAAAAACCTAAAAAACAAGAAAACCCCACATCTTATATTCTTTCAATGGTATAACACCAGATTTCATGGAAATCAGTTGTGAGAAAGCAATTGTACTCCACCTGGATTTTAAACAGTGATGCTATGAATTATTCTTAATGACCATGGGCATTTCAAGAGGCAAGTTTACAGCTGTGGCGCTCTTTTCCCATAACAATGGTCTAACAGTGTCTTGTAGGAATTTGTTGGAAATGTTATACTTCTTTCCTTTTAGAAAAACCTTTGTAGCTCCAAATTGACTCCGTTCCCCATTAGTTAATGCTGGACATCATAGAAGCTATAGTCCAACTACAGTTGCCAGGTTGAGGGAGATGTTTGATGTAGACTGACAAAACAACAGCAATCATTTGAAGAATTCAGTATGAAACTGTATGAGAGACGGGATGCAACATGCAGAGATTTGCGTTAGCTATGCTGATGACACTGGGAGCATTGGCACAGATTACTCTGCTAGCAAGGTCAAATTTTAGTTTAGACAGGAAGCATGTAATACCTGTTGCAAAATACTTTCTGGAAGCAAAAAACAGTGCAGATTGAAGGCTGACCCTTTCACCATAATGGTTTATTTACTAACAGCTAAAGAAATCAGCCAAGGTCCACAAGAAGGACAAATGTAATTTTTCATTTAAGATAAACAGTTTTCAGGTGTGTTTTTTTAAATGGTCAGTATAGGCTTATTTCAAACATGAATCCTGAAATTTGATCGTGGCTTAAACTTTTTAGATTTTTTTTAAAATTGAGTAATAAAAAGAAAGAGAAGAAGAGACAAAGAGAGAGACAAAAAAAGCTTGCAACGAATTAGAAATACCACATTATTGCTACACAAAACAAAATAATACTGAAGAAAACAGAATAAAAATAACTACACAACAATACAGTATCAAAAAAGAAAGCAAAAGAAAAGAACAAACTACAAATATCAAATTAAACTACAAGACAGTTCCAAAACTCCATATAACTAAAAATTGGTTCCTACCACTGCTGCAAACAGTGAATAGTAGTCCAGCAGTAACAACTAACCATTATAGACTAAAAGTAAATACTTCTTGCTGTTATTTATCTTCATACTAAATCTAAACTTACAATATGATTTAATAGTTCATAATTCTAAGAAAATATATTGATAGTAATTTTGACTTAGTTATTGAAAGTCATCATTAAAAAATTAATAATCGCTTAACAGTTTTAATCATTAGTAACTAGTTCTTAGTCTACATTAAAAATCAGTAATTCTTAAAATAATAATTTTCTATATAGTAAGTATTTTTTAAAAGCAACAAAAAAGTAGAACTATTTTTCAGTTACTCTTCTTGCAATAGTGGAAGTGACGAATTTAAAAACACTTTAGGAGAGAAGAAAAGAGCTATCTTTATTACTATCGAATATCCTCAATCCCTTCATAATTTTTCCTTCTAATGGCTCATAATCATAGACCCTTTTCTTCATCAGACATTTTCTTTCTCTTTTGTTTCTTTCTGTTCTTCTTTTTCCCAAGAACAAAACCATATTTAAGTAATCCTAGATCCACAGCTCTACAGATGCAGGCAAAACGCCAGGAGCCAATACTACTAGAACACGGCTTCATAGCCCAAAAAACCCACAAAAACCCATGGATTCCAACTGTGAAAGCCTTGAACTTTACATAAATCCTAGAAGGCCTTTCATCAAGAGGACGATGCATAATCTGTCTTATGTCCCTGTACATGAAAATTAATTCTTCAAGTCTGTCCCAGCTGAAAAGAACATTTTTCCTGGGAAATCCATCCATCAGCGAGTCCATCAATAAATTATTATTCTGTTACCTTGACTTCTGGGGGTCCCTCGGGGGCACCCTGGTTTGCTCCAAATGCACAGGTTGGGGAAATTAGCGGAGCACCGGCCTTGGCAGAACTAAGGGCAGGGCAACATAACAAGATCTTTAACCCAGTTTTTATGGAGTCAGACCACACAAAAATCCAGGGAAAATGTTCAATCACAGTGTTTTATTGAGGGGAATTCACTCATACATGTATGTAAAATACATACAATCACACTTTCACACAAGAGCTAACAGAGAGAAAGGGAGGAAAAATTATAGAGAGGCTGAGGGGTTTGGGAGAATTTATAATTACCAGTCCAGAAGAGTAGTGAAGAGCAGAAATGTGTTTTGGCCTAGGTATGACCTAAGGACAGTTCTCATTTAGGAGCCAGACAGGCAGAGTGATAGGTAGACCTTCGAGAGACTGCACTGGGCATCCTGAAATCGGGGATATTTATACCGTGAAAATAGCCTGTGGCAGTGAAGGTTCCAGATGCAAGACAAAGGGAACCTGTTGTGGACAATAAGTCTTTTGCCTGTTGATGGGCTTAGTGCTTGATTGACAAAGACATAATGCGTGTTGTAATAGCTGTCTATTGTGGGTGCTGTGAGGAAAGAGGAAGGAATCCGCTGGGTATATAAGGGAAGGATATTTGTCAATCAGTGTCCTGGTGGGCTTCTCACAGTTGGGTTCCCTGGAAAATTCCAGTTTCTATTTAAGCCTATTATCCACAGGAATGGTGTGTATCTGCTTGACCAATGACTCAGTCTTACCTGGAGGAAGTTTCGAGTTCACCTATCCTCACGTTTACAGTCAAATTCCTTCCCTCACTTGGTTTGACCTCTCTGACGCCTTTCAGGTCTGATTTTCATATCAGAGCCAATTAGTTGTCAGTTGTCAATCCAATATTATGCCAATTAGATATGGCCAATTAGGTATGGTGCACATCCAAACCATACTAATAGGGACCCCCAACGCGGGTCCTTACAATTCTCCTATTTTCCAAAGAAAACTTAGAAACTCATAGGCCAGTTGCCATAAATTGTCCAAAATGATGTCAGTTGTCCATAATTTTAAGCATTCAACTTCATAATTGCTGGTTGGATTGTGACGCCCCTTACGTTCTTCATCTTTTCAAAATTAGCTGTATTGGCTCTCTCCATCTCTTTCTGTGTATTTATTTCACCCTGAACATTTTATCCTCAATCTACTATTCCCATTGGAGAGATTGCATGCCTCCCTGGATGTTTGTTGAGTCCAAGCATTCTACATACATAGGATGACAGCTTTCAGGAAATCCTCTAGCCTCCATGTGTGTTGTGGCAGTCATTGAGGAGATAAAGTTTTGGCCCAATGCCTGTCCAAATGGGTAATAGAGACCATTTGTCTTGCTATGAACTTGCAAAGCAGCCAGTACCAGAGCCCCTCAAGGCCCATTCTACAAGGGCAGTATCACCCTCAGCAGCTGCATTGAGTGGTGTTTCCTTGCTGGAACTGTGTATAGCTGCTATCTTATTGCAGCCTTCCACTTTCATCCATCATTATCACTTGGATTGCCATGCCAGAAAGGATGCTAGCTTTGACCATGTTCTCCTGTCTTCTGTCTTACAGTGACCTGACCCTCTATCTAATGGTAAGCTCTGTAATCGCCCGTTGGGTGAGGCACAGAGCCCATGAAGAAGAAGAACAGGTTGCTTGCCTGTAACTGTGGTTCTTTGAGTAATCAGCTGTGTCCTCCCACAACCCTGCCCTACCTCCCCTGTTTTAGATCTCTTGTGTTTTTTTCTGCAGAGCTCGAAGGTAAGGGTAAGGTAGCTTGGTGGGTAGAAGCACGTTCAGTACAGAAGTGGGGGTTTTTCCACCAAGCTACTCAGTTCTGGAACTTTCTGGGAGGGTCTCTGTGCAGTTGCAAAACCCGTTGTGTGAGGGCACAGATGACCACTCAAAGAACCACAGTTACAGGTAAGCAACTTGTCCTTTTGCACTAAAGCACTTTAAGAAAAGATTTTAAAAATTCAGAGGGAAACAAATTGCTCTCCAAACAATAGGACCACATCTACAAACCCTATCCTAGTTTTAAAAATACATTTGGAAGAGCCCTAGTACAGATCCAAGAAATTGTTACAAATGCCTCCCCCCTCCTCTCAAAAAAGAGTAGAATGAATGGATGCAGAGGTGACAACAACTGGCAGAACCAAAGGAGCTATATCACAAGAGATCACTTGTCTTTAGACCAGTCTGGAAGATGCCATAGTGAGAAAAAACTTTGTTGTCTTCCAAGTGCCACTGGACTCTTTGTTCTTTCAGCTTCCCTGATGGAAATCTTTTAAGAAGGAAGTGAGGTTTGGTAAAATACTATTATCCCACTATCATTTAATTTGTTGATGTTCTGTTCAGTATATGCTAAGACACAGAGTGGGTGCAGGAGAGCAACAGCGCTTAAATTTGCCTAGTGCACCACAAAACCTGGGCTTAGCCATGTTTGAAGCTAGCATTTGCAAGTACATTCCTTTGTAGTCCCTATAATTCAAAGTAGATAAGGGTGAATATGAGACTTCTGCCGAGGAGTGTTGATTCTGGGCTTTCCCATTCCTCTACATGAGGGGTCAGCAAAGTGCAGCCCAGAGGTTGCATGTGCCCCCCCAGGGTCCAACTTTTTCCATCTCAAATGGCCTTTCAGTGGCATGAGGGGCATTTTTGCCACGTTTTGCCCTCCCTGGGCCATTTTATGCCAGGAAAGGCACTTTTTAAAACCAGCAATAAAATAGAAGTAACTTCCAGTCAATTCCTCTTTTGAAAACAAGCCATAACTTGGGCCTAAAATGGTCTGAGGAGGGGTTGAAAGTATGATGAAAGTATCCCCTATATCCCCTAGAGTACATTTGGGACCAAAATTTTGTGGGGGGGGTTTTATGGTGGAGTATATGTAGTGGTGGGCTATAGTTCTCCAAGGTCTCCTAGGAGGGTTAATGCCTCCCACAGTTGCTGACCCCTGCTCTACAGAAAGTTTAGCAGAACTCTCATTGACCTTATTCTGTGACTTCCCATGTACCACCTCATGTCATCTTGTGCCACTGGAGGGAAATGTTGTGGTGTTACAACATGAGATGTGCTACAGAGTGGGAAATGAGATGCACAGCAGTCTTCCTGGTAGCATTAGAAGGAACATCCTGATATCAAGAGTTGTTCAACAGTGGAATATCCTGCCTTGGAGTGTGGTGGAGTCTCCTCCTTTAGAGCTTTTTAAACAGAGGCTGGATGACTGTCTGTCAGGAGTACTTTGATGTATTCCTGAATGGCAGGGAGTTGGACTAGATGGCCCATGTGGTCTCTTCCAACTCTGTGATTTGGTGATTTGATTTGGCCCTAAATGATGTTTCTCACATCCCTTTTCTTCCCTCTGCTTTCAAACTCCCATTTAATTTAAGTGCCTGTAGCATAGGATCTCTGCTTTAAGCTCAAAATAATAAAGCTGATCTGTTTGTAATAAACGTGCTTAATTTGGGTAGCTGAGATTTCCAGTTCTTTAGACTGAACTGAGCAAATATTGGAGTTCTAAAGAAACCTAGTTGGCATGCATGTCTTGGAGTGTGATCTTTGCGCACACCTACCCAGGAGTAAGTCTCATTGAATGGAGGAGGGGTACTGAGTAAATTTATAGAGGATGAGTCTGTTAATAAATATTTTCTTCTTTTTTTGACAGCATCCCTATATTTATAAAGTCACTTTTGCCACAGCCAGTGAATCATCTGCACTAGTAATCAGACCCTTCAATGAAAAAGGAACACTAAAAGACCTGATATATAAGGTAGTGTACTTATGAATTAGCAAACGTGGTATCATAGACTCAAAACTGTATTCTGAAAGTTCAGTATGTAAATTGCTCTGCCAGGTTAGTTCCTGATTTAGTCATTGTTCAAGTAGACCAATTGAAGCCATTGGGACTTGTGTTACTCAAACTAATGCAAGTCCAGCAGGCTTCACTGGGTCTAATCTGATTATCTGTGGATCCAATCCCACAGATGTTTGCAAGATTCAGTCTGTTTTAATAAACATTCCTCTGCTTCTTGGAAAACAGATTTTAATATGTATTCATATATTCTTTCTGATGAATAAATTATTTGAAACTAAAGATAGTATTAGCAAGGACATCTTAAGAAGCACGTAAGCAAGTGTCTTCTAATCAAGTTATGTCTGTGGATTTTGTTTTTGCTGCAGTACCTGTGTTTACTATATAGTTTGAACATTGGACTAAGACCCTGGAGACTAAGGTTCAGTTTGCTGCTCAGCCATGAAAATCCACTGGGTGCCCTTGCGCCCATCGCAAACTCTAAGTCCCAGAAAATCTCATCATAGGTTCACCTAAGGGTCACCATAAGTTGGAAATAACTTGAAAGCACACAAGAACAACAAGGGACCCTGCTTTACAGACAGTGGAGCCCAAGGTTGTAGGGGTTTTTGTGTGTTTTGTTTTTTTAAGAGCCAGTGTGTTATAGTGGTTTGAGTGTTGGATTGTGACCATAAGAGACCAGAGTCCAATTTCCCACTTGACCTGGAAACCCTCTGGGTGACTTAGGGTTTGTTACACATTCTTAGCCCCAGAAAACCCTGTGATAGGTTCACCTTAGGGTCATGATAAGTCAGAAATGACTTGAAGGCACGCAACAACAAAAAATATAATTACTTGTTCTAAAACACACACAAAAAAGTAAGTTAAATAGCTTTAATCAAGTGATAGCCCTAAAAATTTTCTTGGCTACTTATTAGAACAATAACTTTTTTCAATTGAAATGCCTAGTGTTGGTTTGCTGCATTTTGTGATGTTTGATATTAATCGTTGTAACTGCTATTTATTTTTAAAGGCAAAACCAAAAGATCAATTTCTGAAGAAGTACTGCAACCCGAAAAAAATTCAAGGTCTTGAGCTTCAGCAGATAAAAACATTTGGCAGACAAATATTAGAGGCAAGTGTTTTCTCTTGTATAAAGTACATTTGCAGTTAAAAGAGACAATCCACATGAAGATCATATTTATCTAGACAATACTAAAGTGTAGCTAAAGCCTAACTGAGTTCTAATTTTCACATGCCCAAAATATTACATTGGAGTATACTCTCTAAATGAGTTTTCCAGAGAAGATCCGTGAGTGATGCATGCCTTTTCTGCAAAACATACCCAAGGTGAAAAAGAAACTTGCGGTTCTCACATTACAGGTCAATTCCCATGTGAAAGATGTTGCCTGTGAAGTAATCCATATATATGTCATTGCACATCTAAGACCATCCAAACTGTTCTACATGTGATGCATAGCCAAAATGAAATGAGCCCAAATGCAGCTGTGCCCAAGTGAAATAGAGATGGCTTGGGAAGGAGAGTTGGTACTGAAACACTAAACATGATTGCATGAGAGGAAACTGAGATTTAGCAGATGTGTGAGAAAGGAGGGGATATTGGGTACTACAGACAGACAACCACTAAACAGGTGAATGACAAAAATAATGCTATGTGAACCATACTCCTGAGCAAGATTAATGATTAAACCATACAAATATATAGATATATAAACATAAAGTAAACAGTGCTTATATATACATAAATAAATTGTATTAAAACAGTAGTCAGTGGTAACAGATACAGGCTTCACACATACTATATACATACTGAGGACAACATATAGTTGTGAGCATATGATAATGGATACAGGCCTCACAGATACTTAATGAGGAGAATACGTAGTTGCAAAGAATACAAAGATACAAAAGTGCAAATTACGAGATGCAAGAATGCATCCTTCGCCAGAATTAAGACTGTTATGGGTAACTTACTGGCAACGTTTCACAAAACAGAAGATCCCAGGAATTTTTTCTTTCCATTTCACCAAGCGCTTCATTAGCTAAAAATTTAAGCAGATGAGACCTTTGCTCAAGTTCCTGCATGCAACCTATGCCATCCTATATGGATTTCTCCAAGCCTATGTCATCCTATGTGGATTTCTCCGAGGCTGTATCCGTGAAGCCTGTAGCTATTATCTCTATTGACTATTGTTATAATACATACTTATTTATGTATATGTAAGTGTTGTTTACTTTATGTTTATATATCTATATATTTATATGGTTTAACCATTAATCCTGTTCAGGAGTATGGTTCATATAGTTTAATTTTTGTCATTCACCTGTTAGTGGTTGTCTTGTATAGTGTTTTAGAAGCCGTTGTGTTTTTTTGTTTATATGTACTACAAACGGAAGCATTTGAGATAAATGAGGAGGAAGAAGCAACATAGCAAAGTGTGAACAAGTGTGATCATCCCTGAGTGAAAGCCTTTAAGGAATGCCCCAATTCTGAAGTTCATGGAAGGGAAGGATGCATCCTTGGAACAGAGAAATTAATTTTATCAGTCAAAATAACAACTTTGTGTTTGTTTGGTCTTCTAGGTTCTAAAGTTTTTACATGAGAAAGGATTTCCTTATGGCCACCTTCATGCGTCCAATGTAATGTTGGATGGGGACACCTGCCGGTTGTTGGACTTGGAGAATTCATTGCTGGGACTTCCATCCTTCTATCGGTCTTATTTTACACAGTTCCGTAAAATTAATGTATGTTGGCGCAAACATACGAAAATGTGTTTTATTGTATGTGGGAATTCACTAAAGTTTGTGATGCAATACAGTTTTTAAAGTTCTAATAATATGATGAGAAAGGAGGTTAGGTAGGAAAATCAGTAAGGAGGCCTAGAAACAATATATAGGCTTCTGACTTATTTTCAGTTGTAAGAGCAACCTGTTGTTTCAATTTAGGGAATAAGATGAGAAGAAATTGAGGGAGGGCTGCACCAAAACCAGAAAAACAAAGAAGCCCTCAGGTGGGCATAGGTTTGGTTGGGTTTTTCATAGGGAAGAGTGAAATAACTTAAGTCTAAAATGTGGAGTAGCTAGTTGGCTTTTCCAGATGAGTGTTAAATTATGTAATGACTCTTCAGATAGTCATTGATTGGTGCTGCAGAAGATCCAGAAAATTTGGAAACCCTGTATTAGACTATTCATGCTGCATAGTCTTTAGATGAATCTGAATACCAGGAGGGATATTTGTGTGTGTGCGTGTGTGTGCGTGCGCGCGCGTGTGCACACAGTTTTGAAAGGCTTTCCAGGCTTCTCTAAACCTTAGCTTTGCCATTGTCAGCTACCATGGCTAGCAGGTCAGTTGTAGTCGAAAACATCTGGAGGGAACCAGGCTTGAGAAAGATAATGCTAAACCTATCTGATGAGAGTTGTGCCTCTTCTGAAAGTCCTGTAGGTGCTGAGTAACTGGCATCAGCTTTAGCTGGTGTTTTTCAGTTGTAAGGTACTTTGTAGAAGTTGTATCATACTTCTTAAACATTTTTATCTTGTTGCTTATTTTGTACAGAATACAAATTTGCAATATAAATAGCATGTTAGTAATGATTTATACAATCAGAGTATGTATTAGGAGTGGGAAGAGGGCCACCCTGGAGCTGCATATCTCTTCCTAAGGCTGTTTTTGCAGCCCTCAGCAACTCCAGATTCCCAGCACCACCTGTCTTCTGGCCAAAGAAGGAATGAACTGTCTCTCCCAGAAGCCCCCAGGAGTGGCATGTGACCACTTAAATAGGTTGCAGGCACGTTCTATACTGTTCAACATTTTAAACATCAGAAGCAGATGTATGGCCACTTCTGGTTTTGTTTATTTGGGGCAGTTTTGGCAGACTTACCAGAGGGTTCCAAGAGAAGACCTGCTGCAGTTAGCCACTCTTGACAAGTATGGTGCAAATAGCGTTAATTAGCATTCATGGGTTGTCATGCAAATATTCCAGCAAGGGTTTCATTGTTTGCCTTCTTTTCAGACTTTAGAAGCTGTTGATGTCCATTGCTTTGGTCATTTGCTGTATGAAATGACATATGGAAGACCCCAGATTCTGTTCCAGTGGATAGTTTTCCTCCTGCGCCGTCTATGTCTGTAGGTCAGTGAACCACTTGTATCAATATTTCAGTCCACTTTGGGCAGAAACATGGATTATTGATGTTTCTCTTATACATATTTTATTTAGGTGTATCCACACACAACTTGAAGCCTTCCCCAAGATGCCTTTTGACTGATTGGCAGTTCTCATACTTGTCCTTCTTCAAGCTGGAATGATTATCTGTGATATAGATTAGTTTTCATCTAGTGCAGAAGTACAGTGCACCCTCTTGTGGTGTGACCTCAGCATACACAAATCTGAGGTTGTGTGAAGCATCGCATCCATAATCACTGGGCACACTGAAGATAATGGGACATAAGCATTTGCTTTTTTTTTTATTTTATGTGGATGTTCCTGGAACGGAACCTCTGCATATATGGAAAGCACACTGTTCTTAGTAGCTGATAATTCTTTTAAAAGGGCAACAGTGACACCTGTTCAGCACAAAGGACCACAGTGAAATAGTTTTCTACTCAAGCTTGAGAGCTAGAAGGTGTGCCTTTAGACACTAATAATTTTAAAAGCTCATGTCACATATTCTAATCAAGAAGTGCTAGTTGCACAGAAGAACTTCTGCGCTATGTGGAAACTAATCTAATCTTAAGTAGGTAATCTCTCCTAGCTTGACCCCCCCCCATCTGACAGAAATATTCACCCATGCTCCAGTCAGTGGCAAAATGAACCTCCTCCTTCTGAAGTTGATGCCCAGTAAAGAACAGTCATCTCTCCACATTCACTAGGGTTAGGGGCACAGGACCTCCATGAAAATGGAAAAACTGTGAATAACTCTAGGCCCTCCCAAACAATATTTAGCACACAAAAAGTATGATCACTATATTCAATGCACCGTGGATTCCTTTGAGGCATCAAGGTTCCTTCCCAAGGCAGAAATGGGTGGCTGGTGAGGCTTACTGCCACCTCCACTGCTGCCCCACACCATTTTTAATAGAGATTGAGAAACCTCATTTGCAGTTTCTCGGTCTCATAAGGCTTGCAGTCCCTATTAAAAATGGCATAGAGAGGCAGCAGAGGTGACAGCAAATAATCCGTGAATATCAAATCCGCAAAAGTGAAACCTGCAAATATGGAGAGCTGACTGTAGTTTAGAGGAGAGCTACAGTCATGGCAATATGTGAAAATTGTGACTAAGTAGTGACCATGAATACAGAACAGTTACAGATGAGTAAATCTAGGTAACTTTCATATTCACAACCACTACTTAGTCATGATTGCAACACTGTTACTACGATCATAACTCTACCACAACCTACTTTACTGGGAATCAGCTGTTGGGGGGAAAGTGAGGTCAATTCTTCTGGTGATTGGAGCACAAGTGAAAGAAATTTCTGTCAGGTTTGTGGGGATGAGGCCAGAAGAGGTTACTTAGTTATGTACACTTAACCAAGTAGTTAATAGAGATTAATGGCCAATATTTCTTAAAGTGAGATGTCTTCTCTGGATTATGTAAACAGCTTCTGAGTGACTGATTACCTCCCCTCCCCCCACTTGCCTTATGTTGTGCCACCCCCACCCCCATCCCTCATTAGCATAGTGCAGAAAGTTCTTTGCTCCTTCTCTTGTGCTTAAACTTATGCTGTGGATTTAAGCAGTAATGATCCTTCCTTCCCCCACTTTCCAGTCTGCTAGCCTGTTTGGAAGTAAAGGCAATTGTTCCTCCTAGTTGGGAAGCTCGTTGTGGCAAAGTGTAGCAATCCCAGCATTTGACTTGGCTTGTAGTTTTCCACAGCATGAATGGCCTTTGAGGTGGCAGTTGCCAGGAGGGTAAATGTTGTGTGCCTGTTAGCACTTGAAGTACTCTGGTATAATGCCTGGCCTTATCCTAATTCAGTAAGCAGTCCTCATGGATAGGTCCAGAGTACTTTTATTAAAGATTAGTTCAGTGCACAGACAGCTTGCTTGCCAGAACTGGAGAGGAACAGAAAGTTTCACTTTTTCTGAACACTTCTCGCCCGTCTCAGTTCTTTCCTCTTACATATCACTCTCACTCTCTAGCTGGTACCATTCTCTTGGACTGACCTTGGTTCTCTGGCTATTCCCCCCCTCCCGTCACCCAAATGTCAAAGGAAATGCAGCATCAAAGGAAATACAGCAAGATGACTCCAGTAAGGCTAAGCTAGACATGGTGGTCCCCTCTGACATGTGGTTTGCACTTTGGCCTTTAAAAGGAAAAAGAAAAAAAAAGCAGGTTTTAGCAAAACCAAGACATCTAAGTTTTGAAATGCTAGCCTCAGATGCTCACATCATGTGAACCTGGTGTCATATATGTATAAATTACATTATGTTACTGTTGTCTGAAAGATCTTAAGATGTCCCTTATTCACTAGTGCTGGTTTTTAATCCAACATTTAAAAAGAAGCATTGGGTTCGCAGTGTGTGTTTGTGTCATGGTCATTCCCTGTTTAATTTGTTTTCTTGGATCTTTCTCCACCTATAGTGACCGTACTGGAATCCATTCTTTCTCCTGAAGCCATGAAGAATGGCATGCCAACTGTCTCCCGTCTCTTACAAATGCCGTAAGTCCTTATTGGCAAAGGGCAACATATAGTATGAGCTAGAGATTCTCATGACTGAATTTAGGTTCCATGATAAAGTGGGTTACCAAGTATTCTATTATATGTGTTGCCTGTCAGGCTTGAATGGTGACCTCAGCTTGAGTGTCATGTGGCAAACAGTTTCTCTAAAGCTACTCCCCACATAGTTTCAGCAATTTCAACAATGCTGTTGCAGGCCCAAGTTGAATCATATAGGGAGTGCCTTTATCCAAATGACGTGCTCTACAGTGCTGCATCCACAAAGGTGCAATTCCTATGATCTAATATAAAACTTGAGATGGAGTAGACTTGTAATACCAATTGAAATTATTAGCATTATAATAGAGGGCTATATATGGTAATGCATGGTTCCTAGCTTTTAAAAATGTATTATCTGTTTTTTCTTCAGGTTATTCAGTGATGTCTTTTTAACAAATTCAGAAAAAACACAGTTTAAGGTACAGTTGATGCCAATTTTTTTATAGTATATAATGTAGCCCTCCCTATTTCCCCACCCAAGTTACAGTCATTGACACATTGTCCTCTTGGCAAATGGCGGTGTGTCTGGTATAGTGTTAGCTGTAATTCCCATTGAATGTCTTGGCATTACAGTCTCTTTGTCAGAGTTTCTCACACTTCCATGTACCGGTAATTCTCTCTTGCCTCCATTCTCTGTTTGTTTGGCATGCAAGGTTAAAATTCTGTAAGCATTCTTAAGTTCTCAAAGCTGTGGATAGCCTTAATATAAAACTATTGCACTGCGGTCCTCTGTGCTGAACAGATGTTATCCTCTTCTGTTTCTTAAAATTGCAAGCAAGCATGCAATTTTAGTACATCTTCATTTTTCCTCTTTCTCCCAGCCAGACAGCTGATATCAATTACTCCACCTTCACATCTCCCCAAAGATTTTGCCATAAACTTCAACATACCCTGCCTTATGCAGGAACTGTATTTTCACTTCTTTTTTCACTATAAAGTATTTCAACTGTCTTGTCTCTGTATTATCTTTCATAACACCTCCAGTTATCTTTTTAAATCTCATTTCAAAGATTACAAAACAAAGCAAAATGCACAGTTTGTTAACCAGATTGAATGACTGCATATCAAACTTCTTCCCTCTTGGCCCTGTCCTCTTGCCATCCAAGACTGTCTATTTTGTTCTTTCATTGCCCTCCTCCTCTCTCTTGCTTTTGCTACTCCCATTCTCCTAGGTTACCTGCTGTGTCAGAATAGCTTTTTTCCACTCTTTGCTAGTTCCCATTTGTGAGGTTGCCTGGTGAATGATCTTCCCTGCTTATGATGTTACCCTGAATGCCATGCAGTGCCACTGGTGAGAAAGAATCGGCCCTAATCAAGCAAGGGCATAACCGTATACCACACTGTTAAGCAAGGATGCTGGTAACTGTCTGGGTGCCTGGCGATGATAAGACAAGGATTTCTGACTCCTGAAGAACTGCTGAATAATTACATACCATCTGACCCATTAGACTGTTGGAATGAAGAAAATTGTGATCACAGTCCAGCTTTGACAGAAGAAATTTCTGGACTCAGAATCTTTCAATGATCAACTATTTGATTCTATGACAGTGACAACAAACTTCTTCTCTTTCACTCATCAGATTCCCAGTAAATTAAAAGAGGCGCTGAAGATTGCCAAAGAATGCATAGAGAAGAGACTAGTAGAAGAACAGAAACTGGTAATTTTTGAGCTGCTCACCCCTGCCCCTATTGTGCCAGTGTCCCTACCTTCATAATGTATGGTGTTAACAAGCAATTATCAGCAAATTATTAATAATAATGAACACAAAAATAATGGACAAAAGTCTGCTGCACAGTTGGAGGCCCATGGGCTTAATGCAACAGTGATGAGAATGTAAGTTGATAGTTCTCGAGTGTGTCAGAAGATATAAAAGGGAGAAGAAGCACACTTCATTACCAAGGCCATTGTAGCAAGAAAAGCATCGAAACTGATTTGTTAGATGCTGGACAATTTTTTTTAAAAAAGACTATAAATGGATGTTGTCAGCTTTCTTTTAAATTGTTTTCCCTTTTCTTCAAAGATTCATCAGCACAGAAGACTGACAAGAGCTCAATCTCATCATGGTTCAGAGGAAGAGAAAAAAAGGAGGAAGATCTTGGCACGAAAAGTAAGCCGTCTGGAAATACAAGATGGATAAAATAATCCTTTAAAATTGTTATTTCCATTATTTTTTTATTGTTTAAACTGGAATGAATGGCTGTTTGTTTTTTTAACTTATTGTTCATCACATTTTTAGATTTTCCACAAATAGTTTAGGAATATATACAGCACCATCTCATTTTTCTTTACAGAATGTGGGGGTGGGGTTGAAGTTCTAGGTGGCCCAGAGCCATTCAGTGAGGCTTAATTGTTGGAATGAGGAACCTCTGGCTGTCTAGATAGTGTTGAGTTACAATCCCCAACATCTCTGACGAGATGGTTAGGGATGATGGGAATTGCATTCCAGTCTAAGAACATCTGGAGAGCCATGGATTCCCTGGCTGTATTTTATGACTAAGTAGGATATAATCCCTTCTCTTCCTGATCTGAGTCCCACACTTCATTTACTACCAGACAACATGGTTACTTGGGGTATATCTGTACCAGCTGTGGGGTTGGATCTTCATCAGAAAACATTGTGTAACATTGTGATATTCCATATTGTGATTGTTTTCAGTCTGTGTTGGTCTCTTCATAGTCTGCCCTCCTAATAGGGCAGCAGTCAGAGCATTGTTGAGAGCAACACTGGCCGTGAAGTTTGACTCAAAAGCCAAATATTTCATGCTTTAAGATAGAGGTGGAGAAATGCAGCCATGACCCACATGTGGTCCCTAGTCCCCACTTGTGTTGCTCCTGATGCTCTCTGCCAATCCCTGAAAGCCTTTGAACTGTCCCCCCCCCGTAATTGTAATACTTTAGGCTCAGTTTTCAGGCTGTTTTCACCTAAAAACCATACCCAAATGCATGAAAATGAATACAAAACACTTGACTGCACATCCCCTAATCACCAACGTATCTTCATATTTGCTTTTTTATTGGCCAAAAATGGCAACCAGAAGTGATGCAGCCTGACTTTGAGTAACTCATCTTGGCTGATACATCGGACTTTTGGGACAGGATGGGTGGGCACAGCCTATGGGGAGGTTGAAACAGTTAAAATCATAGAATCATAGAAATTCAGAGTTGAAAGAGACCACACAGGCCATCCAGTCCAACCCCCTGCCATGCAGGAACACCCTCCTACAAAGTTGCCTACCCCTGCCTTCCACGCCAGTGGAAAAATCTGAAGAGATTAGAAAAAGACTGTGCATATGTCAAGGAAGACTTTCTTCTTTTCTATTTCCATGTCAAAGTAGTGGGCAGAACAATCCTAGCTAACAATACAGGAAGGTTCAGACTCCTTGGCTCAGCATTACTCTTTTGAAACTAACTTCATGTCATAAAAACATTGATGATTTCTAGATACAATGAAGTGCTGCAGCTTGTACTTGTACTGTTTAGAAGGTGAAACTGTGGATACTGAAGCTCTGTAGCTGCAGCTTGGTCATCATGTCCTAATTCTAAAAGGACTGACCTGTGTAAAGTGACAGACAAGTTTGGGAGCTGGAAGGCAGTGTTGGAATGAAATGGCAGTGAATGAAATATCTAGAAACTGTTCTGTCCTTTCTTTTTTTTTTGTCTGGTATGATGTCTGTAGAAGTCTAAACACTCGGCCTTTGAGAGTGGAGAAGAACAAACCATGAAATACAGCAACTCAAATAATTCAGGTAATTAGCTATTGTTGTTGTTGTAATGTCTTCAAGTTGTTTCCAACTCGTGGTGGCCCTAAAGTAAACCTAACATGGGGTTTTCCTGGCAAGATTTGTTCAGAGGGAGTTTGTCATTGCCTTCCTCTGAGGCTGAGACTGTGTGACTTGCCCGCAGTCACTCACCGGGTTTCCAGAGTTGAGCAGGGGTTCAAACCTTGGTCTCCGGAGTTGTAGCCAAACACTCAAACCATTATACCACGTATACGAAGATAGAAACTTTGTTGTGAGAGAAGAACCCAGGGAAGACTTTAAGTCATAGAAACTATGATCACTACACATTTCAGATCAAATGCTGAAAAATGAAAAGTGCTGCTACTTTTGTCTAAATGTTATCAAAGATCAAGTTGTGGATTATGGAGCTTTCTCTTGGGTTAGCTTATTAGTTTGTTTGTTTATGAAAATGAGAACTAATGTAGACTTGGTCTGATTGTGGCAGCCCAAACCCACCTTACTTCTCTATCTGTGGCACTCTGTGCTTGGGATTGATTGGATTGGTTCACTGAGATGAGAAGCTGCAGTTACACAGATCAACTTAATATAGGTTAAGGACTGTGATGCAAAATTTCATCACTTATAGCAACTATTTTGGGCAAATATCCTGCTTGAGAACAAGATGTATCTGTTTGAACTAGGAAAGGAGGAAGCAGGCTACTGGGATCTGGCTGGAGGTCATGCTTGCAGGCCACTGACAGCATATTCCACATGCACAACTAAACTGGCCAAGTTACATGATATGCAGAAGATGTATGGGTTCATTGCTTTAAAAAATAAAATGAAGTAGTGGGAAGCTACAAATTTGAATAGAACAGTAGGTGGTAGTAGGAAGTGCTTAATGCAACTTTCGCCATGTTATTACTTTCCAGCTGCATTGGACTGCTATTTCCAGAATTCTCTCAAATCTGTAGCCTTCTACTACTGCATTATACAGAAACAAAAATAAACACAAAAGCAAACACTGTTTTTGGTGGTCTTGTTCATGGCCATATATTGACAGCCACCTCTAACTTGACAAATTGATGAGAAGATCTCCTTACATTCACTTGAGAATATAACCAGTAACAATTCTTTGAGGAAGTCCAGATCACTTGGGGAATGTTTGCGCTAGTTATGTATTACTGGTCAGTCTCCTGTTTTGATAATATTAATCTTACAAATACAGGTGAGTCAGGGGGATTGTGCAGGGCTAGCGTTCCAAACTGCACGACTTCATTCACCTTGGGATTCTTTGGTCTTGTTTTCCCATTGCACTTTTCCTAATTCTAAAGCTTGGATACCAGGCCAAATTACATTAGACATTTTTATATCTATTTTGACCGGTCTAGAAAAAATAACATGAAAAATGGGTAGTAAAGGAAAAATCAGGGTCAGGACTGTGATGAATGGGGAGTTTACCTCTCTTCCCCTCAGGGTCCAGAAAATCCCTGGTTCTTCTTCGTGGTCTCTGTGCCTTCATACACTAGGAGCTTTAGCGCCTGCGCGGTAGCGTTCGGAAACTTCTAGAGCTTGTTCGCTTGGCGGGAACCCCTCCCCCACGCCGGTACTGCGCATGCTCCTCCCGCCGAGCAACGGTCTCTCCTCAGTTCTTTCTCGTCCGCCGCCGCGTACGGAAGGTTCTTCAGTTTGTTCCTCTCACGTTGTGCTTGGCTTGCTGTTTTTCACGGTTTTACGGACTTTCGGACTGTCTTTGACCTCTCTTTCGGACTCCCCCTTCGGTTTTTCGTCTTTTTGTATTTCGGAGTTTGGCGTTCTTCGTCTTATGTCCGCGCTCTTTAAAAAGTGCGTGTCCTGCGGCCGCAAGGTTGCCCTCAACGACGGCCATAAGGAGTGTCTCTTCTGTTTGGGTGAGTCCCACAACATCCGGACTTGCCCAATTTGCCGGGATTTTACTCCCCAAACTCTCCGCAACCGCTCCGCGAGACTCAAATCTTATTGTTGGGAGCAGTCTCTGTGGGCGATAGACGAGACCTCCACTTCCAAGATGGCCGACAAGAAGACGACCACGCCATCGACGGTATCGGCGGCTGCCGTTCCGTCCACCTCGTCGGTATCGGGCTCGGTACCGGCGAAAACGCCGATCTCGGCGCTACCGAGGATCCCGAAGCTGTCGGCGGCTGCCAAGTCAGCAAAAGGATCCTCGACGGCGAGGAAGGCTGAGGCTCCCCTTACGGAGACGCCTGCTAAAAAGCGCCCTGCTCCGGACGGAGGCAAGGGCAAGGAGAAGGAGAAGAAGAAAAAGAAGAAGGAGAAGAAGCGCTCCCCGGCTGGGGACGTTCGACCTCCTACTCCTCCTCCTACTCAGCAGCCTTCCAAAGGGCGAGGCGAGTCCGTCGATCTCTCGGAGGATGAGATCGAGGACGTTCCCCAACAGCGCCCGGACTCGCCTGTGGCAGACCCTCCAACCCTGGTGGAGGAGCGCCACCGCCCTCTTAGCCGTCGCAGGTCGGCCGACCTGCAGCAGAGGGAGCCCTCTGCTTCTCCGGAGCGGCGTTCGACCTCCTTTAGGTCCCGGTCCCGCTCTTCCGAGCGTCCGGTGGCCTCGCCGCCTCCGAGGGAGACAAGAGAGGAACAACCTCGCTCGTCTGCCTCCAGATACACCTCGGCGTCCTACGTGGCCAGGTACGCGAGGGAATCTGAGTGGAGAGAGCGCCCGGCCTCCTATCGGTCGCATTCGCCATCGTACCGGGATCGGTACCATCGTGGCCCGAGTCGCTGGGAGACCTTCCGGAGGTCCCGGTCACCTCGTCGACAGCGCGAATCGCGCTCGCCTAGAGGGGACGAGGCTCGGTACCGTCGACGCCGAAGCCGATCTCCGTCGGACCGCCGCTCCTTCAGCCGCTCTCCCTCTCCTCGATATCATAGGGCGAGGGAGCCTTCACCACGGTATCGGGCGATATCGCCACCTCCTAGGGTCACGGCAACGGCGACGCGCCCTACGGAGTCGGTGGTGACTGAGCGGGCTACGACGACGTCAGCCTGCCAGACTACCCCGGTCACCACCAAGAGGGTGAAGTCAGTGGTCAGCCATCCCAAGCGGGACGCTGCTGCTACCACCGCCCCGGCTGCGGAGAAGCCTAGGAAGGCAACACCTGCGGCGACGAAGGAGCCGGAAAGCGAGCGGCGAGAGGACTCACCGAGCTCGGAGTCGTACGACTCGAGCGCGGAGTCAGAGGTGTCTGAGGCGGCCTCACAGGAGTCTCCTCCGCTGGGATTCGGGGACCCGATCCCAGATTCTGCTCCAGAGGACGTCCACCAGTTCTCTGCGATGCTGCTCCGCATGGCCACTACCCTCGGCCTTAAGATCGCCGATGCGGAGCCGGAGGACGACGATCCAGCCTTCTCCGTCTTCGAGGAGAAGCGACCTTCCACGGCCCCGCTGCCTCTCCTGCCCCGGGTATCCAGACTGGTGAAGGCCGCCTGGGATAGACCGGCCTCGGCTCAGCCGATACCGCAGCGGTTAGAACACCTCTACAGGGTGCAGAAGGATAACGCCGGTTATCTCTTTAATCACCCTGTACCGAACTCTGTGGTCGTCGAGTCGGCACAGACAAAGGGCTCCGGCAGGCAACATACCACCCCGCCGGACAAGGAGGGCAGGAAGTTGGACGCCTACGCAAGGAGGTTCTATTCAGCTGCCTCCTTGCAGATCAGGCTGTCCAACACTCAGGCTTGCCTCGCGGCATACCTGAAAAAAGTGCTCGATCGCCTGCGTTCCCGCCGTTCCCGCTGCTCGGCCGGACGATATCGAAGATCCTCGCCGACCGAGCCGACGCGATCCTGGTAGCCCCGTATTGGCCGAGGCAACATTGGTTCGCACCCCTGCTACAAGCCGCACGGGACGACCTGCTCCGGCTGCCACCGACACCGGACCTGCTCTCCCACTCCGGCGGCCGAGTCCTCCATCCGGACCTGCCACGCCTGGCCCTCCATGCCTGGAGGATATCGCACTAGACGACCCCGTCCTCGGTACCGTCCTCGTCGCGGCCAGGAAGGAATCCACCCGTCGCAACTATCAATACAAGTGGCGACGCTTCCTGACCTTCGCTAACGAGAGGAGTGAGCCGGTATCGCCCGCGGGGCTCTCGACCGTCCTGCATTTCCTCCTGCACCTCCGGCAACAGGGGCTGGCGTTTCCATCCCTGAAGGTGTATCTCTCCGCGATCGTGGCATACCAACCGCCACGGTCGGCTGCCTCGGCCTTCTTCAGGAACGATACCGTTAAGCGGTTCCTGAAAGGACTACATCATCTCTACCCGCCGGTATCGCCGCCGCTACCGCCGTGGTCCCTCTCATTGGTGCTCTCGCAGCTGACAAAGCCGCCCTTCGAGCCGATGGCGACCTCGGATGACAGGCTCCTGACCATGAAAACTGCCTTCCTGGTAGCGGTGACCTCAGCGAGGCGAGCGGGTGAGATCACAGCTCTTCGATCCGATGAGCCCTTCACGGTCTTCCACAGGGACAAGGTGGTCCTGAGACCTGACATCTCGTTCCTGCCTAAGGTGGTGTCCAGTTTCCATCTCAACCAGGACATCATCCTGCCTGCCTTCTTCCCGAACCCGACGACACCGTTGGAGCGGTCCCTCCACTCACTGGACGTGCGTCGGGCATTGGCCTTCTACAAGGACAGGACTGCTTCCTTCCGACAGACGCCGCATCTCTTCGTTTGCTATGGGCGACGTCGGAAGGGCCTCAAAGTGTCCACCCAGCGCTTCTCCAAATGGGTGGTGAGGACTATTCAACTGGCGTATGAGCTCGCGAGGAAGCCTCCGCCAGTCCTGCTTCGAGCCCACTCCACCAGAGCTGTGGCTACTTCTGCGGCCCTCCTGCGAGGAGTTGACCTGCATGAACTCTGCCGTGTGGCGACCTGGTCCCAACCGTCGACCTTCGTGCGCCACTACAGGCTCGACTGCCGGTCGCGCAGAGATGCCCGGTTTGGACGTGAGGTGTTGGCTTCCGTGCTGTAGGACCTGACCCGCCGTCCGACCGGTAAGCTACACAGTCTCCTAGTGTATGAAGGCACAGAGACCACGAGAAGAAGAACAGGTTGCTTACCTGTAACTGTGGTTCTTCGAGTGGTCATCTGTGCCATCATACACACCCGCCCTTCCTCCCCTCTCTTTCAGGTCCCTGTAGGTTCTACGGCGGACGACAGAACTGAGGAGAGACCGTTGCTCGGCGGGAGGAGCATGCACAGTACCGGCGTGGGGGAGGGGTTCCCGCCAAGCGAACGAGCTCTAGAAGTTTCCGAACGCTACCGCGCAGGCGCTAAAGCTCCTAGTGTATGATGGCACAGATGACCACTCGAAGAACCACAGTTACAGGTAAGCAACCTGTTCTTTTTTCCTGTCATTTGTGATCTTTTTGGAGAGGTACCTGACTTTTTCCTCATTCTGAAGTATTTGCAGGGAACTCCTAGCATTTACAAGGACATTATATTCCCACTTCCAAGGCCAGTTTAAATTAATCTAGTATTTCCCAAAATGAAATGTACCTCTTCATGACCATGTTATCCTGGTGCTAGCTAAGATGGCCACTGCCAAGAAACATAATGACTGGTCTAGGACAGTAAATTCAACAGAAATCAAGCAAGGGAAACATGAATGCTAGCAATAAAAGAAAATGATCCTCATGCTTAACTAGTGTAATATTTGTAAAGTACTTTAACATTTTGACTATAACTCCTGAATAATAATTTAAAAAGTCTCAGTGGGAATTGGTGAAGGGCAATTTCTAAAATGTTGCCTGAGTCAAGATGTGAAATGTGATGAAGGGGAGGGAGAGGAGGAGAACACAAGAGATGGTGAGAGAAACCCAGGATTTTTAAGAAAGGGTTTGGATGCAAAACCATGAACATGCAGGTAAAATCAAAACAAAAAGAACTTGAAAGTCAATACTTCCAGGGATTTTTTTTCTTTCTAGAAAGGCCCACAGATGGATATCCCCTGATGCTATTCTTTTGTAATGGGAAGAAGACTCTTGATGTTTACAGGAGTGTTCCTCTCAATGCAAACAATTAATTTTGGGTGGTGAGACGATTTCCATTGGGCTTATGAAAGTGAAGAGAAGTGTTAAATACCCTAGTTGGTGTGGGCTTGATCTTTATTTTGCTAAACTGTATTTTCCATTCTGTTTTTTTTTTTAAATTAAGAACAAAACCTCACATTAAATGTAGAAATGTATGCAGTAAAATGTGTGGTTTGGCCCACTGTCTCTCTCTTGTGATTATTTTGGCAGACTTGTAGTTCATTCTAGTAACTCCAGTGTGTCTCTTGTTAAGCAGGGAAGCGGATTTTGAAACTGTACCTCATTAGGAACTATGAATATTTTTTTATTCAGCAGGCTCTGGGGCTAGTTCACCTCTAACATCGCCGTCCTCCCCTGTTCCACCTTCTACATCAGGTGAGTTTAACCAAAATGCTACCTGTTTATTAATGGCTTGGTGTATTGCTAAGCAGAAGATGGATCATCATGCCCTTAGGGATAAAAATGCTTGTCTAAAAATTGGTCCTGTTTTGCTGCGCAGATAGATAAAGAGTTTAGATTTAGGGCTTCTCTTTGGTGGTGCAGGAATCCGTGTCAATATTTTTGTTCATCAGCTTCCATGGTAAACCTTGAGAAATCCATAACTTTTCCAGCCTCACCATCTTAATAATCCCTGTGTGCTGTTCAGAATTTACCAAACAACATTTGCAGTATTAGCACGTTGACTATATCCATGCGCCTTGCTTTTGTCATTCAAGAGTTTCTTTGTGCACGCTGAGATGAATATTACATCTCCTGACTCAATAGTATGCACACAGCTGTTGTTTGGCATGTCAGTGAAGGAGAAATAGTTCAGGGAACTGACACAATTGATTTCTAGCAAGAAGGGAAAGGGTTCAAAGCAACTCTGTAACACAGTGGCAACAGATAGCAGTAGTTAAGTAGTAGCGTAGTGCATCAGGTAAGAGACTGAGCTTAAAAGAGTGTCTTGTTACGATCTCAACTCTGTCAGGAGTGTAGCCTTAGAGCCAACCAGTCTCTTCTTCCTGCTTGCAGCTTGGAGATAGTAATACTGACCTAATGTGCACAGTAAAGGCTAGAAACGTAATATGTATGAGGTACTTTGAAGATGCAATTACATTATAGGAGATAAAAAGTGGTAGCACATCTTAAATGTGTGAAGTTCCCAGTATCCAACCCAGAGGAGCTCTATGGCACTACATATGACTATAAATAGACTGGCCATCCAATTGCAGGTGTATATCAAGTTGGTATATATTGGTATATACAGTAGGCCCTACACATTCACGGGGGTTAGGGACAGAGAACTCCGCAAAAGTAAAAAAAATCGTGAATAACTGCAGGCAGCCAGGAGAGCGAGGGAGGAGATCTTCCCTCCCCTTCACTCTCTTGCCCCCCACCAGCATGACTGCGCAGGCAGTGGGGGCAAGAGAGCATGGGGAGGCTAAGATCTTCCCTCCTCTTTACTCTCTTGCCCACTGCCAGCAGAGTGCACAGGAGGAGGCAAGCAGGCACCTCAAATAATCAAACCTGCAAGAGTCAAACTCATGAACATGGGAGGAGAACTGTATTGAGTCTCTGAGTATAGGTTTGCTGTTTTGTTTTGTCATGTGAATGTGCTATTTTGAGCAGGAATCACAGACATTCTTGTGTGACAGATAAAAATATTTAGACAGTGTGCTATTTTTATACTTTGTGGAAAGAAGAGGGTTATACATGAGTAATCACTGTGTCGTTCCATGAAATTATGTCCACAGTGTTGATGGTTCTTTAAATCAGAAGTTATTAATTTTTTTCTAATCATGGCATACAAAGCAGTCTTCCAAGCTATATAAACCTGATGTCTGTAACAGCTTGTCCTTCTAATCATGGTCTTCTGTGCTTGCTTGTAAAGGAAATCTTTGCACATTTTATACAAATGATGATGGTTGCATGTCTTTACTGATGGAAATTGTTTCAGCATGCTGATTGCTATTGTGTCTTGTGGCTTGTTTCTAGTTGTCCAGAGTACTGCCACCATTTAAAAAGCATGTGTCTTTTAAACTACCCAAATTTGTGCTTAGGTTTAGCTGTTATTCTAATAACATGTTCGTATCACACTGGCCCAGATTTTTAAAGCACGCTCTCTGCATTTTGGTGCTGCTGTTATTGTTATCCTCATCATCCTGACACATAGATATAGCCTCTTCAGACAGTTCTGCTCCCAAAGCAAAACCTCTAATGCTGCTGTTTAGAGCATCCTCTTTATGGCCTCTTTTAAAGGCCCACTTGAATGGCAGTTGCTTTATTGGACCCAATCTCTTACTCCTTAGCTTGTATACTTGCAGCTGTTTGACAGATTTCATGTTATTTTCCTCTTCCAGCATTTTTTCTTCTTTTCAGTTGGGGCATGTAGTTTCTCTCCATCCTGATCCTCTGGATTTTTCCTTTTTCTTCCATACTATTCCGTGACATCCTAACTACAGAGATCTTTTAAAGAACTGACCTCTAATTAATTTTAAAGCTGTTATTTTGAGCTAGCTATTGAAAGCTATTGAAATGGACCAGGTGGTGAGGCAAGAGAACTAAAACCTGAAGGAGAGGGAAGGAGCAACAGTGTTAATGAATCAGAACATTTGCCTCCTGCCTTGAACAGCTGGCCCAAGGGGATAACCAGAGGTAGTAGATTGCATATAATATGGTAGACTTTAAAAAAATGCAAACAGGATCAGCTGGAGGGTGAAAGCTAATACAGCAGTGAAGACAGAATTGTTTCCCTCCTGGCTGTGGTCCTGAGAGAGAAGGAAAATCCCTTATCTCAATCTGGAGTTTGCAGTGGGAGGAAATCCACCACCAACATTAGTGTGGGGAGCTCTGCTTACTGCCTGTGGAGTAGGGATTTTCCTCAGGGCTAGAGCAGGAGAGGAAAGGGTCGTTCCCCCTTCTATACCTGCTGTGGTCTTGGCAGTTATCACGAACCCAACCCCGGTGATGCTGTTTTTGGAACCCACACAGTGAAAGCAGGGAGACAATTTGCCATCACTTGGCGTTGGACTGTGAGAAATTTTCAGACAGTCATGTGGACTTAATGGACTGCTTATTTATTCATTGACTTTGTGTACCATGTGAAACAGTGTACAACTGAAATAAGACATATATGTGCATGCATGCCCACTCATGGGCAAACACACACGTGTAAATGCTAGAAACAGGACTAAGACTAGAGCAGAGCCATTTTAAATTCTGTACAGATAAAACCAAGAGAGCCAATTGAACGAGAGTAGAATTAGGTTGGATATTCCCTTTGACAAAGCATTCCTTCGTGTGAGCAGCACTCCAAAGCATCCCTCCGTGGTCTTCTGTCTCTGCACATCCATAAAGGACAGACAGCATCATTTGATTATGTCTGCAGTGTAGTGTGTTGTATGTAAGAAACCCATCTGAAATCTGAGGGCTCTGTTGAACAGAGCCCTTATGTTATCCTTAATTATGTAACGCACTTTCACAGCTCACCTATTTATTTTAAAAGATATTGTATCCAGTCCTTCAATCAAAGATTCATCTTCAGGATCATTATACTATAATATAATAGGAGCCATTAAAGTAGCAGAGGATAATGAAACAGCTGTATCTATTGTGCTAGCAAATAGTTGAATTTAAATGCCTTCAAAACCTAGATGGAACAACAGTTTTTCAGCTGAAATCAGTGGCAGAGCCTTGAAAATGTGCTAGAAAGCAGATTCCATTATCTGGGTACTATCCTTCACTGTCCTAAAAACTGTGTCACATTCAGGCATAAACACTGCTGAGATTATCAGAATTGTAAAACATGGTTCCCTCTGGTTGCATTTAAAACTAAGTGTCTTGTTTTTAGTTAACCATACTGTTAGCTGTTGTGCTTTCCCTGGTGCAGCTATTGCAGAAGAGCTGTAACTCAGCTGCCCTGTCATGGCAAAAATTCATTCTTCGAAATGTTTACTGTTAACCTTCAGTGCTTTCACAGGATGTAAGACCTTTTGAGTTGGGGAAATACGCAATACCCTTGCCTCCATCACCCCCTCCATCATGGCAGGGAGGGAGACAGCATTCCTGAAGGCAGCAGTTCATCAGGTGCTGGAGATAATGGTCCAAATCTTATAAGGAGAACTAGGCAAATAGAAGAAGAACCCAACAGTGAGAGGGAAAGAAATTTAAATAAGCAGCTGGGGGAGTGGCCTGTGGTCTCAAATTCGTCTACACTAATGCACAGAGCACAAGAAAGAAACAGGATAAACTTGCTCATAGCACTGAAAAGTAAATATGATATGATAGGCATAACTGAAACCTGGTGAGATGAGTCTCATGGTTGGAATTTAGCAATAGAGGGATATAAACTATTTCAGAAAAACAGACCAAACAGGAAAGGAGGAGGAGCAGTATGTCAGGGACATTCAAACCTGTGGAGAGATCCATGACTTAAATCCTGGAAGCCAGGTTGAGAGGATCTGGGTAAAAATTAAGGGGGAGAGAAACCATAGTGATGTCATTGTGGAGGTGTACTACAGATCCCCATGCCAGACTGAGATCTGGGATGATGCCGTCGTGGAACAGATGAAAAAACATTCAGAAAGGAGAGATGTAGTAGTAATTGGGAGATTTCAACTATCCTGGTATTTGTTGGAAGTCAAATTCTGCCAAGAATTTCAGTCCAACAAGTTCCTCACATGCCTTGCAACCAATTTCATAGTCCAGAAGATGGAAGAGAGAACAAGAACAGCTATTTTAGATCTGATCCTAATCAACACCGATGACATGGTTAATGGCGTGGAGATAGCAGGAACATTAGTTGGAAGTGACCATGTTCTCCTGGAGTTTATTAAACAGCAGAAAGGGGAAGCCAAGTGTAGTCAGATGTGCATTCTAAGCTTTAAGAAAAGTTGATTTCAGTAAACTTAGGGAAATACTGGGTGTGATCCCATGGTCAAGAATACTAAAACTGAAGGGAGTTTATGAGGGGTGGGGTTTTTTGGAAATATTGAAGGCACAATTTCAAACACTTCCAATGAGGAGGAAAATGGAGATGTCTAAAGAACTTTCAACGGAGCTAAGATTTGAAAGAGACATGTACAAGAAATGGAAAAAGGGGGAAATAACCAAAGAGGAATTCAAACAAATAGTCAGCAAGTTCCGGGAGAAGATCGAGAAAACTAAAGTGCCGAACAAGTTCAGGCCATCTACAAAAGTTAAAAACAATTTCAGAAGGCTTTTTTGGTTATGTCCATAACAAAAGGAAAAACAAGGAAATGGTAGGGGCTCTGTATGGAGTAGATGGTGTAACGCTGACATGAGACAGAGAAAAAGCAGAACTACTCAACATCTTTTTTGCCTTGGCCTTCTCCCAAAAGGAAAACAGTGCTCTACCTGCGGAAAATGGAGCAGTTGATCAGATACGGGAAATGCAGCACAGTATAAGTAAAAAAATAGTACAGGAATACCTGGCTACTCTAAATGAATATAAGTCTCTAGGGCCAGATGAAGTGCATCCAAGGATATTAAAAGAACTGGCAGAAGTAATCTCAGAACCACTGGCAATAATCCTTGAGAATTCCTGGAGAATGGCAGAAGTCCCAGTAGACTGAAAAATATCATCCTCATCTTCAAAAAGGGGAAAAAGAGGACCCAAATAATTCTGCCCAGTCAGCGTGCCATCAATACTGGGGAGGATTCCAGAGCAGATAATTAAACAGACAGTCTGTAAGCACTTAGAAAAAAATGTCATGATCAATAAAAGTCAATGTCAGTTTCTCAAAAACAAGTCATGCCAGATTAATCTTATCTCTCTTTTTTTTAAGGTTACTAGCTTGGAATACGAAGGAAATGCTGTAGATATATATTATTTTGACTTCAGCAAGGTGTTTAACAAGATCTCCCATAATATTCTTGCAAACAAGCTCGTAAAATGAGGGCTAGACAGTACTACTGGTTGGTGGATTTATAACTGGATGACTGACCGAACCCAAAGGGTGCTCATTATTGGCTCCTCTTCATCCTGGAGAGAAGTGACTATGGGAGGCAGGGTGCCACAGGGTTCTGTCCTGGGCCCAGTGCTGTTGACCATCTTTATTAGTGATTTGGATAAGGGAACAGAGGGCATTCTTATCAAATAGCTAACACCCCAGAGGAGGATCAGAATTCAAAATGTCCTTAACAGGTTAAAGGGCTGGCCCAAAACTAACAAAACTAATTTCAATAGGGAGAAGTGTAAGCTGCTACACTTGGGCACAAAGAATGAAATGCACAGATATAAGAGCGGTGATACCTAGCTTGACCACAGTATGTGTGAAAGGAATCTAGAAGTCTTAATAGATTGCAAGCTGAACATGAGTCAGTAGTGTGATGTGGCAGTTTAAAAAGCCAATGCAATCCTCAGCTGTATCAATAGAAGTATGTTGTCTAGGTCAAGGGAAGTGGTAGTTCCACTCTATTCTGCTTTGGTCAGACCTCACCAGGAATATTGTGTCCAGTTCTGGGCACTACAGTTCAGGGAGGATATGAACAAGCTGGAACATGTCCAGAGGAGGGTGGCCAAAATGGTAGAAGGCCTGGAAACCATGCCCTATGAGGAGCGGCTTAGAGAAATGGGTATGTTTAGCCTGGAGAAGAGAAGCTTAAGAGGTGACATGATAGCTGTGTTTAAATACCTGAAGGGATGATGTATGGAGGATGGAGCAAGTGTGTTTTATGCTGCTCCAGAGACTAGGACACAGAACAGTGGCTTCAAACTTCAGCAAAAAAGAGATTCCAGAAGAATTCCTGATGATAAGAGCAGTTTGACAGTAGAATAGTTGAGTGGAGTGTGGTGGACATTTTCAAACAGAAGTTGGATGGCCATCTGTCAGGAATGCTGTGATAGTGCATTCGTGCATGGCAGGAGGTTGGACTGGATGGCCCTTGTGGTCGCTTCCAGTTCTACGATTCTATGACTCACTTCTTTCTTAACTCACTTTTCCCTTTTCTGACAAGTTACAAAGAGCCTGCAACCACTGGCACCCACAGCTGCTTGGCTGCAGGATCAGCAAGACTGGGAGTAAAGAGAGATGAAAATGAACATGAAGCAACAGATAAAGCAAAGTGGTATTTTGTGACCCTCCTCACACTTGCTGAGGACTGTGGCAGAGCAGAGTAACAAGGCATGTTACTTAACTTGACTGCTGGCTGGTACTTAGCGTTGTGGCCAAAAGTATGCCAAATGATGTATGAGCATCACCTCTTTTGCCAAATAGATCAGAGAAGACTGTGTGATAGCCCTGTTAGCCAAGCAGGATTTCTGCTCACACCCAAGTATTTCTTGTATTATGATATATATTGTAATAAATTCTAGGAAACTGTCTCAAAAGAGGAATGTGATTTATGCAAATAGTGCCAGTATCAGTTCCCACTTTGTTTCAGGATAGATGCTGAAGTAAGTTACTTGTAAGCTAAATTTGATTCAGCTACAAGTAACACTTGTAGCAAACCCAAAGCACAGACAAGCCGTTGATAGCGTTAATTCTTGTAGTATGGAGCAACAGGTTGGGGCAGATATGATTAACAAATATAATCATGGGTGGGAAGCTTCATCCCTTAATGATGCTGAAAAATCAAATCAAATCTTTCAAATCATCAGACAGTTGCTAAAATATGAACATATGCATCTCCCTAAGTAGACCAGGGTTTGCATTTTCTATAACCTTATTTTGTGTATGTTAAAATGAATGTGTTGATACAAATCTCTGTTTGTAGTTTGCCTGTCACCATCCAAGCAGCTAGTACATGGACCTGTTTCATGGATGAAACAGTCCCCAGAGTGATTAAAATATATTTTCCACTGGACCAGCTATCCTTAAAGGAATAATGAGGAGTAAGCCCTACCAGGGCGGCACCTGACACAATTGACATCCAGAGTGAGATGGCTGTAATTACTTCTTTAAACCTGGGGGAAGAACATCTCTTAAAATTCTACTTGCTCTACTCATTTAGATGGTGGCAGATATTGATTGCTGCTTATGTATCTACAGCTTTGGGTCTTTAGCATCTTACTTTTGCATGTTTGTCTGCATGCTTGAGGCAGGGTACTGTGGTCTTAGATTTTTCTTGTTTTACTTTAAAAATCCATTCATTTTTCTCATTTAGAACCATCAGTGGGAAGATGATTACTCCCTTCAGTTGATTACTTACATTGCACTACTGTATGTATCTACTTGGGAGTAAGTCCCGCTGAATGCAGTAAGGATTATTTTTGTGTGGAGGTTTCTCTGTAGTTCCCTACACTGAATATGAAGCAAAAGCAAATCATGGTCTTCTAACCAGTTTCAGGTGGACTATCTTGCACTTGCCCATTGCCTTGTAGAGTACTGAAAGAGTGAACTGATCTTGGCTCAGCAAGACACTTTTACTCTTAAATAGGATTGCAAGCTGTAGTAATACAGATTAGTAATGCCTGCATACATTGGTAGATATGGAAATTCTTGTAGAAATTTGAGGTTATGTCAGGTTCAGACTGGCCACTGCTTCATTTCTTAAAGAGATGTTCCCTTTCCCATCACTTGCTCTCATGTCAAGTAGAACATTTGTTCTTCTGGGATTGAACAAACACACCAAAGAAAGAGGTACCATAGGCTACAGGGGAAAACTGTCCATTGGCTAAAATGTGACAGCTGTGATGGACAGCTTAATTGCAGTTGACCCAGAGGGGTAGAAAGAGGAGGACAACGGTCTTGACTGGAACTATTGGGAGATGCTATCTGCTTGGGCTACTGTTGTTAACGAAACAAAACAATGTAAAAAGCAAAACCATTACATTGCTAGCTAGCCTTTGTCTGCTCAATAAAGAAGTAGACTGTTGCTTCTTCGGGTGTTCTGTGATAAAGAAATGTGGGCATGAAATCCTTTTGTATGGAATTTGGAACAATTACTTTTTTTTCCTTTTAGTAGCTATAAATATTTCAGACTAATTCTCCAGACTGTCTGCTGTCTTCATCTAGGATTTATGGCCATCTCCATATTCACCATTCTTTGAGAACAGTCCCTTTACAGCTGGATCATATTCCTCCTAGCCCTTGAACAGTCTAGGCATCTGTTTTGCAGAAAACCAGACATATATGTGTGTGTCTAGGGGGTAGCACATTTAGCAAATGGTCCATAGCTTTCTCCACCACTTAAGCATGCACACATGCTATATGCGCATCTGTGTTCTGACTTGCTTCAGTCCTGAGAAGAGAGATAATACTGCAGACATAATAGAATACTTAATAGTGGTTCTAATTTATTGTGTCTTGTTCATGTATGAGCCTTTTCCAAGAAAATACTGTCCTAACAGGCACTACTAGTTGGATTTGATTTTTCTTAATAGCCAAACCCTGGGCATGTCTTCTCAGAATTAAGTCCCACTATGTAGAGGGAGGCTTACTTTCCAGTAAATATGTGTAGAATTGAAGAATGTCTCCTGTCAGGAATAGTGGGAGTAAAATTAGTGGCAGCGTCTACAGTTTTTAAAATTTTAGACATCTTTTGTGTCCGTTTTTAACTTATTGCTCCAGTTTAATATGATTTTAGTTTATTTAATTGTTTTAATGCTGCAAGGTCTTTGATATAAGGAAGGTCCTAAATATTCTATTAAATATAAATAAAATATAAATACATACATACTGTGCAATGGGGACACTTTAGAAAGCTGATCATTATATCCAAGTAGCTGTTGACTTAGTCTGTGTTGATATAGAACCATGAAGCTCTGAGCCTGAGAACTTGAGAGGCAGTGAGCCATTTGTGTTTTCTGGATACATCTTCTGTAAAAAAATGAATGGATTTTGCAAATACATTAAAAATTGCTCTTCTTTGATGATGACTGAACTCTGAATAAATGTTATGTTGTTAAAATTGCTTGTTACTCTCAAGGACTGAAACTGTGAATTCTTAGTTCAACAGTAAAGCCCATGCTTGGCATACAGTAGGTCACAGCTTCAGTGCAAAGCACCTCCAGATAGCATGGCTGAATGAGACCTTTGGCTGAGCCCATGGAAAGTCATTGCTTGTCTAAAAGTATAACCATGGGCATGTTGGTCAGGGATCTTAACTATACAGAGCAGGTTCATACTTTGCTGCAGTTTTTCAGAAAGATGGAATGTTTTTGTATATAATGAAGCCTGTACTGTATGTGCCTCAACTTGGATGCTTGTGTCTACAGATAATTCGTTCGGGAACTAAGAAAAGCAGAGCACCAGGCCAGTTTGTCTAACCACTGTGTTCATAACTGTATTTGATTACTGATGTCTGTATCTCTTTCTCTCTTTGTACTGTTGCTTAGTGGCCCTTTTTGACTATCATAACAATAACTGCTATGCTCTTTTTTCCTGTCTGTCTTTCTCTTCTTTCTGCTGTCTTCAATAGAGCATGCACCATTTTGAGCGTGAATTCTGGGTAAAGTAATTTGATGTCCCTCTCTTTAAAGATGCTTAGTGTGGAAATCCCAAAACTGAAAGAGAAAAAAAAATCAGAACACATTTAATCACAGATAATTTTGATGAAATATCCCAAACTGCAGCCCAAATATTTGTTGCTGCCCAACTCCCTGTTCTAAATAACCAAAGGAGGACCTGGTACTGCAAGACACCAAATCTATATTTTGAAAATGTGTCCTGTAATTTTCTGAGACAGAATTCTGATGAATCCCTTTTTGCTGTTATCCAAGTCCTTCATAATGTCTTAGGCTTGTAAATTGATGAGACTTGTTACCTGCCTAATCATGCTGATTTTAAGTGGGTTAGAAGAATATGCTAATATATTTAAACACAGTATGAGTGGCTCTTTAAGGAGGCAGAAGAAGAAAAAATGGTACTGTTCACTGTGAGAGCCAGCATGATGTAGTGATTTGAGCGTTGGATTATGACTCTGGAGAGCAGGGTTCAAATCCGCACTCACACACAGAAACCTCCTAGGTGACTTTGGGCAAGTCATGCTCTCTCAGCCTCAGAAGAAGGGGAAAGGCAAACTCCCTCTGAACAAATCTTGCAAAGAAAACCCTATGATAGGTTCTCTTTAGGGTCTCCATAAGTTGGAAACAACTTGAATGCATAACAACTATTCACTGATAGCAACTGAAAAGAGAGAGTTTTTTTCTTTCAGCAATTTGAAATATAGAATAGAGGAGTAACCTCACAAGAATGCAAGGAGAAGGGAGCTAGAAGAGAGGGAAAAAACAATAATCAGCCTCCAAAGAAGTTTTTTCTTAAAAGTTAAGCTTTAAACAAAACAGAAGTCTTAAGTCATAGTATGTGAAAAACAAGGCTGAGTAGGTTGCAGAGACAGTCTAAGATACTCTAGCGCATGGGACAGAAAAGCCAGCTTGTTCCTCCATGTAAGAACATAATAAACAAAATGGATTTTAACTTCATTTGACAGTGCAGTATAATAGATGGTGCTAGACTTAGGCCACACCTCCATGCAGCTGTAAAGCTGACATGGTAACTTTGGGCTAATGTCTCTTAGCCTAACTTAGTTTACAGAGCGTGGTTGCAGTAAAATCAGGGGTGGGAGAGGCATCAATAACATGGAACATGGAAAAAGCAGTCTGTACCACTGTCTTCTGTGTATCGGCTGAGCATTGGGATTGTGTGCTGTCTTCCACTATTGAAGATATTAGTCAGTGGCATGATGAAAGGACAAATCTCAACCTGTTTGGGAGGAAGTGGGCAGGAGCCAGTTATACTACTAGTAATATTTCTTATTGTTGGCAAAAGTGGCAGTGAGAGTGCACTACCAGTAGCAGAGACCCAGAACTGTTTTTAAGATTTTTTTGGGGGTGGGGTGGTTTCAACATTAGTAGGCATGTACTTGCAGAGAAAGAGCAAATTACTTTCCCCATCTATTATTTAAATATCCTTAAATATGAATACCCTTACAAGCGCAATGTATACTCAGGAGTGCCCTCCATGAGTAGAACTGTGCCATCCATTTAGATACATGTTTACTCTTTTGCAAAGCAGTGTGATTTTTTTCCCAATTAAAAAGGTGCTTAATACACAGGAAGAAAGGACAGATAGCAGTTATCTGCATATTCAACAACACAGGATAATAGTGTATTCTATGAGCAGCGTAAAAGGACTTGGAGGAGGGATTCATGCAACTCCAAAAGCTGACTTCCAGCAGAGATTTTAAATGAGCAAGAAGAATTTGTTTGTTGGTGTTGCACAAGTGCTGCAGTGCCGGATATTTCTGCTGTGGAGTTGGCCTTGAGTATATGGGCAGGGGAGGAGAAGCATCTGCCCTTTTGCTATATAAGGGGAGAGGGTAGCCTCCAAAGAAGTAAAACATGAAATAAATAGGAGGTTTGCAATATGGCACAGCTTTGGAATTGGGAAGAGAGAGCCTTGCTTGTGTTTGGCATTTCTTTTTATGAGCTTTGTGACCACTCCTTTTAGCTCAGCAGCATTGTGAAGCAGCATGTAGCCTTCAAATTAATTAAAACCAAATGTTGCAAGAGGTTTATATACAGGGATGGGAGAAGGTCATTCACTGGTAATGATGAATGCTTTTTGACACTGGTGGAAGAAGGTGCAATAGTGAAGTGAACATATTGGCCAGGGAAAAACCAGAGGAAAAAACAGCTGTAGTCTTAGCTTCATACCAGGTGGAAGAAATAAGTATGCATTCCCTCTCCCCCACATTGCTTTTATTTGTTGTACAAAAAAGGGCCATTCACAGCTGGATAGGTAGAAAGTGTTGAAATATCACACGTTCAATATCGTGACCTCCAAAATGCGTACACACAAAGGCTAGATCTACTAACAGGATATGTATATTAAGTGCAGAAAGCAACCTGTCATTGGACTGATAGCATTTTGATTGTTATCAGTTACAGCCAATTTACTTTGGACACTGAATTCTAGTCTTTTTCTTTTTATCCTTGGTATCTAGTATGTTATAGCTAACCTTGTCCCATTACTTGGTTTTTAACATTGCCCTTTATCTCTGTATTGTTAGTTACTTTCCTCTTTCTTGTGGTTGGTTAAATTTCATTTGCATTTATAGCCTACTTTGTTTGAAATAAAAAGTCATATGCCAGCAGTGGGAAACTTGTGATCCTCCCACTGGACTCCATATCCCATCATCCTTAGAATGGGTAAGGCATGGTGGTGTTTATCATTCACCATTATCTAGAAGACTACAGGTACCCCATTCCTGGCCCATGTTCTTCTTTGGGATGCTGCATTTTGGATAACCTGTTTAATATGCAAAATCATGTGGGCACTTTTGGCTGCTGACATGTGCTTTTCCCTTCTATTGTTTTGTTCTCTCCAACCATCATTTTCTCAACTTTTATTTATTTATTTATTGCCAGACAGTTCCTTTCCTTTTGTATTTTGTTCATATTATGCTAGTTATCAACAAAAACACTGCATTTAGAAAGACACTTGCAGGAATAGATGTTTCAAAGTAGTCTTTCTAGAAATACTGGGTTAACTAAATCATGATTCCTTGCTGTCAAGGGATCAAATTTAGCTTACCTGATTAAGCTGATCCGGCATGAGGTTATAGGCTGTGTCAGAGCTAGGGATTAAAAAAATTCCTACCACTGAGATGGCGAAGATAGTAATTATCCAGAGCTGTATTCATGCTTGTAGCCCCTACCAACACTTCAGGCAGGAATTGGTCTGTATAGTGTATGTGTATGTCTTTTGTGTGTGTGTGTGTGTGTATACACACATACATACATAGTGTTACATCTTTGAGCAGCTCTGTGCTGTAAGTTCACTTTGTGCAGAAAGGTACCAGCTATCAGGCTACACCTAGCCCTACCAAAACCCTTTCCCTCAGCCTTTACATGTTGTGCAAAACAGACCTTCTAAGTCAGTGGCTCCCAAACTTTGGTTCTCCAGGTGTTTTGGACTTCAGCTCACAGAATTCCTGACTGTTGACCAAGTTGGCTGAAGCTTCTGGGAACTGAAGTCCAGAACACCTGAAGAACCAAAGTTTGGGAATCATTGCTCTGTGTGGCACATAGTAGTGAATTGCCTTAGGGCTAGGTACTATAGGGAAGCACTGGTCTTGCAGGAGAGGACCTTCACTGGCAGGATGCTCTTTTTCACCTAATTTGGTTTCTTCCTTTTTCTCTCATTCATCAAAATATGAGCTATGAAAGATCTTTCACATAGGGGAGCATTATCACTGATAAATGATTTGGGTGTATACATGAGAAAAAATCTAACCAGTCCTGGCATACCTACCACTAAAATCCTAAAAATTCTGAAGTCCTAATTTTGAAGCTGGAACAAATGATGCTTTCTTAAGTGGCTTCTTCCTGAGCAGGGGGAGCCACTTTTCAGCTCCAGAGGGCACCCTCAACTGCTGGAGGACACCCTCTGTGTGCAGTCTTTTGCATCTCAACTCTGATGTGGTCATTGAGAGGCTACAAAAGTGTACTTCTAAGAACAAGAGTGAAATGCAGAGAAAGTTTCCTAGAAGTGCTAGTATATATATCAAATGTAGATTTTGTCATTTTTAGAGTGCTCTCCTTCAAAAAAAGAGTGCCATTCTGTATCTGTTTCATGCACTGGGCTGGGGAGAAGAAAATGGAAAGGCACCAGAAAGACAAAGTGGGAGGGAGAAAACTTCTAGATATGCTGGCAGAAATATATTATACCCAGTACATTTTGGAATAAATCCATCTTCATGGAAATAGTTGAGTAACAGTCTTTATCTTGGTCTGTAAACCATGACTGCAACTTCAATGTAGATTAAGAAAAAAATAGGCCACATGGTTCATATTAGCCTTCCTAGTACCAGATGTTGCCAGAGTGTTTTCTGACATGCCTCTTAAACCCCATTTTACAGGGAAATATAGTCAAGAAATTCTCTTGGCTCTTACACACTGTGTCAAATTATAGTGGGCAGATAGATTTACAAAGTCATTATAAGCAGCTGGCCCATGTGTTTCGAGGTGATTTTGGAATTTAGGATCTCATGAAAATATGACTTAGTTCAGTGATGAATTCTTTTCATACATGTAGAGAACTATGTCATAACTGTTGCTCTTTGTGAACCAACTGTTGATGTGTTTTAACTTCATATATGGGATGTATCTTTCCCCCCCACACACACACACCTGCTTAAGAAAATCTTGGTGTAAAGTGGTATTAGGTATTTGCATGAGCACTTGGTGGTAACTGAGTACATTAAAGTAGACATCATTGTCTTTACAGCAGGGGTGGAAATTGTGTGACCTTACAGATTTTGTTGAACGGCTGCTCCCAGCATTCCTCACCTTCAGCTGTGCTGGTTAGGGCTGCTGGAAGCTATAGTCTAGCAGCATCTGGAGGAAAGCAGCACAGTTTCCCATCATCATGTAAAATAGTGTATACATTACTTTCTGCCCACCGTGGTCCTCACAATATACATGAAATCCAGTTTAATCACAACTTAAAGCATGAGGGATTGGTGAAGTGCCTAAAACTGAGCAGGAATGAAGCTACTCTGAGCCATTTGGGAAAGGAGTTCTATAGTGGGAATGGTGTTACAGGAAAAAACCTAGCCTCTCTCTCTCAGTGGTGGTATAGGTAACAGGGTCTCTGATGAAGAGCCCAATTTATGGGCAGGCTTATGTGGGAGGAGGTGGTATTTCTGACATATCTTGGCCTGATGCCAAGACAGCCAAAACCAGCTCCTTAAATCGATTTGAAAATAATTTGGAAGCCAGAACACTTGGTCCGAGATTGGCCCCACTTGCATTTTAGAGATCATGCAAATCACCATAGTCTAGCTGCTGCATTTTGCACCAATTCTAAACACTTTTCAGGAAACATTGAGATTTCTTGTGATGCCACTATACATGGACTATGGAAACAAAGTCTGAAGAATTAAGGCCTACCTCAAACAAGCTGATTTGTCCTTCTGAAACAGTACCATGAACTGTTACTATGTGCTTATTAGATGTCTCCAAAGAGCTTCAGGAATTTCCATTAAGCTATAGCCATCCTATAACCAACCTGTGACCCAACTTTTCTGCTTAAGGACTGGACTTGGGAAAAGAATTTCTCTTTTCCTTACTTACTGGCCTTCATGACTGCATACAGTGTCCTAATGTGACTACATTGCTTGCCCTTTTACATGCACTCATTCTTCTTCACTGTGTCTGTACTTCTCTGGCCCTTTTATTTTACTCTTTTAACAATGCCTTCTGGGTTATGTGCATGAATCTTTATTTTTCTTTTTTTTTCTTTTATACATTTGGCAGCTTTATCAGACTTGCTGTTATTTGCCATTTTACCCAATACCGTGTATATTAAATTAACTTCCTCTCTTAACCACTGTATTTTCTCCTCGTCAGGTGCCTCAACAATTCCTTCGCCACCTCCACCGCCAGCAGCTCCACCCCTTCCTTCAAATTTGGATGTGCCAACACAGTCTGACCCCCAGCTTGTTAACAGCATGAGTCGGGGTGCCTTACTCAGCTCCATTCAGAATTTCCAGAAAGGAGCTCTGAAGAAAACAGAAACCTGTGACTATAGTGCTCCCAGAATCAGCTGAAACTGTTCAGAACAACTCATCTTGGATATACTTTCCACTTGTGTTCTAGAAACAATTTTTTTCTTACAACAGTTTGATTTAGACACTGCCTGGCGGTGTCCTTGTTTTACAGCTGCTTGTGTAGAGACATTTGAAGCCCTTCCCCCAAAGCAATCTTTTTTAGTAGCAGTACTGTCTCAGATTGCACCCTCCAAAATGGCAGAGTGTCATTTCTGGTTGAAAGGAACTCATACTCTTTATGGAATCTTGTTTTGGTAGGTAGTATTCCTTCTAATAGAATAAAAAATTCAAAAGCTCCATGATGACAGACAGTTCATTTGCTGAGGCCTGCTTCAAGGGCTTCTGAAGGGTTATCCCTGCTGCACTGGTGTGTGATACATTGAGTTACTTTAGCTGTGGTACAAAATTCACTTAACCTGAAAACTGAGGAGAGGTCTCATTTCTTCCTGCAAAACACTGAGCTAGTCCATAAAATCACTCTCATATTGTTAAAACACCTGTTCTTCATATGAGAAGACCATAAATACAAATAGAAGAGTACAGTTCAGGAAGTTAATTGGACTTGCAGCTAGCTTGGTGTATCAAGCTGCTTTACACTTAGAGGACTTGTAGGATGTTTCAGACCAACTGTAGCATCAATGTGAAGCATCCTTTTGAACTAGGAATTAGCAGAAGAGCTAAATAACAAAGTTTTAGTGGGAAAAAAACCTCCCTTTTCTGATTTGCTCAAACCCTTAAATTGCACTTTAAGGATTATTAGTAATCAGTGTTTGTTGCTATGCAGAGAATGTCATTGTGTAAAAGAGTTCATGTAACCTGTGATATACTCAATCATATTTTTATTAAAATAAATGTCAATAGAATTTCATTGATGCTGGATTAGAATAAACCAGCTGAATGTTTTTATATTATTTACCCAACCATGGTGAAAGAAGGTGAATGTTCTTTCTAAATTCTGTGGGAGGGGGCATCCAAAAGTGGAAGGGATAGAACATTAAAATGCAGTAGGAAGTACTCTGAATTTTATCTGTTTCCCTTGTGGGTGTGTCTATAGAACAAATGGGTTTAAATGTGTCAGAAACTGCACCTCATTGGTATACTTCCCAGGAGTACCTTTTGTGTCATTCCAGTGTCACCAGCTGGTGAGTTATAGCATAAGATCTGGAACAAAGTGTAGAGTTTAATTTGTATTAAGCTGTTTCAAGTAGCCTATTTTAGATTTCACTTCAATCAAAATACATATTCCTAATCTTTTTGTTATTGTTTTTATTTCAAGCATCATAAGTTATAAAGTAAGCACAAGCTGAGTCTTGATAAACTAGGACTGCCAGTCAGAGGAAGCCTGATCATGTACAATGATAAGAGTTCTTGCAATGAAAGTTGTTTAGATCCTGAATATTACTGAAATTTTAGATTTAAATCTCACTTTGTTTCCTTTTTGAAAGGATGGAGAAACAGTATATGTCTTGTAACAGATCATGTAGCTAGAATCACTTTCTTCCACATTGCCCTCCTCCCCATGTGCTATACAAGTTGCCTCTCCATACACAAAGGCTTGTAATACATTCCATAAATACTTTTAAAGACATGTAGTTGATGAACAGCACATCCATATTCAAATACATAAAAGAACTAAATATTTAGTGTTTTCTTCACAGCAAATATTATGTCCTTTACTTGAGGTATGCAGTTATCCTCCAAAATTTTTGCATAAGGCATAGGAACATCTGCACCTGTGACACGAACAGCAGGTGCATCCAAGTGGTTGAAAGCAGGACCTGGAAGCAGAACAAGACGGCACAATTCATCTCTCAAGGTAAAGAAATTGGATATATAAACATGGTTCCCTCTCCCTCTATGTCTGAAGCAGCTCTTCCTGCTACAGCCTAGCCTGCTGTAAGCCTAGTTAAGAGGCTACTGCAGAGATAATTCACAGAAGAACAAGAATCTAGTCAGAACAGCTTGGCATCTAATTAAGGCTACATCTTTCTCAGATTCGTAGAATAACCTTAAAAGTTCCTGTCTTTAAAGCTGCAAAAAGGAAAAAAAGGTAATTTCACTTAGACTATACTATAAGTTTTTAGCCTAACTTACAATTTATCATGCAATTTCTGAATTTTGCAATTGTGTTAAGAAAACTGTACAGCACCATTCTGTAAAGTAAAAGCTCTAAATCACATGTGTCAAACACAAGGCCCAAGGGGCCGAATCCAGCCTGCCACATTTCATGTGGCCCTCACACCTCTCCTGAGCTATGGCATTCCCTCTGGCTGGCAAGCCTGATCCCCACATTGCAGGCCCCTAGCTGCTGGTATTCTGAAGAGGAGCCCAGGAGTCAGCACTTGCAATCTACTTCTGTTTCTGACTGAGGCAGAGAGAGGGTCTGGGGAGCAGAAAGTGGCATACTTTAGATATACTGACCAATTCTATGTCACTTTACAGAGGTATAGGGACCACAGACTATGATCAAATAACCCCAAAATGTCCAAGTAAAGAAAAGTAATAACTGAATGCAGAGGGAATTATTTAATATGAAAAAAGAATAGATACATTTATATAGTCTTACGGATACAACTGCTGATGCAGCCCAAGATGAAATTGAGTTTGACATCCTTGCTCTAAATGGTCCATTATTAAGGCATCTTTCTTTCCCTTAAATGCAAGGATGTTGGCAGCAGCACAGGAGATAGGCATGTATCAATAACAATTTTATTTTCACTTCAAAGATCCCAATCAGGGCTTGGGATCACATGGCCTTCCAAATGTTGGATTACACTCCCAGCATTCTTTGCCATTGGTTATGTTTCCTTGGGTTGTTGGGAACAATATACGGAAGGTCTTATGGTTCCCACTTCTGATCTAAATGTTTACTGGAAAGGGAGTATAATTTCCTTTAACTTTGCTCACATTACAAACATCAGTGAAAAGAGAAGCAGCAAATTGATTTTTAGAACACCAAATATAACCATACCTTCCATAATCCTCGCACAGATTTCAGCTCCCACTCCAAATTGGGGCCAGCCACCTTCCACAGTCACAAGATGATTTGTCTTCATAATACTGGACTCAATAGTTTCAATATCCATTGGTCTAATGCTACGGAGGTTTATCACCTGTGAGAAAGATGTGAGTACCCTTCAGATCATGTCCAATCCAGATAATAAGCACAGGACATAGGTAGGAGCAGAACAACTATTTGCAAAATAAAACACCTCTATCTTTTCCAAAGATCATCTAGGGCGGGGGGCACCAACGGTGCTGGAGGGCAGAATTGAGGGAAATGGCTTCAGTCATCGTTACATGAATGGCAGATAAATTTGCCATGCAAACCCCAAGCTTTAATGTGAACTTCACTTCAGACAACTGGGCTTTCTTTCAGATTAAGATGCTAAGTCATATGAATGACATGAAGATAGGATGGCAATGGTCAGGATGGCAGGAATAGAAGGAATTTAATGCCCTGTTCAGCTTGGCACTACTAGAAATTTTGCCAACTGCACTTAAAGTCACCACTTGCTTTACTGTGCATCAATTGTGTTTTAAAGCAACGGGTCTGTTAAATCTGCACGTCATTCAACAGCACCATCATTATAAACTATTCTTTCTTGGTAAGGCAAAAAAGGAGATTCTATCTTAAGATGGAACTCAGTCTACTGTTTTTTTTGTTTTTGTTTTTTATAAAAAAGACTTTATTTGTTAAAATTGTAGATAAAAGACAAGACAAATAATACAAAACATACTACACAAATACAAAAAAAACCATACAAACAAAACATTCTACATCTTTTACAATAACATTTTCTTATCATTCTAATTCCATATCAATTTCTACGTAAATATATATACCTATCAGAATGGCTTTTTAACAATACTTCCCATTCCGACATTTGAACCAGTTTACATTTACCTATTTCCTTTATGGTCTTTATATTCTTTGATATTCTCTGTTCTTGAGTATATCTATATTCACCATCTTAACAACCTTCCATGAATTCTTATAATAATTTATTACATTGTCCCATTGTTTTATAAATCAGTCTACTGTTTTTATATGAAAGATAACGGGGGAAATTAAAACATTATGAATTAATCATTATGAATCATCATTATGGAGGCACCTTTTTAATCAACTGAAAAGTTCTATCAGATAATGCATAGCTAAGTGGCAAAGCCCGTGCTTCTAGCGCAGAAAATCTCAGATACAATCCCAACCACCTCAGACGATGGGACTCAGAGAGGTCAGGGATCTGATTAGTTAATATTGGATGGATTCAAGAAAAAGGGATTTCAGATGTCCTATTAACAGAACGATTAAATGCTGTAATCTTAATAAAAACTAGCACAACATACATATATCAAATAATTCATTTTCTCTCAGTGCAATATTTGCTTTACTTTAGCAATCTAGAGCATTCTGCATTCCCCCTCCCTTTTCAACTCATGGAAGATGCAAAGAAACTTAATGACACACACCTCACACTCCACCCCGTCTTTAGCAAGGACAGCAGCCGCTTCCAGACAGTGGCCAACAGGTCGCGAATGAGACACTAAGGTAATGTGGGTTCCTGAAACACAAAGGTAGATGAGGACCAAGAACTACACTGTTTAGTCTAGAAGCCATCTTCCTCATGTTTTTAACAGCAGGGCACACAGCAGTCATCAACCTGCTTAATATTTTTAAAAAAACGTGAAAGATGCAGTAGCAACTGCTTTAATACTAGTAATGCCAGAACATTCATTAGAAAGAGCGAGAGTGTTCTTCATTATCTGCTGAACTTAAAGACTGAATGTGCTCTTACTGTCAAGAGTGGAATTGGATGTGGAATTCTTAGAAGCTGATGTTTATCAGATACAGGAATAAGTGATATTCTAAGCTTCTAAGAGTAAAAAACTACAAAAAACAGATCAAAGCATGACGGAGCATTCTCATAATACAAATTCATTTATTTCAACCAGTAAGAGAAAATTTAGGAAAAGGAGGCTCAGGCTTACAATGTGAGGGACTGCATACTGACCAAGAATATCAGTAAAGTAACAATAAGTGCAATGTATATGTCAATAAAGAATTAAAAACAAAGTGTAAACTAGAGCAACCAATCATATGTGCATTGATTGTATGACTCCTACCATGAAATGATTAAACTCGACATAAATTGCTGCAAATACAGATACTATATGTAAAACGATACTAACACATATCAATGATTTCTTAAGTGAAAAACAGTGTGGCATACAGTAACATACAGTAATCCAAATGTAACATAATTCTTTTCTGTGTGTGCACCTTCAAGTTACCTGGTTTTGCCAGTTCCTCCTCCTCCTGAAATACAGCCTACTGAACCTAGTATCCACTGGTGGTGTCTCATCCAAGTACTAACCAGGACTGGTCCTGGCTTAGCTTCCAAGCTCAGTTAGGATCTGATGCCTTTATAGGGTATTTAGGCCCTTTTAACTAGGTTTAAAAGGCAAGTAAAATCTTTCTCAAGGACAAAAGGTCAAACTAAAAATCTGCACATGTATTTTGAGAGAAACTTCTCTCTTTTTGAGAAGCAGAGTAGTAGCAGAAGCCTCTTTATAGTCACAGTGTAGCATAGCAATGACCTTTTCAAAACTAGCCATCAATGAAGATTGAGCATGTTTAAAGCCTCTGCTACTATGGTTATTTATATGAAGATGTTTTTCACTTAATAATTCGTCTTTTTAAAAAATCAGTTTATGTTCGGTATCTGTAGCTGCAAAAATTTATGTAAAGTTGACTCATTTATTAAATAGTGTGTATGTTCCATTGTGTTGAGGTTTTGATCTGTTATTTTTAGTCTTTGAGAAATATTGTTACTTTGGTCTACTGGTTGTTACTTTAGTAGTCATGAACTGAATATCAGACAGAGCTAACTAAGAAAATGCCTGGCACACACTTTCAAGTATGGTAAGATCTCCAAAGGACAATTCAGTTAGTGGGTAGCAAAAGCAATGGACATTGAACTGAAATTGGATAATGATGAAAACTAAGAATTCTTCTTGGTCCTCAACATAGAGTCCAACTCACTTCCATAGAAAAGAACAATCATTTCAAACAATTATTAGGAATTCAACAGGGCAGATACAACTCTGAATAGCTAGTATCTGTCTGGCTAGCAGCACAATCCTTTTACGACAAATCTTTGTACAAGAAGGGACCATGCAGTAACAAAGAGTTTCTCTGACTGATCACAGTTCAATACAAACAGCTGAAATACTGGATTACTTCAACACGAACAATTCATTTTGCTTACCTTGCCTTTCTATCTTAGCCTTTCCAATCGGAACAAGGAAGTCCTTTGACAGGGCATCCTCAGACATTTCAAAGGGCACACCATACATCAACTCATTTTCCAACATTACAACTACAAAGACAATTAAAAACATAAGTTGACCCAGTTGATGCTAGTTATCTAAATAATTGACAAGTGACAGAAATTGCATTTGCAGCCAGACTCTTAGAATATATCCAAATAAAAGCTTTTATATTCCCAGTTGTGGCTCTATGGAGCAAAATCAATGTTCCTCAACCCAGTACCTACCAAATATGGGACAACAACTCCTACTATCACCAGCCAGCATGGTACATTTAAGTTCAGCACAGGAGGACAGCAGGTTGGAGAAGACTGAGCTAGACCAAGAACAGGCCTGTGCTCATGTCTGATAAAGAATACAGAACATGCACAGGCAATAGTGACTCACGCAGCTTGCTCTGGCTCCAGAAATTTGGATTTGGGGTGCATAATGTCAAATACCCTGATGATACCTTGGATGTATACGAATTTTGGAATCTCCAGCACACAGATTACCGATATTCAGGAGGTAATCAGGAATGTGCTTGTGAATTATTATTTCATCTGCTTCAGGCACCAAATCTGCTCATTCATTTTTATCAAAGGTCAGCTGAGAAAGGAATGCACTGACTAAACTGTTGCCAACTTAATGCTTGGTAGGTCCAAAGGGAAAGAGAAAAAAACCCACAATGGTAGCTAACATCTTATCATTAATTCAGAGCAGCAACTAGCTTGTCCAATTCAAAACAAGTTTTCAATCAAAAATTATTATCAAGCAAACATAAGTTCCTTGCAAAACTAAGCTATCTAAATAAAGAACGGATCCAAAAATTCTACAGAGCAGAACTGGCTGGAATGGGACTCTGCAGATTTCACTTTTTATTCATTGTCCCTCTAATCTTTTGGAGTTGTAGTAAAATGGCTCAAAAACTTTCAGGTGGCATCTTCTCAAGATTCAACGTCAGAGGGATACTAGATTAGTAAGAAGGATACTTTTTAAAAAAACATCAAGTTCTCAAGGCCCTGCCAGAATAAAGAAGCCTTTGCCTGCCGAAGGAAAGTGGAAAGAAGGAGGCCATCCTAGCCTATCTGGGAGGTGAATTACAGAGCCTTGGACAGTCACAGAGTGAGTTGTCACTTTCCCACATTGCACCTTCAACTGACTTCTGCTTCAGCTCATAAAAATCAAAGAATGATTCCTCCAGAGAGGAACAATGTACATAATTTTGCTCATTTGCTGTATTTATAGACTTCTTTTACCATTTAACAGTCCCCAAAGCCATCAACACAAATTTACAATGTAAGCCTAAAAACAAATCCAAATACAGGTACAAAGTCTAGCTCAAGAACCACTACAGGGGAGAAAACAAAACATCAACCAAAGAACACAGCTTACTTAATCTATCAATGGAGAACAAAAAGAGTGAGTTTTCCCCCTCTCTCAAAGGGTTATGGGACCACTGAATACCATCCCAACTTCTCAGCCAAGTGTGAAACACTCGGCACAGAACAGCTGACATAAGCCAGATTTGTATTTGAAATTCCACTGTCTGGAATAAGTTTTAAAACAGATATTACTCAAAAATCCAGTACTAGTACACACATGGTTCTCTTTGCTTCATTCACCTGGATTATCATCCCGGATTGATGCTTTGAGGAGACCTTTTGAATCTTCCGCACTCCAAGGGCTGACTACCTTCAGTCCAGGGCAGTGTCCATACCAAGCTGCAAAACACTGGGAATGCTGGGCTGCTACTCCTGCCGAAGCTCCATTTGGACCTCTGAAGACAATGGGGACAGGTACCAAACCAGAAGACATGTAGTAGGTTTTGGCAGCTGAGTTTATAATGTGATCAATAGCTTGCATGGAGAAGTTGAAAGTCATGAATTCACAAACAGGTCTCAAGCCAGCCTGTTAACACAAAGTAGTCCTGTTAATGTTTTAAGAACTGTGTATTTTCCTTCTGTTCACCCCTTTGTCTTCAGTTCCCCCTTCCTGAAATAAGATGCTGTCACACCTGTTCCTTCTAAGATGTCATATACATAGATCTTGCTATGTTACTTGCTATGTTATTACCCAGTTGTTTCTGAGCAATAATTGTATGCAGTCTGCATTTAAAACTACATGCTTTAGCTTTAAAACTACATGTATTTATAAACACACATAGAAGGCACATACCATGGCAGCTCCCACAGCAATTCCAGTAAAGCCCATCTGTGGAGAAAGCAGCAAAATGTAATGAAGACTAAAGCTTTCATCACAGTTTTCTAAAAATGTTTATCAAAGACACTGGTGGACTTAATTGAATGCAAATTTCTTTAGCTCAAATACTAAAATTTAAAGAATTTAAATGTGTTTCTGATTTCATACCTCTGATATAGGAGTATCTATTATTCTCTTATCACCATATTTCTTCCAAAGTCCTCTGCTAATCTGTAGATTTAAGAGGGAGGCTAAGTTATTGCTAAATATTGTATTATATTCTGTGCTTTAATGAATTTTAAAATGGTTTTCACTCTATAGATTGTTTCATTGTTTTAATTAACAAACACAGATGCATACAGTCAATCCTCCATATCTGTGAATTCTGTATCCATGGATGAACCAACCATGGCTTGAAAATATTTAAAAAAAATCCAAAAGCAAAATTTAATTTTGCTATTTTACCTAAGGGATTCTATTTTACTACACCACTGTACATAATGGAACCTAAGCATTCACAAATTTTGGTATCCATGGGGGGAAGGAGGGGGAATCCTGGAACCAATCCCTGGTGGATACTGAGGGCCCACTGTACATTTATTTTACCAATGTTTTTGTACATTTTTAGTTCGTACTGGTTTTTATAATTTATAAACTACCTCAAGATCCATTATTAGAAAAAATGCAGGGTATAAATGGATAAAGTAGTAATAATAACAACAACAGATGCCCTTTTAAATAACGCAGTAGATATGCCTTTCAAAGTACTGCCCTGAGCAACTTCTTACCTTGTATGCACCATCATATTGAGCAACTTCTTCTCCCAGCAGGAAAACTCTTTCATCCCTCTCTAGCTCCTCATCCAAAGCCTGATTTAAAGCATCACGGACAGTCATCTGTTAACGACAGACATATTTAAGCCAAAACCCACAAGTCATTTACTTTACAATAATCCCACTGTACTCTGTCAATCGAAATATCATCCTTCCTAGCTGAACTGGGAATGTCTATCAGAAAAAGTGCATAACTTGTGTCAGTCTCATCTAAGGAACAGGAAAGATGGGGTAGTGCAGGGTTGGGTTAAGTCCTGCCTTCCAGATATTGCTGAGTTGCAACTCTTGACAGCCCTTCCCATTGACTAAGTGGTCTAGAGCTAATGGGAGCTGAAGTTCAACATCATTTGAAGACGTCACTTGCCATTTTTTTGTGGTGGATTCCTCCTTCCTCTTGCAGGAATGTTCTGCAAAAGACCTAACTTATTAGTGAGCACCTGGCTAGATCATAGCAGCATTTCTTGCTTATCTGATATTTGCTCATAACAAAGCACTCCTGTAAAAGTCCAACAGCCTGGTTGAAGGCTGCCCATGTTTGGGCAAGACACATTTTCCTTTTGTTAAACTGTCAGCAAAAGGGGGAGTGCATATACAAGAAGAGTTAAGGTTTCCAAATCAAATCTATTATATGTACCAAGACAGAAGGGAGGACAATATGAATATTAGTGATTTACTTTTTATTCTTTCCTTTCCAAATAGTTCCTATTCTCTGTTTTTCTGGCTGCTGCACTATTCTGAAAATCTGCTCTATTGGCCATTGACAAGGTTTCTTTCCAGCCTTCCCCAACGTGGTGTCCTCTAGATGTTCCGGACTAGAAATCCCAGGATTTTTGATCATGCTGACTAGGGCTGATGCAAGTCCAAGACCAAGTTGGGAAGGGCTGACCTACCACTCCCCCATCATCCGTGTATCAGATGTCATCCCACATACACCAGACCATATTCAAAGGGAAAACATACATCTTTATTAAACAATTTAAAAAAAAACATTTGACCACTCTAAGCCTCAAGGATCCTCCCTCACCCTTTGTACAGCAAACTACAGGATGAACCTTCTGTCAACACCCCGGAGACCCCTGTTTGCACAACTTACCAGTCCATCACGTACTACATGTTCAAAATCAGTACATTAGTGAATGGCTTCTCAAAGAGCTGCCATTCTCTTCATTAATCTTCTGGAATAATGCTACAGGGCACCTGGGTCTTTGTCAACCTGTCTACATATGTATATATTAACACCACCTGAACAAAAATCCTCCAATATATTAAATCACAGCCCAAATCAAAATATTTTAAGGAAATTAAGTCTCAATTATTATCACCTATGTTACAAAACATTTGCTTGTGCAGCATCTGTATCTGACAAACCTTTGCAAATATGAACTAGCCGTTCTAACTGTGAGAACCATCTATTGTCCTAGAATCATAGAATCATACAAATGTAGAGTTGGAAGAGACCCCAGGGGCCATCCAGTCCAACCCCCTGCCATGCAGGAACACCCTCAAAGCACTCCTGATAGAGGGTCATCCAGCCTCTGCTTAAAAACCTCCAAGGAAGGAGCCTCCACCACACTCCGAGGCAGCATATTCCCCTGCCGGACAGCCCTGACTGTCAGGAAGTTCTTCCAGGGGTTCAGGTGGAATCTCCTTTCCTGCAGCTTGAATCCATTGCTCCTTGTCCTGGTCTCTGGAGCAGCAGAAAACAAGCCCTCTCCCTCCTCTACGTGGCATCCCTTCAAAAACTAACCTGTCCTGAAGAGCCCTCACCTGCCAGGGAACTCAGTACAAATGACAGAACATGGAACTGAGAACTCAGTACATGACAAGAAAGGCTGTAGAAAATCCATAAGCAAAGCTAAACGGGGGGGGGGTATTATGTAGCAAGTCTACACCTACTGACCTACAACATAAGCCTTGCCGAACTGAATGGGACTGAATTCTGAGCAGAGGCAGACAAGACTACACCACAAAGCTCTCCAAAGCACCACAAGGCCATCGCGGCTGTATATTCAAGGAAGCCCAACGTTTCTCCTACCAAAGACCAGGCCCTTTATCATGTCGGAAGAAAATCATAGAAGGAAGCCCCCATCCTCCATCTGTACCATTTTAAAAATAAAACATGCGAGTGGAGGAGAAAAGAGGACAGCCATAAACGGACAGGCAAGTTTTTGCTACCTCTTTTCAATAACGCTACCCGGAAACACAGTGCCTCTGAGGATGTGCAGAGCGCCATTCTCTTCCTCTTAACAGGCAGGGAAACCGAGGCGGAAGACCTTTCAGTAGCCAAACTAGGGGCTCGGGCGCCTTTTTCTTTCCGGCTCCCAGCTGGAAGTCCCGGTCCCCGTGTCCGCCAAGAGCGCGACCTCTACCCGCAGCGGGTCCTTTCTCGACCCTCGCATGTTTCCACCTCCCTTCACAGGGGGCGTCCGTACCTGCGCAGCAGCCGGCAGAGAGCTGTGGAATCCCCGCAGGGGAAGTCCGGAGACCCTCCCGCAGCCGCCCGCCGAGCGCACCGCAAAAGCCCCCTCAACGGCCCCGCCGCTGCCGCCATTTTGCATCCGCCCTCAACCCCGCCAGCGTCTCGGCGTAACCCGTCAGCAGCACGCCCATCGCCGCCTCGCGCTCACTCGGCCGTTGCCGCGCAACCAGGAGACAGGACGATAACGGTGAAAAAGAGGGGGTGGGGCGACCCCTCAACTCTCGCGAGACTAAAGCAACGGCAGTTTGGCCCTAGCTGTATGACTCTGTCGATAACTCCTCCCTCACTTTCTCGCTGGACAGGGTGACGGAGTGGTCGGTGAAGGTCGGGCTGAGTTGGCTGAGCCCTCACGCGACCTTTAGGGGAAGCTGATTGGTCTTCGGGTTGGCCTCTCCATTATCAGCTGGGGGGGGTTGCCCTTTCCCACCGTTACCATGGAAATCAGAGGACCACCCCTGTCCCAGTTAGGATGGTCCATGTAATCCTATTTCCAGAGTCTGTGTATGGTTGTGAAAGCTGGACAGGAGAGAAAGCTGAGGGGTGGGGGGACCATTTGACTAATTGGAAATGCGGTGTTAAAGAAGAGATCTATGGATAGCACAAAAAGACAAGGGAATGGGTTCTAGAGCAAATCAAGCCTGAACTCTCCCTAGAAGTCTAAATGACTAAACTGAGGTTGTGGTACTTTGGCCCTGTCATGAGAAAACATGGATCCCTAGAAAAAATAGTGCTTGGTAAGAAGGCAATAGAAAAGAGGAAAACATTACAGATTTATAGGCCGTTTGTGCTGTACACGGTTACGGTGCTATTATTCCACATTCAACATCCTTTGGAATTCTGGGGTTTGTCGTTCACTGAGGCCAGAGAGCTCTCTGGCTGAGAATTCTGAAGGCTCCTCCTTAAACTGCAAACCCCAGGATTCCATAGGAGGTTGAAAGCGGAATAATAGCACTATAACAGTGTCGTGCGGAAAGGCCCTTGAAAGGAGGCTATCCTGTTGATGGCTGAATGACCTGGAGGTCTCTTGTTCATAGGGGTGCCATGAGTTTAAGTCAACATGACAGCAGTTAAAAACAAACATGGTATTTTCCCCATTCTGAAATATCCCCAGTGAACTCCCAGCATTGGAGACGTTCTGTTCCCATTCTCTAGAGCAGTGGTTCTCAACCTGGGGGTTGGGACCCCTTTGGGGGTCGAACGACCATTTCACAGGGGTCGCCACTTCTCAATCCTGCCTCCCCTTTTAAAAGAAGGTGGCCTCACAGCCAATGGGAGCAGTGCTTCTGAGACCCCTGCGCTGGGGTTCAAACTGCAAACCCCAGGATTCCATAGGATGGTGAAAGTGGAATAATAGCGCTATAACAGTCTAGTGCAGAAATAGCCAGGATGACTTTCTCCTCTCGCTTTTGTTGTGCGTGGACCCTTGGCGCTTGCCACATGCACGTGTTGTGTTCTTTGCCTTGTCTTGCATTCCTCGCTTTTTGTATGTTCAGCGTCCGCACTCCCTTTAAAGGAGGGAGGGAGGGAGTGAAACAAAACACGTCTGCTTATGCCGCCGCCATCTTTCCTCTCTCCCTGTCCTTTCCTCCCTGCGCCTCGTGTAAGATGTGGGCTGTTTTGGCATTGCCTTTGGGAGTGACTGGCTTTTTGAACTGTGGAAACCCAACATTCAGAACTAGAACTACTGCCTTAATTCTGGCATTGATGGATGCTTTCTGTGCTTAAAAAAGGGGGGGGGGTTACCAGTTTTTAGGCATTAGAAGTCTATCCAGAGCAGTGATTTAGGGCAGTGTTTGATGTTGGAAATGACTAACTAACTAACTAAATAATAAATAAATAAATAATAATGAAAATGATTTTATGGTTGGGGGTCACCACAACATGAAGAACTGTATTAAGGGGTCGCGGCATTAGGAAGGTTGAGAACCACTGCTCTAGAGTCAGTTTCATTAAATCAGTATTTCCTGATATGAAACGTACTTCTCCATGACAGTGTGTTTCTGTTATCCTGGAACTAAGTAAGGTGGCTGCCACCAAAAAACATAGCAACTCTTCCAGCAGATTCAACAGCGATCAGACATTTTTCCAGTGGTCCTGTTTATGATGTGACATAAATCACTTTCTGCTTAATTTCTAGTGGCAGAGAAAATATGAATTTCCCCTTTTCCGAAATATGGCTTTTTTTCTTTTTTCTTATTATTTATTTGTATCCCGCCTCTCCATATGGATCGAGGCGGCAAACAACTTACAAATAGCATGTATTTCTATACAGGGCTCCTTCCATACGGGTCTTTTAATTGCTTGAATCTTGGAGATGCCAAATCTTTTTCCAAATAGCCATTTAGTTTAATGTTCAGTTTTTGAGCTCTGTGCTATCTGTCTCTTTTAATACATAGTTTCACTTTTGAATACTTGGTCAATGGAGACCACACATCAAATATTTACAATGCTAGTTGTTTGTACTTACTCTAGTCACATAATAAATCACCAACAGAGGGGGTGAGCTTCTCCATCTTTGTTCGGCATGGGCCTTTCAAGGTTCTTCAATAATATAAGTCTTTGGCTATTTCCACGCTACACTGTTATAGTGCTATTATTCCACTTTCAACCTCCTGTGGAATCCTGGGGTTTGCAGTTTAGGGAGGGGCCTTTAGAAGTCTCAGCCAGAGAGCTCTTTGGCTTCAGCAAACTACAAACCCCAGAATTCCACGGGATGTTGAAAGTGGAACAATAGCACTATAATAGTGTAGTGCGGAAATGGCCTTTGTTTGGAGAAGATTCTGTCCAGTTGATCTTAATGAATCTTTGTGATTCTTCAGCTTTGCAGTGGGGAATATTGTAGTTTCTAGGGTGTGCATCTCTACCTACCAGCTCCCCAGCCCACTCCTGAGCTGGGAGTGTTATCTGGGAGACTGTGTTTCTGCCCTTGTGGCATCCCTCCTTGTCTGTAGAAGCTTAAACATAATAATCCTGCAAAGCTAGGATTTGGTCAGCCTTCTTGGCCAGTGTGTTAATGTAAGTATTTTCAGACCGTTTATCATGCAGACCATTGATACTTCACAAGTATTCATAACTTAGGCTTAAGTTCACGTCTTATGGTGAAGAACACTTGACTTATCCTCAGCAATGTACATAGTTCTGACAGAACGTGGTTATCTTCGAAGTGGAAAAATTTGTATCTCAAATAAGGTGTCTCCACCAATTACGCTGACATGCTGCAAACATTTACAGAGATGCAGTTAGCATCACCAATTAATTGGTCAGAAAGAATAATTCATGCATAACTTGATATATCTATTCAGAAAGACTTATTCAACTGAGGAAGGACAAACTGGGGTAACCCATCCCATTCTTAGGAGATATTTTTCCTTCTGGAAAGCACCTTCTGCTTAAACGTTCAGGGAAGGAGTAATTTTTTGTTTCAACAGCCAAATTTAACTCAGGGACAACAACAGAGAACAAAGAAGCATGCAAAGCAGAAAATCTTAAACAAAATACACCCAAAAGGATTACATGCTCTTTATCAAATTCTTTTCTTCAGCAGAACAAGAGTAGTGCAGCATTATGTTGGGTAACTTGAAGGGAATCTGGAAGGTAGAACAAGCGTATAAGTGAGACCAGCTCTATTAGTGCAACTGACAGGTGACCAAGCAGGTCAACCCACTGAGAAGGTATCACAGTAAACCTTCTGATAGGGCAAGAAAGTAAGGCAATGTAATCTCCGCTTTTTGATAAGCAAAGACATTAAAGAAAGGCATCAGGAGAGACAGGATATTTAATATATTGCACTGATTGCAACATGAATAACTACTAGAGGAATTTGGGGGAAATCATGTGCATAAGTGTTTGTATGCAATTGCTAGATGTTTCTGAGCCAAGATGGGACAGTTGAAGTGCTAGATTTAAAGCTCTAAACAACTTGGGGCCTTGAGATCTATTGAAGGGACCCAATATTTCTCCAGTAGCGGAAATACATTGTGGGAGGACATGGGAGAGGACCTTCTCTATGGTGGCGCCCCAGTTATGCAATTCTCTCCCTTTGGAGGTCTGATTGGGATCATTCCAGTGTCCAGTCAAAGTTGGGCTTTTTATTAAAACTTTCAGGCCTAACTGATTTCCTCTACAGTGTGCATGTCTTATAGCTGTGCTGTTAAAAATTGTTTCAACCAGCTTTAAATTCTCTGGTTTTTAACTGATAAATTATTTAATATATTTTAATATTTTAAAACTATTGTTATTATTTGTTGATTTTAGTGCAAGCCACCCTGAGATCTTCAGATAGTGGGGGATATAACTATTTCAATTGATTAAATAAATAAATATATTTTTAGAGAAGACAGATGTAATAGGCAGAAGGAAAAACAGGCAGAAGGAATGAGCATGATATGGTCATCTCTAAATAAAAACACTATAGGATGTGTAAGGAAAGGCATACTGGGGACAGCGAGAGGGAGAAGTATCAAATGGGTTAGAGAGGTCAAAAGGAGCAAACTTCACAGAATCACTGCGGATGACAACAATTTAGCACAGACTGAACATCTCTAATCTGGAAATCCAAAAACCAATATATATTTTTTGCCACCAGCCACCTGCTTCAGCCTTTGAATGAGCAAGAAGCAAAGCTGGAGAGATATGTGAAATGGCAAGAGTCCAAGTGTAGTGTTTGGTACAAATCCATACCTCCCACCATTTCACAGATCCTCTCATCTCTCTTCAGCTTTCCATCTCGCTCCAGCCTTGCATCTTGTTTGTTCAGTACTTGTGTGTGAGACATGAGGCTGTAGAGAGACTGAGAATCTGAGAGACTGAGGATTTTTTTTGTTTTGTTTTATTTTGTTTTAAGTACTGTACAAGAGCTCTCCAAGGAGCACACAAGCTGCCTGCTTCTGCTTTTGAGGCAGTTGCTGTGGTGCCCCTTCTTTGTTCATAGGCTACCTGGAGATCTCCTGTATTGTACTGTATTTTAAATATATGCAGATAAAAGATATTCCAAAATCCAAAAAAAAAAAAAATCCAAAATACTTACTAGAGACCAGGGGCATAGCTGGGCCAGCAGCCTATTGAGACTGCCAGACACTGCTTAAATACCAAACGCTGCTCCGGTCCCTGCCATCTAAAGGCAAAGAAAGGAGAATGACCTTCACATGCTTGGAAAGAAGGGTGTCATTTGGAGAAAAAGAAAGACAGAGAGAGAGAAGAGGAGGGAGCATACTCTCCAGCATTTCACAGATGAAAGGCAGGACGTGTGGCAAAACAACATCAGAGCATGGTCAAGATGACAAAAGTTGTTAATGAGGATGAGCATACATGCTAGGAGAGGCTGCATCAGCTTGCTTTTGTCCAAACCTACTGAGTATGTCAAGATCCCGCTGCCTCTTCTTCCTGCTGAGTTAATTGAGTGTAAACTACTTCTGTGCTTTGTGCTCATTTGGCAGCAGTAGAAGTAAGCTGAATACAAAGGGGGAAAATGGAAAGAAGAAAAGGAAACCGGGACATTTTAAAGCAGCTGAAAAGGTGGGATGGTAGAGGACTAATCAGGACTGTCCCTGCCAAATCAAGACAGTTGAAGGATATGGTTTTGTGTGGGAAAAGTATCAGCACTGAAGAATAGCTGTAGTGGCTGCTCTTTAAAAAAGTATAGGAAGCAGCTACGGCTGGGCAGCCTATTTCTCATTCTTGCCAGAAAATGACAGCAGGAAAGCTATTCAAAAAGAAAGTATGGTACTATTTGTGACTTCAATTAACCTCCAATAGACTGGATAATTGTATATTCTGGTCAGGACAAAGAAGTACAATTTCCAAATAGTCTATTTGCTGTACGCTAGAACATGGATGCTGATCAAAGGGGAGGCGACCCTGGAATTAATCCTAAGTGGATGCTGGAGTCACTGAACTAATTTGAAACAGTGACCACAGTGCTATCAAATGTAATTTATATGTAAGTGGAAAATTGACAAGTCCAGCACAGTCCTCTTTGATTTCTGAAAAAGAGCTTTCTTTAAAATAAAGAAAAATAGTAAAAAGTGAAATTGATGGTCCAGTGGGTCAAATCTCTTGAAAAGGCTGAGGAGTTACTTAAAACTCAGTAATAGAAGCTTCACTAGGATGTATACCACAGGCCAGGAAAGGAATCACCAAATCCCACCTATGACCAGCATGGTTTGCAATTAGCATCAAAGCAGTTGTTAAAGGAAAGAAAGCTTCTGCCAAGAAATGCAAGTCTGGTCCAACACAACATAAACTTGCTATAACTCACAACATTTTGGATATTTTAGTATACAGTTGTTGCCCCCCTGGTAAACCCTGTCCCAGTGTCTACAACTTTGATATAAAACATAATTTAACCCACCAGAGAGGTCACCCGGATGAGCATGTAGGCAGCGACAGTCATATGATTGGAAGAACCAGGTCAGGCCAGTAAACTCCCCTGTCACGTAGCCACAGGAGACCTCAAGCTGTGCCAACCCATGGTGGACAAAAGGTCCTCAGCCTTTAAGGAGCCAATTTGAAGGGATTAAGAGTTTTTCCCCACAAAGTTGGGCACTGGAAGCAATAAAAGCTTATCAGACAAGGATCATCTACATAAACTCACACTGCAACCAAAGCGGCGGAAGATGCTGATACTTGGTTGACACCTTGTTAGCTTCCTATATCAAAGTAGGTGCTGGTGTGAAGTTGTTTTTCGTTGCTGTCCCCTTTGTTCTCCCTGGGGCAGGATTTACTCTCAAGGTAAATTTTTCCTACAAATAGTCCCTGTTTTTGACTAGTTCTTTGGATACCTCCTGGTCATACCAACTGACCACTCCCCCTCCTGACAGCCACACGATTCCCTCAGCGTCTTTTTGCTGAGTTCCATTTCTTTTGCTGCTTTCTGGACCAAGGACTTCAGGAAAAGGTGTAGTATCACCACGAATCTTTTAACAATCCCGCTATCTTATTTCCACTCTTTATTTTAATTTAGCCCTTGGATGTATGTGTGTGTGTGTGTAAGTGTATGTGGTAATGTGTGATATTTCCGTTCAATAAAGTCATTCATTGGACCTTTTTGTGTGATTTCTGTCTGGGCCTGACCCCGTAAAAACTGAGGAAAAGATCTCGCAAGGCTACCCTGCCTCTCACATTGCTATTGCTTGTGCTCTGTTGAGTTCACTTTCCCCATCACGTGGAGCATAGGAGTCCCTCAGGGACCCCCAAGAATTTCAGGGTAACACAGTGCTTTGCAGGGGTATTCTTGCACCCCCCTTTGACTTTTCGACTTTTTGTTCTGTTAACAATATTGAAATGAAGTAGGTTTAGTTGGCATTTTTACCACTTACTGTACACAAGAGATTCAATGCTGTGAAGGCGTAAATAAATTTTATTGTAGCGCAAAAGTTAAGCAAACAAAAGCAAACTAGCACTTGTTGGTTGCGTAAGTACTTTTCACACCTGAATCAGTATTACCTAGAAGCATCTTTGGCAATAGTAACAGCTATGAATCATTTTGGATAAGCTTCATCAGACTTGCACATCTGGACCCTGCCATTTTTTTGCCCATTCTGCTTGGCAAAATTGCTGCAGTTGTATCAGATGAGATGGGGCCTGTTGCTAATTAGACACTTCCAAGTTTTGACGAAGATTTTCTGTTGGACTGAGTCTCCAGTTTGTATGGGTCATCTACAGGTAGAATGCAAATTGTCTAGTTTTGTGGATGCAGCTCTAGTCAAGAGCTGTGTACAAATCTTCAGCTCACCTAGTAAAACACCAGATTGCAACAATTTGCAAGCCTTAATTCATTTCATGCTGCAACTTGCAAAGACTCTCTATGGGAGGGTCTTTATTTACCCTTTGCTCCCAGTCATTGTAGAACTAGTGCTTATCCTCCCCTGTGCTCTGTATCTATGTTCTGGCAGTAGGTTGGAGTAAATATTCTTTAAGTAAGTGAGAAGCAACAATTCCCTAATTTCACTTTGATCTGGCAACATCTCCCCTAATTAAAATTTCTGTCTTAATTTCTAATAAGGAAAATATGTTCTATGTTTGTGCATGTGGCTGAATGACAAGCTATGAACAACTGGAGTTGGTAGTAAATGCATAATGCTTAATGACATAACCAGGGACTGTCCCTAGGTCCCAGGTTTTGGATCACAAACTTTGGGGCCTGAACTGGCAACCTACCGAGACTCCACAATCAATACCTCTAGCAACAACAACAATAACAATAATTTGCCATAATTAGGAGAATCACAGCTCTGGAGTACATTATCCTCCTCTACAACAAATCTGTTGTCCTAAATGTTCTTTTAGGAGAAAAAAAAAGTTTTAAAAAGCAGTCACTTCCAGTTTAATTGGGAAATGCTAGTGCCAGATCTGGGATAGTAGTGCAAGATGGTCCCCATGAACTTCCAAGTTCCTCATGTCTGCCTGAGAGACGATTTACACAAATTGTAGTATCAAATTATGTAAGTTTTCCTGTGGACTTTGGGATTAAATGTAAGCATAAACCTTCATCTTAAAACTGATCTGCTTACACACAGTCTTTCTGAAACCAGGAAATTACCCCCCCCCCAGTTTAAGCACAGAGGAACATGTGCAGCAAACTCTATGGATGCTTGTTTGGGAGGTAGTTCTATCAAGGACTGTGGAGCTTATGTAGAAATAAACATGTATAGGATTAAGCTTTGAAATTGATGGAGTTATAAACTAAATCACTAGTTCTTAATCTGTGGTTCGTGGACCGCAGGGGTCTCCAATGTCCACAGGAGGTCCGTGAAGGCTTGAAGAAATGTTATGAGCTTTTATAGTTGAAAGAAAGAAAGAAGACAGACAGATGGTCATACATTGATCTCAAACAGCAGGAGTCTTTTGCCAGTGATAGACATCATTTGTACAGTTTCATTACAGTATCTCAAACTGTTCAGAAGTTATGAAAATAACTGTTTAATAGCAAGAAATGTAGTCAGCACTTGCTACTTCTTCACACAATGAATACATGTAAGAGAATGATGCTGAGTGGCTGAGAAAAAACACATGGCAGTTCTCACTACTGTAAATATAGCCAGAAGCGGAGTGAAGTCTTGATGGTCTGTGAAAACAAAAGATATCTAAAGGGGGTCCATGGTAAAGAAAAGCTTAAGAACTGGTACACTAAAATATAAATCTGAACACTTATTAGGGCTTTGGAGTTAAAGGGCAGTGCTTCTCAGTCCATCTGATATGAGGGATTGGCATTGTCTCTGTATCCATTGGTGCAACGGTTTTTTTCCCCCTAGAAATTTGCTATGGACCAATGGCCAATGGCTCAGAAACTGGCACTGGTCCAAGGATCACTGATTTGAGTAGCACTGCTATAGGGTATTTACAATAGCTAAAAACAGCTACTCAATCTATATTTTAAAGAAATTGAATTTAAAACATGTATTGATCTGAAATAAATTCCTGTACCTTTTATGATAAATGACAATTTGTTATAGAACAGATCTATTACTTTTTCATGGGCTAAAACAACTCAGCTCAGTCAGAGTTCTGGTTGTTGTTGCCAGCATAGGGAGGCTGGGAAATGTGTGATGTTTAGTTGAAGAGGAGTGATTTCATTTTAATCTTCTGAATTTAGAATTATGGCTTGTAACAGGGTAGAAAAAAGGAGATGAAATAGCATTTTTGGACTATAATTTAGAAGAATGCACACAAATAACTGATGATTAGATTGTTCTAAGCAGGCTCATTAGCAGAGCTAATAGTCAATTGCAATCTGCATATATATGAGCTCAAGCAATATTTAAAGAGAAAATTTCAGTGACCTTACTGGAGAGGTTATGATCATTAGCTAAATATAAACCCATGTCTTAACAGAAATCATGTCACTAATTTTCTATTTGTAAATGAGGACATTTATAGCAGCCTCAAATGGGAATGGACAGGCTTAAAGTCTATAGGATTTACTTTTTTTTTTTTAACTAAAATAATGGAGCTGGGTACAAAATAGTATTTGGGAAAGAGTAGCATCTAGCCTCTGATAGATTCATAGCCCTATCCTACATCAAGCATGTGTGGGCTTTTCTATTGCTTTAATAGAAAAGCCCACACATGCTTGATGTAGGATAGGGCTAGAGGGATCTAAAGGATGGAAGGCATAGCTTCCTATGGGAGTCAACACAATGTTATTTGAACAATGTGTGCATGCGTGCGCGTGCATGCATGTGCCTTCAAGTTGCCTGTCAACTTATGTTGACCTCATGAATGTCACAGGATTTTCTTAAGCAAGGAATACTGAGGCCATTTCCACACTAGACTGTTATAGCACTATTATTCTACTTTCAACACCCTGTGGAATCCTGGGGTTTGCAGTTCAGGGACGGGCCTCAAAGGCCCCTCCCTAAACTGCAAACCTCAGGATTTCATAGGATGTTGAAATTGGAATAATAGCACTATAAGAGACCAGCAGAGAAATGGCCTGAAGAGAGCAGAATTAACTTCCTCAGTGGTCTGTGCTGTGAACATACTTGCATTTATCTCAAATTCAACCTGTTCTGAATGTAAGTTCATCTTTTTGAAAACAAGTACACAAGAAACTGAATGAAAAAGGATCTGAAAATTCATGAAAACAAGTGTAATCTGCAGTGAAGTCTTGCAGTGCAGAGTTTTTCTATCAGGAGAAGTCAATCCATCTCACTTCTTCCTGCTAAGCATGCTCTTGTCTTCGATGGGGGGGGGAGGCAGTCCTTAAACGTTATATTTCAGCTAACCTATGGATGGTGGTGGTGGTGTTTTGGTTCTATTACAAAGATAACTCAAAGAATTTACATTGCTTTTAGTATGTATGTTTACTATTTGTGTGTCATATATACAGTTTTTAAAAAAACAGGCAATCTTTCCTTACTGTTTGGAATGCCACTTCCACTGGAATTGGCCAGATCATGAATTTTAATGAGCAGCAGCTAACAATGCCGCATTTTAATCTGTGATTAATGGGTTTTATTGATCAGTAACATCAACTGGCCAAGCCTTTTAAGGACTGTGTGGCCTTTCCATCAGCTTTTAAAGTATTTTGTATGTGTACAGACAAGGAAGACATTTTGGAATCTGGGAGCTTTGCCAATTACAGCCTCCTGGATCTGCTTTTCCCCAGCTAGAAGTCCTATCTCTCTCGCTCTCCCTTTGTTGTTCTGGTGTGCCTTCAAGTCATTTCCTACTTAGGGCGACCCAGTTATGGGGCTTCCTGGAACTGAGGGTGTGATGTGCCCAAGGTCACCCAACGGGCTTCCATGGCTGAGCAGTTACTTGAACACTGGGCCATTTCTGCACTACACTGGTATAGTGCTATGATTCCACTGCAACATCCTATGGAATTCTGGGGTTTGCCCTTTAGGGAGGGGACTTCTCAGTCAGAGAGTTCTTTGGCATCAGTGAACCGCAAACCGCAGAATCTCACAGGATATTGAAGGTAGAATAACAGCACTATAACAGTGTAGTGCAGAAATGACCCTGTTCTCCAGAGTCGTAGTCCAAGGCTCAAACCATTATACCACACTTCTCTTACCTGAGAACAAATCCCAGGGGGTCAAAGGAATTTTGTTCCAGGCAAAAATGCTAGAAAATCAAATGCACTTCACCTTTATAGCATTTTTTTTTAAAAAAAAAGAGGTACCCCCTATTAAGTTTGTTGTAGCATAAAGGTGGAAAGGAGTCTTGTGGAACCTTGAAGGTGAACAGGGTTATATCAGTCTGAGTCTTCGCATTCACTTCCTCAGGAGCCTGAAGTACAAGCTCATCTTTGGGGCATTAGCACAGCCTTAAGTTTACTCCAGCTCCTCAGCTGCCAAGGACGAAAAAGGCCCAGGCCATTTCCACACTAGCCTGTTATAGGGCTATTATTCCACTTTCTTTTTTCCTTTACTGTAATTTATTTTTATTAACATTTTTCATTCTTACAGGCATAAGCTCATAAGACTTGTTAATGTTTACAATATAAAGTATACTATAACATACCATAATATCCAACATATAATATACTCTTTTGACCTGTTCATAAGACCTGTTATTCTTTACAATATATAATATACCACAATATACAACATATAATAATATAATAATTAATACCTATTAATAATATAATTATATAATAATAATAATATGTATAATAATATATAATATACTCTTTTGTATGATGTAAATTAAATTAACATAGCTCATAGCTGCATTGTCTAAAATCTACCTATTGCTAAGCTTCCATCTTTACTTATCTTTACAGCCTTATCCCTTTCCTTTGCATAGGTTTGACCAGTTATTATTTATAAATTTTTTCACGGTTTCCATTTCTCTATTTTTCTTATTTCTTCTCATTATTCTACTTAAAGCGTTCCACTATGGAATCCTGGGGTCTGCAGTTTAGGGAGGGGCCTCAAAGGCACTATAACAGGCTAGTGCGAAAATAGCCCCAGTCTGGGCTCCAATCTAGTGCTTGCAACCCAGCAGCAGAAAACCAGAACCCCCCCCCAGCCGCTCCTTGCACCCCGCAACTGTGAGTGGAGCTCCACCCCAAGCTTCGCCTTCCCTGGGCACGGCCACTCCAAGCCAGGCCCCACCGGAGCAGGGGCTGGCTTGGGAGGAGGCGGAGCCGAAGGGGGAGGCGCCGGAGCACGCAGGCGGACTGATGCTCGGTTGTCCCCGCGCCACCGCCGGCCTCTCTCTCCTCTGCCCAGGAGTAGCCCGGGGAGCGCGCGCCCGTCAGCGCGGGGAAGAGCGCGAGACGGGCTGAGGCGGGAGCAGCTCCGCGAGCCGGGGCCAGCGCTGAGTGAGTGCCAGAGGTTGGGGCTTAAAATGGCGGGAAGGGGGACCGGAGCCAGGGAGGGCTGAGTCAGAGGATGTGCGTGTGCGCTCGGGGCCGGCGGGGCGGCAAGAGGGTCAGGGCGCCGGGGCGGGGGGAAGCAAGCCTCCAGTCCGGGCGCCTGGGTTGCTTTGCAAGGAAAGAGCCTGGCTTTTTTCCCCAAAGAGGGATGGAAGGGGCTGTTATAGATATTGGGCACTGGAGTTCCTTTTCAGGAGGAAAGAGAGGGATGGGATATAAAGTCAGGACGGCTGGGTTCCTTGTCAGGAAAGACGGAGGCGAGGCGCTTGCTTTTTATTGTCATTTAGTGGGAAGTTGCACGCCTGGATACCAGGGCGGTATTTTTGTTTATTTAATGGAGCATGGAGAGCCCGTCTGAGGATGCATGCTCAGTCATTCGGCCGTGGCTGGCTACCCCATAAGCGTCACACAGCCTCTGCTCAGTCAGGATGAATGGCGAGTCCGTGGGGTGCAGGACACGCTGGTGGTCAGTAAGCCATTTTAGCGCTTGTGTGGCTGGGAGTCTGGCTGCTGGGACACTCTGTGCCTTGGCGTGCGAGTTTGTTGTGTCGCTGAGGGTGCCACGCTGAGTTCTCTTAACCTGGTAAGAAGCCCCACGGAGCAAACGCTGCTTCTGAACAAACATGCTTAGGACTCAGGTGTGCTGTACCTGAAGTTTGTGGTGGTGTGTAGTGTTCCTCAAGGATGAATTATGGCCAGAAACCCTGCATTCTTCAGCAGGTGCCAGCTTCCACTTTGCTTGGCTGGCTGGCTGATGGTGAAGAGCAGGGAAGGAATATATGTCTTTAGGAAGCTGGAATTTGCGAAGCTTGTGACATTTTAGTGGTGGGTCATTGGAACCCCTTCTAAGAGAGAAGGGAGAGCCTGTATTCTTTTCCTTTTCAGGCCCACAGGGATAATAGATGCTACCATCCGCTTGGGTTTCCCCCAGGCCTAAATTCGTTTACTAATCCCAACTATTGAATCACAGAGATTTACATAAGTGTCTTGCCACTCAGCAGTTGATTCAGTGGGTCTACTCTGGCTGAGACTAGTTACTGAATTCAGGTTTGCATGTGTTGCTCCTCACTTACGTTTTAAGTCTGCTTAAGTCAAGTCTTAGGAAATGTGTGTGAAAAAGAACTTGATTGAGTTGAATAATGAGAAGGGCTTTTTATAAACATGATTTATTGTTTTACATTTGTTAGTTTGCACAGCATTTATTATTTTCCTTTTGGCAGATAAATCACTTTAAGATCTAGTGCTATAAATACTACTTGATGTGTTTTCACTTTCTGTTCTGTCATTCTGTTGATGTATGTAATAAATACATGTGCCAACCTTTGAAAGGACCTTTTGATTATGACCAAGTAAGAAATTTACCCAACTTTATGCTGACAATACCCTTATGATTTGAATGAAGCAAGGGTCAGAATGATAACACAGTCTGAAACTTGTTTCACATTGGGTTTCATAAAAAGAGCTTTCTAAAAACAAAGCCCAACAACCCAGAAAGTTGAGTGGTTAATACTGTAACTGCCTATAAATGTTTGGGATAGTCAGTCTAATTGTAAATAAGTTTGGTCAAAAGCAGTTCAAGTCTAGATGAATTACATCCAAGAGTACTAGGGGAACTTGTAGATGTAATCTGTCAGTAATATTTGAGAATTCTTGGATAACAGGATAGATCCCAGCAGACTGGAGGAGCTCAAAGGCTGTCCCTATCTTCAAAATGGACAAAAAAGGGTCCCAGAACAATTACTGACCTCTCAGCTTGATGATTATATTGCAGAAGGTTCTGGAGGAGTTCATTAAAGCATGTGCACACTTAGAAAAGAATGCTATGATTACTAGGAGCTAGTATGGGTTTCTTAAAAACAAATAATGCCAGACTAATCTTATCTCTTTTCTGATGCAATTGCAAGCTTGATAGATCCAGAAGCTGGTGTGGATGCAGTATGTATTGCTTTCTCTAAGGCTTTTGACAAGTTCCCCATAATAGTCCTGTAGGCAAGCTGGTGAATTATGGGCCAGAAAGTTCTGCTGTTAGGTGGATTTATAATTGGTTGATAGAATGAGCCCAGAAAGTACTGACCATGGTTGCTGTTCATCCCGGAGAGAAGTGATTAGTGAGGTGCCTCAGTGTTCCGTCTGGCCCAGTGTTGTTCACCATCTTTATTAGGTGATTTAGATCATTAGTTTTTAACCTTTTCTTTATTGAGGACCCCAAGCAAATATACTTTTTTGCTGGAGACTCCCCAGACTTAACTCAAGATTTAAATATTTAAATTAAGATTTAAATAATATTTATTTATTTATTAAAGGCTTCTGGAGACTAAGATTCAAATCTCTGCTCAGACATAGGGTCACCTAGGGCAAGTCACATTCTCTCAGCCTCAGAGAAGGGCAAAGGCAAGCCCCCTCTGAATAAATCTTGCCAAAAAAACTCTGTGATAGGTTCACTTTAGGGTTACTGTAAATCCAAAGTGACTTGAAGATGCACGACAACAAAATGCGGCTGAGGGGGGGAGGTTCTTTCTAGCCAGCATGTCTCTACCCTTTGAAAACTGACTTATGGAGACCCTGAAGCAAACTTATCATGAGGGTTTTCTTGGCAAGAATTTTTGCCTTTGCCTTTCTCTGAGGCTGAGAGAACGAGTTTTGCCTGAGGTAACGGAGTGGGTTCCGAGGACCACTTGGGCATTCAGGCCCTGATCTCCAGAATCATAGTTTGAGTATGCACACATGCCTGCTGCATTTGTCAGGAATGCGATAGCGTGTGTATGTGCACGTGCACCCCAAACTGTTCCCTCATTTGCAAACAAGGGAGCAGTTTCAACACCATCTCCCCCACCCTGGCTACTACATTGCTGCTATTGGTGTCTAGCAGCAGGGCTTCACAGACCCCCTGTGAGGGCTCTGCGGACCCTCAGGATTCCCGGACCCCAAGTTTAGAACCACTGACTTAGATGATGGAATGAAAGACATGTGTATCAGATTTGCAGATGATACCACATGTGTGTGTGACGGGGAGTAGCTAATACTCCAGAGAACTGTATCAACATTCAAAAAGATGTTGACGGATTGGAGATTTGGGTTGAAACTAACAAAATAAATTTCATCAAAGTAAAAATACGGTACTGCATCTAGGCAGGAAAAATTAAATGTACAAATATAGGATGGGTGACATCTGGCTTGAAAGTAGTGGATTTGAATAGGATCCAAGGGTTTTAGTGGACCACAAGCTAATAATGAGTCAATAGTGTGATGCAGTGGCCAAAAATCAAATGCAATTGTAGGCTACATCAGCAGGAGTACAGATCCAGAGAAGTAGTAATACCACTCTATTTTGCTTTGGTCATACCTCACCCGGAATACTGTGTCCAGTTCTGAGCAGCACACTTCAAGACAGATATTGACAAGCTGGAATGTGTCTGGAGAAGAGCAACCAAGGTGATCCAAGGTTTGGAAACCAAGGCTTAGGAGGGACAACTGGGAGAGCTTGAATGTGTTTGGCTGGAAGAATGTTACGTAAAAGATGGAGTGAGCTTGTTTTTTGCTACTTTGGAAACTAGAACGCAAACAAGTGGATTCAGATGATAAGAGATTCCTCCTACATATTAGGAAGTATTTCTTAACTGCAGGAGATGTTCAACAGCGGAATGGACTGCCTCAGGACTGGTTGACTTCTTTGGAGGTCTTTACACAGAGTTTGGATGGCCTTCTCTCAGGAATGCTTTAACTGTGTACTCCTGCAAGGGGTTGGATGAGATGATCCTTGTCATCCCTTCCAGCTCTATAGAATCATAGAATCTTATCTATTCCAAAGCTAAAATATAGAAATCTTGAGTGTTTGCTTAGCATGTACTCAAGGTAGTTGGCAGAATGGGACAAAGACCTCAGGGTGATTTTTGTTTTGGTCCTCTTAGAGAAATCCAGGTTTGGTGATGATGAGGCTTTAACTTCTGTTGCATAAGAGACAGGCAGACACTTTAGATTTCAGTTTAGATGTCAATCTAGTTGCCTTTTGCTGTTAGAACTAGGTGTAGCTTTGACTCTTTTGACATGTAACTGGAAGTCCAGATCAGATTCGCACCTATCATCCAATTTTTTTGCACAGGGACGTAATTTTTCCTGAAAAGTAAACATGTCAGAAGTTTAGATTTTATGTAGTAAAAGTTGACCTCCATCCAGAAACAAACCAAGTCATTTTAATGCTTTTTTCAAGAAGTGTGATTTGCAGCCACTCTGACAGTAACATCAATGATTATTTGAATAATTAACAGATTCTTACCTACAAAATCTGCTGCCTGAGTTGGGCTGTCTTGCCGTGCTTAGTCACAGGGCTGCCCTTGCTTCCACAGTAATGTCATACATGTGGAATCCTTGGCATTATTTTCTAGTGTGTTCTCATCCTATAGACTCATTATTGTCTATCTCTGAGTGCAACAGTGTGCATATCACCCTCTCCTGCGCTTGTATTTCTGGCTCTTCTGCCATTTTTAAAAACATTTTAGACTTATTTTTAACAATTAATGACAGCATTGAGTCTGAACACCTTTCCTAGAGTTCGAACATTGCTCAGATGGGATCTAAAGCAGAGTTGCCTGGCTGCCTGGAGTCCAGCCCCCAGTGTTCTGCTAGAACATATTGATGGTTGCATGTAGTTTAGAAAACTACCATGTTCATTTGGGCTGAGTGTTTTCTCAAACCCAGTGGACCTGTGATTCCATAGAATTGCCAGATTTCATGTGAGATTACTGCCAGTAGTGTCTTCAAGGAGAATTTTAGCAAACACAACTACCCTCATCGGTTTCTCCAAGGCAGATGATGTTATTCTTGCTGAAATGTTTGATTCACAAGCCTTTGCTAAAGACTACATAGAATGCCTTTTGGCTATAGCACATTGGCGTTCTTGAAGAGGCCAGTCTTCCTGATTAATCACCTCTCAGCTGGAACTACATTAGGCTGTGACTAGTTACAGTAGTTCGGTTTTGTATTTTGGGATGAACAGACATCAGGCTTTGAGGATCTACTTTGTGTTTGCCAGAACTGTGAAGTCCACTAACTGGAGCCAGGTACAAAAGAATGGCTGTAAGATGGTAATATAGTGTTAGAATTAAGGAGCAAGCATGTCTCTGAGCACATGATCAGTCTAAGAATTTTGTTTCCTGGGTGAGAATTGATCTGGTAGTTCTTTCGCATTTGAAGTCAACCCCATACTCAGTTAATTATAATATAGAAGAAAAGACAAAGTATTGTTGCTGTTGTTAAATAACTGGGAGTCAGAAAATCTTCATCTACCAGTAGATGCTGATCTTACTTCTGCTACGTATTGTTGTAGATAATTATTTCAATTTAAAAACTTTTCCATACGACTGTCCAAGTGTGAATCCACTGAACACTGGCTAACACAGCCATGGCTTCTGCTTAGACTGCAGGTATGTTTTTGTTTGTATCTCCCCTCAGTGATCTCCATGACAGACCAGAGACAGACAACAATAGCAAATCTAGAAAATGGTAAGGTAAAATCAGTAGTAAGAAAACAGACATTACAGCACGTTCATCACCAGTACTATACTTATTCTTCAAAAAGCCATGAAAGTAGATGATAGGAAATATAGTGCCAGTTGGAAAAGTGTTCTACAAACAGGTTTCTGTTGCAGAGAAGGCCTTATCAGCAACTGCCTCTGGCGGGGAGACTTCCAACGAAGATCTTAATTGGCATTGGGTTCACATGGATGTGATTTTTGCATGGTAAATACTCCAGAGATAAATTCAGCACTGAAATAGTTTTTTGTAGTGCAGCTGAACTGCCAGGAGTTTGAAGTCTGCTGATAATAGTGGTGATGGTGGTGAAAATGATAGGGAGGATCAATGTAATTGCTTAATCAAGAGCAGAAAACAAATTCTCTGTGGGTTCCTGTATATATGAAGAGCAACCACATCACATCATGTTCTCATGCTGTAGGTTTCCACAGGTTCAGATTTATTTAATGCATTTTAACCTATTCTTCAGTGCAAGACATCCTCAGCAGATCAGTTTGTTTATTTAGTTGGGATCCCTGCTTTTTCCAAGTAAACCAAGACTTAAAGTAAACATAGTTAAAAAATCACAGCATACAGACATTAGGAGACAATTAAACCACCATTAAATTAAAAACAGTTAAAAACACACACTGTTAAAAATAATAATAAATAAAAGTTTAACACAAGGTTTGCTTCCTTCCAAAAAGCAATTCTCAAAGGCCTGCCAGAATAAAAAGGTTTATGCCTGCTTGTGGAAAGATGGGAAGGAGTGTGCCATTCTAGCCTTTCTGAGAAGGGAGTTCCAGAGCCAGGGGGAAGCCACTGAGAAGGCCCTCTCTTGTGTTCCCAACAAACGTGCCTGTGAATGTGGTGGAACAGAGAAGGGACTCTCCAGAAGATTTTGAAACACAGACACATTCATATAGGAGAAGAATGTCTCTCAAATAACCAGGACTGTGTAGGACTTTATAGGTTATCATCAGCACTCTGAATTGGGCCTGCAAGTAGATGGGCAGCCAGTGGAGCTGTTGCAACAAAGGAATGTGTCCTTCTTGTAGTCAGTCCTGGTTAACAGTGGCTGCAGCTTTTAGACCAGCTGAAATTTTTCAGCGCTTTTCAGAGGCATTGCCATGTGAAACGTATTATAGTAAACCAAACTAGAATGCACAGGACAATAGTTTGGCTCCTGTGTGGCCTATCAGTCCATTTCCTGCACAGCCCTTCCTGCTGTTTTACTTGATGGGCCCCTTCCATAGTTTTCATTGCCTCTACGGTAATTCATCCCTCCTTTATTAGCAACCCTTTTCTGTATAATCCCACCTGACATCCTTTTCTTGGACCTCATAAATAATATATTTTTGTATATATTAATGTTTTATTGAAACATGTTGCTTTGAAATTCTTGGATCTAGACAATATTTGCAATAAATAAATGAGCAACATATTTTCCCCCGGCAACCAGGTAACTGCTTCATACACACTGAGAGCAGCACCAATCCCAACTGCACACTGAGAATGGTCAAGGGAGCCTACATGAGCAGGTCGTGAAAGAGGCACTGGTCCTGAAACCATCATGCTTTCTGCCTTCCCCACTAACAGTCACCTCCTGAGGCCAGCTGAAGCCAGATCAGAGTAGAATGTGGGTGACAGATTTATTTATTTTTTACCAAACAAATCTAAATTATGCTTTCATAGAAAATGGATGGCAAAATGGGGGCGTGGCATTTGCTGTGGCCTAAATTGTAACCCAGTAGTTGTTAGTGCAGTGTTAAAAGAACAATAGAAATCTAAATATCATTGTAACAAAATAGAGAAACAATAAACAAGAACTTGGCCAGCTTAAAGAATACAGTCAATATGAATGCTTTGAAAGGACTACAAGGTTAACGTTGGTCAAGTAGGCATTCCAGAGCCTGGTATCACAGGAAGAAAAGTCCTCTCTTTGATGGATGCATAATGCCCTGCTCGTGGAGATGGAGGTCCTGTCTATGACAGTGGAAATGGTACTGTGTGTTACAAAGTGTTGCATATGAAGAGTGAGCCTAAAACTTTTTGCTGTCAGCCATAGACAAGGTTGTACTTCCTGCCTCTGCAGCGTTTCATATACCGGAAGCCAACAAGGCTGAGAAATGAATCTTCTTTGACTGTGACAAAGGATGAACTGTGGAATCTGTGACCCTTCAGATCAGGAGTTCTCAGTCTTTGATCCTTCAGATATTATGTATTTCATCTCTGAGAAGTTTCTACCAGCATGATGATGACAGATTCTGGGAACTGAGATCCAAAATATATGGAGGACCAAAGATTAAGAACTACAGCTCCAGATGACATTGGGAGTCCACTTGCTGTCATCGCTGTCCACTGGTGCTTCTGAATGGGGCTTATGGGAGGTGGACTCCCAGGAACATCTAGAGGTTCATAATTCCGGGACAGTGTCTTCTCATTACACCTGAGGACAACAGCAGCAAGTTTGATGTTCTCAGGACAGGCCATGTGGTGCTTACAGCTCTGTATGCTAATACTTCAGTGCCATTCTTCCTCCTCATGGAGAAAATTCTGGAAGGAAAAGACACATGGGTTGATGTTGCTCCTCAGTCACTGCAGTGGGTCTCCTATTCTGTGGATAGAGCTGGAACAGGTGACAGCAAACTGGCATCTTCCTTAGGAGACCAGATGTATGGTAGGGACACCATCATCTGTTGCATAGCTGTCAGTCATGAATGGGGCAACTTGCTTACTCAAAGAAGTAAGTTAACAGCCCCTGGGAAGAACAAGCAGGAACATGTTGGTTGCTACTCCTGATCCTCATTGAATGGCAATCCGCTATCTAGCAATAGCAGTAGCAATAGCAGTTACATTTCTATACTGCTAATCAGTGCAAAGCACTCCCTAAGCGGTTTACAATGTGTTAGCTAATTGCGTCCAACAAATTGGGTGTTCATTTTACTACAAAGCTGAGTCAACCCGGAGCCCTTCAGGATTGAACTCACGACATTGTGGCTGCAGTACCACCATTTAACTACTGTACCACTAGGACTCTCTCCCCTACATAGGAGGGGGTATGAGATGGCTCCTCCTGTACTTGTGGCAGAACAGCCTATGAGGAGCAGACAGATACGTAAAATAATGGGCTATAAGCAGCTAAAACACAGCATCCTAAGACTTGAGTGCATAATTAGATATTTGTGAGACAGGAGATGAAGCAGCATCATCTGAGTTTTCATGCCTTTGTCTCACCTCTGTCCTCCCCTATCTTTAGTGGTGGTGGTGGGTGGCAGAAAAATTGCAGTGAGCATTCCCATTGACTTTTGAGAGTTTCAGCACTTTGTAGGTGTGTGGTGACAGCTTGTTCTTGAAGTAGATCATAGAAGGGATGGAAAAAATATTAGAAAATAATCAAATAATAAACAAGGATTATAGTGATGAGGTTAATACTGAATGGGCAAGAATCTTTGTTGTTTGGGACTTGGTGCCATTTTCTGCACAGAAAACAGGTTATCTGGGCTGAAATCATGATTTTCTCCATGGAAACCTGCTTTTAGTCAATACTGAGGAAAAATGGCGTGTAAAGCAAATAAATATGTAAATAATTTCTCTGCAAAAAACCTACATGTATTTTTATGCCAAATAAATCCTGATCTGTAGATTGTCCTTCGAAAGAGTGTACTTTCTCAGAGCAAGGAAGAACATGGTAAAATTGTTCATTCTTGCCTGTAAGAATAAAATTTATGAAGGGTTTATACTCCTGGCTAGAGGAAAGAGTGCTGGAGCATTACTATTTAGAAAAGACATAGTGTTTAGAAATAGTGAAGAGAGTTGTAACTTGCATGTATGTTCTCTTGAAGTGCTTGGTGGGAGGGGAAGTGCCCTGTCATGGTGCCCCCATTTGTTGGACTGGAGTGGGAATAGCCCTCATGTGTTTATTTCTGGAACCTATGGGTAAGCTACGTATTGGGGGTCTAGACAGGAATATACAGAATTGCTAGAAGTGTTTAAAAGATAGGCTGTTCTGTGCCAGTTGCCCTTTCTCCTTTTTCCCATTCAACATGGTTGCTATTCATGAGTTCTAATTATGTCAAGTCTGATTATAATGATGATATTTATTTATATCTTCCCTTTTTCCCAAAATTGGGACTCTTAAGTGGGCTCACAATTAAAAAAAACAAAAAACATAATGGCTACAAATTTACAAAAGATTGCAAGACATAGTCCTATGCTGTGTGGCTTGCCATCTGAGTTGCCATCTTCCTGTGTGGTACCTGCATGCTGATATCAGTGTGTTGTTAAAGAATGTTGATTTGTGCCATATGTTCTGTCTTAAGGATCTGGGCTTGAGAGTATAGAAATGGCTCCTTTTTATCCTTTTCTGTTGAACTTTATGGAAGAAAAAATTATATTACCAGGCTCCAGACTGTTGTAAAGTTCCACCATCAAAGTGGCATGAATGTGGCCTGGAGACATATAGGATATTAGATGAAATTCTCCCTGGTGATGCCAGTGTCCCACCCATGACTTTGTGCTAGTTTTGCTGTTCCTGCAGAGTACCTTTTACTTGATACAGCTACACCAGGGAAATGTTCCATTGAGATATGGAGACTAAGGGTGGAATTAGTACAGACCATGGGCTACGCGCAAGCTCTTGGACTCATTTCTGAGGCCCTTGAAGTTCCCCACCAATCACCCAACACCAGATTTTTTTTTAAAAAGGGACAGTTTTTGCCCCAAATCATATAGAAAGCCCGTCCAATGCAGGAAAACATGAAGAAACACTCATCTCACGAGCACCCCAGAACCCCGTACCTCAATTTTCCTTTGCACTTCCTCTCAAAATGGTGTCAGAAAGTGAAATGACCATCAACTTTTTCCATTTTGAGAGGTACCACAGCATAAAGCAGAGGTATTTGGGCATGCTGTGGAGGAGTGCAGCCATGCAGTGTCCTACTCTTTATCTATAACAGTTCTGGTCGTGTATATTGCATTCTGCTGAAATAATGAGGCAAGAGATACAAAGATTAGGGTTAAAAACTGGGGAAATTTTTTTTTCTGAAACATTTTTTTGGGGGGGAAATGGGAAAATGGATTTTGGAAAAAAAAAATTTGGAATAATTTTAAAAATACCTAAGACAAGGTATTCATATATTTATTCCTGCAAAATTATTTCTGAATATTTTTAGGGATTTCAATGTAAAACAATGTATGGCATCTGATCGTTGCAGTTCCTGTTCTTGATATCCGTTTCTCAGTTCTTTTTCTGGGAAAGATTAAAGGAGACAAAGTAATTTTCTCTTGTTTTACTAATGTTCATGGTTTCGTTTCTTTTTATTGATTTTTGTCTCCTCCTAATAAAGTGATAAAACCAAAGAGGTTCCTTATAATTCAGGAGTCTATAATTCTTTGTGTGATTAAAAAAATAAAATAAAAACTTTAGAAAAGGAATTCAGTTTGTAACTATTGCCTGACTTAACTGTGGTTTAAATATGCCAAACATAATTACATGCTGGACAAAATTGTATAAGTGCACATTTTGTGCACAGAGGGGTTGCTAATACCCCAGAGGACAGGATCAAAATTCAAAATGGCCTTGACAGATTGGAGCGGTGGGCCAAAGCTAACAAAATAAATTTTAACAGAGAGAAATGTAAGATCCTACACTTGTGCGGAAAAAATGAAATGCACAAATATAGGGTGGGAGACACCTGGCTGGAAAACAGTACATGTGAAAGGGACCTAGGAGTCTTAGTAGACCACAAGCAGAACATGAGTCAGCAATGTGATGCGGCAGCCAAGAAAGCCAGTGTGATTCTTGATTACATCAGTAGGAGTATGGTATCAAGATTGAGGAAAGTAATAGTATCAGGCTGTTCTGCTTTGGTTAGGCCTCACCTGGAATACTGTGTCCAGTTCTGGGCACCTCATTTCAAGAAGGATATTGACAAGCGGAACATGAGAGGGGGGCAACTACAATGGTGAAGGGTCTGGAAAACATGCCCTATGAGGAGTGGCTTAGGGAGCTGGGTATGTTTAGTCTGCAGAAGAGAAGGTTATGGGGGGACATGATAGCCATGTTTAAATATTTGAAAGAATATCATATTGAAGAGGGAACAGGCTTGTTTTCCACTGCTCCAAAGACTAGGACAAGGAGCAATGGACTCAAACTACAGGAAAAGAGATTTCACCTAAACCTCAGGAAGAACTTCCTGACAAAGCTGTTCGGCAGTGGAATATGCTTCCTCAGAGGCTGGATGACCATCTATTAGGAGTGCTTTGAGTGTGTGTTCCTGCATGGCAGGGGGTTGGACTGGATGGCCCTGTGGTTTCTTCCAACTCTATGATTCTGTCAGAATGTCTTAGGTTCCTAAAGTAGTGAAGTGATTTTTAATATGTAAAGGATGCTAATAGGATGCTAATGTCACATTTCTCTTCATTTATTCTGACAGATTCTATTCCTCTCCCCTCCAAAACAACTTTCTCTGCTCAAATCCCAGGGACCAGTAAAGGATACGTAGTTCATGAGAAATTAGCCAGTAGTCCACTAATAGGCTGTGATGCTTAATCTGCTCTCTGTTTGCTCCTGCCCTATAGGGTGGAGTGTGCCATGGTGTGCCCTCTCAAAGGTCATATGTTAGAATTCTGAAATATGTCTCCTGTTAACTGCTTCATGATTTTGGATGAGACTGTGGTGTTGTTATTGTTTGGTGCATCAGGTTAACAAGCTAACAACACTTGCTTAAAAACAAGAGTTGCAAAATAGTGCTAAATATCTGAATGGCCAATTTTTGTAAAGGTTATTTTAAAAGCTTGCTGATGGTTAAGAGTTAATCACATTGTCATTGCATTTGGAATGTTTTCTGGCTTCTTCAGCTACTTTAGTTCCTTACAGTTTGATTCCCTCTGAATATGACTTTTTTAGCATGTTTATTCTAAATTCTGTACATGTTTCAGAAGTACATAAATTTCAGCACAAATGGCATGTTAGTTTCTCTTAGAGCTAGGACACATGCTCCATCTGTTTTATATATATATATATATAAGATATTTGAATGCCAGAGGCTGGGAAATTTGTATCATGGAATATAACTGTCAATCTGGGAATAGCTTGAAAGGCTGACAGCATGGAATTGTGTAATAAAAGTTGTGTCCTCCTTTTAGATAAATCTCTTTTCAAGTCCCATTTTTTGTAATGTCTGTTAAGTTTACAAGAGTCTAGAAAGCCAAAATACCTCTGAAATTTTCACGTGGATAATATGGTGTTGGTAATAGTTTGGAAGGAACCCAGTAATAGGATACCTAATTTTATTACTCCTTGGCATCTCCAGCTAAAAGGACTGTGGCTAGCAACTATTGAGCTTGTTGATTGGGGGATTCTGGGAGTTGTATCCCAAACAAGTAATATTTCCAAGTTCTGGACCAATGGGTGGTATGAAAAGAGTGCACCTTTTGCGTCCATTGACTATAATGGGACGCAACATTTTGTGTGATCTCTCATTCATGCATGAGAAGGTCATGCCAGAAGAGGAAGCGTTGTATTTCCTCCACTGCATTTTTTTTTTCTTTAGGAAAAAAGGGAAGGACAGAAGCAATGAGGGAAGACAAGAAAGGGATTCAGATGTGAGACAGCATCATAGTAGAGCAGACCTCTTACAGAATCCCATGTTTAAGGCAGGACAATTGCATGATAAAAGGCTTCCTTGGAGGCATATTGAAGCAGGCTAAGATCTAGTTGGTCTACCACTGTTCCGCATCCTTGCAATAAACTATTCCACCACAACAGACTACTACTACTCTAGTGTAAAGCATCACCCTGTGTTTCCTTCCTACCTTTGATATTTATAGTAGACTTTTTGCCCTGTAGTGTTTTCAGAGTTGGATCTTTTGTTCTCTTGAAAGAGTGTATGAATCATTAACTGACATTTACACAAGCTGTAATGAAATCTCATGGATATTACTTTGGGGAATCACTTCAGAAGTATACATTTATTAAAAAACTTAGCCATGAATCCTGCAGCCTAGCCACTTTTGAAAACAATGCAAAACCCTTTCAGTTTCCCAGAGGCCTGCCTAAAAATATTTAGATAACAGTTTGTCAGTCCCGATAGTGTATTTAAATCCATTGATTAGTCCCATTTGGGAAGCTCAAGCATGTTTTATTTTTCATTCCCAATGATAACTATTAGATTAATTAAAAAGGCATCATAATGGTAGTAGGAGCAACAACAGCATTGATAACGGTGGGGTCATAATGATGATGTTGGACAAATAATTTAAGTTTTCTAGTCATCGGAATAATGCTTTGAGGAATCAGTTCATATGTTTTATTCATAAATTCAGTATAGGAAAGGACACAGATTTCTTTGGTTCCAGTCCAACTCATGAACTTAATGTTCAGTCATTTTCATTGCAACTGATTAAGACTAGTGGAAATTAACAGTCCACGCCTGCATGTGGCTGCTCAAGAATAAGTTCCAATGAGTTCAGTGGAGTTTACTCCCAAGCTTTGCAGCCTTAGTCATGGCAAAGCTTATCTGGGTCTCGTGCTGGCAAAAAGCCTGGATATAATTAAAATAAATAAGGCCAGTCCTGTTAAATACCAAAATACTATTTTGGGGTTCCTTGAATTTCAAAAGAAAATATTGGAAATATTACAAATTAATATTCCTTTGCACCCTGAAATATTTCTTTTAAATATGTTACATCAAATAGAAAAAGAGCATATTAGATATTGGAGAATAATACTGTATATGATATCAAATGCAAGGATTACTTATGCAAAGTACTGGAAGTGTGAACATATATCTGATATCGAGGAATGGGATGTTAAGCTATCAGAAATGATAATGATGGATGATTTGGCAATGGCACTTAAGGTTGAAACAAGAGGGAAAAATAGGGAAGAATTGAAACCAATTAAAGAATACACACAATGAAAATGGGCGATTCAGAAAGAAACATGAAAAGAATTAGATGTTCAATAGGTATATAAATTTATAGGTATATAGGTATATACATTTGATTGTATATATTTCTTTGCTTTCTGTTTCTTATATATTTATAAAAAGAATGATTATTTGCAAATTTTGTTTGTTATAACTTTAATAAAAATAAAATTAAAAAAAAAGAATTTTCCAGTTGGTGTCATAGTTTTCAAAATTTGCAAGGCTTTCTCTCTGGTAGTAATTAGCAGAAGTTTGGTTAGGGAAGCATTTTAAAAAAATAATGAAAGAGACTATATATCTTTCCTTTTTTCTTTCTCTGTTAAGATGGCCACGTGCTACAAATGGTTAATACATGTATATGTGTATCGTCAGGCTAGTAGGGCCAGAAATTTCTGTGTCTTTGTTGGCAAGACCTGATATAAATGGGGTAGTAAAATGTTAAGATGTGCTGCCCACTGTAGGACTATTGGTTTTGTCTGCCAAGAAAAATGAGAGCAATGTTGACAAAATGGAAAGAAGTCCTTCATATCCAAGCTGATTTTCAGTAAACATGTAAGAAATAATGGTAGAGAACTATTTAAATGCTGGAATAATGGAGTTGGGGGAGAAATACAAGATCCATTATCAGCTTCTATGGCAGTAGATCTGAGCAATGATAGGAAAGGATTCCAGTATCTTTAAGCTGCATTTTTAAGCGTGTAGGATCTTTGAAGCTCTATCTGTGCTACATACTTTGCTTCTCTCTGTTGTGTGCCTATTTTAAACATGCACAGTTCTCACTGATTTCTCTGTTCCTATATTTCTGCTCTGGAAATTGACATTTTGCATTTCTTGCATGGTTTTGGCCAGGATTTGGTCATCAGATCCACTTTGGAAAAACTGTTTTGGGCACTCCCTGGTCAGTGTTTGAAAGTGTCTTCCATTTCCACTTCTCCTGCATCTTTGAGGCAGCATCTCCAAAGACTTTCCTTCGTCTAACCAAACAAGTGAAAGTCTGAGGGCATCAGATCAGGTCTGTTAGACAGATGTGATACCATTGACCATCTATTTCTGCAAAAACCTGTGTTGTTGCCAAAGAAGTATGGGGTTGTGCATTATCGTGGTGCAACTGGATTACATTCATCTGTTTCTGTGGTCTTTTCTTACAGATGGTTTCTTGTAGTTTTCAGAATGATGCAGCGTAGCAGTTGCTGATTACTGTCCCATGCTTAAGGAAATCAAGTGAAATTTGTCATCCCAGAAGACATTCACTATGATCTCCTGTGCTGAGCTCTGGCTTTTGAATTTCTTTGGTCTAGGGGAGGAGGAGTGTCTCCACTCTGTGGACTGATTCTTGGTCTCTGGGTCATACAGGTATGCCCAGGTCTAATCACAAGTGCAAACATTTCTGAAAAGAGTGTCCTCATGGGCTTCAAATGCTGCCACAGTTCCAAACACACATGCAGTCTCTTCTCTTTCAAATCGTTAATTGATGGAGAACCCATTTGGCACACACTTTCTTGTATCTAAGGTTGTGGGTAATCTGCTTTTACTGAACATCCAAGTTCCTCAACAATCTCTTGGACAGTCATATGCCAGTGACTTCTGTTGATGGCCTTCTACTATGTGGTTTGTCTCCAATACTGGTTTCATCTACTTTAAACTTTTTCACCCATCTTCACATGTTACTCTGATCAATAGTCACTTACTACACACGTTTCTGAGCCTTCTGTGGGATGTTGGCAGCTGTTCATCCTTCTTTGGTCAAGAACTTGATGACTGCTCTCCCCCCCCCTTCATATCCATGGTTATGCAGCACCTAAAAATGCAGAAATCACATCAGTCACGCAGTAAGAATTACTTTGTCTGGTGGTCTTATAGCATCACATTTGGGTTAATAGTTTTAGAGGAATGTACAGGCATTACATTTAGTACAACCCTCATATGTAGAAGGTAGACATCTAAGTAAAATGGCGTATAGCTTTGCTACTCAAAGTAGTGATCCGTAGTCCAGTGCTGGGCCACTCCACAGTGAGTTTTCGGGGAAGAAAGAAGCATTTGTAGCCAGTGGACACAAATATGGTACTCCTTGTCACAACAGGAAAAAATGCCATTTCCATCATTACAGTATGAGATCATTGTGGTTTCTGATCCTGGTTTCCTTTTCTTATTTCTTTTTGTGGAAATGATGCTTTATTCTGGAGGTCTAGAGGAGAAAAAAACAATAATTTTCTTTATATTAGTAGGTTTCTTGGTTTCTTCTGATTTTATTATTTTTTGTCTGCTCCTAATAAATTGGCAAAACCAAAGAGGTTCCCAACAGTTCAGGTGTAGAACTTTTTCACTCCATTTGTAAAGAGGAAAAAAAAAACACATTAAAAAAACAAGCAAAAGTATTTGTAGTTAATTTCTGAATAAATTTTACTTTTAACCTATCATACATGATAATTTTATGCCAGACTTAGTTATTCATAACAAATTTCTAAAGTACCAAAGATAACCTTCAATCTATAAATGGTATTAATTTTGTATTTTTTCCAATTTTGTGTTTTTTTAAAAACACACTGCTTCCCCTCCACCCATATCTTCAAAATTTCCAGAGATTTTTCATTTATAATAACAGCCATGCTGGTGACCAAATACTGTCTCTTTTGCTATGGAGTAAATAGGAAGATATAACTCTTTCCCTGCCCCATCCGCTCTGCGAAATTGTAAAGATGGTTTTTGGACACCCTGTATTTATTCATCTTTTAAGGCTTAAGGTAATGGAAATTGCTCAGCAAAATTAAGCTGACTGCAGAATTGTTTCTCTTCCTTTCAAAAGAAAGCAGTAAAATATCTGTTGGGTGTCTGTGGACATCTAGGACTAGACAGGAGAGGGACTGCTGATAACATTTGTTTCTATGAAATCCTGTGATGATTTCTAATTGTTTTTCTTTTTAATTCTTATAATAAACTTCTGCCTATAATGAATTCATCTCATATGCACACACAAAAAACTCTTTTAGTCTTGTTCCTTATGATATAAGGCATGTTCTCTGAACCTAAGTAAGTTATGTCTATTGAAAAGAAAACCATATTTGGGGAGTTCCCAGAAACTATTGTTTTCAATAAATAGTAAACCTTTAAAGCAGCCTTTGTTTTCTGTTCTTCCTTGAATGAACCTGTCATCTTTTCCTCTCTTTTATATAGTTCTTCAGTGTACTGTTTCTGTCATCTTTTTATTTCTTCTTGATCATGAAATGTTTTCCTGTGCTGGCCAAAGAGCATCCCCATTCTTGGTTTAATATCTGTTAGAATTCTTGGATTTTGTGGAAGAGATCTCTTGTTCTACCTTTTTTGTTATGGTCTTCTACTTCTCTGCATTGATCGTTAGAGTAGTTTTCTTTGTCCCCTTGCATAAATCATTGAACATTTGTGTTTGTGGTTCTGACTCTATTTCTGTCACCATTTGCTTCTTGTCTGTCCTTAAATGCTTGAAGAATTTAATCTATCATCCATTGAGGGTTCTGTTTCTTTTTGGCTGCAAACAGTGTCTTTTTGAATTCCTCCCTGATAATGTCCGTCACTTCAATCCAGAGTTCTTTTGGCTCCAGTCAATTAGGATTAATATTGCAAATCTATTTGTTACATTATCTTTAAATTCTGTGAGGATGTTCTTCAGGTTTTTTGGCAAAATGATTGACGTTAATACTGTACCTTAACTTTTATCAACAAAACAATCCTCTTCTCTGAGTAGAATGATGAAAGGCCTTTTTGAATGCCTGAGCAAGAAAATGGCAGTGATAACAGCCAGAGGTTGCTGACCCCTTGAAGCAGAGCTGGCGCTTTCCCCTCTTTGTGGAATGACCCTCAAATTATCCATGTGTCATATCAACATCCATTATTTTGCCCTCAGAACCAGTTGTTGACTTACATATGAGATTGACCACCATATATACTCATGTGTTAATCAATCATGCTTCATTTGTTGATCGTAGACCAAATTTCCCTACAATCTTTGATTCTGCTCTGTTTCCTCCTTTTGCATTTGAATTGCATGTAATTAGCAGGAAATCCTGTTTTGGTGTATGGTCAAGTTTCCTCCTAGACTCCACCATATACTGTTTCCACAACTTCTGCCTCTGTAGTTGGAGCATAAACTTGGATTCTGGTTATATTGATGGGCTTTCCATGAAGTCTTATTGATATGAATTGGCCAGGCTTTGCATCATATCCTTTGGCTGCTTTTGCTGCATCTCTCCTCATTATTAATATCGTCCCATTTCTTCTTAAGATTTTTATTTCCTGAGTAAACACTGTGTAATTATCAGACATAAAATGTCCCTTTCCTGTCCACTTTAGCTTGCTCACACCAAGTATTGCAATATTTATACATTCCATTTCTTGTTTTTCATTGTCTAGGTTTCTCTAATTTATGCTTCCTACATTACAGCTTCAGACTTTCCTTTCACCTCTGAGCACGTCAACAGGTGAACGTCCTTTCTGCTTGAGTCTGGTTGTATCATCAGCCACAACAGTACTTGTAGTTGCCTCTGCTCTTCTCAAGTAGATGTGCCTTCTGATTTGGGAATGTCATCTTCTGGCACTATCTCTTGTTTCATTTGGATTGTTTCATCACTGGATTTTCATAATAAAAGACATTCCAAAGGGGTTTACTGTGCTTTTGTCTTCTGTGCAGTAATGACAAGTGTTAGTTGTGGTGCCACTGCCATTGTCTTTGTGAGGTCTTCCGCCAGTGTCACCTCCCACCATTGCTGTTGCCCAGTAGCTGTTTGGCATCTTCAGTCTGGCTCTTCAGGAAAAGCCTGCTTTACATGGGAGAACCTACTAGTGGCACTGCTGCCATCAGCATAGCCTTTTGCCTAACAGGAGCACACAGTCAGTCCCACTGGAAAGGCAGTGCCACAACTCTTGCACCACAATATGGCACAACATGTGGGAACCTTCTGAATGTCTCCATGATTCCAGTGTGAGATTTTATTCTTATAATTTTACCGCTGAACTTGACCATTTTAGAACCACTGCTGCCACCACAGACACAAAGTATCTGTGCTCAACCATTCCAGTAACACTGTTGTGGCATTCCCAGAGGCACAGATGTGTAATACAAAAATAATTTTTTAAACAAAAGATTAAGATTAACAGAAGTTAAGGATTACTTATTTAACACATCTAAATCCTAATTAACACATCTCATGGACTCTTTTCCTATCTTGTCAGCTGGTCCTGGCTGAACCCAAATGTAACTGTACCCAAATGTAACTAACTAATCATTGTCTTTGCCCCTGACTAAACTGTCCTACCCACCAGCCTTTCTAACATCCTTCAAACATTCAAACAATCGCCATTCACCCAATCATTCTGTATTGACGTACCTCACAAAACCCATTGTACATCGCATGCATAGCCATACTTTAATTTCTCTAAAAAACACTACATTCCCTCCTTCCCTGCCGCAAAAGTCTCTTGTATCACAGTCATGATCCCCTGTTTGAATTTGCCTCTACCCTCCATGGGGCTGGTAGCTAGTCCCACATTGTTATCCCTGTAAGTCATACATATGTGTTCACCTGCTCTTGTGCCACACATCATTTGGAAGGTTCTGAAGCGGAGTGATATTTGACAGAGCTCTTGTGACTTGGACAGACAACCATAAAGCTCTGTTAAGCTGGACAAAGGACATAGACTCTCTTACCTTCCAAACTATTTATTTTTGAAGGAAATTTTTATTTCTGAAGGTGCCTGTGCTGCACCATGGAAGCCCATCTGCTACTCCATTCAAGTTGCTTAATACATTCATTTTGTTTGGTGGGATTTGATATGGTTGTGTGGTCCTTACTACCAAAGCATTCAGCACTCCTTTCTTCTCTGAAAACATTAGTATAGGCTTCTCGTCTAGTCTTCTTTTTGATGTGGTAGTTGTCCATGCAGAGTAGGTGTGGGGAGGCTTTGGCTTTCCAAATATTTTGGACTGCAGCTCACACAACAGTCCAGTCCAGACTGTGGTGTATCACTTGATGAGAATGAGGCCTGCATGCATTTAGGCTTCTGGGACCTCTTCAGGCACTTAAGGGAATTGTGGTTTGAGCCATCAAACTCTGTAATTGGCATCAGTATAAAGGTCTGGAATTGGCCAGCCAGGCCTAGTATAAATACAAAGAACCTAGACTTCTGTCCTCCCCTTGTTATCCAATTCATGCTTTTTGCCTAAAGCACCTCAACCCAAGTCCTTGTTTTGGTTCAGGTCCCCAGTCAGGCAGCATAGCTTTGGGACTCTGGGTTGGGGAACGTGGGCTGAATCTAGATTGGAGTTTGGCCTTGCAAAAGCAAGGCTTTTTGTCTTTTTCTTTTTCTTTAAGTTTAAAGCATTTAAATACATCTTGTCCACTGGTGGCACAGCTGTGTATTTCCAATACAATAATACTACCACCAGTATATAATGTGAATGCATCGAGTTGCATAGGCAAAGCTTCAGTTCTGCTGGTATTCCGTGACCTCAGTTTTAGCTGTTTCTGTTCTCTCTCCTCCCCTACCCCCCATTCTTCTGGGAAAGGGATGTTGAACCACTTTTTACAGGACTGATGTTATCTCATTAGTTGCAAAAGAGAGCAAAAACGTCAGTAGCACTGCTGCCGCAAACCAAGTATTGGTTTGCATTGAGCTGTTGCTTTATATTGCAGAAAGCTTCATGCTTTGCTGCTGAAATGTGGATCACCATCTGAACTGATTTATGTTTGGTTATCATTGTAGGAGATGGAGCACTCTGCAAATGAGCTGCTGTTTTTCCTAGTGCCTTCCTGATGAGAATGAGAGAGGGAGAGAGAGGGAGAGGGAGAGGGAGAGACTATTATATTGTACAATTGTACTGGAAGCCACATCTTCCGGAGAAGTGACAGTGACTCCAGTTTGCTGTCTTTTGAAACCAAAGAGCAAAATCTTGTTTGGGGGTTGAGCCTTCCCTAGTTACAAGCCTTGCAAGGACAAAATCTATGTGGCTTTTCTTTTTTGTTTGCTTGGATTCCCACCAAATAGTGCAGTAAGAAAGCTTGTTTGCCAGTAGCCTAACCTTTAAAGTATCTGAGTATATCTGACTCAGAAATAAAGATAGAAATCCTTTTTCTTGCCAGGTAAATCCTTGGGTGTTTCTGCCATCAATCAGTCTTAGGAGATGTTTGCCTCTTAATTTGGGAGAAGAGGAGATGGAGTGTAGTTTCTTCTACATGCCCAAACACCACATGGATTAATATGCCATGTATATAAATTTACAAAGGTTTTATTCCAGTTCAGCTGTCATGATATCTCTTCCCTCCTTCCCATGGCAAAGACGCTGGGGATTATAGTCGGGTGAGGGTGATGAGAATTCCCCATTGTAGATTGAAAGCCGCCTACAGAAAACTGCAGCAAGCAGAGTTCCTTAATGTGATAAGCAACATGGCTTTCCCATCTCAGAGCCATAAACTACAACATAGCTCCCTACCCAAAATTCTACCGAGTGAGAGGGTGATGGAGTGCCTAATCATATATGGTGTAACTGTGCCTAAAGTTGAAATAGAGCATTCCTCGGGGCAAGAGGTTTGCAACATCTGGATTTGTTTTAAACTAGTCTCTGGGTAATACTACTGTTAAAATAAAAAGCCAAAGCATTTTCTTTCACTGGCAAAAATCTGCCTGCCTGCCTTCCCTCCTTCCTCCCTCACCAACTTCCTTCTTTCTTTCCCTTCCATTCCTCACATTTCAGCAGGATAGATGAGCAAGAAAGTAATTTCCATTCAGTGTGAGGCAAAATCTGTGCTAACTTAGAGAAAAACTGAAGCAGTGACTACATGCAGCTACCCAGTGAGTAGTGTGAAGTGTTTAAACAATTCTGCCATTGTTTAAGCCCAGTTGCTCACTGCTGGACCACGCAGCCTCCCGTGAAGTGTTCAGAGATGATTACCCTGTGGTTGTGTGTAGTTATCTCTCTAGGCAATTTCACAGTATATTTAGAGAAAGAGCCAGGATGATGGCTGGTTCAGTGCGATTCTTGCACAGACAGTAAAACTCTTTGGCTTGTTTTCCTTACTTCAGTAAGCTTGATTTTTTTAAAGCCATTCATACAGGACAGGTAATAGGTAACTAATGGGAATTGTCACACTGTTTGGTCACAGGGAATGTCCCCCCCTTTTTTTTTGAGAAAAGTGAGAGGTGTTGTATGTATGTGTATGTTTCTTCATGTTGCCTGTCAACTTGTGGCGACCCCATGAATTTCATAGAGTTTTCTTAGACAGGGAATACTCACAGGTTGTTTTGCCAGTTCTTTCCTCTGAAGTACATATCTAATAAATAAAGAAGCAGAAAGGTTTTTGTATGTCATCTATGTATGAATGTGCACGTGTGCATATAGATTTGTATATGTATTTGTATTGTTATTGTTGTGTCTTCAAGTCATTTCCGACTTACGGTGAACCTAACGCAAACCTATCAGGTGATTTACTTACCAAATTTGTTCAGAGAGGATTTACCTTTGCCTTTGTCTGAGGCTGAGAGAGTGTGATTTGCCAAAGGTCACCTAGTAGATTTCCATGATGATGTGGGGATTTGAACTCTGGTCTCCAGAGTTGTAGTCCAGTGCTCAAACCACTATACCAGGCTAGTGTATATATGTATATATGTCTATATACACATACATACATACATATATACATATACACATATACACATACATACATACATATACATACATACATATACATATATATATGTGTGTGTGTATGTATGTATGTATGTATTATATATACGAAACACAAAGGAGACCCTTAGCCTGTATCTGGCACTGCTTGGCAGCCTTTCAAAACTGGCTGCTTTTGCCCCAGTAAAATTCTGCTGCGTCTCCAGAGTATGAATCTCTTCAGAGGCCAACTGCTCATTATTTAACACGAGGCAGTCTAGTATAGGGCGATTACCATTTTCCCTGGGAGGCACAGCTCCTCTGTGTTGTTGTAAAGGATGCAAGAAGGTCAGGAGAGGGAAAGTACGCTTTTGTGGACGATTAGACGTGAGTTGCTTTGTGGCTGGAATTCAAGGCACAGGCTTCTGGCAGAGTGCCTGCCTGTCTTTTGATGTGTAGAAGCATTGCTCTCTTCTTCTTGTTCTTCATTTTCTCCTTGTAAGTCCTCATCATCTGCTTTGTTTCTCCCCCCACCAACAGGGAGGAATAAGTGGTGGATTGTATAGCCTTTCAAAAGACTGCGCATACATTTGGACCCGCGTAGATCGCGCATCAGAACAGATGGATAATGGAGACTGGGGATATATAGTAAGTATTCCAAGTGGGCTGGGGGAGCGTATGTTTCCCCAGGGGTCATGTGTGTGTGCCTGTTTGCATGTGTGCCCTTCTGTGTGCTTTCCCTTGGCAGCTGGCTGTGTGCAAATGCTCTGATCAGTAATAACTCAGCACATTCACCCAAAGATTCAGCCAGTTGATATCTTCTATCAGAGGAGATTGATGTCCATGCTGGTTGAGAGAATTTAAGTTCAGAGCCTGGAAACATAACTTTTTTTTGGATCTCAGCACCTAGCGTTTCCTTATTTCTGCTGACTGTACAGATTGGGGGATTCTGGGAGTTGTAGTTCAGAAAGTAATGTTTCCAGGTTCTATTTCTGCTACAATAAATGTGTTAAGTTTCCAAGGCACTAAAAGACTCTGTTGTTTATTTACCCCTCTTCCTAGCTACTCTTGTTAATACTCTTACATAATGTAAGTCAAAAGGGCTGCCATAGTGGGGAGCCATTTAACTATGCTCAGATTTTAGAAAGTTTCTCTTTCTGTGAAGTGGTTGACTGCAATTTTCTTTTGAAAAATAGCATCTATGCACACAAAAAAGAGGAAAACTATTTATTACCATTTATTTACAACATTTTTGCACTACTTTTCAGCCAAAAAGGTTTCTAGTGAGCCTGATGCACAAGTGAATAAAACAGGACAGTCCTGGCCTACTGCTTTACCATCTAAAAAGAAAAGACACAAAAAAAGAGGGGAAGGCAAGATGAGGTCAAAAACACAAACTTAGACTTCAATTCTAAATGTTAAGCAGTAGTTTTTATTTTTTCCCCATTATTTTTATTCCGATTAAGCAGTAGTTTTTAAAATGGCAAACTGGAATGGAAACAGTTCCAGGAAAGATGGAAACTGATGGACATGTCTTTTAACAGAACTGATGGAATGGCTCTGTTTCCCATGTCCTCCTCTGAGCAGCCTGTTAAAATTGCTCCTACATGGTGAAATACCATGCTCAAAAGAATTTCCCAAATCCCAGCACCTTCAGCACACACATACACAAGTTAGATGAATAGCCCTCTGCATTCCTTCCAGAGGTCTTGGATGTCAGATACCATCAGCCTCATCTGGTAATGATAAGGGTTTAAGGGACTTGCAGGTCAAAAACATTTGGGGAAGCAGAGGTTCTGTGTGTCTGGTATACAGTGTGTCACCATTTTGTAATAGTATGTGTGTCTTTGTGACAGACCTGGAGGACTAGACACCTACCTATGGCAGTCCCTGTGTCCCTTTTGATTCTTCTGCTGTGCTGCTGCTTGGTCCCAGTACTGTAGAGCAGAAGCAGAACCACCCCAAGGCAGAGGCTTCATGTGTGTGTAATAACTTTGAATTAACTTGTGCTACATTTGCTTGAACTGGCCACTGGTGAAATATGGAGAAGAGTTTTCCCTTCTCTTAATACAGTCTTGTGAATAAACACAGGGAATTACTGTGTGCAGTCATGGCTCAGTAAAAAGTGGGAAGGCATCCCCGTTTCTGGAGCATTATCTTGAACGCACAGCGTGCTGTCCCAACTGTGAGCCAAAGATATAGATGGACAGCATTACACAGTGATCTGCAAAGGAGATCTAGTGAGAGCAAACAACAGAGACAGAGCAATGTGCATTGAAGCTGTGCCCGAAATACAGGGCTTTATCTAGTCGCTTAGGGGGCACCAAGTTATAAGACTATATGCATACGTAGCAAAGGAGATGTGTGCCAGGACAGATAAGCAATTTATACACAAGGTTTAAGAGCAGGTTAAATATTGTTCCACTTTATTACAAATTTCTCCCATGTGCTCATTTTTAACTTCATTGATTTTAAATTCAGTACCACCATAGAACTTAAAATATAACGCATTACACATTTTCTGTAAGAATCCCCCCCCCAATCCCTACCGATGGATTTAAAGGATATTTTAGTAACCATTACCCAAAATGTGGAATATTTTATCAATAGTCTCTCTCTCTCCTTTGCATCCCTTTGAACATTTGACAGTTTTGATCCAGAGGCCTCAGTTATCCCACCAAGTAGTTTCATTTATTTGCCCATTAAATTTCCCTTTACTTTCCCTTAAAACATCAAATAAGAGAGATTCTGCTTTATATAATGCATCCAGTTTTTTTTATCTGCTATTGCTGCATGTACTGCTCTTAAAAAAAGTTATTACCTAGTCTTTTGATTTACTCAATCTCAGTTTTCTTAGATTCAAAGTTAAGCAGATCTCTTTATTATATTGGAGGTTTCTCGCCATTGTTTTACTTATCTCTTAAATAATATCTAACCAAAATCTTGTACATGGTGTCACACTCACCACATATGAATATATGTCCCTTTTTGCCCATATCTTTGTCAGCAGTTTGATGAAAGGTTTTTATTTATCACTGAGATCTGATGTGGGGTTTTGTACCACTCACTAATTAACTTTACTAGTTGTTCCCTAACCGTTCTATTTTTGACTTTATTTATCTGGGAGATCCAAAGTGTTACTTCTTCTGTATTTGTTCTCAAATCTTTCTCTGATAGTCCAGCCAAGCTTTTCTTTATTCTAAATTTTTTCTCCAAAAGAAGCTTATATATCATACCTATTAACCCATTTTCTCCTCTAATCCTCCTCAATTTTCTTCTCTAATCCTCCTCAATTTCCTCAAATTATGACAGGTTATCACTTATTCCTTTTATTTCTTATAAATTGCTTCCTATTGCCATTAAATGCAGCCAATATTTCTTGCCAAATTAGTTGGGTTAGTTTTTCAATTCCTATTGGTTTCCTTGTTTCTTCAAATAGATTGCCTATAATTTTATATCCTTTATCTTTTATTTTCTTAATTACCCTCCCTAACTCATGACTTGCACTTTAAATTAAACAGTCTATCAGATACCACTTAAATTTCCTATTTTTATGTTTTAGACCATTTGTTCGACACATATAGGATAGGTCCATAGTCACATCCAAGTTCTTCTTACCCTTTGGTTTCATTTGGAATATAAATATATAATTCCTATTATTCACATACTTTTCAATTCCATCTTTTTTCTCCCTGCATATTCAAAATCTATTTTAACAATTTGAGACGCCTCAAAATATAATTCTAAAGATGGGATTCCCCAGCCTCCTCTCTCGTGATGCGAGTAGAATAATGTTTTCGATATTCTAGATTTTTTTCTCCCCACAATACCATTCTTAATTCTCTCGTCCCATTTTCTAATCACCTTTAAAGGGATTATTTCTGGAATTGTTTGAAAATAATATAATAATTTTGGAAGCAACATCACATAAAAAACTCTTATTCTCTTAAGGATATTCCATTTTTTTATGAGACTACTTAGATATCTGGTCAGATTCCCCCCCCCAAATTTGATTATAATTGTATCATGTTATTGGCATTGGTCATTGTGTATAGTCCCAAATTACTACATTTTCTTAACTCCTAATTTTAATTGTGTTATACTCTGTATTCTCTTTTGTTCCTGCCATTTGTTGTTGAAAAACATTATCTCATATTTTCACATAATGGTTATAAGTCCTGATACCTTTTCAAATTTTTGCACCACTTCCATTAATTTTTTTTATTGATTGGTATGGTGCTTGTGTAGTTAATAAGGCATCATCTGCAAATAAATTTATTTTTATTTCCTCCTTCCCAATTATAAAGCCTATAATTTCCTTTTTATTTCTTATAACATTGCTAAAGTTTCTATTGCTAATTGAGTAATTGAGATAATGGGCAACCTTACTTCATCTCCCTTTTTAATCTTCATTTTTCTAGAATCGACATCATTGACCATAATCTGTACTTATTAATCTTTATATAAGTCTTTAATAATTGCACTTATTTTTTCTACCAGCCTAAAATCTCTACATAATTTATATAGATAATTATGATTAACTGAATCAAATGCTTTGTAAATATCTAATTTTATTAATGCTAGTTTCTTTTTATTTTGCTTTGCATGATGTATAATATTTAAAACATTTCTAATAGGTTCACCAATTGCCCTCCCTTTAACAAAGCCAAATTGGTCCTCTTGTATTGAATCAGGTAGATATTGCTCCAATTTGTTAGCCAAGACTTTTGTAAAAATTTTATACTCCTGATTACATAACGCAATGCATCCAGATCTGTTGGATCTTTATTGGGTTTTAATATTGTAATAATTGCAGCCATTTACCAAGTTTTAGGTATATCTTTATTCTCTAATACTTTATTAAATAAAACAGCCATATGACCAATTACTTCCTTTTTAAAGACCTTACTAAAAATACTGGTGAACCTGTCTGGGGCTGGGGATTTTATTCCTTTCAACCTGTCAGTAACTTTTCCCATTTCTTCCTGTGAAATTGAGGCATTTAGCTGATTTCTTTGGGCCTCTGATAACTTAGTTTCTGTTTTCGCCTCATAGGTCTGTTACTTTAGTTTTGTCATAAAGTTTCTCATAAAATTTTGCCATTACCTCTCTTATTTTTTCATCTTCTATTACCATTTTCCCTTATTCTCTTTTTATTGTATTAATTCTTCTATTTTCTCTTTTCTTAAGTTATGTACCATTCTTTTCACATTATTTAGATCCATAGTTTGAAAACAATTTCTTACATATAATTACTTTTTTATATCTGTCAGCTGGTCCCCCATGCGCTCTTGATAATAATGCCACAGATTAAATCATGCAAGGAAAAATTGCAGTTCTTATTTCTTGTCCTTTTTCCCAAAGAGAGCCATTAGTTTTCATATAGTGATTTGCATAACTGTTAAATAATTTAAAAGAAGTCTGATTCCTTTGCTTTCCCCCCTTCAGATGACTGAACCAGTCACTCTAAATGTGGGTGGTCACTTGTATACAACGTCACTCACCACTCTCACAAGGTATCCTGATTCGATGCTGGGAGCCATGTTCCGGGGAGACTTCCCCACCGCTAGAGATTCTCAGGGCAATTACTTCATTGACCGGGATGGACCACTTTTCCGATATGTTCTCAATTTTTTACGGACATCAGAGCTGACTCTGCCTCTGGACTTCAAGGAGTTTGATCTGCTTCGAAAAGAAGCAGATTTTTATCAGATCGAACCCTTAATACAATGTCTTAATGACCCTAAGCCTTTGTATTCTGTGGATACCTTTGAGGAGGTGGTGGAGCTTTCCAGTACACGCAAGCTTTCAAAATATTCCAATCCGGTGGCAGTCATTATAACGCAGCTAACCATCACAACCAAGGTCCACTCATTGTTGGAAGGGATTTCCAATCATTTTACCAAGTGGAATAAGCATATGATGGACACAAGAGACTGCCAGGTTTCTTTTACGTTTGGGCCATGTGATTACCACCAAGAGGTCTCTCTCCGTGTCCATCTGATGGAGTACATCACAAAGCAAGGTTTCACCATCCGAAACACGAGGGTTCACCATATGAGCGAGCGAGCCAATGAAAATACAGTTGAACACAACTGGACTTTCTGTAGACTGGCACGAAAAACGGACGACTGATACCCTTTTTTTCTCCTCTGTTTTTTGTTCTCTCTCCAGAAGTGAAATACTCTTTTCTCAGAACCATGTATTTCTGTGACTGGAGTCTGGCCTTGATGTAAAGAATCTGGGAGGTTCTCCTTTTATTTTATTCTTTTCTTTTTTTTTTGGTTATTAATATTTATTATTTGATTTTTAGAGAATGGAGAATGGACATCTTGTCTTTTGTCTTGTAAGAAATGTATGCATGTGCCTGCTTCAATTGTCAAGTCTCTTTTTAAATTAAAAGGTGGAGCAAAAAAAAAAAATCATCCTTAGAGAAAACTTCAAAATTAACTACATTAAGATATTCCTCTCCCTTTTACAATTCAGTATAAAGTGCTAAAAATTACCTCTTGGTTTAAACTGCATTTAATTCATGTAATGCTATTGCATACCACTGGGAACAAAAGAGAGGCTCCAATCCACACTGAATGCTTCCTACACAAGCTAGCCTGAAATGAATGCAAATAGTATAAAAGGAGCTTGTTTTGGATAAGTTCCCTCTGGACTGTACTCAGAATTGTTCAGATGTAGTTGGAGGAAAAGCTACCATCATGTGATCCAATCTGGTATTTGTGAACCACTAAACAAGCAGTATTATTCAAATGATTTAGTTACCAAAAAATAATAAATAAAAAAATCTCCAAGACCACTCCCCACTGCCCTTGGCTTTATTTTCAAAATTACTGCATTTGTCAGTTATGATGACTGTTTGTTTCTATGCATAATAAATCAAGCAACCAAATATTATCTGCAGCTATGAAAATACAAGTAGAAGTATTTATATTGGTTCTGAATGCAAAAATGTCCCTGTGGTAGAACTCCTTTATTTTTTAATGCCTGGTGCAATATTATTCCCAAGTGTAATGCTTGCCAGCAAGAAGCTAATAAAAACATGAAATAAGGAAGTCAGATCTCCAATCTTTTGTTTGTGCTCTTTTAAACTTAATGTTCTAGGAAACGTAGGAGTAACAGAAAATGAAGCAGTTTATGTGAAAAAGGAAAAAGGGGAAATCATTAATTTAAAAAGCATTAGTTGGGATTTCCAAAGCAACAAAATTTATGTGAAGGTTACACTGAACTTAACCAGGTTTCAGTAACTTAATTCATAAATAGCAATCAGGCTGGGCAAGATGAATATGGATATGAAGCTCTAAGGATTCCTTTAGGAGGGCCAATATGGACCGGGTTCAGACGTGGACCAAGTACAGACACAAAAGCCTTTTTTGGAGGACAGTCCCCAGTGGTCATACAAAATTTCACTCAAACGGGATTTTTAAAAAACAATCTGGTTCATAATTTCACTTATAAAGGGGTTTGGAAAAAGTGGTGGATTGTTTTGTGTGTGATGTACAGGCATGATTCTTTGGATGCGTGAGGCTCTGCACCCAAGAGAAAAGCCACAGACTCACATATCTTCCCCTGGCTTTCTCCTCTTTGTCTCCCATTTGGAAGTAAACTTCCTATTCAGTTTAGTTTCACTTTGAGCAAGCCCTAGCTTGTTGTTTCATACAAACAACTACTAATCTGGTAAACAATCCAGAGTTTTTTTTACTTATTTAGCAATTGGTAAAGATGTGTGTAAAAACAGAACTTTTAGTTGATATACAATAAGCCAAGAATCATCTTACCTGCATCTTGTGGCTATGTTCGTTGAGGTACTGTGAGAGTTGTACTCCAAAAAAGGAGCTTCTCCAAGCTGTGTGTGTATGGGATTTTGTAACAGAACAAATAAAGCTTTATGTTTGTTATATAGTGGACTAGAGGGGAAAAATAAAGAATTTTTTTATTATTTTTCTAATAACTGAACAATACTTATGCTTCATGTTTTAGAAGAGATGCCTGTATATGAAATGCATGGCCCTCCAGGGGTTGGACTGTGGTCCTATTATACCTCATGACTGGCTAGGGTGACTAGGGGCTGATTGGCATTATGGGCCAGGAGAATTTTTGCTGACTTATTTAAGAAGTATAATTTTTGGAGTGCAAGTAAAGCTTTCCTAGTTCATGAAAAGTTTAATTAAAAATCATCATGCCTGACTTTTGCTCTTATGATATCACATGGAATTCAGTTTCTGCTTGTGGCAAATTAAATACACTTTTGCCAGTAAATGGTCTGATTCCTTTTTGGACTGATTCCTTTTTAGCAGTATTATTGCTAATGGAAGTAAAATTAAAGTACATGAGAAATAAAATTAAACCTCGCAGGTGGCAAAATATGCCTACTGTGGGAAGGGCCTTCGTGAGTCTGATGTGGTTATTGTCTGAAAATTGCAGTAGTCTGCATCTGTATGCCATTGTTCTGCATGTGGTTTCAAGTAAAATTTAGCTTATTTATTTACTGTCTTGCCTTTCAGCAAATATGGGACCCAAGGCCATTTCCAATGTAAGATTAAAACAATATATAATTAAAACAATATATGATACGATGGTTAAAAAGAATTAAATGTACAATCATATTCAAATACTTAAAACAATTTAAAATATATATAAAATGTAAGAACAAGGGACGACACATTCTGTTGAAGGAACCTTCTGTCACATCCTGCTGAAGACTGAAGGCCTATTTAAATAAAAATAGGTTTTTTGCCTGCTAGCAAAAAGAGGTTGGAGAGGGGGCCAACCACAGTATGAGTGCATTTACCAAGAAAACTCTCTGCTGTGCTCTTCCCAACCATACTTGTGATGATGGTGGGAAAGGGAATACCCTCCCCTGAAGGTGTTTAGGTTTGGGCAGGCTCATATAGGCAGATCTGGTCATTCAGACAGTCTGGATACAAACTCTGTAGGGCTTTATAAGTCACTAGCGTATTTACCTAGCATTGCCCAGGATTTTATTTTCTCACAGGTGATACTTGTTAGAAATACCTTAGGAATTACCTTACGTTACTTTAGGAATTAAGAGGCGGTTGGAAATACACAGATTTGATATCCTGTGTTTGTAATTCCTCAAACTGCATTGTCCAGTACCTGTAACTTTTGCCCATATTTCCCAATCCAGTCTGTATTCAGAGTTGTTAACATACAGAGGTTGGGTTTGTGAGGGGACTTGCTGCTAGGCCTTGTCTCCATAGCAACATGTATTTATTTATTTATTTTATTTATTTCCCGCCTCTCTATATGGATCGAGGTGATGAACAACCTACAAATAGCATGTATTTCGGTACATTTCTATACATGCCCCCAACAAGCTGGGTACTCATTTTACCGACCTGCGGTAGGATGGAAGGCTGAGTCAACCTTGGAGCCCGGCTGCTGGCCTATTCAGAGCTCTCTGGCTGAGAATTCTAAAGGCTCCTCCCTGAACTGCCAACCCTGGGATTCCATAGTATCTTCACAGCCAGCCAATCTTAATGAGGTCTTCTCGCCTTACACAGCCAATCATAGCAATAGCAATAGCATGTGTATTTCTATACTGTTTTATCAGCTAAGTGCTCTCCAAGCGGTTTACAATCTGTTAGTTAATTGGCCCCAACAAGCTGGGTGCTCATTTTATCGACCTGCAGAAGGATGGAAGGCTGAGTCAACCTGGAGCCTGGCAGGATTGAACTCACAATGTTGTGGCTGCAGTACTGGTATTTAACCACTGCACCACCAGGGCTCTTTCATATGAGGTCTGTGCCTGCCTGGTGCAGACAAACAGAACAGATTACTCACAAACTTTGATTTTTATATAGTAGATGAACAGTACTTTGAATTGTGCCCTAAAATGGAGCAGTGGCCAATGAAACTGTTTCAGTGGGGGTTGGGTTACATATTCTCTGTAACTGTCCTGTCAGCAATCTGGCCACCACATTTTGGACCTGCTGAAGTTGCTGAACAGTTTCCAAAGTCAATCTCACACAGAGCGCATTACTGTAATCCCAATGGGATGTAATCAAGGCATGTGTTACCATAGCTAGATCTGACATCTACAGGGATGCTCTCATTTTATTTGTGCAGATGCACTCCTGGCCAGAACTGAAACCCAAGCATCCACATTTGGGGTTGAAACTGGAACACAGAGCAACTTAGAGAAAACAGATACAAACAGAAGCTTATTGTTAAAATGGGAGGTTTCTACTCTTTAACCCACCAAATGAGAAGACTTCCATGGTGCTCACTGCAGTCACCAAGAGTAAGGGCTTTCTCTGATCCTCACTTCTACCACAAGGTAAGGATTTCTGCCTTTTCTCTTTGTGTCACATCAACTCTGTGAACCATCTAAATGCACTGAAGATTCTTATGAGGATCTATGCAACTTCTGATCTTACTGGACACCACCCCACCACTCCTCTATATTCGGTGCTAGCACCACAGACAACTTGTCTGAATCCAGCCTTTCAGTTAGATAGCATTCCCAGAAGCCAAAGGTGTTGACAAAAACAATACTTACAGAATTTGAACATACCATAATAAAGCACAATAACGATTTATTACATTTAAAACTCCACATATACACTCACTTTCCTCTCTAGCTCAGACCCTTAAAACCACTCATGTATTCCTAAACCTGACTTACTCTGAAATCGCAGCTCTTCCACACCCTTTTACCCAAAGCGACCATACCAACACCCTCCGTGTACCAGCTGTCTAACACACTTTCACCAACTTTCATTCACCAGCCTTACGCCAATCTTTTCAATAAAAGTATGTACTGATGCTTACAGGGTGTATGTGCCTTCAAGTTGCCTGTTGACTTATGGTGATTCTATGAACTTCAGAGTTTTCGTAGGCAAGGAATACTCAAAAGGTGATTTGCTAAATCCTTCCTGTGAAATATACAGCATCTGGTATTTATTGTTGGTCCCCAATCCAAGTACTAACCAGGGCTGACCTTGCTTAGCTTCCAAGATCAGACAGGATCTGGTGCCTTTATGGCATTAGGCCCCATGGGGTGTATATATAACTCAGGCTTAGCAAGATCCGAAGCAAAGCTCTATTCAGAAGCAAACTTCATTGTATGCAGTGGGACTTACCCTCCTGAGAGCAAGATGAGAGAATGTGAGATACAGACTGATGAAATTTGGAATTCTGAGGAGGAAAGAATCTTGTAAAAACTAACTCAGAACCAGATGTGGTTTTAACAGCACATTGAGGCATGTGGTAGTTTCATTTAAGATAAATTTTAATCTTTGTCCATACTTTTAAAAGCAGTCAATAGGAGATTCTGGAGCCCCATCCCCACAGATCAGCAGTTCTGTCCTAAAGCTGATGTCTTGAATCCACAGAACCTTGGTTTCTCATGTTTGTAATAATATCCACTTAAAACAAAGTTGTTTCAATAATGATAGTAAGGGCACAGTATAGCATAATGTAATTTTATTTGAAGTGGTTATAGTTGTATAAATGAATGAGGTATAGAATTTAAAAAATAGTCAACATTGAAATACAATAATGTGTTTTGCCTTGTATGTACTCACTATATCTTGGAGTTTTAAGACATAGGGTAGAAATAGCTTCTTATTGTATGTGACAGTGTATATTTTTCAACAGAATTCATTTTTGAGATTCACAGAGCTCTTTTATAGAGAACTGTAGACAGATGCAGTATAGAGCACATAAATCTTTCCTTCTACCCAGATAAACTCAAGTAGTCTTAGCCCAGGCATTCTTTTCACTGGTTCAGATTCCATCTGCAAGACAATGTTCTTTATTACTGTTTAAAAAACCATTCCCTTATTTCATAACGGCACTTTTTCCTAGCAAGAGCCCTGTGAGGTAGGTTAGGATAGGAGCTAGTGTCAGCCCAAGAGTGATCCAGTGAATTTATGTATTAAATTTATATTCCACCTTTCTGCCAAAAATGCACTTAAGAGAGCTTACAGTAGCAAGATTTAATTAAAAACAATGGCCTAAAAAACAAGACAAAAAACAAAACAGCAGTGGGAATCTTGTGGCCCTCCAGATGTTTTTGGATTGCCACTCCCACTATTTGTCACCACTGGCTATGCTGACTGAGACTGCTGGGAACTGTAGTCCAACATAATCTGGAAGGCTACATGATTCCCACCCCAAGCCAAAGTCTTAACGACTAGTCCCAACTCAAACAGACCAGTTTAAATAAACTTGAATGGTAATACTTAGTAATCCCATTGATTAAACAGGTCTGTTCTGATTGGAACTAATGGCTGGGTTTAGGCCAGAACCCCGACCCTCATGTTGTGTCATTACTCTAGGATAGCAGCGGGGGGCCTTTTGTCCCAATTCTGTATTCTGGTTCCCATCAGCCCTAGTCAGCATGGCCAATGGTGGGCTGATGGGAGGTGGGCAACAGGTCCCCCACTCCTGTCATGGGGCATCATGCATTACTGCTGCCCCATTCCTAGAAGGACGGGTAGATAAGACCGCATGGTGACAATTCCAGACTGTTAGCAAGTGTTGCTATGAAGATAACAGAACATAATATCCAGTCAGTTGAGTGAAGATACAACAGTTCCTGCCCACAAGTTAGCTGAATTCTGCTTGCCAGAACACTCCAAGAGTATGACTGGACAAATAAAACAGTCTGCTATAACATTTTATGAGTTGCATTGTTGACAAGACTCAGTATTGCTCTGAGGGCATCAGGAAAAGGAGGTATTTGTGTTCCATTCTCATCTTTTATAACTTTGACAGGGCATTCTGGAAAAGTGGCTTCAAGTAGGTTTCAAAGACCTGGTTCTTCTGTTGGGAGATAGAAAAGGAAATGCACTGAGATTGTCAGTAGATGGCTAGATGGCAAAAACAGAACAGAAAATGCAACCTCATTCTCTTTTCATGTGCCTTCACAATTTCTTATCTAATTCACAGCTTCCACTTCTTTGTCTGCCTAAACATGGCAAAGATGAAACTCACTAGCTTTTGTTCATCCAGAAAGCATGATCTGCAAGTGAATGGGGTGGGTGGGCAGTGGATCTTCCCTGTCACATGAGCCAAAGGGAAAGGAAAAAAGGGGGGACATTTACACAGCAAATAGAATAGGCAGTACTCCTTTGACATGGGTGAGAACCTCTGGCCCTCCCAGGGTTCCTCAGATGGCCACCTTCTCTTCCCCATAATACCCCAGTTTGATGGCTGCCTAGCTTTTGTATGTTTTTTTCTTTCTTCCATTATTTAAAGTTAAAATGCCTGTCCTGAGACCTAATTTACTGGCTGAAAGGTAAAATAGGCTGGTATTTTTGGTCCCACCATTTTGTCCCACTTGTACTGAAAGAGGCTCCAGCACTTTGCTGTGACTCGTGGATCTCACCTAAAGAGTAGCCCATATGGTACAGATTATATATTAGCTGAGAGGTATTTCATTTCAGGAAAACACATATAAACACACTGCAGATCAGAATTCTGCACTCATAAACAGTAGATGGAAAGGAAAGAAGACCTGCAGGTACAGAAGCCCAAGCGTAGTCTCTTGTAGCATTCCTGGATCAGGGCCTTTCCACTCAAAGATGCTGTCTTTCACTTTGGGCATTGCTAAGTCTTGACACTTCTTTTGCTTCACTGTCTGCCCTGTCTTGCAGTGGTTAGCAAACTCCTAATCCCGATTTAGCTCCTTTGACTGGACTGGGGTGAACAGTGGGTGCCCCTTCAGCTACTGCTGGACTGCAATTCCCACAGCTAATAGTGACAGATAATAGAAACTATAGTCCCAGAGCACCTGGAAGGCCACAAATCCCCCATTGTGGAATTGGAATCCTATGACATTCTTCTTGCTTCCCTTACATCCAGCTAAATCTCCTCTCCAATAGTCTACCGAAAGGCTCTGGATGATATCATCTTACTCTCAGCAAAACATGCCTGATAATATATGTTTACGATATCTAACAGAGATATAAAAGGTATGCAAAGGGATCTTCTAGCACCCTTGAGAATGAGAGAAGATGCTAGCATAAGCTTTTGTAGACTTGAGCCCTACATCATTAGATGCAGGGAGTGAAGAGATGCAAAAGTATACAGATATAATCTCTCTCTTTTCTCTTCTCTCTGTATGCATTGATTTCTATGTCAGGGTAAAGCTAAACTGCAGAAAGAAATGCTGGACCCACCAACACACATACATCATGCAAACTAAGCAGATGGGTAGATATTCTGCTTATTCTGAATAATTTATTCCCTCTGTTCATATTATCAGGCAGAAGGGGAAGGTGTACAAAGAATGTGAAGAAGCTTATTGAAATCTGAAAAATCCCATCCTAATTTTGGCCAAGTCATGCCCCCCCCCCGAAATTATTTCAAGCACCAGATGAAGAACATACTCCATACTCCCACATTTTCCTTCTGATTCCTGAACGGATAAATTATGGTTTTATGATTTGTAGGGGAAGACAAGGAACTGTGCTGAGAAATGAAGTTCATGCTGCTGACTATGGGAAATCTCAGGAAGCCCCCGCCAATGGCTGATTCTAGAGATCATTGTATGCTCCTTATATACTTTTTAACACTGTCTCTGCATCCATAAGGACTACCAACTTGTCTTTCCTAAAAGTCATTGTCCCCAAGTACATGCATAAGAAGCCATTGCAGGATTAAGACTGCAGTGGTGAACAAGGAGTTAAACTCCCCTTAACTTGCATGCTAGGGTCTACCAACCCAAGTTAGGGCTCCACACTAAAAATCTGTGAAAATATAGCACCTCCTCCATGCAAGGGCAGGACTTCTCAGTTAAGGTTGCATGTAGTCTCCACTCCCATCCCATCCAGTTCTCTTCACTCGTTGTGCAGCTGCTCATTTGTAGTTAGTTATGCCCCCTGCAGACTTTTTGCTGATGTTATGGCATCTCTGAATGGCCACACTTTTGTCTGATGTTATTGAGAGTTTAACTTCCTTCAAATCCTCTCCTGAAAAGCACTTTCCCCTCCCATCCCCCCTGACCCTACCAGAGGTCAGCATTGAATCATGTTGGACTCAGTGTTTCTGCACTTTTTTGGTTTCAATTACTCTCCTGCTATCTATCATTCATCAGGACTGGGGCTGTGTAGACTCGTATAACTTGCTCTATTATGATACAGCGCTAGCAACTCATTCTTTTTAACATTGTTTTGAAAATAAAGAGGAAAACCCCAGCACACATCTGTCCAGGATTTTGAAAAAGTTATTTTTGGACGGCAACTACCAGAATACGCTAGCCAGCACAGCCTCTGGCACAAACAGGAGCAGATACACTGGCTATGCTGGGAGCTGTAATCCAAAACATTAACTTTCCAAGCATTTGTACTAGCTGTCTATTGTTTTCAGCATGCAGTGTTCTCACCTGTTGATTGGTTGGGGACTTCTTGGCCCACTCATAAAGGCGCTCATAGACGCGGCCATCATAGCTTCCAAGGGCTGAATTTAAATTTGCATCAGAAAAGTCAAATGCATCCACTAACGGCACAGCATCTCTCCTGGAAAAACAACAGAAACGTTTTGTTTTATGAGTCACCATTTCTGTCCCAAGGACTACTCAGAACAAACTACAACCCATAAAATCAAATAAACAGCCTAAAATTGCATTACAATAAAAGAGCGCACAGAGAGCAGCATCTAATTAGAAAAATAAGGCTCACCAACAAATACTTCGTAGGCCATTGAGAATTCTGTCTTTTTGTGGCAGATAGTGCCTTTTTGCATTCCTCCCTGACCACGTACAGAGTGCCTCTGTTCTTCTATTAGGCTTAATAGTGCAAATCTATTTTTTACATTACCTTTAAATTCTACAGGAATATTTTTCAGGATGTATTTGGCACGATGGTTAGTTTAGTGTTCTTTCTTGCAGATAGACTGGATCTTTTCCATCTTTTGCTTCCGGTTATGAAATTGATTTGATTTCTATATTGGCCATCAAGTGATGTCCATGTATACAGTTGCTTCTTGGGTTGTTTGAAGAATGTGTACGCAATGAACGAACTGTTGACCTTGCAAAATTCCTTCAGTCAATCTCCTGCTTCATTTCTTGATCTTAAGCTGAATTTTCCTATAAACCTTGATTCTACTCTGTTTCCTGCTATTGCATTCCAATCACCTGTTATTAACAAGCAGTCCTGTTTTGGTGTATGATCAATTTCCTCCTGGACTTCAGCATAGTATCTTTTAATTTCTTTTTATCATCTGCTTCTGTAACTGAAGCATAAACTTGGATTATGGTTGTAATGACAGGTTTTCCCTGAAATCTTATTCATATAATTTGGTCAGAATTTGCGGTATATTCTTTGATTGCTTTTGCTATGTTTCTCCTCACTATCAGTGCCATCCCATTTCTTCTTCAATTTTCATTTCCTGAGTAAAAGACTGTGTAATTATTGACACAAAATATCCCAGTCCTGCCCACTTTAGCTGGTCACCCCAAGTTTTGCAATGTTTATAACTTCCATTTCTTGTTTTACAAAATCTAGCTTCCTGATTCATCATGCCCACATTCCATGTTCCTATAATATGTGTTGTTTAGCTTTGGACTTTCTTTTCATCTCTGAGCGCATCAACAACTGAATGTCCTTTGGCCTTGAGTCCAGCTGCATCATCAGCCACTGGTACCCCAACAGCAGTAGGGGTCTCCTGTATCCCAACAGCTCATTGAGTGCCATCCAACCTGGGAGTTTCATCTTCATCTTCTCTTGTTTCATTTTGGATTGCCTCGTCATAGGGTTTTCATGATTAAAGATATTCAAAATGAGTTTACCGTGCCTCCTTCTGTGCAGTACTAACAAGTTTTAGCTATGGTGCCCCTGCTGTTGTCTGAGAATTCCTCTGCAAGTGTCACTCCCACTACTGCTGCTGTCACCCAGTAGCTGTTTGGCAGCTTTAGTCTGGCTCCTCAACAAAAAGCCTGTCTGACATGGGAGAGCCTACCAGAAGCACTCCTGCCATCAGCATAGCCTCTTGCCTCACATAATCCCACCACCACAGGAAGAGAGTGCTATGGTGAGATATATAGATTTTAGGCCATTGCAAAAATTGCAATGTTCAGGCGACCAAAGCCCTTTTGGAACCCAAAACTTCCAAAATAAAAATAAATTGAGCAGAATCCTGTTGGGGAGTTACAAATGTGTAACCCGGAGTTGACATTCATAATCTGTATGTGTCCCCTATTCTAGGGGATAGATAGGGACTCTGAAAATCCCCCCATCTCTACTTAACAGGAGCCACTGTACTCAACAGAGGGTCTGTTGCCCTGTTGCTCAGGAAGCAGCTGATTGATACACCCTCCTATGTGCAAACCATCTTTGGTTCGGGAAGGCCTTGTGACAGGGATCCTGCTTCTGCCTGTTGCAATAGAAACTGCTCATGGGAGGGGGTAGAAGCATCAGTCAAGTGCTTCCTGAGTGATAGGGGGAATGGAACCCCATCAGTCACAGAAGCTGCTTCCCAGTACATGGGGAGTGAGGAAATCAGACCGGTACTTCCTACACAATCACATAACTTAGGCGGTAATGCATTTGTAACTTTCCAACAGGATTCCGGCCACAGTTTTTTGCATACTGCTGGAAAGCCTGCAGCAAAGAAACATAAAATGTGCCTCCCAGCAGGAGGCATTCTAGAATCTTTGTGGTAACGTGGAAAAGGTCCTGTCTATAGTTACCCCTTGCTGCATCTCTACTGGTTTATTACACGTTCACTAAGGGAAGTGGGGACAGAAGGAAGAGAAGAACAGCAACATTTGGAGTTTTGGTCCCAGGCACTACATGTCTCCCTTATAACATCCACACACTCATGGGAGTGATAAAGAAGGTAACTGATACTCCCATCCTCCGCATAACCAGTGGGTTCAGCTTTAACCATTTAATGCTAATTCAATCCAAGCTTTAACAAGATGATTAACCATATCTATAACTGGCTGATGTCTTTCTGTGCTCATAGCTGTGGCTTCAAACAAAAACATATCAGGCACTCAAAATTCTTCATTAAAAAGACTCCAAATTCAGCATCTTGTAGAATTAAGCATATGTTTAACACACATCTTGCATAATTTATTCTGGTTCTGTTCAAAGAGGAAGAAGGGATAAGGAGCTTGCCAGAGTACTAGAGTCTCACCCAGATCAGGTCACTGAAAAAATTGTGCACAGCAACTCCCTGAGACTTAAAAATCTATGCAGCTGTATGGGCTGAAAAGTCAGTTTAATGGAGACAAAAAAATGCAGAAACACAGGATATGGAACTGTGTGTGCACTATCTAATTCCATGCTCACAAAGAATGAAATAAAAAGTATAGAATGCACAGCAGTCCTGAACTCATTGCAACAGCAGGAAGAGAGTGGGAAAGCAGTTGCCTAACATTCAGTTGTACTGAAAGGTTATTAAAGGAAGAAAATCATTATTATGATGTGTAGAACCAAAGATGTTTGTGGTTTTATTACCCAGAAGACTGTTTTAGCTTATTTTTATTACCAAGAAGGCTGCCCTTGGGGTATATTTTTTAAAAAAAGCTTTATCCTGTACCCTGTAAAGACCGCATGCCTTTTTTAATTTCAGCACAACAATGAAAACCCTGCAGATGATATTTCAAATGGCACCAAACAATAGTTTTATCTTTTAATACTGTTACACTGCTGTCACAACACTGTATTCATCTCATTTACTGGAAAAGATTTGATAAAACTTTGAAATTAATATTTCTGCCTTATTCAAAAAGCCTACACAACTGATTTTGAATTAACATCACTCAGTGCTGATATATCCACTTTTGTCATTAAAAGGAGAGGTCATAGCTTCCATGCTTTTCAAAATATCAAGAGCCAGGATTTTTTTTTTTAAAGAACCTTATTGAATGTCTGCTTTTATTAAAAAATGCCAAGATCTTTAGACACCATGAGATTCTAAGCATGGAAATGGCAAAAAAAGGTTCTTACTTTCAAATGTAAACAGTGACTTTAAACGTTAAAACCTGTAGGAACATATTAAGCTGATTTATACTGAGCTAGACCATTGCCTCATTCAGCCTGATATTCTCTGTTCTGACAGGCAGGGGTTCTTCAACATCTCAGATGAGATAGCTCTTAGATCTCTTGCCAGAAAGCCTTGAAGGCTCAGATACCTAGTACCTTGAGAGTCAGGTGGAATATTAGCTAGTTCCAGGTTCTAGTCCTCTCTCAGCCATGAAACTCATTGGGCTGTCACTTCTCTCAATCTTATCTACTACAAGGGATCGTTGTGAAAACAAGCTGAGAAGGGGAGAGCCTTATATGCAGGACCATAGCCAGATATTCTAAGCTGTAGTGAATTAAGTATAATGAGGGTGGGCAGTACAGTTAAATGGAAAATAGGTAAGGTATGATACTCGCAAATGCATTATTAAATAGACTTCACATCCACCACCGGGGAATAAATATGTGCAGACGCAGGACTGGAGAAGGGTTCAAGCTTGAAACACACAAGTCTAAAAGAATGATTGAAGTGAACACTTTTCCCCCAGAGATGTCTGAATTCAAATGGAGAGAAGGATAATCACTTAGCAGAAGATGTTATATGCAGAGGGTCCCAAGTTTCAGCTTTGATACTTCCAAAAAAAAAAAAAAAAAATGTTCTTGAGTAGCACAGCAGGAGAAAACCCTGGTGTTAGACCTCTGGGAAGGACCACAGACTGATAGTAGAGAACAGCCTCTTCACACAGACATTGTCCAGAGGAGAGTGACCAAAATGGTGAAGGGTCTGGAAGCCATGCTCTATGAGGAATGGCTTAGGGAGCTGGGTATGTTTAGTCTCCAGAAGAGAAGGTTAAGAGGGGACATGATAGCCATGTTCAAATATTTGAAGGAATGTTCAAATATTTGAGGGAATGAAGGAGGGAGCGGGCTTGTTGTCTGCTGCTCCAGAGACTAGGACAAGGAGCAATGGATTCAAGCTGAAGGAAAGGAGATTCCACTTGAACCTCAGGAAGAACTTCCTGACAGTCAGAGCTGTCCAGCAGTGGAACATGCTGCCTCAGAGTGTGGTGGAGTCTCCTTTCTTTGGAGGTTTTTAAGCAGAGGCTGGATGGCCATCTGTTGGGAATGCTTTGATGGGTGTTCCTATATGGCAGGGAGTTGGACTGGATGGCCCCTGGGGTCTCTTCCAACTCTATGATTCTATGATTCTATGATTTCATGCAGGAAAACACAACCCCTGCAATCTTCATGCAGGAGGACAGAGTGTGCTATAGTGGTCAGAGTGTGCATTTGGACCATGTGGAATGGTCCCATTGCCCTGGCCATGAAAGTTACTAGGTCACCTTGACCCATTCACCCTCCTCTGTCAGCCTGATTTCCCTCATCAGGTTGTGGTGACTATAAAGTAGTAATTAAGACAGACATATATCCCAGCCTGAGCTCATTATAGGAAATCTATTAAATAACATGTGATTTCTGCCTGAGATTTTGAAGTGCTACTACAGTTGGAGGAGACAGTACTGGGTTTGATGAACAAATAATCTGATGAGGTATGAGGCAGCTCCCTATCTTGGGTAGTCACTGGAGCTGGAGTTAGAGGAGCAGCAAGGGAACATATGATCCTCCACATGTTGTTAGGCTGCAGCTCCCATCATCCTTAGCCAGCATAGCCAATGGGCAGGGATGACAGAAGGGATGGCAGCACTCCAGCAATAGGCTTCCAGCAACAGAGCCTTCCCCTGGAGTTCACCACATCCCTCACTTGGTAATCAAACAAGTTGGGCTTCTGCAGCACCAATGGCCTCATGTTTTTTCAGCAAATTTCTGAACTTGGCTTAGTTAGGATCTGAGTGGATTAGGCCCTTTGCCACAATCCAACAGTCCAGCAATAGCTAGACAGCCATCACATGTTGTCCATCCCTGGAGTTGATTAATTAGTGAGCTCTTCAGCTGGGGTCCTAGAGAAATTTGTGAAGAACAGCCTCTTCACACAGACATTGTCCAGAGGAGAGTGACCAAAATGGTGAAGGGTCTGGAAGCCATGCTCTATGAGGAATGGCTTAGGGAGCTGGGTATGTTTAGTCTCCAGAAGAGAAGGTTAAGAGGGGACATGATAGCCATGTTCAAATATTTGAAGGAATGTTCAAATATTTGAGGGAATGAAGGAGGGAGCGGGCTTGTTGTCTGCTGCTCCAGAGACTAGGACAAGGAGCAATGGATTCAAGCTGAAGGAAAGGAGATTCCACTTGAACCTCAGGAAGAACTTCCTGACAGTCAGAGCTGTCCAGCAGTGGAACATGCTGCCTCAGAGTGTGGTGGAGTCTCCTTTCTTTGGAGGTTTTTAAGCAGAGGCTGGATGGCCATCTGTTGGGAATGCTTTGATGGGTGTTCCTATATGGCAGGGAGTTGGACTGGATGGCCCCTGGGGTCTCTTCCAACTCTATGATTCTATGATTCTATGATTCTAAGCAGATAGTGCTGACAAGAAACTGGGAACAAGGAGACTCAGCTGCTCTTCCATGTTCACCTCGGGGCAAAAGATAAAATTGTGCAAATGAGGCAGGGGGAATACTGCTATCACCAGGCTCTTGTACTTTGTGGTCCCAATTCTACTGAGAAAGAGGCACAAAACAGCTTTGTGGGGGGAAAAATGCAGTGGCCAGCTATGCCTCCTACAGCCATTGCTGAGATATATGGGCCTCCGACTTCATCAGTGCAAATGAAAGGCAACTGGGTAACTTTGGATGGAGATTATCAATGACAGTATGAGAAAGTATGAAATATGAAGCAAAATGCATTAAGCCCTTTTGGGGATAGGGGAACCATCTCACCGAATGACAGGCAGGAGATCCAGGTATGATTCAGTTGCCATGGCAGTTTGCTCTTTGGAAAGGTAACCGTCCTGCATAAAATCTCCCATATTCAAATACATCCCATGCAGTGCAAAGAGGTCACAGAGATGTTTGAGGATCCTTTGGATGGCAGGGTCTTCTTCATACCTCTGCAGTGCTTTGACAAACTGTTCTACTACAATGTAGTGACTGTGGGCCTGAAAAAAATAACAAACGGATACATATCCCACACTGGACACTAACTTGCAGAATTATCATTAACCCTTTAAACACATTCAAAGGGGGGGGGTACAGAGAGCATGCTGAAGCATGTAGGAGGTAGGGGCCACTCCTGGATTATCAAGCTTTCATTTCAACATCAGAAGCAAGTCTGCACTCAGTAGGTTGCATTCAGATTTAGACCAGTGCAGCTGGGCTAATGGAAAGGCACTCCTTAACTTTCTCCTCCTCACTGGGATGGCTATGCTGGTGGGGAGAAGGATGGGATCCCTGAAAACTGGTAAAGCTCCCTTCCATGAGTAGAGCCATTCTGTGCTCTGGATTCAAGCCAAAGTTCTGACAAACTGGCTTAAGTTAAAGCATCAGGCAACAAAGATGGCTACAGGGCACTTGATGCTCAAACTCCAGCAGAATGGAAGCTGTTTTTGCCTGCTGTGCACCCATGTGTTGTTGTAGTAGTTTTTTACTCATGGCAACCCTAAGGTGAATATATAATGGAGTTTTCTTTGCCTGATTTGTTCAGAGGGGGGGTTGCCTTTGCCTTCCTCTGAGGCTGAGAGAGTGTGGTTTGCCCAAGGTCGCCCAGGGGTTTCCATGGCTAAGTGGGGATTCAAACCCTGGTCTCCGGAGTCATAGTCCAACATTCAAACCATACATCATGCTGGCTTTTTGATGCTTTTGATGCACTGTGGGCCATGTCTGAAGAGACAGGAGGTTACAAATCAGCACTTGGCTCTTTCCCCTAAACCTTCAGTTCTTTTTACTTGGGCTCCCTTTACTCGTGGCTTCAGGTTTCAGAGGGCTCAAAGCAAACCACTCCCTGATAAGCCTACTCTTCCACTGGTGGGCCTCAGCAGGCACTAGTCCTCGAAGCAATACCGAATACCTAAGTCTTGCCCATAGATTGGAAGCACTGTATTAACACTTTAAGTGTTTCTTTTTTTTAATAAGAAGGAGCACAATAATTATTCTTTAGTGTTTTAATCCCAGTTATTCAAACGTTAGGATTTTTCTTTTAACAAATAATACTCACTCATCATTTGAATCATGTTGTATTGGAGGACTTCGCCTTTTTAGCAATTTTTCTTTTGTTTAATTATTTGAAAAATAACATTGACATTAACATATCAATGATGTGTAATTAGTAATATTAATAGGTAACATATTACTGTCACAACACAACAGCAGCGGCTAACAATAATGGTTTGCCTTGTAAAGTAATTATTGCAAGGTCTGTCTGCTGCTCAGTTCATGTTCTGATAATACTTTCTGTGAGGCATTCTGGGAAATTCAAAATAACAGCCAGACCCCCATTTTCAAGATCACCGCAAAGGGCTTAGCTAGTGGTAAGTCCTGCTGGGCAGCTATGACCATGCTTTTGAGGCCCTACCTCAAAAGGAATTCCAAGCAAACTCATCATTTTTGTCCCATTTAACATTGTCTCCCTCCTAACATCTTCTAATGTGATTCACCTTTTGCAAAGATAGAATAATTCTTAAAGAAAGCATTTTGTGGCCCCCAAGCCCTTTGATATGATAGCATATCATATTTTGTTCAGGTCTCAGAAAAATATACAAAATGACCAGACAGAGTAAGATTAACTTAATAGACAAGGTGCTGGCCTCCAGGTGTTTTTTGACTGCAACTCCCAGCATTCTTCTCTATTGGTTATCATGTCTAGGCCTGATGGGAGTTGAGGTACAACCACATCTGGAGGATCACACTATGCCCACTAAAAGGAACTGCTTACCTCACAGGCAAATCTCAATATCCTGTTTTCCAACTGTTCTTCTCACACAAGACTTGTTTTCCCCCCCAAAATGGACACTGAATGAATGCAATCCGACTTGCTTTTCCTTGGCTTTGTTATCTGAGCATAATTTAGGAGTCAGGCTCCCTGACAGAAGACCCACTTTGGGTGAAGGAGCAAAATGAATACCAACCATAGCAGCCTGCACCAACTGGACGGAGCACCTATTCCATGCTTCATGTTGCGCAATTCCTGACTGAACCACACTCTGAAGTTTGATTGCTGCACTTTGTAGCATCCTGGACGAGTGAATAATGGCAAGTAGATACAAAAAGGATGTCAAAACGTTGTGCAAACAGCTATCACCAGTTTCTTTTATATCTTTGTGTAGCTAAACTATTAAAAAAGAATGGCTGTCTATCACAGCTTGAAAAACCAGAAACCTTGGTTATGTACTAATGGGATTGTAAGAGTATACACCTCCATGATATTTCTGTACACAAATACACATATTTTATTGATTTTTAATGTGACCATCTTCAGTCACTAGGTGACACATTCTCCTAGCCAGTGTACAGGAAGCTGGAACTATTCTTGGCATTTTCCTGTTTGGATGCAAATTAGGCACAAAAATTTGCCAAGTGCAACTGCACCTTTGCTCTGCAGTGCATGCAAATTCTTAAAAAAAAAAAGACTAGGAAAAAAAATTCAGCCAGGTAGCAGGCTAAGCATGCAGCAAGGTGGGGGAACAGAAGGGAAGAATGAAAGAGAAAGAATGTGGCATAGGAAAAGAGCAGAGAAAAGGAGCACCTGGGTTAATAGGTAGGTGAAAGGAGAGAGAGAGAGAGACTATCTACATGGGGAAGCACACCATGATGCAGAGCACCAAACTGGTGTTTGGCCTCCAGGCCAAAAAGTTTTACTACTCCTGTCTTAAGATCTGTTTGCTCACCATTACATTATGCTTGATCTATAGTTACATATCTCCAATCTTTAGGATGGGACATGCTGTTAATACAAGGAAACATACGAGTATAACATTGGGTTCCAGTGTCTTTATGCCAACCTGAAGGCTCTTTGCCGGTATGCATCAGTGTAAACCTCAGGGTCTAGAAAATCTCTCTTCTCCTGGGCTTGGCATTTTCCAAAGTGTTTTGAGGATAAGTAGGCAACTGAAGAAGGGACAGGCTGGCCAACCTTTGCCATTCCAAAGCATTTTACCAGAAACCTAATGACAAAAAAAAAAAAAGAAAGAAAGAAAGAAAGAAAGAAAAATTGAGATAAACAGCTAGCCCAAATCATTTTTAAAAACCTTTTGTTTTTACGTGCAAAGACAATACAAAAGAAAACAATTGACAAAACTCATGATACAGATTACCAAAAAACTGGAAAATTAATTGGCAGTGGGAAGGTAAATAGATATTTAAGTAGCTTCCTTATTATGAATATAAGCTGGAATTCACAATCACAGTTATGAATGCATGACCTAGAGTTACGCATCCATAACTTATTTGTATTCACAATCCCTATATTCAATAGTGTAGGGAAAACACAGGGATCACACAGGGATCATAGAAGACCATCTGTCTTGGCTTAATGGGGCAGCAGCTGCTGCAAATGAAAAAGGTCTCTTCTCTCATCAGCTGGGATACAGTTGACTGATATTTCCACCCCCTTTCTCTAAATGATCTCTGGTGCAAGGAAGAAATGCGACAAGAATTCTGCATCTGGCTGTCACACTGGAGTTCGCTTGTGGCATGGGGTGGAAACATTGGTCTGCTGCACCCCAGTCCACGGGAGAACATACTCTTGTCATTTACAGTGACTACTGCCTGGTAAATCAGGATTGGTGGGACTGGGCCAGGAGATCCTACCTAGGTATGCAGTTAAGGTGGTTATGCAACTAAGTAGATGATCTAGAATCTTGGCCATTTTGTATTGCAGAATTATCAGCAACTCTGGTTTGAGTTCTCGACATAGGTCATTTCTTACTTTTCTTGTTCTGGGGAAACCCCAGAAAATTCATAATCAAGTTCTGTAGGACAGAAAAAGTTACAGTGGTAGTGGAGGAGTACATATTGTGCTTTTCCCTCTGCATCTCTCTCATACACCTATGGGCAAAACAGTATCTTTTCTTGGTCCTTCCCATAAGTCTATCCCTGTTTAACTTCCCTACTTCATAATCAATATGAAGGAACCAGAAGAAAGATCTTTGTCTGCTAGTCTCAGGCAGAAGCGTATATTACCCTCCTGAATTAAAAACTAGATGAAACAAATTCCAAAATAAGAAAAGAAATTATGAAATATATTGTACTCAGAAGTTATGTTAGGACTTGTGGATAAACTGATGGGAGGATTTTGGCTTTTGCAGTCCAAAAAAAGCTCTAGGTGATTTCATGAAACAGCAGTGTCAAAGACCCAGAATCCAGACTAAAATGTATTTTTGATGAGGTTACCTGGCTGTCTGCAAAAGGAGAACAGTGTTTTCACCCTCGTATGTGCAAGAGGCCACCAGTCTAGTGTACAGAGAAGGTAGACCGCTCAGAAGAGAGTACCCGTGCCCTCCGCAGGCCTTCCGGCACACCTCCACACCAGATGAGCTATACTCCGTAGCTATCACTTTAATGCCTGAAGCAAGAGCATGAAGCTGCAAATAAGCAGAAACACCAGTGTTAAATAAGGACATTGCAGCCTTTCTGTGAATAAAGCAGAGTATTGGATATACTATAAAAAGAACTCACAATGGTCTCCAACTGACCTAACTTCTCTGTGTCAGAGAAAGTTAAATTTATGTTGCTTTATATTATTTCCTCCTATCCCGCTATGAACCTTATATTCATGAGTCATTTTTAATGCCTGAATTAATGTAACCTACTCTGAGGTTTGGACATGGGTTGCAAGATTAAAGGAACTGAATTTCTTTAAAATCCAGTATACCAAACAAAGCTTTTAACTGTAGTTAGATCAACCCTTGTTTGATTCCTATGGGAGAATGTCAAACACACACTTAATTCTCTCTTTCTCACTGAAATCAATAAGACTCCTCTTTTTCTAAAAGGCTAAACATCATTGTTATCAGCCAGGAATATCTATATAGGACACTGAAAAAGACTTAAAAGCATTCAGCATTAACTGGATAATGCCCAGTGCTCAAATCCTTGTGGACTGCAGTTTTAAAGAAGGCCAATACATGACTACATCCCCAAACCAGTGGTGAAAAGATGTTTGGTTGCTCAACAAATCATGCAAACATGGACACAGCTAATCATGCATTCCTCCTGAAAGTGCACCATTTGGGACTGCTGGGACAGGTGACATGTACACTGGTTTTGTTGCCCCTGCTTTATACGAAGAGATAGCACCTAAGTGAAATGAGTTTCAGCTAAACATTCCAAATCGGAGTGAGGTTTGTGAGGGGGTGGAGAGGTTGAAACATGGGGCAGTAGTCCAACATGTTGCTGAAGCTGCCACCACACAGCATCTGAAATAGTCCACTCTCAAAAGGAACACAGAAAAAGAATACTTATCACCCTGCCCATGTCAGCCTTTCTAAACCTCTTTATCCTAGAGGAAGTTTGAAATAATTTTCAGATCTCAGGGAACCCTTACATAAAAATTATTCTATCCATAGCTCAAAAAAAATTTTTTTTTTTAAAGTTATGATCACTAGTGGAATCCCTAGCAACTGCTCAAGGCTTCCAGGAAACCCTAGTTAAGAAATCCTGGCCAGGTTCTAAGGAAAGTTCATGAGCAGGTTGAATATAGCTTAGACTGCAAGCCACTACATATTGCTACTATGAGAGTGAGCTCCCCTGAACTTAATGAAATTCACTTTTTGAGAAGATGTTCATAAAATTACATTGTCAGTGATGGATTGCCTTCTCCCAGCTGCAGTGACTGGCAATTAAACAAGAATTTCCTCCACATTACCTCTGGAAGCAAGTCAAATTTTCCCTCTTTAGTTTCTGTGTAGCCCCTGTCAAAGATCTCTTTCAGGTAGTTGTTGACAAAATGAATGGCATAGGTGGTTGCCAGCTGAGGCAGAAGCTTCTGTTGTTGAGTTTGATAGTCAAGAATCTTTGCTTCTGGGTCACTGAGGGAAGGAGATGTTACTGGTTATCAACAGAAACAGTTTGCCAATGCAACAGGAAGAGTCTCCAAGCATTTCTTTCATTCAGTAAAACTGGGGCATTCTAGCTTCCAGAACCAGTCGAAGGCACTCTGAAGATTTTGTGGCAAAGGAGCAGAAGCAGAACTTTCCAACATTATATATGGAGAAACTGACTGAAATGACGGTTATCTTTTCGGCTCCGTGGGACGGCATCCTCCACCACATCTCATAGCAACAAGCTATCTTAGAGGCCACAGATACCGGCCCTGATCCAAGCACAGGTCCATTCTCCTCTAGCCTTTTGGCCCCAGTCCCTGTCCTCCCACAGCTTGAGGTGGCTACTTCACACTCTATCCAATGGTAGGCTTGGCCCTACCAATTTGTCAGTTGTAACAGAGGAAAGATCTGAGGATTGTCTTTGCATATTTTCATAAACGTCAGGTGATTTCTACCACTTAACGTTTACACAAGGAATCAGTAAGAGCTATCTGACTGTAAAGCTAAGAGATTAACATAGAAATCGGGAAGTCTTTGGTTTGAATCACACTTGTCCTATGAACTCCTCAAACAGCCTTATGAGGGTCACTTTCTCTCTCATTTTCAGGTCCCACTCCATCCCTCCATCTACTACATGTGAAAAAATAATAGCGATCTACTCTACTGGAGTGTCATAATCCTCACAGCAACCCTGTAAGTGAGGTCCATATTATGTATCTAATAATAAATGTGAAGTACTCTGAACAAAAGCATTAAACCAATGGTGGATAATGTCTGGCAGTTTAAGGTCATCGTTGCCTTCTTTTGGATCTTGCCAGGCCACCTCCCTTCTCCATTGTTCCGCAAATGCCAACAGCTTTAAGGAGGTCTAATCTGCCATTTAAATGCAATTCCTTCAGGGCCTATCAAGACTGCCTGGACAAGAAATATGAATCTCTATAGTGTAGGTATTCAGCCCTGTGTGATGACTCTGAAATCTCCATGTGTGCTGGCCCTTTCTTCTTATTGTTACTCTGTCCTTGCTGGACTGAGTTTAAAACAAGGTTTAAATAAGGACTGGTATGGTTGGGACAGAGCTTGTGCATCTGTACTTGTCTTCCACTCATCCCTTGACAGTTTAAGCCCTCACAGAAGGAGGCTGTGTGACTGGCTAAAAATACAGTAGGCAAAAAGTTTAGACTCCATTCTGTATTGGATATCTTGCCTGGTCTGAAAGAAAGGTTGAGTTAACCTTAAACAAAGGCCAGGCATCAGTGGTCATGACAGGCATGGAAAACAAGTGGACAACAGGCTGTATATCCCCCATTCCCCATGTCCATTTTTGTATCTCTAGGTCACTTGGCTGGGGGGCGGGAATTAAAAATAGAGTAGGGATGCTAGAAGGCTCTGGGAGTGCTGACTGTCCTTAAAAGCAAGGCAGAGAGCCTTGCTTTATTGTGTGTGGAGACAGACTTTTGGAAGACATGAAGCCTCCGATGGATCCCAGCAGGGGAACCTGCCCTCTACGGTCAATAAAGTTTCCCGTTCTGTCATGGCAAAAGGATGTGTACTGAAAAAAATTAATCAGAGTAAAAAGAGACACCCCATCAACTAAAGGAAAAACATCCTTCAAGGATTCCTTATCTGGAAGTACTCTTGCAAGTCCCATTTCTACAAGAATCTCCCTTTTTCACAACCCCAGAGCACTCTCAGTGGGACCTTTTAAAAATCCATATGCTCATCTTTTAATTGAATAGGGAGGGGGAAGAAAGAAGAGGTAGCAACACCAATGAGACCAAAGAAGGAAGCACATCAATAACAGGAACAGATGAGCCCTCTATACTGGAGCCCAACCTCTCTTCTCATAGCATACCCAGGCTTTAACTCAGACTGCCGTCGCACTGCAGAATATCGGATAGCAATGGTACACGCCTTCTTCAGAGCCGGGATAACTTCAGCCTCAAGCATGTGCACACGAACCACTACCATAGTCAAGTAGTTAATCTTGTCAGACCCTTGTTTCTTATACTGACCATCTGGCAGAACCTGGAAATGATGAAATTTAAAAAATAAAAAAAATGAGGAGATATGGAGAGACTGGTGTACGTTGTGAAATAACAAAATCCTCTAAGTTAAACACATGGAGTTTGCTCTCAGCTTGCCTGTTTCAGGCCCTTTTCGCATGGCATTTGCCATGCAAAAGGGCCTCCAGAGCGTCGTGCGAGTGCGAGGAGTGTTTCAGACGACGTCCTTGCAATTGCGCGACTCTGCTGGGGGTGGCAAGGGCTGACTGCACACTATTTCATTTTCAGCTTGTAGCTGAAAATGGTGCACAATCGCACATTGCTCCAGGGCCCCGTGCGCACTTACCGTGCATGTGGAGCCTGTGGAGCCTCCGGAGCTGCAGCACTCGCACTTCCTCCTGCAGCGCAGCCTGGGAAAATGCCCAGCTGCACTGCAGAAGGAAGAGGCGGAGCCCTCATGCTGCCTGCCTGTCTGCTGGTACGCAGCAGCTGCAGAGCCGAAGCAGCAGGGATGTGAGAGCTTCTCGCAAGAGGCTGCTCACGTGATCTCTGCACCCCAGTGCCAAGAAAAGGTAAGTTGTGGAAAGGGCCTCAGAAAGGAAGAAAATGCAACATTTCTAATAAAGACAAAGTTTGGGAACCAAATATGGATTTTCTGCTTCATGAGAAGGTAAGCTTTAAATGTGTGTATATATCTTCTCAATTACAGTCTATATCATTCATCAGTCAATGAATCTAGGCATCAATCCCTTAACAAGCTATGTATCTGGATATTTATGAAAACATTTGTGTGTATACACCCGCCCCCCTCTGTAGTACATGTTCACTTGGAAGCAACTCTGTATTACATATGGCATCATCTTGGAACTTAATTTCAGCAATCACTTTCAGGAATATATTTTGAGTAGAAAAATGTTGGAGTGGGAGTCATAGGAGTGGGAGTCTACATAATGGGATTGTGCTCCAACAAAAAAACTACTTTTAAAAAATGAATGTAAACAATATTTCCATGTGACTCTATTACTTGCACAGAATACTGTACTGTCCCCTTATTCTGCAGCTGATACACAGTCATCCCCTGCCTTTTGACTGTCTGCTTTTTGACAATCCACTCTTTTGACTCTTTTCAGTTACAAGAAGAATCATGTACTGGATGTGTGGCCCTGTGTTGAATATATGGGTTCTAGTTGTAATTGAAAAGGGTCAAAAGAGCAGCCTGGCAAAAAACAACCACAATCAACTTTTTGTTCAGTCTGTACACAAAATTTGTTCAGAGTGGGGATCATCCATCCACACTCTCAGCTTCAGAGGAAGGCAAAGGCAAACCCCCTCTGAACAAATTTTGCCAAGAAAACCCTGGATTTACCTTAGCATCACCATAAGTTGGAAACAACGTGAAAGCACACAACTACTACTACTGTTTAGATATAGGAATGCCCTTATTGGATTGTGAATTGGAAACCGAAGTGATTAAAAATTCTATGATCATATGGGCGCGAAATATAGGACATGAAATTAAATTGGAACATTGGGAAAAGAGTTGGAAAAATACCCAAAAATTTACATTAGCACAAAATCTGAAAGAAAATTATTTTAAAATGATGCATAGATGGTACCTAGATCCGGCGAAGTTGAGTAAAATGTATAAAACACAAAAACAAACAAAAACAAAAAACAAAACAAATGTTGGAAGTGTAATAAAGAAGAAGGTATCTTTTTCCATATGTGGTGGTCATGCCCTAAAGCAAAAAAAATACTGGAAAAATATTCATAAAAAAATAATAGAAATTTTACAAATAAATATTCTGCTATCCCCTGAGATGTTTCTATTAAATATGCTGCACCAAATAGATAAAGAATCAATGAGGCATTGGAGACCAATACTTTACATGATAACAGCAGCGAGAATAATATACGCTAAGTACTGGAAAAATAATGACACTCCTGAACTAGAGGAGTGAATGTTCAAATTGATGGAACTTATGTCCCTAGACGATCTAACATTCAAAATGAGGGGTGAACTGCAGGGGAAGAATGAAAGAGAAATGGCACCAATTAAAAATTACATGAAACAAAATTGGGCATTACAATGTTAAACAAGGTTGGGGAAAAATGTTATTGTAAGAGAATTGTAAGATAGAAATGGATGAATTATAAATATTGCATAAGACGTGGGCAAGTCATCAAGAATAAGACAGTAATAGAGGAAACTTATAAAGTAATGCATCCAAACAAGAGTGTGTGGGAAGTGGGGAATATGTACTATGAAATGTAATTAAGGATTGTTTAAAGAAACCAAGACTAAGTTGTTTAATCTTAGTAAAGATATACTAGATCCTTATCATATCATATTAGCATGAGAAAAGTAATTTAAACAATGAATTGCATTTTATTGTATTGTAATTTTATGCAATTGAAAACCAAATATGTTGTATTAGAAGGTATACTTGGAAACATTGTCTGATTTTAATAAAAATAATAATAATAAAAAAAATAGATATAGGAATGCCCATGTTGGATGAGAGGCAAGGCTTCCAGGCTCAGTAGATGGAATGTTTGTTTTTGCCAGATTTCAAACACTCTTCTTCCATAACCAGAAAGTGTAGTCTCTTTTTGGTTTTAATTGAGAGAAAGAAAGAAAAATCTAGATGTAAACTGATTCTATCAAAATTCCTTAAAATATTCTGTACGAGAAAGAAAAAAAAAACTAGTGAAGATTCCCAAAATTCTATAATAATTCTTTAACAGATTATGAAATCGCATGGATGTGAAAACCACTAGAGACACTGGATATTTTGCAAAACGGCCCCGATAAACACATTTACTCTGTTCTGCCAAGTCTACCTGAGAGAATCTGGCCAACATGTTTTCTCTTGGAACCCGAACATTCTTCAGCATGAGGAAGCCATTGTCAATATTCTCAAAGCTCATTTTGGGGCCAATGTCTCCTACAGTTACTCCTGAGAAACAAATGGAGCAATAAAAATATTTAAAAGTTAGACAATTCCAAGTGTCATGTTACACTATGTGTGAGGTACCCAAGTTTGCTAAAGGACATATGCTATGTAGCCTGGGTGTGGGAATGGTTTTGGTAGTGTCACAATATACTGAGCAACTATTTAAGGCCAGTTTGCCCAGGCTGTCCATTGTTGAAGATGAGACTGTACAGACTGGGAATTCAACCAGACACCAAAGATTCTGGGAGAAGTCCATAAGAACAAGCAACACAAAGGACATGGCGGTCATGAGTGAATGCCAACAATCATCATCAAGCGCTCTAATGGGTGCAGCTATGACCACAAGACATCATTCATGTCTCCACTGCAAGTACCCTTCAAAAGAATGATAGAACTCATTGACTCCCTGAACTAGAAAAAGCAAATTTTACATCTTTCTACCATCTATAACATCCACTTTGTGATCTCTGATTTTTGGCAAACACCGAGAAAATTATACGGATCAAAAACGAGGCCTCTTAAAAAACTGAATGGGGGAATATTTTTGCAAGCTAAAGTGCTTTAGGGTAGGTTTGTTTTATTAGTTAATTTTGTATAACACAATAATTCTGCAACAGACCTAAAATTCTGGGCACTAAAAGGGATAAGCACTAATGAAGATGAGATCATGGTGAAAAAAGAATAGATTTTTTAAACATTGGCCCTTTTAGAACTCAAAAAGGAGTTAAGAATTTGTCAGTTTTCAGATATTTCCGCCTTCTTTCAGCCTAATTAGATCCAGCTATGAGCACCCTTGAATTTTGTCAATATTTTCCAGCACCAGTAACACATAAATGTCTCTAACACAGTAAAATTCATAATCTTTCATACATTTATTTTCAGTTGCCAAAAAGTTATCTCAGACTTCTTCATTGGAAATTTCTGCAGACTTTTTTTTTTTAGTTGAGCACGTCTAAGCTAACAATATGATGTACAACTATTTTAATGAGTTTGTATTTCATCATATATATGCACATCCATTTATGCACTCTTTACACTTTTGTAAAGCCAGCTTGATGTAGTAGTTTGAGTGCTGGACTATAATCTTAGAGACCAAAGTTCGTTTCCCCACTTGCCCATAGAGACCCACTGAGTGACCTTGGGGGCGTCACACATTCTCAGATCTCAGAAAACCCTATAATAGGATTGCCTTAGGGTGGCCGCAAGTCAGAAATGACTTGAAGGCACACAACGACAACAGAAACTCCTGGAGAAGCCCTTAAAATATTAACAGATCAAAGCATGTCAGCCTTTCTAATAATAATATTCAAATTTGTCTCCTTCACAAAAATATAATTTATACAGCTAAACATTTTGGTATTGTGCAGAACATCATGCAGTCATGATATACAAACAAGGAAATTGGTGCAGTAGAGACTTAGCTTCTCAAGGCCACCTGGAGGTAGTCACCTGGTGCTGGAGAATGATCCCGGAGGCTGCGGATCTGCACTAAGAACGGATGCATGCCGTAGCTCTTTCCTTTCAAGTAAAGCTGAGCAAAAACCATGGCATGTGTCGCAGTTCGCCCCACTGGAAAGCAGAAGAGAACAGGAGAAGAAACAAGTCACCACTTGTGTGAAAACATTAAAAGCATTTTCATACCTTTTGGTAACAGTTCGGTTTAACAGGTGAAGCTGTCTTTAAGGATGAGGACAAAATAAATGATATCTGAAGGCCTGAATCACTAAAATCTGAAGGTTTGTTTGTTTGCTTGCTTGCTTTATTTCCTTTATATCCCACTTTTCTCCCAATATGGGACTCAAAGGAGCTTTACAGAACTGTTTAAAACAAAATGCAGCTAATGTATGTATGTATATATGTGTGTGTGTGTTTGTGTGTGTGTGTATGTTAAATATGTTTCAAAACAGCTATAAGGATAAAAATTTTAAAAACCTTATTCAACAAGCAACAGCTAAAGTCTGTATAAATCAAAAGGTCTTTGCTAGCGAGAGGAAAAGCAGCAGAGAGGAGCCTGACCCACATTCCTCTGGAAGGAGGTTCCACAGCTTGGGAGCAGCTACCGAGAAGGTCCTCTTGCATGTCCTCTCCAATCACGTCTGTAACAGTGCTGGGAGTAAAGGCCATTTCCGCACCTTACTGGTTCCCGCCAACATCATGTCGCAGTCCCGGCAGCATTTACCAGTAACGGAACATGATAGGAATGTTCCCTTCCACACCCAGCCGGCTCCCTGTGGAAGGGAGTGTGAGCGCACGCTCCTTCCTTCTGCACTGCAGCTGGCCTTCTCCCCATGCTGCAGTGGGGAAGGAAGCTCTTGGGTCATTTCCGCACTAGGCTGTTACAGCGCTATGATTCCACTTTCAACATCCTATGGAATCCTGGGGTTTGCAGTTTCAGGAGGGGCTGACTGGCCCCTCCCGAAATGGCAAACCCCAGGATTTCATAGGATGTTGAAAGTGGAATCATAGCGCTATAACAGCCTAGTGCGGAAATGGCGTTGGTCGTGCTTCTGCCCCTTCTGCATGGCTGGTGGCGATGGGAATGTTGTGCAATCCGGGGCCATTCACAGAGTTTTTCTGTCGATGACATACCCCGTGATTGTGCTGGCTGGGGAGGCAACAAGGGCAGACCGCAACATCATCATGTGAAAGCATCATCGCAGTCCCATTCCTCTCGCGTCCCCATGCCATGGAAATGGCCACAAGAAAGCTCTCCCATGAGAAGTGTACAGCTCAGGAGGGCTCACTGCTCTAAATAAGGAGAGGAGAAAAAGTTGCTCATGGGCCCCCTGCGTATTTTTACACACCTCCGTATCCCCCCAATGCTGCTAAATGTTGGTAGTGGTGGCAAAAAAACCACCCTGTTTTGAAGCATTTTTGTGTGTGTGCCCTTGAAGCACCTGAGAAGTGTGTCAGGTTTTGAAAGCCCCTAAAAAGTGTATACTTTGTTTTTAATCATATCTGTGCTTTCCACAGCATCCTAGAAGCATGACTTTCTCCCTTTTGCACGGCATTTCTGATGTGAAAGGACCCCTTGGGCGTTGCACAAATGTGAGGAGCGGTCCACACGACGCACTCACATTTGCGCGAAGCTCCAGGGCCTGACACGGACTGCGCATGCTTTTTTTCGTTTTCGACTTGAAGCCAAAAATGCTGCGCAGTTGTGCACCACTCCAGGGCACTTACTTTGCGTGCAGAGCCTCAGGAGCCAGGCTGTCACGCTTCCTGTCTCAGTGCAGCCTGGGAAGGTCCCAGGCTGCACTGCGAAAGGAAGAGGTGGGGCTCTCACACGAGCAGGAAGCTCATGCAGAGCTGAAGAAGCAGGGAAGCGAGAGCCTCTCTCCAGAGGCTGCTCGTGCAAGCACTGCACCCCAGCACTGAAAATGGGTGAGTTGCGGAAAGGGTCTTTCCTTTAAATCATAGCTTTTGTGGCCACTGTTACGCTGCTAAATTTTAACCACATGCTGCATCTACGAGGTGCTAGGGAAGATAATTGGTCCACTGATCCACAGAAATTGCCACACTGCTCTGAATGATTTATAAATGATTCCATTTATAAATGACTCCACTGAGAAATGTATCACTTTCAGTTATAATCACATTTCAGAAACTAGGGAAACACTCCGAGGAAAACATGAACCTCACATCTACCAACAACGTGAATGATTTCAGTAACAATGCTCCACTGAGAAATGCATCACATTTAGTTATAGGTACATCTCAGAGACTGGAGAAACACCCAAAGGAAAACATGAACTCCAAAATGACCAATAACGTGGTCCCAAAATCCCACCTTTGGACATTTTCTACTTACAGTCTCCCGGCCACCACTTCATAGCAGAGAGGCTTGGTGTGTTGAGAATAAATTCCTGAGTGGCAACATCAAAAGTGGCTGTCGTCTCCAAACCCCGAAGATATGTTCCTTAACAACAAAATGGTAGACATAGTTTGCCAGAGCACAGTAGGACCAGCATCGCATTTATAGACTTAGAGAGCTGGGTATGTTTAGTCTGCAGAAGAGAAGGTTAAGAGGGGACATGATACCCATGTTTAAATATTTGAAGGGATGCTATGTAGAGGAAGGAGAGGGCTTGTTTTCTGCTGCTCCAGAGACTAGGACAAGGAGCAATGGATTCAAGCTGCAGGAAAGGAGATTCCTCCTGAACCTCAGGAAGAACTTCCTGACAGTCAGGGCTGTCCGGCAGTGGAATCTGCTGCCTCGAAGTGTAGTCGAGTCTCCTTCCTTGGAGGTTTTTAAGCAGAGGCTTGATGGCCATCTGTTGGGAGTGCTTTGAGGGTGTTCCTGCATGGCAGGGGGTTGGACTGGATGGCCCCTGGGGTCTCTTCCAACTCTACATTTCTATGATTTCAGTAGCCACAAGCAAGGCCCACAAATATCAGGGTGACTCTCCTCAGGATTAGATCTAACATTTTCTTCTTGTCAATAAGTGACATTCTCACAATGTCAATCAAAAGTAAGCTTTCATAGTTTGGGGTGCCTGGCTCTGAGGCCTGGGGTGACTGCCAGACTTCAATCAATATATTTCAACTCATTTTCTTGGTCCTCTATCACCAGCACGCCCTTAGTCTTAAAATAGAGGGATAAGATCCTCTATAGGCAGACATAGGCCATTTCTGCACTACACTGCTATTGTGCTATTGTTCCACTTCCAACCTCCTGTGGAATTCTGGAGTTTGTAGTTTACTGAGGCCCAAGATTTATCTAGCTGAGAATTATAATTGCCCCTCCCTAAACTGCAAACCCCAGGATTCCATAGGAGATTGAAAGTGGAATAATAGCACTATAACCGTGTAGGGTGGAAATGGCTATAGCTACAGTGATGGAGCTTTATCATTATATATATGTCTCCTGATTCAACCTGCCAAAACCCAGCTTGGAAGTCAGGCAGCTGCATCAGCTGAAGGAGTTCTGGGGCTCTGGAGAGCAAGGTACAGCATGTTGGCGTATTCTGCCCCCTCTCACCAACTAGTACAGGGTGAAAAGGAGGAACAATAGGGCCCCTGCCCACCAGGGTCCTGTCAGAAGGTGGGTTTGGGAGTGCAGCATTTGCAGTTGTTGCTATGATGGCACAATAGTAAATGTGAACTGTCATTGTCACAATGTCTGTACAATTTACAAAAATCTGGCTTATGGCATCATAAATACTGAACAGGATGCCAGTCAAGGTTTCCTTATACAGTACTTCCAAGGTTTCCTTAAACTTCTAGATAAAAATCGCACGCTGACTGAATTTGCCCAAAAAGGACCTATTACCGAATATTGCATTACATTCTCCTGAGATCTTAGTTAGTAAGTTGTCTCCTTAGAGCATTACAGAAAATTCACGTTGAGCTCTACAACATAGGCCCTTTTCACACGCAGTTTTTTTTGCGCGAGGGCTCCTTAAGCGTCACATGAATGGGAGTGTTGCTCCGTACGATACACTCCCGCTCACGCGACACTCAGGAGCCTAAAGCGGGATGCGCACGCATTTTATTATTTTCGGCTGTAAGCCGAAAATACTGCGCGGTCGCGCAATGCTTGCGGGGCCCTTGCGCACTTACCTGCGTGCGATGTGCCGAACAAGCCGGCCCGGTCGCGCTTCATCCCCCAGCGCAGCCTACAGCTCCCAGGCTGCGCTGCGAAAGGAAGGGGTGGGGCGCTAGCGCGACGGTCGCGCAACCCGCAAACAGCTGCGGGAGGCTGAAGGGCTGCTGTGAGTGGCTCGCACAAATGGCGGCTCGTGCGAGCGCTGCTCCCCACTGCCGCAACGAAGGTAAGGTGCGAAAAGGGCCATAGAAGTAGCCACTGCAATTTTCCCAAGGATGAACTAGCCACATTCCAGCATGAAGACCAATGTAAAAATATCGGTGGGAGAAATACTGAATGAGCAAATTGTCAGAATTGAATTCAAACCTTAGGCCAAGAGAGAGGGAATGGTTTACCTAAATCTACCCAATCATGATACAATCATAGCTTCTCTATTTGCCCTCACTGATCCTATGAACCTTGTCCCTTCCTTCATGTTTCAGATGGATTTTCATTTTCAAAATATTTTAAAGCAGTCTATATGTGTCTATATACACACAGTTTGACTGCCCCGCAAAAAGAGATCTGTGACACCCTTAAAGACCAATAAACTTGGCATAAACTTTTGTGGACAGAAGCGAACTTTATCAGATGTATGGATAAATACCAAATCAAACATAGTCTCAAAGATGCCGCTGAACTTGATGTTTTTGCTGCAATGTATTTTTCACAATTTTGTAAGGAAAGTTTAAATTTCCCCTTTCTCAAAGGTAACAAAAACAGTTATTTACTTAAAACATAGCACTTGTTATAGCAGCACAAGGCAAGCATAAGCGAACGCTTGAAACATTTGATATTCCTCCTCCAGCATTACTGAGGCCATACCTCATGATTATAAAATAACTGAAAGTTACAGTTACATCACAATAGCAGTAAAATTATCTCTCAAAAAGTTATAATTGTAATGTAATGCAACACTTACATCTTAGTTATTGAGAATCACTTATAAAACAACTAGTTATAAATAACTAGTTATTTTGAAATCTTGGCATACACCCTCTCTCTCACACACACACACTTTTTTGCCAAAAAAGAGAGAGAAAGAGCAGATACAGATTCAATGTTGTTAGAAAACAGTTCTCGAGTTTGGAGTAAGGAAGACTGGAGTAAGGATGCCACAAACACTCGTCAATACCACTTATTTTCCTTTTATTTTCTGTGGTTCAATTGGAATCAAGCAGATTTTCTGTTCTAGGACAGAAAAATGCAAATTCACAAAAATGGTGACAACACATTCAATCTACTTCTGCTGTTCTTAAAATGTTACATCTGCCTTAACTCATATTGAAATTCATGGCTAAGGGCCTTTCTGCACTACACTGTTATAGTGCTATTATTCCACTTTCAACATCCTCTGGAATCCTGGAGTTTGTAGTTTAGGGAGGGGCCTTTAGAATTCTCAGTCAGAGAGCTCTTTGGCCTCAGAAAACTACAAACCCCAGAATTCCACAGGAGGTTGAAATTGGAATAAATGCACCTGCATGACGTTTCCCAGATTTTAGAGCATTTAAATCTCATGCATTTCATCATCTTAATTTATCTTAGACCCTTTTCGCACGTTACCTGTTTGCACGGCGGGGGGGGGCATCTCGCGCGAAAAGCCTCAGCAGGAACGCTGCTGCTTCCCTGCTGCTTGAGTTCTGCAGCGCTTCCTGGCCGTGCAAGCGCTGTGCAAACACCCTGCCCCTTCCTACCGCAGCGCAACCTGGGAATTGCAGGCTAGCGCTGAGGCAGGAAGCGCGACCGGCCCGGCTCCCGATGCACCGCAGGGCAGGTAAGTGCGTGCGGGCCCCGGGAGCATTGCATGACAGCACATCATTTTCGGCTTTAAGCCGAAAATAAAAAAATACGTGGACGGTCTGCTTTAGGCTCTTGAGCATCGCGTAAATGGAAGTGCGTCATATGGACCGCTCCTCCCATTTATGCAACGCTCAAGGGGCCCTTTCACTTTAGAAACAGCATGCGAAAAGGGCCCTAGTTTAGAAGGGTCTGGGTTAGAAAAAGACTGCTATGCTATGTATGCCAGAGTGTGACAGAGTATCTTGTTAGATAATTATAACAGTGACACTGGGATTGAGACAATTCTGCTCCCTTCTGTCTGGCCCATATCATCCTAAGTGGAATGGAAGGGATGTGTACTCTTTGGGATGAATTCTGGGCACTAAAGCGTGCCTAGCTTCATGGGTTTGTAGAGTGACAATACAGCAGAAAACTTACCATGTCCCAATTCAGTTTGGGCATAAGTTCCTGCAATGTAAAACTTTTCTGCCAAGGGGACCCACTTGGCAATCTGTTCATCTGTACCCAAACCTAAAATGCTCTTCACAAAGACTCGGTGCACACCAAATGCCAAATCAGGACCAACAGCCCTGCAAAAGGGTATACAATGCTGTTATGTTCCAGATGTTGGCTGCCAAACATATGGATACAAACAAAGACAAAAGGAAGTTGATTAAAATCACTGGCAAACAAAAGCCTGGATCCAAGAATGTCTTTCTGCTGAATCCTGCTGCTTCTGCCAGAATGTGCCATATACTGTAATCCTGTACATATTTGCCCAGAAGCAAGTCTCATGGATTTCAAAGAGACTTCTGTCCCAGTACTGCCACAATGAAGTAACATGGTCAAACTATTATATGTAGTTCGTGGAGAAACAAACATGTCTTATTTTTCAGAAAGGCTAATGGCTCTGAACCTAGCAACTACAATATATCCCACACCTTCTTGGAAGTCAGATCTTCCACTTGGAGGATCTCCATTCTATTAGGTCATCTCAATTAATCTGAAAACCAGGGTTTTAAGACAAACAGTACAGTTTGTTGCTGTTAAAAGAACCCCAGTTTTAGGCACTTTCAAGGCCAACAGATACATTTTACATAAGATTTTACAATAATATATTTAAGTCTTTAAGTTTATTTAAGTCTTTAAGGTACCATAAAAGCCTTCTTTACTTTTGCTGCAACAGGTTAGCACAGCTTACCCATTGGAAATGTTTTCCCACCTCTTCAACTCACCTATAGCAGTACTCCTCATGAAGTCCACCTTTAGCCCATCCCATTTCATTCATCTTTTTTGTAAGGTAAAATGACTTCCTTATAGCTTCTTCATATCTTTCATTCTGGCTCTGGAAGTATTGATTTTCTCTGCTAAATTCAGGGTTACTCTGGATCCATGCATCTGTGGGGAATAAACAACAGCTATTTAAGCTGGTTGCCACATAGGAATCACTCAATGACATTCACTAAATGATTTACAGAAAGAAGTACCCCTATTTGCAGGCTTGTTCACCTGGTTTCTGCACCACTTGACATTCTGTAAATGACTGTAGGAATTTCTTTCTTTCTTGTACTGGTAACTTGTACTTCTTGTACTGGTAACTGGAAAAGGGAACTTTTCAAATTCAACTCTTTAAGCCTAAAGAGAACATCGGTGGCAGCTTGCCACTGCTTTCACAATGCCAACCACCCACACTATCTATATATTTTTCTATTTTATACTTTGACCAAAAAGATGTTCAAATGTGGCAGCAAGGAAAGTGAGAAACTCTGTGCCCACAAGAAGGTAGGCAAACCATACAACTTATTCACATTTATTTAACAACTAGCATGTATACCTGGTGTTGCCTGGGATGTTATTTTCTCATAGGTAATACTGGTTAGAAAGATTTGAGATCCTGTTTCTTTAATTCCCCAGATTGTCTTGTCTAGTACCTGTAACTTTTCCCCATATTCCCCAATCCAATCTGTATTCAGAGTTATTACAATACAGAGGTCGGGTTCCTGGCGGAATACACTGTCCTCCTCTGTGCTGCTAGGCCTCGTCTCCATAGCAACTGGCCTATTCAAGTTGCCTGAGACCCAAGAGCTCTCTGGCTGAGCATTCTGAAGCCTCTCTCTAAGCTGCAAACCCCCGGATTCCATAGGATGTTGCAAGTGAAGTAAGTGCACTATAACAGTGTAGTGTGGAAATAGCCTAAGTTTCAACAAGTCTCCTACAAGGCCACCCTCCTCTGCCCCTGCTCCCTAAATCCCCCACTCTAAGCCCTTCATTGACTGCCATTTTGACTCTCCCTCTTCAGCCATGATCCCACCTCTCCCCAGTCAGCAGACAGCACACTCCAACATTCCCCTTTTCTCACCCCTCCCTGCTCTCACAGTTGAGCCTCTTCCTCTGGGGCACAAACCTGTATGAACAGGCCACCATCCCAGCCTCCTATAGAGTCAAGCCACTGGTCCAGCTAGCTTAGGGCTGGGGAGCCTATAGCCCTCCAGGTATCCACCATCACCCATAGCCAGCCTGGCCAATGGTGAAGCATGACAGGAACAGTAGTTCCTCTAGAGGACCAAGATTCTCTATTCATGGTCTAGCTTTTCACTGTTGCCTGAAGTGATTAAAGAGAAGCCTCCTAAGGGTTTCGTCCTGCTCAGGCCTGTCTAGAAATGTTGCTAATTGCAACCAGAACTGCAGAAAGAACAAAAACCATGTAGGACACAGAAATTCTTCCTTTGACAATAAGTGCTCCTGTCCAAGGCTCTTTTTCTTCTGACTCTGGTGCAAAGGCATTGCCCATTTAGGGGAATTTCCCCCCTTAACTAAGAGAACTAGAAGTTTCTTCCTTCCTTGAATACAAAGGTCTCACAAACTGTCTGTATCTACATTTTGAAGCCTTCTAATTTCCAGGCATGGTCATTAATGCTGCAGCCAAACATCATAGCAATTATACAACTATCATATTTATCTATGCATGTAGCATGACTAAAGGGGAGGACATGTGATTGGGAAGCCATCAAGCAAGCAAGCAAGCTATGAGCTCCTTCCAAGTAGTTTACTCACCAACCGTCCTTCGGATCTGGGTTCTCTCAGCGCCCCCATCCAGTAGATTGGTCAGCCGCTCTACACTGAAGGAGGGATTTTTTCTTTCTACATCTAGGTCAGGGTTCACATCTTGCCCAGTGGAAGTTGGGAAAAATTTATTTAGATTCTGCCTTTCCATTTCGAATGTTGAGGGAGCAATGTTGTGGCGGCAGCGATTGGTTATCTTGAGTGTCTTCTGACTGTCTGCCTGAGAAGGAAGATTTTTGTTTAAAACAAATTTTCCATACAACTTAACCTTCTTTCAAACTTAAGCTTAGCCACTGTCATAGATGTGCTGTTGGCAGTTCATGCACTAGAAGCCAGTAGGTGGCTGTTGGAGGAAAAGTGTAAAGGTCTGTCTTTTTACCTCAATGTCGTCTTGAGATTGTTTGCCAACTCTACACTAAATACACTACTTGCTGGAGTAAAACTGCATCAAAAACATAGTAGGCTTTACTTCTTATTAATATGGTATTGAAGCAGAATCTGATTGAAACAGTGTCTGTCAACTGCCTCCCTCCACCCAGATCTCTTCCCAAAACGACAACACACAGTGGAGGAGGGGGATTGAGCTGAGGGTAATAGGGTCCCAACAGCTCGAAACAATGAGGTAGATTTCACGCAACAACACAGACTCCCTCCTTCCATTCCCATACCATAAACCCAGTGGCTTCTTCTGCACCTTACCACTGATGGAGTACTAGAGCTGGGCTCGGGGGATGATCAGGCCCCCCTTCTCCTCACCTCTTATTGGGGAGGTACTCACCTAAGGCTGCGTTGTTTTTCCTGATTTCCAACCCGCTCCTGGGTCCCGTGGTGGGTCTGCCACTGCCGCGACCAGCCCCGCCGCCTGAGCGCTTCCTATCGAACAATCGCCGCTGGCACCTTAGGTCCCAGTCAGTCAGGGGGGTCTGGTCCCAGACGTTCGGCGACCACCAAGGTGGGCAAAAGGCCCCTCCAGATCCCAGACAAGCCCCCAGAAAATGTAGTGGCTAAATTCCAGAAACCGGAGATGCTCGAATTGGAAAGCAAGAGTTTATTTAGTCGGCTGGGCTCTCTGGTGGAATCTCTTCCAAAGGCCAGAGGCCCTGAACATTCATCTCTCTAAGGTTTTATACTTTTACATGGACAATTGCAACACTTGCCAGCTTGACATTTCTTGATCATTTGCCCCTTTTATGACACTCTTCTGACTGTTCCCAAATACTGAACAAAACATCCTAAACAGACATGCTGAACCAGCATCTAGCTAAGCGACATACGTACACATGATTACTCAAGCAGCTCCTCAAGAACTCACAGTTCATGAACTTGTAATTTTCTTTCTCAATCTGCTCTCACAGTATGAGACTGCACTATGAGCGGACAGGGTTTTTTTGTGACCTCCATTTGCAATCATCCTCAGAGCAGGTGGCCTATGTTGAGGAATGTTCAAGAACATCTGGAGGAACACAGACTCTCCCACCCCAATAAAGTACTGTCATGTTAAATACCAACTCATGACATGGCATTATTTTTTTATATTTTTTTATTAAAGAAAAAGAACAATACATAACAGAATAAAACAAAAACACCAAGTGAATAACATAAATGTGAAAAAGAGAAAAATTACAACACAAGTAGCTTACATTACTATTTCTCTTTAGAACTTTAACATCATATACTTATTCAACATATTATGTATCACATTGATTATATATTTTTATTTCATGTATCTAAATCTCTTTCTCCTTGTACTCATTATTGCTATAATAATTTCATTCTTAAATCTATTCTTTTCAAGATTGCCAATACCATGTATAATCCAGTTATTAATCATAAACTCTAACCTTAAATGTGAGCCCGTTCCCAGAGCCAATTATATTTCAGCTTACTCTGCTTTCCAAAACTGTAATTCTTCTTGTGGAGGTGTGACACTTCCCCCTTTTATTAAAGCCTTTTCCACAAATATTTTCCAGATGGCTTCAAAATCATTCCTTTTCATTATCCCTTTTTTAACCTTAATTCGACATGTTAACTTATCATTGATCACAATTTTCCACACTTCTTTATACCAATACTTTATTTGAAAGTCTTCTTGAGTTTTCCATTTTCTCGATATAATTAGCCTTGCTGTATTTAATAAATTTGTTGTTAACTCCTTCATTGTCTGGGTACAATTAACTTTATCAAATATAGATAATAACGCTATACTCGGACATATTCGTAAATCAATTCCTGTTATTTCTTTTATCTCTTTAAACACCATTTGCCAAAATTTCTGTACCTTCACAATTCTACCACATATGAATATATGTGCCAGTCTCTTGGCAACCCCTCCAACATAACCTTGAATGATTCTTGTCTATGTGGTTTAACCTTACTGGTGTTAGGTCTCCAAACCAATTTATAATAAATCTCTTTTATCCTGACAGATAAATTTTTTAAAGGACGCTGATTCCAGATTTCCCCCCAGTCTTGAATATCCATTTTTTGTACTAATTCTTCCTCCCACATTTTTCTAAGATATTCATCTTCATCTTTTGACAATAGTTTATATATTTCTCTTGTGGTATCCTTCAATATTTCATTTTTCCCCATATCATCTCTTTGCTTAATCATTTGTTCAAATCTAGTATATTTTCTAAAATCTTTGTTATTGCTTTTCCAATTCCTTGTCCACTGCTCCAGCTGAATGTAATTAAACCATGACATCTTAGTACCCTGCAATCATGACATGGCATCATCTTATACAGTCAGTCCTCCACATTTCCAGGTTTAACATTCATGGATTTCTGTTGGGTCTCTCTAACCCCTGACCCCCCCATCACCTCATGTGCTTCTTTGCTGGGGGAACCTTTCCTCTTGGCAGCTCTCATCTGGTTGCACAGCCCTGGTCCTCCTCCCTCTCTACCAGCTGCTGTCTGGCCAGCTAAGGACAGATTGCAGCCCGATTTCTCAGCACCACAAACCTTCTCCTGATGTTCCCTACACACCCAAGGAAGGACATAGGCAAGATAAAGGAGGTATAGGGCCACTGTGCTGACCCATCCCCATTCCCTCTCCATTCCCTGACCTGGGCCATTTCCACACTAGCCTGTTATAGCACAATGATTCCACTTTCAACATCCTCTGGAATCCTGGGGTTTGCAGTTTCGAGAGGGGTTGGCTGGCCCCTCCCAAAACTGCAAACCCCAGGATTCCAGAGGATGTTGAAAGTGGAATCATTGCGCTATAACAGGCTAGTGCGGAAATGGTCCTGGTTTGGACCCTGAGAGCCCACGCTTCTCAACATGCCTGAACCTCCTTCCCACAGACACACACAAATACACACACACATTTTGATATTTGTGGTTTTACCACTTTTGTGGAGGTCCTGTGCTCCTAACCTTAATTAACGTGAAGGGCTGACTGTACTATGCACCTAAGATTTCCTATCTGCAAATTTTTGACAGAAAAAAATTGTGTGGAATCCATTTCAGTTCAATACTATTCTCTTTTTCTTACAGTAATCTTATTTAGAGCTTGGAGAAGTTACTTTTTTGGACTTAGGATAGGTTCAAGCTAGAACTGGGTTATCACAAAACAGTTGTTTACAGAATAGGTATGGAAGAGTCTGATCATAAAATCTTTTTCTTCTTGTGTATTTCATTTAAGACATGGTGAAAATACACTGCAGTCCTTAATTCAGAGGGACACAATTTTAACCCTCTGCTTAAATTGCAAAAAGAAACACTGTGCTCAATGTTCTAGGAAATATTTTTAGGTCCTACATGGGATCAAAGGCAGATCTAAAAAAACCTTAAAACAAAATATACCATTGTCATAAGAATGGGACGCAAGGTGAATAATAGAATCATGGAGTTGGAGGAGACCACGGCAGCCATCGAGTCTAGTCCTCTGCCATGCAGGAACACACACTCAAAGCACTCCCAGCAAATGGCCATCCAGCCTCTGTTTAAAAACCTCCAAAGAAGGAGACTCCACCATACTCTGAGGCAGCATATTCCACTGTGGAACAACTCTTACCACCCGCCTCTCACCGTCAGGTGACTTATATTGAAATGAAATAAAACAACTACATTTGAAAACATAACAGGAATACGGGAATAAAATTTTTATCTCCCACATGAACTTGGTTTAGTGGTTTGAGTGTTAGGCCCTTTCTGCATGGCATTTTCGATGCAAAAGGGCCCCTCGAGCATCGCTCACATGTGAGGAGTGGTCCACACAATGCACTCACATTTGTGTGACACTCCAGGGCTTGGCAGGGACCGCTCACGCATTTTTTCATTTTTGGCTTTAAGCTGAAAATGGCTTGCAGTTGCTTATCACTCCGGGGCCCTGTGTGCATTTACCTTGCGTGCAGAGCCTCGGGAGCCGGGCCAGTCGCACTTCCTGTCCAGTGCAGCCTGGGAAGGTCCCAGGCTGCACTGTGAAAGGCAGAGGTGGGGCTCTCACACGAGCAGGAAGCTCGTGTGGAGCCAAAGGACCCCGGACGCGAGAGCCTCTCTCTGGAGGCTGCTCACGCGAGCACTGCACCCCAGTGCCAAGAAAAGGTGAGTTGTGGAAAGGGCCTTAGACAAGGGCTCTGAAAGACTAGATTGGAATCCCAACTCAGCTATGGAAACTCACTGATTGACTCTGGGCAAGTCACACTCTCTCAGCCTTAGACGAAGGCAATAGCAAACCTCCTTGGAACAAACTTCCCAAGAAAACCCAATGAAAGGGGAGCCATAAGTCAAGAGTTGCCTACAAGACACAGAGCAAGCATAAGAAACAGCACTCATTTAAGAAATGGGAAAAGCATGTCTAAAAACTGTGTAAGAAGAATACCTCTTACTTTGGTCTACATACAGCATCAGATCATTGTAATTCCTAGTCTTGGTTTCCTTTTCTCAATTCACTTTATAGAATTGTGTGTGCTATGCCTGCTTGACACTAAGGAGAATTAGTGGAGACAAAATAATTTTCTATGTTTTTACTGATATTGACAATGTACCATTCCCCCCCCCGCCCTTCAAAGTGGCAAAACCAAAAAAGTTCCTTATACTTTAAGTATTCTTTACAGTTGAGGACTCTGTAGCTTCATGTGCGGAAAAACACAAAGGCCGGCCCCTCCCAAAACTGCAAACCCCAGGATTCCATAGGATGTTGAAAGTGGAATGATCACACTATAACACTGTAGTGCGGAAAGCTGAAAACAGTGGAATCTTGCATGACCATTACATACTACATAGCACCATAACTAGTGCTACCTAGTGGATTCTGGCCAGGTCCTGACCCCCTAAACTACACTTACCAATAAGCAACCACCAGGATCAATGGCAGTCCGTTCCCCTGTCAACCGAGAAGTGGCTGCCGAATGTTCCCACCCCTCCCATACGCAATCTCCAGCGTGACACTAGTTGCAAGGAGCTATGCAGGGATCGTGAATACATAGCAATTACTAATGTGTACCTTTAGGTTATGTATTTGTAACTGACCAACAGGATTGTGGTCAAAATTTTTGAGAAGTAAGTTCAGTTTGTAATTATATTTTGAATAAACTATGCTTTCAATATATCAAACATCACAATTTTAGGCCAAACAAAGTTATATATAATGAATTTCATATTCCTCGAGTAACAAAATTATTTTTAATCTGGAAATGGAGATCAGTATTGCACTTTCCATTTTGCCATCTGCTCCGCAAGCCCCTCCTCCTCATCCCCTCCCTCGTGCCTTTAATATCTCTGGAAATTTTACATCTTTATCCCATCTTGTTAAAGTCTTTTCTGCAGCACACAAGGTTTTTTTTCCAAAGGCCTATCTGAATAAAAAGTCTTTACCTATTGACACACAAGAGACTCCGGGGACAACCTGTGCCACCCCCAATAACCTGGAAGCCGTCCTTTCTCACTTTCCATTGGATGCATGTCAGAGACTGAGAAAATTTCTCCTTAAGATCTCAAAGACTGGACTGCCACAAATGAGAAGACTTCTCCTTATGTCTTCAAAGTCTGGACAGCTTCAAATCAGAGAATATGGTCCATTACGGTATGGACCCAAGATATGTAAAGATTCATAGGGATATAACTAGGACTTTAAATTATGCCCAGAAACAGAACGGTAGTCATTGAAGCTATCATGCCAAAGGGATTTCATTCTTCCTGTAACTCACCCTAGTCAAGAATTTAGCTACAAAATTTGGGGCTACATTCAAGATTCTAAGTACTTTTCAAGTTGGGCTAGGCTATCTCCAAGACCTCTTCTTTCCTGCCCAATGATTCCAGGATTATATGAGTGATATAAATTAACACAGTGGTTCTCAGATTTTTTTATCCCTGTGACTCCTTTTATATCTACATGCAGACATTACGCTCCTCGCCATATCCTATCCCACACTCTCCCTCTCCCAGCTCCATCATGCCTCTGTTTTCATACTGGATGCTTGTGCTCTTCAACTGTTCTCCTTCTGTTCTCTTCTCTTCACTTCCCTCCCTTCCTCCACGAGACTGCCTTGTGGTCACTAAGAGGCATGCACCTGCTGTATCAAGGATGAAATATTTGGAGAAGCTGAGTGAGAAAAGCATTAAAAAGGGAATCTGACTTTCGCTATGTCTGAGGTTGGAGGAAGGTGTAATGGGAGTAAACGCTTTGTGCCACTTTTTTGCAGGGCACACACACACACAGAGGCTTTCCCTTCTTTTTCACATTTGATGTATTTTCAGGCTGACTTTCCCTGCTCCCTTCCCTTTTGGGAAACTGTCAAGCTCCCCGCTCCTTAGGGTCAGTCCTCACAGATTCAGAACCACTGAATTAACACATCAGCCTACTGAACTGCTTGTATTTTGTTGGTCATTTAAAACAATGCACAAAAGAAATGTCTGCCACAGAGCATGCAAATATAACCAGTACAAACACCATTCTTTGTAAGCCATGTATTTCTGCTCATTTCCATACTGACTGTTTCATCATTTTGATAACAATGATGTCAGCTGGGGGACTGTTGCTGTTCTGGATGTTTGTTAACAGCCAACTCCCAACTACCCAATTTATAACTACAAAACAAATCTGGGTTCCTATCTTGCTGTATATCAAAAGAATGTACGGTATACAAGGAGACAAAAAGGACTAGTAAATTAAACTTGGCTATACTGCTCCCTAAATCCTATGGTTTGGCATAAATTGTATAGGTGTTGATACCATGGTTCCTGAGAAAGGTGTCACAAGAGGACAGTTGGGATCTGTTTTAGAAAATGACTTCCAGAGACTTGGTATCCATTTTTCCCCCCATTCCAAACTATGTTTCAATGACATCCCATCTGAAACTGCTCTCAGTTACAACTTTCCTATCAATATCTATTACAGTGACAACATTATGTTCAATAGCAACTCAGACAGGCTCTATCAAAGAACTGTTTTCACCTTTTAAAAAAAGTCTTTGTGAGCAATGAGTCCAGCATTGCAAAACCCAGACTTTGTACTGTAGTTACAGATTTCATACTTAGTCCTCTTCCATACCAAATTACATACAACAGAAAGTTCAGGACAGGAGTGAAATACTTCTAATCAGATGGCCTTGCAAAGTGAGTCCCACTGAATTCTGTCGAGCTTACCTTTTGAGTCAATATGCACAAGATAAATTAACTGTTAGAAAGGAATTCAAGTTTCTGGATACTCTCTGAAAAGTAAAAAGAGCAGAGAACTATCTGAAACAAACGCAATGACAGACCATAGAGTGTACACCTGCAATTAGGCTGCTATTTTCATATCCCCCACATGCCACAACAGTGTAGAATAATGCAATCAATTGGTGAGGGATTTTATACACTTAAACAAAATCCTGAGGGAAACTATGCTGTTTTCTAAGAAGTAGATCCCACTGGACATTTTTACATTTTTTTTTTTCAAATACTGTAGGTGCTAAGGTTTTGTAAAAATCCTGGCAATAGTAGCATAAATTTAGTATACCTCTAACCATATAACAGAAACATGAAATGGGAAAAGGGTGCTGGATGGAGGCAGTTAAAGGAAATGATATAAGCAAGATTCCATAGAAGGTCAACATGTCTTCACAGAGGAAGCACATAATACAAGCTATCCTGTATGCAATATTCAGGTTTTACAATGTCTTGGGCCAAAGTTCGGTCACAGAAAGATACTGATTAGAACATTCTTGTAAGAGGCCTCACCTGAATGCAGTTCTATCTTCCAGCTTTGTTATTGTTGTTACACGCCTTTAAAAAGAGTCTTATTGAAGGGTACCCTGCTACATTTTTTTTTTTTTTGCAAGATTTATTCAGTAGACTCAGCGTGAAGCAGTGCTTTGCGAGTTGGAGTATGACATTGCAGGCCAGGGTTCAAATCCCTGCTCAGCCATGGAAACCCACTGGGTGACCTTGGGCAAGTCACATTCTCCCAGCCTCAGAGGAAGGCAATGGCATACCCTTTTTGAACATATTGTACCAACGACAGGTTCGCCTTAGAGTCACCAGAAGTTGGTAATGACTTGAATGCACACGACAAGGACGACAGCAAATTCAGAAGGGGTTTGTCATTGCCTTTCCCTGAGTCTTGGAGAGTGTTATTTGTCCAAGGTTGCCCTGGGAATAAGCAGGGCTGTGCAGGTACCCTGGTTTGCCAGAGTTCTAGTCCAACACTCGAGCCACCACACCATGCTAAATCTTACCTCCCAGCTGTCATTTAATGGTGGAGGTGGAGGCAACAGGACTTCCTTAAGAAGCGTGTATCAGTCTGAGCGCTGGCAATGAAATCCTGTCATCTTTTTTCAAACTTGGAGCAAGGCTTAGGCCATTTCCGCACTACATTCCTATAGTGTGATTATTCTACTTTCAACATCCTATGGAATCCTGGGGTTTGCAGTTTTGGGAGGGGCTGGCTGGCAACCCCAGGATTCCATAGGATGTTGAAAGTGGAATAATAGCACTATAAGAGTGTAGTGCGGAAATGGCCTTAGTCTCAGTAAATGTAGACATGATTGCAGTCAGAATGAAAGGAAAAATGACCACAGCTATGTAAATACCACCCTATATACATGCTTACCTGGAAACCATCTCCATTTTGCTCAGTGGATTTACTCCAAGGTAAAAGTATGCAAGCATCACAGTTCCCACTGTAATTTTTCTGAGCTACAGAAAAGGCTGTATACCAGCGGTTTCGAAGTAACTTCTCTGACACTTTGGGCAGCGTTAAGTTTGCAAATCGCCCGAGGAAGCGATCTGCGTTTTCACGACCTCAGATCAACCCATGATGGAAGAAAAGCGACGCCCGCCACCAAATCTTGCAAAACACCAGCACACGTCCTGAGATAAAGGGGGGATCTCTAGGATATGCAAACAAAAGGTACACCCCCCCCACGTCTGATCGTGTAGAAATCTCTTAGAAAAGAAGCGGAGAAAAATCTCTTCTGCTGTTTTCGAGAAAAGAAGTTAATTCTCCACGATAAGCCCAGTGCTACTTTCAAGGCGCAAATCTCCCCAGCATATGCCTACCCGAAAATCAGCACCAATGGGACTCAGGCCATTTCTGCACTAGGCTGTTCTAGCGCGATGATTCCACTTTCAACCTCCTATGGAATCCTGGGGTTTGCAGTTTCGGGAGGGGCCGGCCGGCCCCTCCCGAAACTGCAAACCCCAGGATTCCATAGGAGGTTGAAAGTGGAATCATCGCGCTAGAACAGCCTAGTGCAGAAATGGCCTTACGCCCGATCCAGGTAAGGCACAGGATTGCAGCCTGTTTCAGACCTGCGCGCACCCGTCTCTCTGGTCTTAGCGAACAAAGGCAAAACGACTTACCCAAAGCGTCCAAGCAGCTGACTGAGTAACTTCTGTTCCGGACGGAGGATGAAGTTTCCAGCACTGCAATTGCCTTTTTCCTCCCGATCTCTCTGCTCCTTTCCTCTCTCTATGGTGTTGGCTGAGCATAGAGGACAGAGGAGGGCAAGTACTGCCTTCTTCTGGTTGGAATGAGCTCTGGAGTTTGGAAACTCTGCTCTTTTTTCTGGTAAGACCGGGTTTTCTCCTATGACAACAAAACTGGGAACTTCTCTCCCCTGCCAAGAGTGACTTGTTGCGCAAGCTTTTTCAAAATGTTAAATGCTAATGTTAGGATTGGCCATGCCATCTGATTTCCAATTTCTGCCTCTGGTTGTGAAAGCTGGACAGTGAAGAAAGAGGATAGAAAGACAGTCAACTCATTTGAAGTGCGGAGAGGAGTTCTGTGAATACCCTGGACTGCCAAAGAGACAAAGGAATGGGTCTGAGAGCAGTCAAGTCTGAACCCTCCCTAGAAGCCAAGATGACCAAACTGAGGCTATCTTACTTTGGCCATAGCATGAGAAGATATGTTGTTGTGTGCCTTCAAGTTGTTTCTGACTTATGGTGACCTTAAGGTGAATCTATCATGGTTTTTTTTTTTCTGGGGCTGAGAGTGTGTGATGCACTCAGTGGGTTTCCATGGCTGAGCAGGGAATTCAACCCTGGTCTTCTGGTTCATAGCTTGCTCACTAGAAAATACAATAATGCTTGATACGAAGGCAGAAGGAAAAGAGGAAGACCAAATTGCAAATATATATACTTAATCAAGGAAGACACATCCCTGAATCTGCAAGACCTATGAGGTCATCATAAGTTGAAGTCAACTTAATGGCAGTTAACAACAACAGCTAGGCCATTTCCGCACTAGCCTGTTATAGTGCGATAATTCCACTTTCAACATCCTCTGAAATCCTGGGGTTTGCAGTTTTGGGAGGGGCCAGGTGGCCCCTCCCAAAACTGCAAACCTCAGGATACCATAGGATGTTTCAAGTGGATTCATAGCGCTATCAAAGTCTAGTGTGGAAATGGCTCTAGTTATGCTGACTGGAGAATTCCGAGTTCAAAGTAGTAACTTGCTGGCAGGGGAGTTCTGGGAACTGTAGTCCAACAAGTAACTTTTCCAAACTCTGGTCCTAGCCTTTTAGTAGAGCTAACAGGACAGTTTGCAACAATTATATAAAAAAAAAGGATTTTCAATTTTGTTTTGTAATTTTTATAATTGTCACAAACTATCCTTTCCACTTTTCCCTGCTAGAAGGATGGGATCAGACTATAGGCTGCAATCTTGTGTTGTGTTGTGTGTGACACACACATACAAACTCACAGACATACAGTGCAATTCAAACGTAAATGCTTTATTTCATCACTTGGTGTTGTTTCATTTCCTTAAAAGCCCCAAAGGGATTATGCTAAAATGAATGCAGTTAAATTTGGGATTATACTTAAGGGATAAAAATTGAACTGTTCTGCCCTCTGGTATCAACAGTTAACACTGCAGGGATAACACAATGTGCAGCACCTCGCCTTTTAAGTCCTGAACAAATATCAGAAGGAGCACCTCATTTCACCCTAACCATGGACTGAGACCATCAAAGGAGAACTCTCTCTGAGTAGTATCACTGGGAACAATACAATACATTATATTGTACATTTACCAAAATGAAGGTCTTCCTTCTAGTGGTACCCCAGCTTTGGAATACCCTCCCGAGAGAGATACACATTTGGGCCCTTTTCACACGGGGCTCTGAAATCTTCCCACCGCGATCCAGGCAGGCTTTTCCCCAATCCCCGCTAAAACGTGCCGAACTTTTGTCGTTTCTCATGGCTCTATCGACAAGAGGCTAGGCGAGCATTATCGCATTCACACAGCGCGGCCATAGCCCCTCCCAACGTTGTCCTTTCCCCGCCCTACCTAGCGTTTGATTGGCGGTGCCCTTTTTTCAAAAAGTAAAAGTTTGGGCGTCATCGATGACGCCAAAACGCACGTGCGTCCCCTCGCACCCTCCCCCGCGCCTGCTGAAGCGCCGCGGAAACTTTTGACAAAAACTTTTCCTGCCCGCTCGCTTTTTGCTGTTTTGAGTATGGCGAACGAGCAGTTGAGGGAAGTAGCTGGGCTCCTTGCCCCGTTTATGACAGCAATTGCAGCCTTGTTAGGAGCGTTTGAATATTGCTGGGGGCGGTCCTGTGGCTTCTGCTGACCACGCCTTGATCCCTCCCTCTCTTGATCGCCCGCACGAATCAGGACGCACCGCTGCTTTCTCATGAAAACGTTGAGCGCGGATTGGAGGAAAAGACCACATTTTATCCGGTCTTTGAAAAGTGCGCGGAAATGCAGATTGGTGGCGCCCCCGCTCAGATTGATGTGAGAATGCAAAAAGTTTAATGCTCTCTAACGTGTAAAAGGCACCCGACCAAGGATGAACTGGGAAGCTTTAAAAACCCCATGTGAAAAAGGCCACACAGTGCCAATGTGATACTTTTTTTTCAGTGCCAAACATCCCCCTCCCCCACAGGGATTTAAAATGTTCTCTCCTAATATGATTCATGTGTTTACAATATGTTCATTTACAGGTTCAATAGTTCTGTCCGTGTGATTGCTATCACTGTTCATATATTTATTGCTTTGTTCCTTGTAGGTCCTGGGCCATCTAAAATGTACATAAAATAGATTTCAAAGAATTGTGTAGGGTAGCTGGCATCCTCATCTCCCATATTTTCGCCTTCTGCCAATTTATTTATATTTGGCTCTTCAGATGTTTTAAACTTTACCTGCAGAATTTCTTACTTAGCAACAGGGCCCTTTCACACCACACAGTGACAACATTTCCTGGGGTCTTGGGATTTGCAGTTTAGGGAGGAATGTTTAGAATCCTCAGCCAGAGGGCTCTAGTACTTCACCAAACTGCAAATTGTAGGATTCCATATAATGTTACCCATGGCAGTAACATGGTGTAGTGGTTTGAACATTGAACTATGGCCCTGGAGAACAGGGTTTGATTCCCCATTCAGTCATGGAAACTAGGTGGGTCCATCACACACTCTCAGCCACAGAAAATCCTGTGATAGGTTTGCTTTAGCATCGCCATCAGTTGGAAATGACTTGAAGGCACACAACAAACTGCTATAACTGTGTAGTATGAAAGGGCCCATGAAATCCAAAAGTCTTACAGAGCCACAGATTCACCACCCCAGATACATTGTTTTGTTGTTACCTGTCATCAGGTTAACTTTGACCTATGGTGGCCCTATGAGAGAGAGAGCTTCAATTCCCCCTATCATTGTCTTGAGATTCAAGGATAAGTCTTCCGAGATTGAGCCTATCCATCTGTAATGTGGTCTTCCTCTTTTTCTGCTGTCTTCTACTCTATCAAGTATTATTGTCTTTTCTAGTGAGTCATGTCTTCTCATGGTATGGCCAAAGTATGACAGCCTTAGTTTTGTTGTCTTGGCTTCAAGGGACCCATTCATTTGTCTTTTTAGCAGTTCAGGGTATCCATACAATTCTCCTGCAGCACCACATTTCAAAGGAATAGATTTTCTCCTTATCAGCTTTCTTCACTGTCCAGCTTTCACAACCATATACAGAAACTGGAAATACAATGGCATGGACAATTCTGACATTAGTACTCAACGATATTTCTTTAGGATCTTATCTAGTTCTTTTGCAGTTGCTCTTCTGAGTCCTAGTCCTTTTCTGATTTCTTGACTGCAGTCTCTATTCCAATTAATGACTGTGCCAAGCTACAGAAAATCTTGAACTATTTCAATGTCTTCGTCACCTACTTTAAGATTATCTAAACCACCTGTAGTCATTATTGTTGTTTTCTTGATGTTCAGTTGTAAACCTTCCTTTGTACTTTCTGCCTAGACTTTTTTCAGTAATTGTTGCAAGTCTTTGTTGTTTTCTGCTAATAGTGTGGTGTTGTCTGCATATCTTAAATTGTTGAAGTTCCTTCCTCTAATTTTCACACCTCCTATCTCTGAGTGTAATCCTGCTTTACATATAATATGTTCAGTGAATCGGTTAAACAGATTGGGTGATAAAATGCAGCCTGGTTTGACCCTCTTGCCAATTAGAAACCATTCAGTTTCTCTGTATTTTGTCCTAACAGTAGCCTGTTGTCCTGTGTATGTATACATAGATATGTAGCATACATAGCACAGATTGAATTAAATTAAATCAGATATATAACATAGATTAAATCTTTGTTCTCCTGTAATGGTCTTTATTACCTACTTTCTCCCCAAGATAGTTCTTCTGGAGTTGTCTCTGCCTTGCTGGGATTTACTTCATGTATGGCATTACATTGGCCTTTTCCGCACCTTACCTTTTTTTGGTGCTGGGGTGCGGGGATTGTGCGAGCAGTCTTCAGCAAGAAGCTCTCGTTTCCCCACTGCTTCAGCTCCGCACAAGCTGCCTGCTCCCAAGCAGGTAGCATGAAAGGCCCACCTCCTCCTTCCCTTCCGCAGTGCAACCTGGGAGTTTCCCAGGCTGTGCTGGGGGAGGAAACGCAACCGCTGCGGCTCCGGAGGCTCTGCACTCATGGCAAGTGCACATGGGGCCCTGGAGCAAGGTGCGATCGCGCACCATTTTCGGCTAAAAGCCGAAAATTAAAAAGTGCATGAGCAGTGCTTCACAATCGTGTGATGCTCCAGGCGCCCTTTTGCATGGCAATTGCCGTGCAAAAAGGGCCATTGTTATGCACGTATATATAAGAATAAAAGAGAATTATTATAAAATAGTTTGGAAATGATATTTGACTCCAGTAAAATTAAACCAGATAGATGAGAAATATTCAAGATTATGCTGGAGAGGATGTCAAGAAATCGGTACATATATGCATATGTGGTGGAACTGTAATAAGATAAGGGAATTTTGGCTAAAGGTTTTTAAAGAGATAAAAGAGATAACAGGAGTTGAGGTACCAGTATGTCCAAATATAGGGTTGTTGTCTATTTATAATAAGGTGGAGTGTACTCAGGTAACGAAGGAATTAATAACAAATTTGTTAACTGCAGCGAGGTTAATAATAGCGAAAAAATGGAAAACAAATGAAAAACTTCAAATAGAGGAATGGTATAAAGAAGTGTGGAATATTGCAATCAATGATAAATTAACATGTAGAATTAGATTTATGAAAGGTTTAGTAAAAGGGAATGATTTTGAAGAAATTTGGAAAATATTTTTGGAAAAAGCTTTGATAAGAGATGGTAAAGCTACCCTTTCACAAGAAGAAGGGAAATTTTGGAAAATGGATTAAATAAAAAGTTGGCTCTGGGGGGTGGGTTTATTCACCTTTTTTTGTGATAATAATGTGGTGTTTTGTTTAAATTGAAGTTGAGCTGTTTAATTTTGTAAAACAAAACAAAACAAAAAAAAACAAACAAAGAAAAACAAAACAAAAAGTAAGTTAAAATATAATCGGCTTTGGACAGTGGGTTTACCTTTAGAGATAGTTTAATATGTTAAGTAATAAGATTATATTTAGTAATAGCATTAGATTAAATTTAAGGGAAAAATATAGAATTAAGAATGATATTACTATAATAATAATGAGTATAATGAGAATAAGAATTAGAGATAGGTAATAAAGATATATAGGTACTCTAATATAGAATAAGTTGAATAAGTTTTTGATTGTAATTATATAAGAGAGAAATAATAATGTAAGTTCGCTTTTGGTTGAAATCTTTTTGTTTTACTATTAGATGTATCACATGGTGTTTTATTTTCGTGTTTGTGTTTTGTTTTTTTTCTTTCTGTATAATCAATAAAATAAAAAATATTTTAAAAAAAAAGTTATGCACGTATAATCTTCCATGTACACATTTAGGATAATGTGTCTCATCGAGTACTTAGATGTTTAACCTTTGGACTTTGTGGGGAAGGAAATAACAACAGTGCTAGCAATTTTATGTAACAAACAAACAAGCAAACATCTCCTCCAATCAGAAATAAGAGCAGTGGCTGGCAGATTTCATGTCAATTGGTTAGTGAATAAGCTATGGGTTTTTCTGTGAACTTTAAAGGAATCTATCCCCTAAACTGGTTTGGCACTCTGCTGGTTCTCTGCACTGCTTTCTACCTGCAATAAATTTCCATGGTAGTGAGGTCAAAATGGGAAGATGTAACTTTTTCCCAGCATGGAGAGGATTTGATGAAGGTTCTACAAATTGCTACATGAACTTCCGTATGAACCCATATTGACTGCTGGGGTCCTGCTTTGGAGATATCCTCATGTGTGGAGGTCCAAATCATCTGGCGGACCAAAAGTTACTGTTCTACATATACGTCTAGGGCAGGGGTGGGCTGAAGCTCTTCACATTGCTTACCATTTGCAATGCTGGCTTGGGTCAATGTAAGCTGCAGACCTACCCATGCTCAAGTGTTTTATTAGTAGGAGCTGATGGTAGTACAAAGTCAGGGTCACGTTTCAGCTGGGTGCCAAGGGGATGGCTTTGCTCTTTACTATTCTCGGATTTCTAAGCAGCACTAACCAAACAACATTGTATAGCTATTCTTTTTCTTTATTCATTATTTTCCCCTTCTTAGAAGGTTTTTTTTTCTTATGGCAAGAAAAAAGATAGAAGATAGAAGGAGATAGGAGGAGGAGGAGGGGGAATGGAATGTTCCCACCTGATAAAATTTAATTAATGAAACAGTATGCTTGCATAATAGCAGGTTTCTCTGGAACAGCTCAAGGAACAGGTGAGTCATTTTATCAGTGCTATTGATGTATGAATCAAACATAATCACCCTGCGTGTGCTTCTGCATGCCAGGTGCTCTTGTCCATTATCTGCAGGCATGTTAATACAAAACCACTTGTATGGATTTGTAAATGCAAACATGTGCCTCCTCCCTACTTGTTTATTGCATCTCTTTTATCATTCTGCCTCACTTTCAACAGTGGCACAACATCTTCAAGTTAGTATCTCTGAAAATTTTGAACGTTGCAGATTCTTCTTCCTTGGCTGTAGATTCTGTGGAGGAAAGCCAAATCCCTGTCAGAAACATCATGCTTTGGCACAGAGAAAACTCAGATACTAGCAGACTGAGCCAAAGTCGGATACTAGTGGACTGAGCCAGAGTTGTGTAGTGGTTTGAGCATTGGGTTATGACTCTTGCAGACCAGGGTTCAAATCCCTGCTCAGCTATGGATGACCTTGGGCATGTCACATTCTCTCAGCCTCAGAGGAAGGCAAAGGCTAACCCCTTCTGAACAAATCTTATCAAGAAAACACCATGAGAGGTTGCCACAAATCGGAAACAACTTGAAGGCATGCAACAACAACAACAACAACAACAACAACAACAACAACACAGTGCAAATCACTGAGGCAGCTAAAGCATGTTCTTTACTCTGATGATCTGTAAGTCAAGTAGTGAGAATAAAATTGGAAACTGCCAAACAAAAGTCAGAAGATAAGAACTGTTATATATCAACTAGCATGTATACCCAGCATTGTCTGGGATTTTTTTCCCCTTATAGGTAATACTTGTTAGAAAGATTTGAGATCCTGTGTCTTTAATTCCCCAAATTGTCTTGTCCAGTACCTGTAACTTCCCCCATATTCCCCAATCCAATCTGTATTCAGAGTTATTAACATACAAAGAGGTTGGGTTCCTGAGGAAATATACTGCCCTCCTCCTTGCTGCTAGGCCGAGTCAGTGTGCAAGGAAGCACAGTGGGATGAGTGTGCTAGTTCTGCCTCACTTGCCATTGTCTTTGCCAACTTCTGTTTGCACTCAGACTAACAGAGGGGAGTGGAGGAGTGGGGTGAAGGTGAAGATATCATATGCATATTTCAGATTTTTTAAAAAGGCCACAACTTTATTAGTTCTGGACAGCAACGACCTTTGGCATGGCATAGGGAATGAATCCAGCCATTGGACAATCCATCAACCATCTGATAATGTCCTCTAGCCTGTCTGCTAGGGAAGAACATCTGGAATGGCAGGTCATAGGATTCTACTTGAGAAAAATCCTCTGGCTAAAGAAGGATCAACAGCTCCTGAGCTGTATGTCTTCCTGAAATGTCTTCCTTCAGGGATCTTCCAATATGAGGAAGGCAGGCATGCAGGCTCTGTCCTTCTCCATATGGATCCAACCAGCTACCCCAGCCACCAACCAAGAGTTGACAAGGGATGGAAATATTCACTTTCCTTTTGAGATGGGGCTTCTTGATACTTCCTTTGCAAATGACCTCACAGTTATCTTCCTCACTCAATCGCAATCATCATCTGAGCAGACATACATGCAATTTTTTTGTATAGAAAATATGGTGGCTATCGCCCTGCAAAAAAAAAAATTTCCTGCACAGGAAATAGTGTGTTTCGTACAGGAAAGACATTTTCTCAGCTTGTTTTTGTGTGAAATATTTCTCTGAAAAGTAATGCACACTTAACTGAAGCTTGACTGGTGCTAGAAGGCTGGGCAAAAATCTTTGTATTTTTATGCAGTGTGTGCGTGTGTGTGGTAAGATAGTGAGTGTTACCCTGTTTACTGGGGGTCCCAGGAGGGACACCTAAATAACCTTACAATTACAAAAGATGGGGAAGTTAGTCAAGAGCACTAGTTGGCACTACGAGAGGCAGGGTAACGCAGCAAGATCTTGTAACCCAATTTTTACGGGGTCAGGCCAAGTCAGGAAGCAAACCATGTTGGAAATTATGAATGATCTTTATTAAATACAGGCACACAATGTAAGCAACGCAGGCACACAGATAATTAAGGAAAATAAAGGTTTGAGTAAGATAGCGGGATTTTCAGAGGAATAGTTGATTCGGGTGATACGGAACCTGTTCCTGGAGCCCGGAAAGAAGATAGAGAGCGAAGCTGGGGTGCGATGTATCTCGGCACGTGGAGCTGAGGGGAAGCTCGCCAAGCAAAGCAGCAGCAAGGCAGTCTGGAACTTGGGAGTGATCCGAGGATGGTCTCGGAATCAGGGCTTTTTATAGAGGGAAATGTAACTGCAGGCTATGCCATACTTGGGGAAAACAGTGCGTTTTAGGAGTGGGACAAAGCTTTGGAAAGGTCAGAATTTAGCATGATTGAGTGAAGTCCGAATTGACAAAGAGTTAGCCAGTATGCAAATACTCAGTGCTTGGCAGTTGAGTATTCAGCTTGCCAGGTTGCCTGCTCGGGGCAGGGAGTCCTTTGTAAAACAGCGTGCATACATAATGAAGGTGTTTGCAGAGAGGTCTCCTAAAGCGAGGATCTGGCTATTTCTGGCCTGCCTGGGTGGAGAAAGGAATGTTCAGCAATTAGTGGCCGTGCCTAGTCTGTGCTTGTTCGGAGGCCTCACAAACACGTGGAGAAGAGTGGTAGAAGAGAGCCAAATTATTGATTAATTCCTGTTTTCTAGGGTGAGGAATACAAAGGTTTAATATAGATAACTATAGGGTTGTGATATAAGAAAAGAAACAGAATCACCATTCATGCAGAGATCACAACTCTGACATGAGAAAAGTTCCTTAAAGAAAAAAAATGAAGGGAAGGTGAAGGGTGCTTGTTGCCAGATGAATGCAGCTGCAGCCAGTGGTGTTGGTGTGGGTGGGTGGGGAAGACAAAACATTATCTCCAACAAGAACTCAAGAATTTGGCTTCATTGCTAAATTTCTAGCGTTGCGCTAACTTGCACAGTTATACGGAAATACTATTCAGGCATCCAAAGAAAAGGGGCAGGCAAAGTTACTAAGGGAATGCAAAGACAGCAAGTGTAAGAGTTCTTGGTATGAACAATTTTTGATGTCACACTCTGCAATGCCACAGATTTGAGAAGCAAAGGAAAATATCATTGAGTAGATCAGAATTCTTAGAAGGGGCAATGTCCTAATCTCCTCCCATACTAAATCCTTGGTTATTTGCCAAGCAAATAATTCTGTGTTCCCATGGTGACCAGTGAGAGAACACCTTTCCTCACATTTTCCCTCACATCAGACCCATCCTCCCCACAGCTGACTCAATGGCTGCTTTGACTAGCTGACTGGCCAGCTTGCTGAAAGAAATACCAAGAACCGGCGCAAGGCACACCAACTCTTTCCACCAGTGCCAAGGCAAAAGAGAGTTCAGAGTAGCATTCTCACTAGGCTCCACACTCCTGCGGGGGCACAGACTTTTGCTCCAGATGTGCTGGATTCTCATGTTCAGAAGGAGACTTCATCAGCCTTCTCTGATCATGGAAGTTCTTTGCTGGCTTTATAATAGGAAAAATTATCATAAAGGGCAACAAGAACAACAACAAGGAGTAAGGAACTAGAGTATTCATCCCTACTTTTCCTCCTCACATATAGAACTAACACATTTTTAAAATAACTGAAGAGAGCTATGGAGTTTCTTAAAATGTCAGTTCTTGCAGTCAAAGAGACTTTCCCACGAAGGGATAATCCCCCACTGAACTACCATGTGACCACCATCTCCTGTCCTCTACCTGAGAGTTTGGAAGTACTGCGACATTATCTCTAACACACTACTTTTGGCTGTTCATTAAAAAAATCAGACAATAATGGCAGAAGCTTGTTTAAGGGCAACAGTTTTTCAGCTGTCAGCACCACAATGAGAAACAGAAAAATGCCTTTTTTTTATAAGGCATGAAACTCTTGGCTCTTATAATCGAGAAGATTCTTCGCATGTGTGCGTGTATATGTACCTTCAAGTTGCTTGTCATAATTTCACAGGGGTTTCTTAGGCAAGAAATACTCAGAGGTGGGCTGCCTTTGCCATGTTCCTCTCAAAATCTACTCTCCTGGAACTTATTCCCATTCAATCTAGTGTTGACCTCTAGGAGGCTGGGAGTTTCTGCAAGTCAAGTTGGCTGCTCTACATTTTGGGCTTTGCCCCAGGCAGCTAAGGCACTAAAACAGTTGGAACCAAAAGCTAACCTAAAGGCCAATCACTTCAAAACATTGCATTGTGATACTATTTAATTAATTAAGTTTAGTAAGAGAAATGCAGTGTTATGACTGTTGTGTGCCTTGTTTTTTTAAAAAGTATTCACTAGACAATAATGTGGCAAGTCAGCCTGGGTATATAATGCATTATTGACCATTCTGGATGTGCAGAATTCTGGCTAATCATTGTCAACGTGTACATCTACTTGAAAAGTACAGAGTGTTTTTGTATCTGAAGAGTACAATGTTCAAGCATAAGGCATTTTTTTTCTGTGTGTCAATGATTATTGAACTCTCTGTTCAGCCAGCAGCTCAAGTTTGAAACTGGCAAGGACAAACATATTACAGAGAAGTTAGCACCTGTTGATTCAGCCAAATGCGTGAGTGACGTCCCATGTTACAGGAGCCCACTTGGCACACGAAGTGGAGTAAATGTAACAGCTCTCCTTTGGATTCAGCTGGTTGAAGAGGGAAGCTTTCCTTTTTACATCATGGCATGGATTTAGGATGGAACCTATGATAAATGCACATGCCCCTATATATAAAACTGTCTGTGAAACAGATCAGTCCAAATTAATGGCAAGCTGATTAAAACATTGGGTGCACGTATCCAGGACCCACGTCACCAAAAATGCAAGCAGCCATTCTCCTCTGAAGCAAGGAACACATTTTTGTTTGGGTGAAATATACATCATACCCTTGAACATCCCTCAGATGAAAACTGGGACGCATGTGACCAAGCAACATCAGCATGGTCAAGATGGCAAAAGTGATTAATAAGGAAGAACACATAAGCTACGAGAGGCTGCAACAGTTTGCTTTTGCCTGAGCCTAATGGGAAGGGCAAGACTCCTTCCTCTCTTCTTCCCCTCCTCGGCTGAGTGGAAACTGCTTTTGTATTTCCAAGTCAATTTACACTGATCGAAGTTAGCTGAAGACAAAGGAAGAAAGTGGGAGGAGACGGAAACTGGGGCCATTTCCACATGGGCTTAAAAAACCGGTGCAGAGCGTCCTCCAGAGAGGACATCTGCACCTGGGAGTGGACTGGGTCGGACTACTTTACATAGTTCTGCACCTCAGTCCGCTCCGGAATGACCCAAAGTGGTCGTGCAGTGTGCTTTTTAAAAACCTGTTCCACTCCGTTCCCGCGCACCGGTGCAGTGCGAGCCTGCAGATCTGCCAGGGGCGGGCGTTAGGCTGGCGAGGTTCAGCGGTTGATGGAGAGCCTCCACCAACCAGAAGCCACCATTTTTGTCCCCGAAGCAATGCAGAGCGGTGGCCACACACTGCTCCGGAGCAGCCTGGACTCAAGCGTCGAGCCAAGAAGTCCGGTAAGTACCGGACTGGGGCGATTCCATCGCCACATGTGGAAATGGCCTGGAACAATTTAAAAACAGCTGAAAAGTGGGAGAGCAGATCATTATTTGGGATTGTTCCTCCCTAATCAGGACAATTGGGGAGTACAGGACATATATGGCCGAGCAACATCAGACTGTAGTCAAGATGACAAAAGTTATTTGTCTGTCTTGATGATTTTAAATTGTGAATTTTAACAATGACTTTTAAATATGCGTTGTCTGCTTTTTAGGCATTTGTCATATTTCTTTTCTTTTCTCTTAAGATAATGTACATTTTAACTACTATTTTAATTGATGATCTGTTTCTAACTGTTATATGTTAATCTATTGTTGTCACCCACCTTGATCCATGGAGAGAGGTCAGTAAGAAATAATAACAATAACAATAATAATAATAACAATAATAGAGAAAGAACATACAAGCTTGGAAAGATTGCAACAGTTTGCTTTTGCCTGAGTCTAAAGGAGGGTTGACATTCTGCTCTTCCTCGCCCCTTCTCCCTGCTCAGTTAATTGAGGGCAAACTACTTTTGCACTTTGAACACAGTTTTCAGCAAGTGAAATAAGGTGGGGACAAAAGGAAGAAACAGAAATATTTCCAGATAAGGTTACTATTAAGCAAATATGCTGTAGAACTAGCAGAACTAGATTATCTGTATCTGCACACTTTAGCTGAGGACCATCATTTGAGAGTTCAAGGGTAGACTGCAGAGAAAGGTGAGAGTTCCTCTCTGGTATTCTTGTTTATGAATATTTCTCTTTGAATCTTGCAGTGAAATGGGATTCGTTGAAATTCTTGATAAAATATTTGACAACTGAAACAATGGGTTAGGTCATGGTTAGAAAGGCTGCAGAGATAGATTGCCTATCTCTGACTTTTGCAAATTTGTTTATTAATGAGGCACACGTGTGCTTCCGCCCTTCTCCTCCTCCCATTCTGTTGCATTTTTCTGGGTGCACAGAAGGAAGGAACGTACCTGGACAAAAGGTAAGGAAATGGGGTGGAGCATGTGTGTGACTTCCTTCTTCCCTCCAGAGTCCCCCTCCCCTTCTCTGGCCTCTGGCCCCTGGCCCAGGCATGCAAAAAGCAAGGGAATGGGAGGGGAAGCTCTGGAAAGGAATGGGAAGGGGATTGCAGAGGAATTATTTGTGGTTTTTCCACTTTCGTGAGGGTTCCATGCCCAAAATCTTCACAGAAGTGAAAGAGTCACTGTACTTGAAAATACTATTTAAAAAACAGTATGGTGAAAGTTTAGAGGAAGGCTGGAGGGACAGCTGAGAAGCTACTCTTAGGGAAATATCCTTCCTTGTATTTTGACATAACACTGGTTGAAACAGAACATGATTTGTGTTGTAACAGTTTGCATGCAGTCATACAAATGCAGCTGTGTAAAACAAGAAAATCCTTAGCTTTAAAAAAAAAGATATACTAATGTAGGTACACTTTGGAAAGACTGTGGAGGAAGATGGAGGCAAGATGAGGTCAAAAGATCAGAGAAGATTCCTTTTTGTTGAACATCAAACAAGCACAAGTGTGTACCAAGGAATTAACAGACTCTGCAGAGCTGCTGAATTCCTCACAGAGAAAGATGTTTCGCTGTGGGCTGGACACCAGTAAAGCCCAACTCATTGTGGCCAAATGAAACTTGAATCCTAAAAATAAAAATTGTTTTGGGAGTTAGGCCATTTTTGCACTACACTTTTATAGTGCTATTATTTCACTTTCAACATCCTATGGGATCCTGGGGTTTGCAGTTTAGAGAGGGGCATTTAGACTTCTCAGCCAGAGAGCCCTTTGGCCTCAGTGAACTACAAACCCCAGAATTCCACAGGAGGTTGAAATAAGAGCACTATAACTGTGGCCCTTTTCGCACCTTACCTGGTGCCGCTGGCGTCACGTACGGATTGCGCGAAAAACCTCCTCCAGAGGGAATTGCATCTCCTGTGCTTCCCTCCATATCAGTTCCGTGCTGGACGGAAGGAAACAGGATAGCTCCGCCCCTTCCTTCCGCAGCACAGCCGGGTACTTTCTCAGGTTGCGCTGGGGGAGGAAGCACGATTGCTGTGCTTCTTGATGTTTTGCACACAAGGTTAGTGCGGGAGGGACGCAGGAGGGACACGCAATCGCGCATCATTTTCGACAAAGAGCCGAAAATGATATACTACACGATTGCCATGTGATCACTACGGGAGTGATGCGTGATGTCCTCGCGATTCTGCGTTGCTCCTGTGGCCATTTTGCATTCAAAGTCGCATGCGAAAAGGGCCTGTGTAGTGCAGAAAGTCACATTGATGGAAAAACAAAAGCAACTAATGGATACACAGTTGCTTGGAGATTTATTTGGGACACTCTGTGGTGGGTAAGGGACTCTGGGAACTGTAGTCCAAAAATGCCTTGTCCAAGTTCTGGTTGTTTATGTATATTTGTCTCTGAAGTATTGGGAGGTAAGGTAAGCACGTTTAGTGAAGTGAGCAAGCAAAATGAGCACCAATTCAAAAGCAAATTAAACGTCAGACTCTTCTTTAGCTCTTGCTCTCCAAAATAATTGATTCAGCAGTTGGGGTAGTCTTTGAACATGCATGTTGCATTGTGGGCTAAAGGTCAGAAATAGTGAAAATGGCATGTTTTGAAAGCAGAAGATTAACTTAGGTTATTTTCAGCAAACAGTGGGGGGGGGCGCAATGAAAATTATCATTCTGTGACCAAGATCTTGTGATCATGATCCACTAAGACTTCCTCCTAAGAAGACATGCACATAACTGAGATCTCATCCATTCCAGCTGACTTTGCTTCCATTCCAGCTACTTTGTCCTTGGCCCTTATTCCATGTCCTTAACACCATTCGCTGATGTAACTTTGGCACGCTGACCATTCCCAGACTGGAATTTGGTCTTTCACAATTAGCAAATGCAGAGAAGAAATATAATCTTGTTCATCCTTCCCCAGGCTGGTGTTGAACTATCATTTCATCATCTTTGTGTAGTGTGGTTAATGGCTGTCCTAGTCAGTTATGATGGGGGTTGTAGTCCAGGATATCTGGAGGACACTAGATGGAAAAAGTGCTCTATACATACCTGTAACTCCCACTGAACTCTTGAGCTCACTTCTAGAAGACATACCTGGGACTGCATTGTAAATTGTACTTTTTTGTGGTGGGGTAAGACTGGATGAAAAGAGCCAGCGTGGTATAGTGGTTTCAGCACTATGGACTCTGGTGAGTCGGGTTCAATTCCTCGCTCAGCAGTGGAAACCTACTGGGTGATCTTGGGTGTGTCACACACTCTCAGCCCCAGAAAACCCTGTGATAGCTTTGCCTTAGGGTCACCGTAAGTCAGAAATGACTTGAAGGCACGCAATAAGGGCTGGAAGAAGTCAAGACTGACGGTCAGTTCTCACATTATGGCACAGTTTAAATATCCCATGAACCCCAAAATGCCCCAGAACAGAATAATCAGGCTACTGAAATGCTTAAAAATCTACTATGTACTTGTTTTTAATTTCAGAGTACACATCTGCTGCAGCATACTACACGTAAATCTTGATGTGGAGATTAAGGTAAGCAATTAATTAAGTTTTCTTGCAATACTTTCCAAGTGTTACTTCGGCCCAGGCCTACCTGGTGATAGCAGTAGATATCTCTTTTTGATATCAGAACCATTTGGCCTTCCTCTGCCACCCCGCTCCACGTGTTTGTGAGGCCTCCGGACAAGCACGTAAACAGGCGCGGCCAGTAATTGTCGGACATTCCGTTCTCCACCTAGGCAGGCAGAACAGAACCACTCCGTTGCTTCAGGGACCTCTCCTGCAAACACCCTCTTGCTTAAGTGCGACACTAACAAAGGCGCCCGGCTCTGAGCCGATAGTCTTACAAAGCTGTACTAAGTACTGTGCATTTGCATACTGGCTACAGTATTGTTGGTTCAGCGCTAAGCCGATCATGTTAAACTTGACCTTTTCCAAAGCTTTGTCCCACTCCAAACTCGCATTGTTCTCACCGAGTAAGGCATGGCCTGCAGTCACAATTCACCCTTTATAAACCCCCCAATTCCGAGACCACCTCGGATCGCTTGCCCTGTTTGGATCGGTCCCGAGTTCCAGACCGCCTTGCTGCCGTTTTGTCCGGCAAGCTCCCCTCAGCAAATCAAGCTGAGCTTTCCTCCCTACCATCTTCAAGCTTCTTCAGGACTACGAGAAAGGTGTCGTATCACCCATTTCCCCCAAAAATCCTTATTTCCAACTCTTTCGTTAGCTGTGTGATTGTGGTGTCTTTACTGTTTGTTTGTCTTTTAATAAAACATAACTTTTGCTATTTTAAAACCTGTCTGATTACTTGACTGACCTGACCCCATAGACACTGGGTTGCAAGATCCCTACTAAGTTACCCTGCCTCTCGTTAGCTTTAGTGAGTGCTCCAGCTAATTCTCCCCAGAGTTGTGTTTGTGTTTTGGTTATTTGGGCGCCCCTCCCAGGACCCCCAGAGAACAGGGTAACACAAGTGTCCTTTCAATTAACTTGAAGACATTCCTTTCTCCTCCCACCCCTAACCTGAGGAACAAATTACAGTTTCCAAGGACAGTGATGTTTACGTAAGCCTAATATTTATGGTCTGGTTTTCAGAACATCAAGACCTAATGGTACTAAAATCAGTTCTGAGACTGAATTTAGACATGTGCTTCTCTAAAGCAGTCTGTACTCACAGTCAGAGGAAGCTCTCTACTTTCAAAGATTGTATAATGTACACATGTGTTGCAAAAACAGGTTTAAATTTTTTTATTTGTTTTGAATGTTGTTGGGATTTGTGGCCCAAACAAGTAGCTTTCCTGTGCCTTTTGTTTATTGAGCATTGCCTCAGGGGCCTTGATGGGTTATGGGGAGGGGCAATAAGCAAATATTTTAATAAAATAAAATCTGACCTGTCTGTTATGTGACTTCAAGTTGACTCTGACTTATGATGGCTCTCTCATAAGGTTTTCTTGGCAAGAAAAGGTCACTATTCCTGAGCTTTCTTGGCAAGGAGGGTTGTCATTGCCTTCTTCTTAGGCTGAGAGACTGTGACTTGCCCAAGAAACCCAGTGGATTTCCATGAATGACCAGGGATCTGAACCCTGGAATCCAGGGTCTTAGCCCAACATTCAGATCTTTACACCATACTGGCTGCTATGGTTGGGTGACTTTTTGTTTTTTGTTTTTCAATTATTTTTATTAAAACCCGTGTATTCACAGTTCTACAGCCTTTATGTCTTATTCATTTTTCCACTATATAAAAATGCATATACATAAAAATGCATATATTTGTCTACTTATTGTACATTCTTCCATTTTGCATTTTCTTTTCCAAAATCTATTAAGTATTTCCATCCTATCTATCTTTCAATGCTTTTTAAACTTCCTCCCTTCCCTTGTTTGAACATTCTTTGAACTGTTTCTTTGTGACCCCAGAACCAATTCTATCCCTGAAGACTTGCCTCTTCACTAGTGAGATTAATCTAAGAGTTAGCTTTTCGGCTACTCTGCATTCTCTTTCTCTTTTTTTTATCTCTATTATTTTTCATGTGTCATCTCCTTGGCACAATCCTATCCAATTCTCTTCAATATATTTCTTAATTACCCTCATATTATTTTCTCTCTTACTACTTTTTTCTTCCTTCATAGCTCGTGTTAGATCATCCAATATTACATATTCTTGGACTTTATCTAACCATTCTTCCATCTCTGGTATTTCAGGTCTTTTCCAATGCTTCACGTATATTATTCTGGCTGCAGAGATCATATATAAGATTGTATTCTCATATCTTTTATACTTTTTGTCTTCTTGATGCATCACATTTAATAAAAAGATTTCCGGCGTTAGAGGAATCTTTATTTGTAAAATCTCTGTCATTAGTTTATGTATCTTCTTCCAATATCCTCTAACTCTTGAGCATTGCCACCACATGTGATAGAAAGTCCCATTCTCTTGCATACATTTCCAGCACTTCTTATCTTTTGTTTTATATATCTTACTTAACTTCTCGGGCTCCAAGTACTATCTATATAGCATTTTCAGATCATTTTCCTTCAAATTTTGTGCCAAGGTAAATTTCTGTGTAATATCCCAACTCCTTTCCCACTGCTCTAATTTTATTTCATGCCCTATGTTTTGGGCCCAAACAATCATTGTATCTCTTATTGTTTCGGTTTCCAATTCTCGATCCAATATAAACTTATAGAATTGGGATGCCAAATGTTCTTTTTTCTCAAATATCACTTTTTCCCATTCACTTAATTGTGTATTTGTTTCTATTCCTTCTAATTTTTGGTCCATTTTTAATCTTTCTTTTAATTTCGTATGCAAGAACCACTGACAGTTCCACCCTTCATTCGCTAACTCCTGTCTTGTTTTAATTCGTTGACCTTCTTTACCATCATTCATAATTAAGTCTCTGTAGGTAAGCCACCTATCTGCTGGGTCCTTCCACCTCCCAAACAGAGCCTCTTGAGGTGAAACCCATAGTGGTATTTTCAAGTAAAGTTTCCTTTTCCAAATTTTCAAAATTTCAAATAGAGGTCTTCTTACATAATGATTCAAAAAATCTTTATCTACCTTCGCCTTGTTGTACCAGAGATATCCATGCCAACCAAACCGAAGGTCTGCCCCCTCCAAGTTTAATATTCTGTCATTCTTCAGTACGATCCAGTTCTTTAACCACGTCATCCTATTAGCAAAAAAGTACCATTTCAAATCACATAGACCACAGCCTCCTCTTTCTTTCTTATCAGTCAGTATTTTCCATTTGATCCTTGGTTTTTTTCCCTGCCCAGATGAAAAAAGACAGGTCCTTCTTCCTTCTTCTTGAAAATATCTGGTATTTATTATTGTTGACAAAATTCTGAAATAAGTAATTTATTTTTGGTAGTACCGTCATTTTGATTGTTGCCATTCTTCCCAATAGCGACAGATTTAATTTTGTCCAGTTTTGCAGGTCCTTTTTGATCTCCCTCCACTTTGTCATGTAATTATTTTCATACAGTCCATTATTCTGTTTGGTAATTACAATTCCTAGATAATTAATCCTCTTCTCTTCTTTAAATCCTATCTTATTTGTAATTAAATGCACCAATATGATTTATTTCATTTAGAGTTCACGTCGATTTTTGCCCCTTTCTTCAACCCGGTTGCTCTGGCTGTCTGTCTTCTCCAAAAATCTATCCCCCACGCGTCTCCCTCTGTTCTTTTAAATTCCTTAATGTTAAATATTAAACTCCTTAATGTTAATGTTTAGTATCTCAGTTCAGTGTCTCAGTTCCACCTCAGTTCCAGCTCATCTGTCTTTCTTCGTTATCTTCCAGCATTCGTTATCTCATCTCGCGCCTCTCTGCTTTCTTTCCGTCTTATTCTCAGTCTCTGGAAATATATGTTAATCTCCTGATTCCAAAAGAAGAATGAGGCTCTGGTCTGTTTTCACCCACTGTTAGTCCACCACAACTGTATATACCTGTATGATCGATTCCCATAAAAAAAAAAATCATTAAGTTCATTCAAGCTCATCAAAGTTCATTGTCCGTTTTTAGAGTCCGTTTTTTAGTCCGTTTCAGTCAATTTAAGAAATTTTATTCTGATTCTTCAAAATAAATTGATGTTATACCAAGGTCCCATGTCTTAACCACTCTATTCACTCCGCTTTTTTCTCAAAGTCTAATAAATATTAGAGTCCATTACCGTCTGTTTTTATCGATAGTTTAAATTCTTTTAAGTTGAGGTCTTTCTGAGTCCTTGCAAGAGAAGGTTTTGTTGATTCTTTTAAGTGTACTTACAAACTTCTTTTAAAAAAAGGTTTCGGCATTTCTTCTTCGCTAATGAAGTGACTGCCCAGCGTGGCTGTGGAATCCCTTCAGCTCTCGCACGTCTTTGTACCTCTGATACAGTGATACAGCGATCTTCTGTATCTTTCCGATGATGAGCTTTCCCAAGCCCCCTTTGGTACCCTCAGAACTCCCTTTACTGGGGGAGTATTTGACCGGCATTAATCGATATTTCCCTTGCTGGGCGATTGTGTATCGGCTGGACGAACCTCTACACAACCGCGCGGTCCACCATGAAACCCGGAAGTCTGGTTGGGTGACTTTTTGGAGGATGTGTGTGTCAGGAAATACTAACAGCAAGGTAACTGACTTATTTAACAATGCCACCAAGCAACCCTTTAGAATACCATATTTGCTGGAGTATTAGATGCACCAGAGTGTAAGATGCATCTATTTTCAGACTGTATTCTTTAGGAAAATATATATATTTTAATACCCTTGTCCCCTGTTCCTGTAATATCTGCCTGGGTGGGTGGGGGGACCTCCCTGCTGAGACAGAAAGAACAAGAAGGGGTGTGTATGGAAGAAGCTCCTTTCTCCCCATTCCTGTCATCTCTGCCTCATGAGGAGACCTCCCTGCCAAGGCAGAAAGAACAGGTGTGTGTGTGTGTGTGTGTGTGTGTGTAAATCTCCTTTCTCCCCCCATCCCATCATTCATGTTGTCTCTGCCTCAGTGGGGAGAATTCCCTCCCCCAGTAAAAAGGAACAGAAAGGTGCCTTTTGTTACCCTGATTTCTGGGGGTCCCGTGAGGGACACCTAAGTGCACTGCAAATTACAAAGTTGGGACTTAGCAAAGAGCACAAGCTAGCACTATGAGAAGCAGGGCAACGTAGTGAGATCTTTTATCCAATGTCTACGGGGTCAGGCCGAGTCAAGGAGCAAACAGAAGTAAAATAATAATTGTTGTTTTTATTGATATACAACCAAACAAGTGTATGTAACACACTCACACAGAGAACTATAGAAATAAAGGTTGGAGTTGGATAGAGGGATTTTGAGAGGAGGTTTTGTATGGGAAATACTACACCTGTCCTGAAGCCCAGGTAGTCTGAAGAAGAAGTTTGTGGAAGTGGAGTTTCTAGGCACGTGGAGCTGAGAGGAAGGCTTGCCGAACAGAGCAACAGCAAGGCAGGATGGAAATCAAGAGAGATCCAAGGAAGCGCTCAAAGTCAGGGGTTCTTATAGGAGAAAATGTGGCCGCAGGCTAGTCTGTTCTCGGGGATAACAATGAGTTTCAGGCTGGAGACAAAGCCTCCAAAAGGTCAGAATTCTACATGATTAAGTTAAGACCGAATTGTCAATAGAATAGCCAGTATGCAAACGCGGAGTGCTTGACAGTTGAGTATTTGGCTCGTCAAGCTGCCTACTTGGGGTAGGGAGTCCTTTGTAAGTAGCGTGCATACATAATGTGGTACTTGCCTTGAGGTCTCCTGAAGCGACGGTTTGGCTATTTCTGGCCTGCCTGTATTTGTTTGGAATATTACAGTGATTAGCGGCCATGCCAATATGTGAGCTTGTCCGGGGGCCTCGCAAGCACGTGGAGGAAGAGGAGTATAGAAGGCCAAATTATTGATATCAAAATGATATCTAACATCCCACAAGTCTGGGCTAGAAACTGCGGAAACACTTTCCTTTCCTTTTTCTCTCCACAGGGACTTCTCCCCACCCAGACACTTGCTGGAGCACTCCTTTTATTTCCCTTATTTTCTTATGCCCCCGGCAGGACTTACCATATTTGCTGGTGTATAAGACACACTCCATTTTCAGAAGGCATTTTTTTGGGGGGGATGTGTCTTATATGCTGGCAAATACGGTAACTCCACATGAACAGCACTACAAGTAATGGTAGGTTGCATGTGGCTTAAGCACTGATGTATATGAATTTAGTTATATGTGTACTACAGTAAAGAGGTGTCTATTATCGGATTGGGAGTAATTCATTAAAATAAGGAAGAAAAAAAAACCCAACAGACCACATTAGGTCTGGTAGCTCCAGTTAAATGGCCATACCATTGGTGATAGGAAAGCCTTGTAACATAGGCTTCACAAAGTTGCCAACAGTCATAATAGACTTCCTCCCCTTGCAAAGAATAAAAAATGTCATTCACTTACCTCCTAAGGCAGTGGTTTTCAACCTTCCTAATGCCGCGACCCTTTAATACAGTTCCTCATGTTGTGGTGACCCCCAATCATAAAATTATTTATTTATTTTTTACAATGTCTCCCCCGCCTCCGGCAAAGGCCGCCTTGCTGACCAGGAACGGGGGGTGGGTGGGCAGGGAGGGAAAGAGGAGCTGCACATCTCCCCCGGGAAAAAACTCCAACCCCCCCCCAGGCTCTGCTTCTGCTTCGCTCTCGTTTCTGCTGGGGGGGGCAGTATGGGAAAAGTTTCCAGAGTGTCGACCCTGGCCCGCTAAAGGGGGCAGGAGGATGCGAGCGCGTGGCTTGCACTTGCGCATCACCACCAAAGAGGGAATGGAACCTAAGACCATTGGAAATACATATTTTCCAATGGTCTTAGGCGACCCCTGTGAAAGGGTCATTCGACCCCCAAAGGGGTCCTGACCCACAGGTTGAGAACCACTGTCCTAAGGCTACTCTTGGTGTGTGTTCACTTTGAACCAATCACAGACAAAATAGGTACATAATTAGTATCCATGAGTTATAGTAACCAGAGTTTAGACATATATATGGCCACCAGCAGGTATATACCTGGTTTATCTAGGAGTATCACATGAATAAACCTTCATTTGACTAACAAAATAAAAATAAAGCATCTGATCTTGATGGGTAATCTGTTTTAAAATCCAAAGGAGTTATGCAGAAGATTTTGTGCTCAGAGGCAATACTCTCACACCTGGTCTTGCTTCCTACACTCTCCTTCTTGTAACATAGGGGGTGTGCCCATACTCCATATTCCTGGTATTGCTTCATCTACAAACCTTTGTTTTTCCATGCTTGTGGTCACACCCATGTTTAAACAATCAGGAATAAAAATAAGAACACACTGTTGTGTAATATAATTTTATTCTTAGTAGTGGATAGAAGAAAAAGACAAAGTAGTATAATTTGCCTTGAAAGTACATGAATTAATTGCATGTGACAATATGTCTTTTTCTTTTCAAAGTTCCTTTTAGAGATACATGGAAATTCTTTATAGTAACTGTATAGCAGAGCAGCTAACATAAATTCTGTCTCCATCGTTCCTTGAGACAACCTCATCAGCCAGCTTTAGCCAAGCCTTTCTTCTCCCTGGTTCAGACTTCTTTCTGCAAGACGGCATTCTTTATTGCATTTTAAAAACTGTGCCCTTCTGCCTTGATTTCAGGGTGACATATTATGTTTAAAACAATCCTATGAGGCAGGTTAGTCTTAGAGATAGTAGCTAACCATGTGAACTTGTTAATTAAATGTATATTCCACCTTTCTGCTGAAAAATGGCACTAGAGGCAGCTAACAGTAATAAAATCCTTGATCTAAATTCTATTGCTAATTCAACAAAAGACCCACTAAACTCACTGCTGAATGGTAAATGGTCAATCAGCACTTGGATCTGGGACAGAAAACCTTTCTTTTCACAACTCAAAGACAATTGTGCCATCACTTCTAGAGCAGAGATGAGAATGGCACAGATCTTCCAGATGTTTACTGGCTAGCATAGCCCAATGGTAAAGAATGCTGGGAAATGCTGTGCAACAACATCTGGAAGGCCTCATGATTCCCACCTCTATATTAAAAAAAACATCGGCAGATGAGACTCTATAGAGGCAATTCTAGAGGGTCAGACTGCCCACAGTCTATTGGCAACTGTGGCTGTGAATAGTAAGAGAACATAGTATCTAGCCAGTTGAGTAAGGTTGAAAAGCTTCCTGCCCACAAGTTAGCTGACTTCTTCTGTTTGCCAGAACACCTGAACAGTATAACTGGACAAACAAAAGAGTCTGCTCTTATATTTTATGAGTTGTATTGTGGATAAAAGCCAATATTGCTCTGAAGGAGATGTCTGTCTTCCATTCTCATCTTTTATAACTTTGACAGGGCATTCTGGAAAAGTGGCTTCAAATAGGTTTCAAAGACCCGGTTCTCCTGTTGGGAGACAGAAAAGAAAAGGCACGGAGATGGTCAGTAGCTCTTGGCAAATATAGAAGGTAGAACCTTGTGTTTTTCATGTGGCACATGACAACTTGTAATATATGATTAGATAGCTTCTAATACCACTTAAACAAATTATTCTCTAATTCTCGGCTTCCTCTTCCGTGTCTATCTCAACACAGCAAAGATAGAATTAATTGGCCTGTACCCTTCTGGAAAGCTTCACTTGCAACTGAACTGGGGTGGATCTTCTCTGGCATGTGTGCTGAAGGGCACTGCAGAAAGGAAAAAGGGGGAGGGAGTTGCACAGCAAGCAGAGCGTTTGTGCAGTGTTTGTTTAACATGGGTAGAAAGCCTCTGGCCTTCTGAAGGTCTAATTCTGGCCCTCCCTGGGGTTCCTTGGACAGCCACCTTCTCTTCCCCATGACATTCCTTTGATGATTCCTGGCGTTCATATGTTTTTTATCTTCCATTCTAAGTGGTTACAATGTCTGCCTAATGGCTTAGTTATTGACTGAAGGAGGTCAAAGCAAAAATATATGAGTATTTTTTTCTCACCCTTGTGTGTCTTTGGCCCAATGTACCACTAGGATGTGGTGCTTGAGAACGTCTTGGAAAATGAAATTGGCCCTTACCTGGAAGGACATTTCCTATCCTTTCTCTAACCTATTGAGTAGTCGGGCTTATGTAGATAAGAGATAAGATTTCTCTTATACAAATAATGACGTGGTTTTGATAAGAGGAGGAAGGTCACAGATTCATTCGAGGAAAACATACTACAGATCAGAACTTTGTGCTCATAAACTGTAAATAGGAAGGAAGGGAGACCTGAAGATGTAGTTTCCTGCTCCATTCCTGGGTCAGGGCTTTTCCATTCAAATATGTTGTCTCTCACTTTGGGCACTGACACTTCTTCCACTTCACTGTCTACCCTTTGTTGAAGTGGATGGTAAAACCTGAACCCAAACTAGGCTCTGACTGAATTAGGCTGAACAGTGGGTGCCTCCTTTAGCTATTTCTGGACTGCAACCCCACCCACTCCAGCCACAGTGACAGTTAATGGAAGTTATAGTCCCAGAACATCTGGAAGGCCACATGTTTCTCATCTTGGAGTTGGAGTATTGCGACATTCTTGTTGTCTTTCTATCTGGCTAGTTCTCTCCTTGAATAATCCTGCCCTCTTTATCATATTGACCATTTCTTTAGGGCTCTGCATTAGGGAAGAGTTAGTTACCACTTTTATATCTAGTGTCTAAGTTGAGGTGGGCAAGATGTGGCCCTTTAGATATTGCACTGAAAGTCCCAGCCTTTTTCACCACTGGCTTGTCCTGATGACAGCAGCCATGCTGGTCTCTCTACTACTTTCCAGTGACCTGACCTACCTCTTTTGGTAAGCTTTATAGTCACCCATTTGTGGGATCACAAAGAAGAAGGGCAGATTGCTAACCTGTAACTGTGGTTCATCAAGTGGTCATCTGTCCCTCACACAACCTACCCTGCCTCCTCTCTGGTTCAGGTCCCTGTATTCTCTGGAGGGCTCTGAAATTGAGGGTAGTAGCTTGGTGGTCATGGACATGCATGGTAGATGGTGGGATGGGGTTCCTTCCCATCAAGCTACTCAGCTCTGGAACATTCTGATTGGGTCCCTGAACAGGCAAAAAAACCTATTTGTGTGAGGCACAGAGACCACAAAGACTCTTTTTTCCTCCCTTATGTGCCAGAGACCACTACCATATTTGTGATCGCTAGCTGCAATGGTTTCTTTCTTTCCTGGAAGCTCACTGTGTACCAGCAACCAATGGCTTGTGATCTGTGAAAACCATTCCAAGTTTATTGGTCAAAAGAACCATCCTTTCCTAAACCATATCATACTGTTTCTAAAATTCTGGGTGTCAATTAACCTTTCCCTGAATTCTCTTCCTATCTACCGTTAATCATATCCAGGGGTGTGCACACTCTGAGGCAATATAATCAGAATAATTCAAAATTCTGCACTAAGCTAACTCAAATCATCATCATGATCATCGTGATCATCATCATCCTCATCCTCATCCTCATCCTCATCTGTCCTATGTATTACCCACAACTGGGATTTAAAGACAATAACAAATTTAAATGATATAATATAGCTAAAAACATTAACATTAAAACAGAATTAAATCATCAACAACTTTAACACAATTTAAAACATAAAATAATAAAAGACAGTTTTAAGACAGTGCAGTTTAAACAATACAACATCCTAATAATGCTCTTTTTCCTTAAAAGTCATCAGTTCTAAAAGCTTTATTATGGAGTTAACAGCATAATTCATTCTGTTTCTGCTTGGTATATGCATAGTAGACCCTGTTCTCTTATAATGTGGTGCTGGCAACTGATGCTTTTAAGACTGATAGCCTTACCTCTTTGTTTCAAAAACAGACACCTCTCCAGTCACGTTTTTGGCTACAGCTCTGAGAATCCTCCAGCCATCCTAGCCACTGGCAGAAATGGGAGTAGAGATGCACTGGGCAGGCTGACTGGGGATTCTGGGAGTTGTAGGCTCCAGAAGTAATTTTATAAGCAATCCATCTGGCAGTCTATTGTTCAGCATGCAATGTTCTCACCTGTTGATTAGTTGGGGACTTTTTAGCCCATGCATAAAGATGCTCATAGACACGGCCATCATAGCTTCCAAGAGCTGAATTTAAATCTCCATCACAAAAATCAAATGCATCCACTAATGGCACAGCATCTCTCCTGGAAAGGTAAAGGAAATGTACATGCCTTTGAGTCACCATTTCTATCCCAAGGAGTGTGTGTGCGTGTGTGCAGGCATGCGTGCATGTGCTTACAAGTCACCTGTTTAGTTATAGCAATCCCATGAATTTTATGGGATTTTCTTAGGCAAGGAATATTGACGAGGTGGTTTTGCTAGTTCCTTCCGCTAGCTTACAGCACTTGGTATTCGTTGGCAGTCTCCCATCCAAGTAACTAACCAGGACTGATGCTGCTTGGGTTCCAAGATCAGATGGGATCTGGTACCTTTAGGGTATTTAGGCCATTGCATCTAAATAAATAGCTTAATACATCCATTACAATAAAAACGCACACAGACACACAGAAGCATTCAATCAGAAAAAAAATATCAGAAATGATGAAAGATGTAGAGGGAGAGAATTGATTTCCCTTTTGGGTAGAAGCCACTTTAGAGAAAGATTTACTCTGCAGCCTGCTAGGTTTTACCAAATGCACAGTTGATCATCCATTAAGTAATACACAGAGGCAAACGTATGCAGGCAGTCATCCCCTTGTGTATGAGACATCTTAAATAAGGGACAGTAGCAAGGCCACACAACTTATTTCTGTACACCTGCATCTTTCTCTTAACATGCCCTATGTGAGTGCCCTGAGCCCACCACTGCTTTACAATACCATACTCAAGCTTTCAAGTTAGTGTATCTCCCATGTTTAAAAAAGCCTGCACAACTAATTTTGAATTAATATCACAAAGTGCTCATGCATCCACTTCTTCCATCATTAAAATGAGAGGTCATAGCTTCCATGCTTTTCAAAATATAAGAACCAGGATGAAAGCAGCAACAACAAAGGAGCACTTATTGAATGTCTGCTTTTATTTAAAACCTCTGAGATATTTATATATCACAAGACACATCATCCAAGCATGGAACCAACCAAAAGGGTTAAGTGCTTTTCTTGTTTGAAATGTAAACAGTGGCTTTGAAAGAGGAGAACCTGTAAGGAGCCTATTAAGCTGATTTATACCAGAATCAGACCACTGGTTCATTCAGCCTGATGTTTTCTGTCCTGATAGACAGAGGTCTTAAAGCATCTCAGATAAGGCTTCTCTCAGATCCTTTGATCTGCCCAAAAGCCTTGAAAGTGGATGGTCATAGCACCCAGTATCTTGACAGCCAGCGTGGTGAATGCTGAAAGGTAGGCACTTGAGAGATCCTGGTTCTACTCTCTACTCACTCATGACATTTATTGGTGCCTGCCACTTCGCTCAACCAGACCTACTCCACAGGATTGCTGTGAGGATAACAAAGTTAGGGTGTGTGTGAACATGGCATGCAGAAATTTTGAGTTGGAGTGAATTAAGTATAATGATAGTGGGCCCTATAGTTAACTAAAAAATGAGTTGTGATACTTGAAAATGCAATATTAAAAGCAGTCCATGCCCTTCATCAGAAAATAAATGTGCAGGCAGGCAGGGCAAGTTGGCAGATCAGTGGCCAGTTTCTCCCTCCTCTGGGACAGAAGGCCAGAAGGCACTTGAAGTGGCTGAGCCTCCATGGCTATGTATCAGTATGTCTGAAATCATGAGCTCACTGGAGGAAGAATGTAGCCATTAAATGCAAATATACCATGTAACAAATAAAGACTCAGAATCTGCATGCTAAGCACATACTCTACCTCTGAGCTATTGCTGCAGAACTTATCTCCTTATTGCCACAAGGAGACTCAATCCTGACCACTATACGTCCAGTGCAATGCACTAAGAAAACACTTTGCCTCCAGAAATGTCTGAATTCAAACCAGGTGAGCAATCATATTTCAGTGGAAGAGACTGTATGGAGAACCCAGCTTTGGTGCCTCTAGAACAAAGGAACTTCTTGGGCAGCATGGCAGAAAAAGCCTTAGACCGATGAGAAGGACCAGAGATCAGTACTAGAAAATAACCTTTTCATGCAGGCAATGCCAGCTTCAGTCATTGCAATCCTAAAAGGATAGAGTGATCTATAGTGGTCAGAGCGTGGGCTGGAACCATGCGAAATCTGGGTTCAATTCTGCTCTGAACATGAAGTCACTGGTGACTTTGGCCTGTCCCAATCTCTCTCAGGCCTGACCTACCTCACTGGGTTGTTGTGAGGATAAAGGCCAAAGAAGACAGCTGTAAACTCCTTGCAATAAATGGAGCAGACAAAAAGGAAATTTATTTGCATCTTTTCACTTTGGCTGAAGGTTTATCTGAGACCTTTTTTGCTTGTGTTTTTTCTCTTTTTATAATACTAAATCTATTTATCATCACGGTGCAGACAACAAAACTTTTGTAGTGCCAGTGATCTCATTTTATTTCATCAAATCTCTGGATTTGTCTTAGCTAGAATTTGAGTGGAACAGGCTCCTTGGTGAAATGCAACTGCCCAGCAGCAAGTGGACGGCCACCACATGTTGCTCAGCCCTGCAGTGGATCACTCATTTTACCCTTCAGACTGGGTGCTACACAAGTTAGTATAGCACAATGTGCTTCTGCGAAGAAACTGAGAATAGACAGAGAACTCAGTGGCTCTTCAACATTCAGCCCTAGAGCAAAAGATAAATGTGTAAATTGGACAAGGGGAATATTGCTACCATCATGCTCTGGCACTTTATGATTCCACCTCTAGCAAGAAGGAGGTGCAAAGTAGTTTTGTGAAGAAAATGCACCTATGCCTCCTACAGCCATTCCTGAAAAGTATGGGCCTCCTGCTTCACCAGTCCAAATGACTGATGATTCAGTGGCTTTGGATGGAGACGTCAATGACAGTATGACAGAAGCATGAAGCAAAAATACATTAAGCCCTTTTGGGGACAGGGGAACCTCTCACCGAATGATAGGCAGGAGATCCAGGTATGATTCAGTCACCATGGCAGTTTGCTCTGTTGAAAGGTACCCATTCAGTATAAAATGTCCTGTATTCAAGTAGATTCCATGTAGTGCAAAGAGGTCACAGAGACGTTTGAGGATCCTGTATATTGCAGGCTCTTGTTCGTACTTCTGCACCGCTTTGACAAACTGTTCCACCACGATGTAATGACTGTAAGCCTGAAAGAGTTAACAATCAGCTATATATATTCGACACTGGACATCTCTTTGCAGAATGATCATTAGTAACTTACACAGATTCAAAGTGGGTCTACTGAAGGCATGAAGAAAGTAGGTGCCACTCTTGAGTTATGGGGCTTTGATTTCAAGTTTGCATTTTACACGTTGCATTCAGATTTAGATCAGTACAACGGGGCTGGTGGGAGAGGACTCCCCAGCTTGTTCCTTCTTGCTTGGGGAACCAATGAAAATAGAGGCTTGGAGAACCCTTATGAATGGGATTAGTTGTAGTTTTGGGCTGGAAGGAGAAGGGCAGAAAATTGGGTACAGTTCCTTTTATGAGCGGAGCTATTCTGTGCATAGAAGGTAGTAGATTCTGGGTTCAGGCCAAAATTTCTACCAACCCAACCATCTTCAGTCAAAGCACCAAAACAGTAAGGTGGCTAAAATCCATTTAGGACTTAAGCTCTTATTGAGTGGGAGCTGCTTTTGCACAATATGCATCTGTGTAACTACAACTGCAGTCTGCATCTGAAAGGCAGCATGACTTACTAACCATAGCAGCCTGCGCCAGCTGGACGGAGCACCGGTTCCATGCTTCATGTTGTGCAATTCCTAACTGAACTGAGCTCTGGAGTTTGACTGCTGCCCTTTGCAGCATCCTGGAGGCAGGAATGACCAAAGGCAAGTAGAGACAAAAATGATATCAAAACATTGTGCAAATAGCTGTAAATCTGTTTTCATCTTTGTACACAATACCCTTTGTTATCATGATAGTGATAATATGGCAGTCTGCTACAGCCATAACTCCAACACCAGATAAACCTAAATCTTTGTTGATGTAGTGATGGGACTTTGGGCCCCTAAGTGTTACTTTAAATTACACATACACATGTGGCACGCTTTAATTTTTCTTAGATTTAATGATACCACCTTCAGTCATTAGACTAAGTGAAGTTGGAGTTACTCCTGGCCTCTTCATATTCAGAGGCACATGATGTAAAACCAAATGCCATGTGCAACTATAGCTCCCCCCCCCTCACATTTGGACCAAATTCTTTGAAAAGAGAGAGTGCAAGATAATAATACTAATACTAATACTAATACTAATAATAATAATAATAATAATAATTTATTTATTTGTATCCGCTCTCCACACGGATCGAGGCGGCGAACAATATAAAATACATTATACATTAAAATACATTAAAAGACATTAAAAATATACCCAATCCTCCCCACCCACCAACCCACCTAAACCAGCCCCTTAAAATACACAGCAATTAACAATCCATCAATTACTGTTAGCAAAGCAGCAAGGCAATAGATGGGAGGCGATGGAAATGCTAGTCTGGGAAGGCCTGTCGGAAGAGATCAGTCTTGACTGCTCTTTTAAAGCAGTCAAGACTGGTAATATGCCGGGTCTCCTCCGGCAGGCCATTCCATAGCTTGGGAGCGATAGAAGAAAAGGTCCTCTGGGTAACTGCAGCCAGCCTAGTTCTGACTGGCTGCAGTAAATTCCTCCCAGAGGACCTTAATGTGTGGGGCGGATTATATGGGAGAAGGCGATCCTGCAGATAGGCTGGCCCCAAGCCATAAAGGGCTTTAAAGGTAATAACCAACACCTTGTACTGTGCCCGGAAACTAATAGGCAGCCAATGTAACGACTTCAGAATTGGTGTTATGTGGTCAGTTTTAGGTCTACCAGTGACCAGCCTGGCTGCCATATTCTGAACTAATTGAAGTTTCTGGACTAAGCACATGGGTAGCCCTATGTAGAGCGCATTTTTCTGTCTGGTAAGAGGGTTAGTAAGCTGAGAAAACACTGGGAGAGAGAAAGAGCACAGGGAAAGAAAAAAGAGTATGGAGTAAGGAAAGAGTACAGAGAAGGAGCACTTGGGTTGCTTGGTGGGTAGCATGAGGAAGAGCACCAGGGGGGAGAGCATCCTCATGGAAGCAGAAGGTATCTTGCCTACTTTTCTTGGCTCTGCCTACTTTGTTCTTGGCTTGCCCCTTGGCTTTAGCCCTACCCACTGCTGTGATGCAGCTCCAAAGACCCTGTGCAAATTGGAGTTTGACCTCCAGGCCAAAGAAGGCTCTTCACCCTTGTCCTAACACCTCACTGCTCAACCAATATACCATGCTTGATGTGTTATCACACATCCTGAATCCAAGTGTGGGACATACTGTTAATGCAAAGAAACATATGAATGAAACATTGGGTTCCAGCATCTTCATGCCAACCTGAAGGCTCGCTGCTGATAAGCACCAATGTAAACATCAGGATTTAGGAAATCATTCTTTTCCTGGGCTTGGCATTTTCCAAAGCTTTTGGAAGCTAAGAAGGCAACGGTTGGGGGAACAGGCTGGCCTTTTTGTGCAATTCCAAAGTATTTTATCAGAAACCTAAGGACAAAGATAAAGAAAACGGAGACAAATTGCCAGCCCAAATCATTCTCTGAACCATACATCATTTTGTAACCTTTGTTTTTCAGATGTTAAAAGAAGATGCAGATAACAGTAAGACAAGAATCTTGTTGGTGGCTCATCTTGGCATAACTTATGCTGCTTAAACTAGCATAAGCATTTCTTTAGTTTTGTGCAAGAATCTATGTTCTCTAGTTCAGGGAAACAAAAAGGCCTTCCCCCTTAAACAGAGAACAGTGGCTGCTTCCCCATCTCTGAGTGTTTGATGGGCAGCTGGACAGTGGCCAGAGGCAAAACAGGAAAGAAGCTACAGCTTCCATGCCCCCATGTGCCTGTGTAAGTAACTGGTGGAACTGAACGTTCTGCTAGCAGACCAATAGGACTTTGTCTGAAATTTCTGAATGTTCTTGATATAGAGTACTGGAACATAATAAAATTAACTGGCAGTGGAGATGGTTGATTATATTCAAGTCAATTCCTGGTTATGAATATAGTATATGGATTATAACGCAAAATCCTCAGCAATTCTTAATGGTGGAAGTTTCTATCCCTTCTTGTTCTGGTGAAACACTAGCAAATTTCTAGTCAATTTCTGCAAGAGAGAAGAGAGTTGAAGGACTACTTGAGCAACACATATTGTTCTCTCCTTCCACATCTCCTCATGCACCTACTATCACACCACTTATCTTTCCTTTGCCCTTATTGTAGTTCCCAGCCACCACCACCACCATCAGTCTTTCTGTTCTTGAAGTCTGCAAAAAGCTTTAATTCCAAACAGCCTGAAAATTCCTTCCATCACAGAAGCTGCATTTGAATAACTATCTGTTCTGAGAAGTTGGAATGTTGCTGAACATGCTGTGGCATAGTATCAGCGCAGCAAACTAAACCCAGAAGCTTCAATGCCCCAGCAGAGGACCATAGACACATAAAAGAAGAGCACAAGGACAATATATATCAATTTATTCCAGTTGTTGAACATGGGGGTTTCCTATGCAGAATTTGAGAGTCTTATACAGGAGTTAGTTGGGCTTTTTGATTTCATTTGCCAGCTCATTCACCAGTTTAATTCACCAGCTGAATTTTCTCCCTATCAACCTATTTTATGCCAACTGAAAGTTTATAACAATATCAAGGTTGTCTGATATTAACTATGGATAAATGAAAGGAAGAGGGAAGTGGAGAATGGGGACAGATATTTCTTCTGCAAACATACACAAATATGCTTCTCTGTGTCTGTTTCACCTGACAGCACTTGGGCAAATTAGAGCAGAGACAGGTACCCCCCCCGCTAGAACCTCCCCAGGCACCTACCAATGTTCAACAAAGGGGTCTTTTTTTGGGGGGGGCTGAAAACAACTTAATTAGCTCAGATTAGGCCTTTTCAAACATTTTTGTCCTCCCTACTCCCAAACAGGGTTTGTCTTAAAATGGTGACAGAAATTGATGAATCCTCACTTCAGAATCACCAAGATGGCACCTCTGACAGGACACTGGAGCTCTGTAGAGTTCAAGAGGAGCCAAAATGGCAGTGTGAAGCCCTCTGATCTCTGGAGCATGTCCACTCTTTGAATCAGAGGACAGTCCTTCAGTAATCTAATTGCTAGGCTAAGCACAAAATCAAATTACTGGTTGCCAAATGGGGAACCAATCACAATTTTTAAAAAATCGACTGAATTACTCCCAGTGGCATATCTAGCATAAATAGCGCCTAGGGCAAGTGTAGAAGTTGCTTCCTTATCTTCTTACCCCTACCCCACCCCCACCCCACATGCATGACTTTTTTGCATCCCACTGGGCATTGGCGCCCAGGGCACATACTCCACTTGCCACATCCTAGATACACCTCTGATTATTCCTGCTTCAGTGAATAATCTAATAATAAATGTGAAGGATCAGAAAGAAAGATCTTTGCCTGTCAAACTCAAGGCTTTATCACACTATACTGTTATAGTGCTATAATTCTACTTTCAACTGCCATGGCAATATTGCATGGAATCATGGGATTTGCAGTTTAGGGAGAGGCATTTAGAATTGTCAGCCAGAAAGCTCCAGTGCCTCACCAAATTACAAACTCCAGAATTCCACAGGGTACAGCTGGGGCGGTTAAAGTGGAATAATGTAACAGTATAGTGTGATAAAACAGTCAGATACAAGCACATATTCTCCCTGCTGACTTAAAAACAAAGAAATCCTACAACACAAATCCCTGAACTTCAGAAGAGCTTGTACTGGAGTTGGAGTTCAAAAATACCTTTTCCAAGATCTGGGAAATCCTGATATCTGGCACTAACATGCCCTCAGAATCCAGAATAGGATCTTGACTATTTTAATGGAGTTACCTGGCTGTCTGCAAGAGGAGAACGGTGTTTTCACCCTCATAAGTGCAAGAGGCAACCACTCTAGTGTACAAGGTAGGAAGACCACTGAGAAGAGAGTACCCGTGTCCCCCACAGGCCTTCCGACACACTTCCACACCTGACGAACTATAGTCTGTAATTATCACTTTAATGCCTGCAGCAAGTGCATGAAACTGCAAATAAGGCAGAAAGACAGGTACTAAATAAGAACACGATACATTTCTGGGAACAAGGCAAAGCATTTGCAATTGCAATACTGATAAAAAGAGCCCCAAGCGGTGTTCAACTGGCCTAGCTTCTTGGTGACAGAGAAAATGAAGTTTATGTCACTTCACATACTTTCCTGAACTTGTGCAATGCACACAGCTCATCTTTTATGTCTGAATTAATGCTACCTTCTCTTAGATCTTGGCATAGGCTCTATGTCTAAATAAACTGTATTTCTTTAGAACCCAGTAAACTATACAACTGGCGTTACACTTCTTAAATGTGGCCAAAGTTTTGTCAGCTACTGTACACGGAAGAAGAATGGACACCATCCTTTCTCCCCTTTAGTGGAAAATAGCTAGGGCCAGCTCTTATTTATTGTGATTTTAATGACAGTTCATGAATATGTGGAGCATAGTTTAGCTTGCCAACTACTAGACGCTTAACCTAGCAGTAAGCTCTACTGAGCACAGTGAAACTTTTGAGATGACCTTTATAAGACTTCATTGTCATTTATAAAACTGCATCCTCAGCACAAGTTGAAATGACTAGCAGTTCTTATCTTATCGCTTTGTGAAGAATTGAATAGAATTTCCTCTTCTTCTTCATATTACCTCTGGAAGCAAGTCAAACTTTCCTTTTTTCGTTTCCGTGTAGCTTCTGTCACAAATCTCGTTCATATAGTTGCAAATAAAGTGAAAGGCGTAGGCAGTTGCCAGCTGAGGTAGAAGCTTCTGTTGCTGAGTTTGATAGTCAAGAATCTTTGCTTCTGAGTCACTGAGGGAAAGAAATGTTATTGATTATCTGTGGAACTCATTTGTCAATTCCCACCGGGAAGGCTTCTGCAGCATTTTCTCTTCCATCCTATACAGCTGTCGTAAGCTGACCAATCCCTATCTTCCAGAACCAGACCAAGGCACTTTGCAGATTTTGTGGCTGAGACAAAGTAAAAGAACCAGAGCTTGGAAAAGCAGCAGGATTGTGGGAGTTGTCCTCCAAAGAAGTTACTTTCTGAAAGTTGCTTCCTTCCAACATTATATATGGAGAAACTAACTGAAATGACGGCTAACTTTTTAGCTCAATGAGACAGCATCCTACCCCGCGTTTCACAGCAATGCTATCTTAGAGGGCACAGATACCTGCTCCGAGTCAGACACAGCTTCATTCTCCTCCATGAGCTTGGCCCCAATCCTTGTCCTCCCACAGCCTGAGGTGGCTGCTCCATTCTACCTAGTGATAGGGTTGACCCGACTAATTTCCCAATCATGAGGGTAGTTGGGCAACAAAAGAAGAACTGGGGGAAAGGCTTTAGGATTGTTTCTACACATTTGCAGAAACAGAGAAGACGATTTCTTTGGCTTTCCTTTTATACAGAGAATGACTGAAGTTTTGAGCTGACAATTGCATTTTATACTTTGAAACAGTGCAAAATCTGAAGAGTAATTTTCTCATTGGTCTGAGAGCTACTGATAAAATCTGTTAGTACTTTGCAAAGAACTGATTCTAAAACAATTCTAAAACAAACCTGAGTCTAAAATACATCTAGCCCAGATGGACATGCGAAACAGTACAATAAGCTTCAAAACTATTTCAGGAAAAGAAGAAGGCCTAGTATGACCAAATGGGATGCCAGCGATCATTGTATGCAGATTCTACTGTGTTATTTTAACATATGATTCAAATAGTTCAACTAGTTCAGGAACTCTTGGGAAGTAATGGTAGGGCAAGTTACACATTGTTGTTCTCTGTCTTTAAGTTGTTTACAACTTATAGTGACCCCATCATGGGGATTTCTTTGAAGGATTTGTTCAGAGGAGGTTTGGCTTTCCCTTTCTTCAAGGCTGAGAAAGTGTGACTTACCCAAGATTACCTAGTAGGTTTCCATGGGTGAGCGAGGATTTGAACCCTGGCCTCCAGAATCATATTCTAGCATTCAAACTGCTACAACACACTGGCTCTCAAGTTAAACATCAGTCTGTTTACAAAAGTTATAACGCCCCTGTTCGGGCATTCCAGTTCTGGGCACCACAATCCAAGAAGGATATAGAGAAGCTGGAATGTGCCCAGAGGAGGGTGCCCAAAATAGTAAAAGACCTGAAAACTATTCCCTGTGAGGAGCGGCTTAGGGGGCTGGATATGTTTAGCCTGGAGAAGAGAAGACTAAGATGTGATATAATAGCTATTCTTAAATATTTGAAGGGATGTCACATTAAAGATGGGGAAACCTTGTTTTCTGCTGCTCTAGGGACTAGGACATGGAGCAATGGCTTCAAGCCTCAGGAAAATAATTTCCACTTAAACGTTAGAAAGAACTTCCTGACAGTAAGAGCAGTTTGACTGTGGAATATGCTGCCTTGAAGAGTGGTGGAGTCTCCTTCTTTGGAGGTTTTTAAACAGAGACTGGATGGCCATCTGCTGAGAATACTTTGATAGTGTATTCCTGCATGGCAAGGGGTTTGGACTCGATGACCCCTGTGGTTTCTTCCAACTGTATGATTCTATGATTATGGCTGAACAGGAGATATGAACCTGTGCTGGGGGATTGGGATCTGCCCTCAACTCTCTATGTGTGCTGGCCTTCCCTTCCTGTTCTATCCTTGCTGGGTTGAGCAGCAAGGAGTACCTAGGAGTGTTGGTGCAGCACTTGTGTGTTGACATGAACCCCATCTCCCCCCCACCTTAAGACTTTATACAAGGAGGCTGAATGCCTGCATAGATGTAGGATATGCAAAGAATCTTAGATCCCTTCTGTATTGGCCGTGTTTCCAATTTCTGAAAGAAATTTTGAGTAAAGCTTAAACAAAAGCTAGACATTGTTGGTCACAGACCAGGGCTGTACATGTATCCCTACCACACATCATTTTTACAATTGCTAGGCCACTTGGTGGTGGTGGGGAAACATATTCAAAAAAGTAGATCTGTCAATCCTGAAGGCTTTCCAATTGTTTCTCAAAAATAAGGCAGAGACCTTTGCTTTACTAATTGTGTGGGAGGTTTTTTTGTGGTCCTAATCCACAAGTTTTTTCTGGTTCTGGAACATACAACCCCTCCTCCACATTTTTGGGTGGTACAGGCCAAATTGGATCCTAAGAGGGGCCAAATTGGCATCTGATCCAACTAAGTTGTGCATCCCATCATAGGAAAACAACAAACATATTGAAGAAATTAACTGGAGCAAAAAAGAGACACTCCACAAACTTAAAGGAACAGTGACATAGCTGTGTTAGTCCAGATCAGTATGTACAGGAATCTTATAGCACTTTGGGATTAATTTAGAGAAAGGAATTAGCAACATAAGCTTTTGTAGACTTAAGTCAGCTTCATCAGATGCATAGCGTGAAGTGCTTAGGAACAGACCTTTATAGCTATGAATGAGCTGGCTGCCTGTGTGAATAGCAACAGAAATTTAAAACTTGTGTGTATGGTAATGAGACAACAAGTTCAGTTTTAATGATAGTCATTGCAGAACAAAGGCAGGAGGGAAGATTTTGCCTAAAGCCAAGGGGAATAGATAACTGTATGAATGGTGGAAGGAGTCATTAGAATGTAGTCTGATGCTGGCTGAGAAAGAGGGAAAGATGCAATAAACTGGCCAAGAGAACCCTCATGAGTTTGGGCTGTTAAGCAGTACTGTAATATGTATAGCATGTCAGGAAACAGCGTCCTTCCAAAATCTCTTATCTAGAAGTACTCTTGTACGTTCCAGTCCTGTATCACAGTATAGGCTGGCTGATTATAAACCCACACTAGGTGTCTCCTCAGCAGTGCCTTTAGTAACCTGTCTTTGACTTTATAACCGAAAAGAGAGAAAAGAAAAATACATAGAACAGCAATAAGATCAAAGCAGGAAAACAAATAACAAGAATAGTGTTTGGGGAGCTGGAAAATAATGCCCCCTTTGACTAGAACCAAATGTCCCTTCTCATATCATACCCAGGTTTTAACTCAGACTGTCGGCGCACCACAGAATATCGGACAGCAATGGTACATGCCTTCATCAGACTCATGAGAACTTCAAAATAAAGCATGTGCACACGCATCACAGTCATGGGCAAGTAATTAATCTTCTCCGCACCTCGTTTCTCATACTGACCATCTGGCAGAACCTGGAATTTACAGGGGGAAAAAGTGAGTCGGTAGGGTAGGACTGCTTTGCATTATGTGATAGAAGAGTCATCTGAGTGCTCCTCCACATGGACCGATAGTCCTGGTAAATGTTGGGCTATTATGTTCCTGGGTGGCATGATTTGTAGCAGTTCTTTCTGCCTCTGCATACAGTTAGGGTTCATTCATACCCCCAACCCTATAGGATTTTATCTTTTTATTTTTCTCATTTTGCTTGAAGTGGTGTGTGTGCGCGCGTGTGTGTGTGTGGTCCTCTCCTTCCTGGAAATGCAATGAATGGAGGAGGGTCACAGGAGAACCTCTGTGGTAAAAGTCTAGTGAGACAGAAACAGAAAAGCTCTAGTGAACAATCAACTATGGGACTGTCCAGAAGTAAATGAGGAACCAGGATAATGGAGCCAGATATGAGAATTAACTTTTGCCTGTATTGGAATCTCCCAAAATTAAGTAAAATAAAATCATCTCCTACTCTGGGTTTCTAATGTCATTTTTCATCCCAGAAATTCAACAGAAATAAACTAGGGCAGAAGGTACACCATATGGATCCTTAAAAAAAAAAATCCTGAGACATCCAGGTACAATTCCTACCAAATCACAAGATTTTGGGCCAGTTAGGACGAACTCTTAAGTTAAACCTAAGGAACTTGATCTTACCATATCTATTTCAGTGAACTACTGTGAGGAAGAAAATGCAACACTTCTAAGAAAGCCTATGGCCATTTCTGCACTACACTGTTATAGTGCTATTATTCCACTTTCAACACCCTATGGAATCCTGGGGTTTGCAGTTTAGGGAGAGGCATTTAAAATTCTCAGCCAGAGAACTCTTTGTCCTCCATAAACTACAAACCCCAGAATTCTATAAGATGTTGAAAGTGGAATAATAGCACTGTAACAGTGTAGTGCAGAAATGGCCTAGGCTTGGGATGCAAATATGGTTGGGAGAGGTTTTCTGTTTCATTGGTAAGTAGACTTTAAGCTTCTGTGCACAGCTTCTAAAACACAATCCATAGCAGGGAGTCTCCAAACTGGTTCTATGTCTGCTTCTATCTTCTTATCAAAACATTTGGGGAAAAACATTATCAAAACATTTTTGGAGTATCTCTTCAATCTCAGGAATCACTCGCAAGAACAGAAGCTATATTGTGGATTAGTCTAAGGAGTAGGAATATCTCTAACAGGTCTGAGCCCAGACAATTAAATATGCAAGTAAATGACACTTCTGTGTGGTTTTATTGTTTAGGTGGAATAGTGTGTCCTCTACATTCTAAAGCTGATATGCTGAATTTTTGAAAATGATTGGATTTGGGCATGCAGGGCAGAATAGTAAAACATGCAGGAGAAGTGTAGGTGAGTCTGTGGAAAGCAGTGACATTGTTTAGAAAAAGGCATATGATACTAGAAGTTGCTACCTGGGGGGAGGCCAAACATGGGCATTGCCCCTCCATGAGAATTCTGCCCCCAAATGAAATTTTGATTCACTTCCAAATTTCTAGCTTTGCAGTACTCTTCTATTTACTGTGATCTCATTCCCTTTGCAAGTTTGTCTGCCCATTTTCTTTAGCTGTTATGTATTTCTGCTCAACTGAAGTTTTAAGTTACTGCAACACTAGAAATTTGGACAAAGAAGGGAATTTCCATTTAGGAAAACATAATACTTATTTGGGAGAGGGCAATTATTATGTTTATTTACATCCCACTTTCTCTCAGTTGAGTCCCAAAGCTCTTATTTTACCCTCCCTCCCTCATAGGTACATCCTGGCAAGGTTTCTGGACTCAGAGGCACGAGAGTTCAGTGTTGCAACATTTCAAACATTTCCCCATAAGCTCCATGCTTATGGAGCTCTCTTTTGTTTCAAAATAGGAAATGAAAGAAAACTGATGGAGACTTCCTCAAATTCCTTAACAGAACCCATATGAAATCCCATGGATGTGAAAAGCACTAGAGACTTTGCAACAGAGTTCTGACAAAGATGAACCCATTTGCTCTGTTCTGCCAAGTGTACCTGAGAGAATCTGGCCAGCATATTTTCTCTTGGAACCCGAACTTTCTTCAGCATGAGGAAGCCATTGTCAATATTGTCACAGTTCATTTTGGGGCCAATATCTCCTACTGTTACTCCTTAGGAACAAAAGGAGGAAACAAAAACATTTAAAGAATTCCAAGCATCATGACATATGTCTATGTCATATCCAAGTTTGGTAGAATCTTAGAGATATGAGAGACCACAAGGGCCATCGAGTTCAACCCCCTGTCATGCAGAATACACCATCAAAGCACTCCCAACAGACCTCAAGTTTTCAGGTATTCCCCTTTCTTCAAGCTTAATTATATCCATGCAATTGTATGTTACCAAAATATATATTGGTAACTGTATGTTACCAATATGTTCCAGCAACAGCAAGACATAACATCCCTAATAGAAAAAAAAAAAATCCACAGCCTTTTAAAATTGTTTTCAATAGCCAGTAAATTGTTTCAGATATTCCTCCATCAGAAATTATTGGGGACTCTTTCCTTTGTGTTGAAGTTGAACACACTACAAAGCTAGCACAATGTAATGGTTTGTGTCATAGACTAGACTCTGGGAGATCAGGGTTTGAATCCTAGCTTGACCACGGAAACCCACTGGGCGACTTTGGGCAAGCCACATTCTCATTCTTAGAGGAACCCCAATCTGAATAAATCTTGCCAAGAAAACTCCCTGATAGGTTTGCCTTACAGTTGCCATAAGTCAGAAATGACTTAAAGGCACACAACAACAACAACAACAACAATGTACAGACTACAATGAAGTATACATTGTATAGCTCTATCTCTTTCATAAAAGTGTAATTTATGCATCTAGACATTTCAGTATTGTGTAGAACACTGCAGTCACAATATATAAACAAAGAAACTGGTGCAGTAGAGAACTATACTGGGGTTAGACACCTGGTGTTGGAGAATGATCTATCAGGCTGCGGATCTGCACCAGGAATGGATGCATGCCGTAACACTTTCCTTCCAGGTAAAGCTGAGCAAAAACCACAGCATGAGTCGCAGTTCGTCCCACTGCAAGGCAGAAGAGAGCAGGAGAAACAAAGTTATCCCTTGCTTGAAAAGACAACAAGAATTTTCATACCATTGATGATCCTAGAAGTGGGAATAATGCAGTCCTCCAGATGATGTTAGATTGAAGTTCCCAGCATTCCATTGGTTATATGCTTTCTAGGCCTGCTAGGAGTTGCAGCTGAATAACATCTGCAGAGAGGTAGTAAAGGAGTTCTATTTAACACTTCTAGCTGCCTTTATAGACAGTGACAAAGAACAGATCTGAAGATCTGAAGTTCAAACCTAATGGTCACAATTGCTTTACAAAGGGGAGGACAATGTGAGGCTTATGGGACCCTTGCCCATTTTTGCAGACTCACTTGGTCCTTTTACTGCTACTGAAGACTGTAGCGCAGTGGTGGTCCACAGAAACAAACAAACAACAAAAACAACAACAAACAAACCCCAAACCAAACCAAACCAAAACTTTTCTGAAGCATTTTTTAAGCATGCAAAAATGTGCTACTTTGAAAATTGTGTTCCTCAGGTCCACCAAAAACACAACTCTGCTTTAAAATATAATTTTTTTGGAAACTAGCCCTGCAGACATGCAAAAACTGAATCCTTCTTGCTGTATAGGATCTCTGAATGATTTCAGTAACAATGCTCCACTGAGAAACATATCACGTTCAGTTACATATACATCTTAGAAACTGTAGAAACACCCAAAGGAAAATATGAGCCCCAAAACAACCAATAATGTGGTCTCAAAATCCCACCCATGGAAATTTTCTACTTACAGTCTCCCGGCCACCACTTCATTGCAGAGAGTCTTGGTGTGTTGAGAATAAATTCCTGAGTGGCAACATCAAAAGTGGCTGCTGTCTCTAAACCTCGAAGATATGTTCCTTAACAAGAAAGTGACAGAGAGACATGATGTCTGAACGTATGGCAGGAGCAGCAGCAGTTTCAGTAGCCACAAATAGGTCCACAAATAAACTTTCCTCAGATAGATTTTCCTCAGAATTAGCTCCCCCCCCGACAACAACCTCCACACTCACAGCAATGTCAGTAAGGAGTAAGCTTTCATATTTTGGGTCTCTGTGGCATCAAATGATGGCTGTGACCACTGCGAGGCTTCAGTCAATGGCCATTTCCCCCCTAGACTGTTATAGTACTATTATTCCACCTTCAACATCCTATGGAGTCCTGGGGTCTGCAGTTTAGGGAGGGGCATTTAGAATTCTCACCCAGAGAGATCTTTGGCCTCATTAAACTACAAATCCCAGAATTCCCCAGGATATTGAAAGCTGGATAATAGCACTACAACAATGTAGTGTGGAACTTGACAATATGTCTAATTAGACTTTTCCAAGGGCCTCTACCACTCTACTTTGAACATCTACATAAACTCACTGACTCAATTTGACCAAAAATGATCTTAACAGCAAATTTTGGGTTCCTTCCTCCACAGAGCATAATTAATATGTATTCTTCCTAGCACGCTGGAAAAAAGTAATTTTGAGTTTTATAATAATTAACACTATACCTTTTCCATGGGAGAACTGGCTACATTCCAGCATGACGGACAATGTGACACTGACATATAGGTGGGAAACATCTTGAATGAGTGAATAAATGAATATGTTGTCAGGCTTCCTCAGGGCTTTCTGGGATAAAGACCATACACTCTGACATTTCACAGATGACAAACAAAATCATTATTGATTGTTCAGTTTGATCTGGTCTAGAGGAGAAGTGGCTACTTTTTAGGACATTTCCACCTTACTCTATTAGAGTACGATTATTCTACTTTCAACATCCTGTGGAATTCTGGGGTTTGTAGTTCACTGAGGCCCAAGAGCTCTCTGGCTGAGAATTCAAATGCCCCTCTCTAAACTGCAAACCCCAGGATACCACAGAAGGTTGAAAGTGGAATAATAGCAGTATAACCGTTTAGGGAGGAAAGGCCCTGAGGGCACTCTAACTTTTCTTCCTGTTGGCTGCCAAAACCACTACTCTGGGTGAATCAAAAAACTGCTGGGGCACCCTAGCTAAACGCATGTATGCCACGTATTCTCTCAGACCATTTCAAGTATCTCCTTCAAATCTGACAAAAATCCAATGAAAAGATAATTGTGGTACCTAACTGGATGAATTCTTGGCACTTAAGTGAGCCCAGCTTCATGGTCTGTACCGAACAGCATGAGCATACTAGAAACCTTACCGTGACCCATCTCAGTTTGGGCATAGGTTCCTATGATGTAAAACTTTTCTGCCAAGGGGACCCACTTGGCAATCTGTTCATCTGTGCCCAGACCTAAAAGGCTCTTCATGAAGAGTGGGTGCACATTAAATGCCAAATCAGGACCAAGAGCCCTGCAAAAGAATATACAATATTGTTATGTTCCAGACATTGGCCCCCCAAACATAATGCCATGGCAGAAAAACACAACTGAAAAAGCAGGTTGGCTACAAAAGCTGGCAGACAATAGCTAGGTCCTGATTATGTATTTCTGTTGAATCCTCTTGCTTCTACCAGAATCTTTAATCCTCCCTTCTCCTCTAGCACCCCAACATCCAGAACACACTATATACCAGCTTTGGAAGGCTTAAAACCCCCTGGAGCATGCTTCTGCTCCCCAACAAGAGGGGCAGGGGAAAAAAAAACCCCCTTTAATTTCACCATCACTGGTATGGAAATAGACCACAGGATATCATATTATATGAGCAATCATTTTCAGGGGGATTCCAGCAGTACATATATCCTGAACATATAAAAGGGACACATTTCAAAGTCTCCTGCCTTCACAAATATTAACAGAGAGCAAGGACAATTTTTTGAAAGAACTGATTAACTTGCTTTACCGTTACCTGTTCTTACTGCTGTAAAACACTTCTACAGAACTTGCTGGTTCCCACAGCAGCACCTACCTTTCTCCTAGTCTCATATCTGTTCAGGAAAATAATCCCCAAATTTCATATGAAACATACCTGACTTCCAGAGCAACTAATTTAAGAATGCAATGTGTTCATGTTTAGATAGATGTAACTCTCACTATGTTCAATGGGGTTTACTTTCTTCAATGCAAGGGGAGGCAATTTGTGGCACTCTATACATGGTAAGGCTGCAACTCCCATCAGTCCCAGGCAGCCTAGGCAATGGTGAGGGGTCATGTGAACAGCAGTCCAAAAACCTCTGGAGGACCCCAGATTGCCTACACCTTTTTAAAGATGTGTTTAGAATTTCAGCCACAAATGGTAATCTTATAAACATCTACTTTTAAATATGTTGTTAGCCACCGTCAGCCTCCTTACTGAGAGAAAGACAGGATATAAATTAATTACCATCATTGTCATCAGAACTAAGGCATTTCTGCACCTCACTCTTTTCCGTTGTTGTCCTGGCATCATCCCAACAGCACCTTTGCCGGGATGGGAGTGTGCCCCGAACGCTTTCCTCTGCACCGGGCCAGCTACCTGTGGATGGCAGCATGACCGACATACTCCTTCCTTCTGCAGTGCAGCCAGCCTCTTTTCCATGTTGCACTGGGGAAGGAAGTGCTTAGATCACACTTCCTCCTATTTCTAATGGCCACCGGTGATGGGAGCATTGCACAATTGTGGGCCATTAGCTTTTTTTCCATTAATGGTATATCCCATGATAACAAAGGGTGGAGATGTGTTGGCAGTGGGACTGCAACAACATCGTGCAGTAGCATGACCTGTGGACCGCTGCCAACATGTCCTCATTGCGGGACAGTGACACCATGCAAAAATGGCCTAAGTCCAATTGTATTCAAAGGCACTTAATTCCACACAGACATAGGGAATCATAGTCTTAAATCTCCTTTTAAGCAACATCTCCTGTTTCTCTCCAGCTTTGATTTTAAATACAGTCCTCCTTCCACTTTCATGACGTTCAGGACACAGAACTCTCGTGAAAGTGGAAAAAACTAGGGATGGGATGAATCCAGAATTTTCTGAATCCGAATATGGATCCGAATCCCTGGAATGTTCTGGGAATCCATGAATCTCACAAGTCTCAAATCTTTTGAAACCTTTTTAAAGAAAGGGTTTAAAAAGCACCTTTTACAATTTTTTAAAATTTTTTAAAACTTTTTTTAAATAGAATTTTTTCAAGAAGCCTATTTTTTCGTTGGTGGACTGGAAAGATTCTGTTCACCTATTTTTGCACAGGGATTAGGATTCGTGAATCTCGAATCTTTGCTGAGAATTTGAGGATTCGGTTGGCCCATCCCTAGAAAAAACAAAAATAACTCCCCCTGCTTGCCCTCTCATTTCCTTCCAGAGCTCCCTCCTTCCCATGCTGATGAAAAATGGAAGGGAATAGGGGTGGGGGATGGTATGTGTGAGCCTTCCTTTCCCCCTTTGGAGCTCCCCTTCCCATTCCTATCTTTTTGCCCCAGTGCGGAGAACTCGCATGAACCTTCCCCATCTCCTCTTACCTTTTGGCTTGGTGCAAGTTCTCCACACAGGGATAAAATGAATGGGAATGGGAGGGGGAGAATGGGAGGAAGGCATGTGCGCTCGCAAAAAGTCAAATTTATGAAGGACAAACCTGTAAATATGGAGAGAGGACTGTACAGACACTTTAATCCTAGAAATGCCACAGTGAGGTAGAATGGTGAGACTAATCATTGCACCATATGAGATTTATAAAGAAAACGAGTGTTTCCCATTATGGTAAAAAGCTATGGAATGGGGATGCACAAATACAGGATGGGGGACATGTGGCTGGACAACAGTATGTGTGAAAGAGATCTAGAAGTCTTGGTAGATCACAAGCTGAACATGAGTCAGCAGTGTGATGCGGCAGCCAAGAAAGCCGACGTGATTCTTGGTTGCATCAATAGGAGTATGGTGTCTAGATCGAGGGAGTTAATGGTACCACTCTATTCTGCTTTGGTTAGGCCTCATTTGGAATACTGTGTCCAGTTCTGGGCACCTCAATTCAAGAAGGATATTGACAAGCTGGAACGTGTCCAGAGGAGGGCAACCAAAATGGTGAAGGGTCTGGAATTCATGCCCTATGAGGAATGGCTTAGGAAGCTGGATATGTTTAGTCTGCAGAAGAGAAGGTTAAGAGGGGACATGATAGTCATGTTTAAATATTTGAAGAGATGTCATGTCGAGGAGGGAGTGGGCTTGTTTTCTGCTGCTCCAGAGACTAGGACAAGGAGCAATGGATTCAAGCTGCAGGAAAGGAGATTCCACCTGAACCTCAGGAAGAACTTCCTGACGGTCAGAGCTGCCCGGTAGTGGAATATGCTGCCTCGGAGTGTGGTGGAGTCTGCTTCTTTGGAGGTTTTTAAGCAGAGGCTGGATGGCCATCTGTCAGGAATGCTTTGATGTGTGTTCCTACATAGCAGGGGATTGGACCGGATGACCCCTGGGGTCTCTTCCAATGATGATGATAATGATAATGATAAATAATAATAATAATAATAATAATAATAATAATAATAATAATAATAATAATAATAATAAAAATGTATTTGTATCCCTGCCTCTCCACATGGATCGAGGCGGCAAACAACATGAAATACATTATACATTAAAAGACATTAAAAACATACCCAATCCTCCACACCCTCCAACCCACCTAAACCAACCCCTTAAAATACACAGCAATTAACAATCTATCAATTACTATTAGCAAGCAGCAAGGCAATAGATGGGAGGCGATGGAAATGCTAGTCTGGGATTCTATGATTCTATGTGAAGTTCCAGTATGCTCCATTCTCCCAGAAGACAGATTTCCTCTTGAAATCTAACTTTTCATTGGTCATTTTGCTTATTTCAACTGAAAACTAATGCTTTAAGAAAAACAATTCAATTTGTTACTGTTTGTCAAAGAACAGTTTTAGCACCTTGAAGGCTAACGCAAACAATTTTGCCATTTTAAATATTTTTTTTAAGTTACCACAAGACACTGTGTTGTTTTTAACTGCAGCTGGTTATCATAGCTCCCACTTTGAAAATATATTTGCATACTTATCCCTATAGTTATCGGAGATACCTATAGCAGTAGTGCATTTCAGGCCCGTCTTCCTCCCATCCCATTTCATGCATCTTTTTTGCAAGGTGAAATGACTTCCTAATAGCAGCTTCGTATCTTTCATTCTGGCTCTGGAAGTACTGATTTTCTCTGCTGAATTCTGGATCACTCTGGAGCCAGGCACCTGTGGAGAAATAGTCAATAATTCTTTTAAGCTGGCTAAAGCCTGAATTCTGGAGTTTGTAGTTTACTGAGGCCCAAGAGCTTTGTGGCTGAGAATTCTAAAGGCCCTTCCATAAACTACAAATCTCAGAATTCCACAGGATGTTGAAAGTGGAATAATAGCACTATAACAGTGTAGTGCAGAAAGCCCTTCACCCTGCAGCTTCCTTGTGGAGGAAGACATCAAGAGTCAGTTGACAGGGAAACATCAAACAGGCAATCCATAGGTTCTTTCAAAGCCGTTTACTCACCAACCGTCCTCCGGACCTGGGTGCTCTCAGCGCCACCATCCAGTATGTTAGTAAGCCGTTCTACATTAAAGGAAGGGTTTTGCCTTTCTATGGCCAGGTCAGGATTCACATGTTGTCCAGCTGAATTTGGAGAACTTGTATTTACGTTCCTTGCTGCCATTTTGAATGTTGAATGAGCACTGAAGTCACAGCACAATCAGTTATCTAAGCGTCTTCTGAGGCCTAATAATGAAGATTTTTGTTATAAATAATCTATCTGTGGACTTTAATCTTTTTGTCAATTGGTTCAAACTAGGAGAGCATGTCAGTGCAGTCTTAGGTTTAGGGTTAACTGTGTATGTACTAGAGTCACTCTCTTGTAGGAGTCAACATGACTGGTTGTTGAATTTTCCTACCTCAAATCTTTGGCCAGAATATTCTAGGCTAGTTGAAATTTCTGGATGCTTTTCAGGTTGGGCTAAAGATCTCTAAGACACCTTTCCTGTGCTTGGATGACTGAAGGCATGCGATTCCTAACTAACAACTGATACATCATCCAGCTGAATTGCTTGTAATTTGTGGCTGTCTAAAACAATACACAAAAGATGTACCTATGAATGACTGTGCATACATGACCACTGAAAACATCATTCATTGTAAGCTATGCCTTTCCATCCCTGTATATTTACATATTCACTGCTTATAATCTTGTTTAGCTACTAACAAGGAGTTTCATCTTGAGTTTTTGTGTTTGTTTGTTTATTAACAAAAATGCTTATTGACTATTACATCTTTTCCCATCTTATAATTATAAAATTACAATGCCTTGCAATTTCATTCCAAAAAGATTAAGGATACAGTGTTGGGCATTATCACTGCTTTCCACCCTAAACTCTTTAGTTTGATATAAATTTTATGGGTTCTTGAGACAAGTGTCACAAGAAGGCAGTTGGTAGACATATATCAAACCTGCTCATAATGTCTACCCTTCATTATTTTTTACTCCAAACCACATTTTCTGTGTCATCTTAGTTGAAAATGTTCTTAGTGATGACTTTCTTATGGAAGTCTATTACAAAGAAAGTGTTAATTATGGCTAATTGCCACTCAAAAAGTATCTTTTAAATAACTGTTTTCATTATAACAACAACACCACCACTTTGGCAACAATGTGCATAGCTCACTAAAGCAAGTATAGAATAGAAGAAGGGAGATGGAGGGGAAAAGGGCATGTGGCAGCACCTTTAAGATTAACTGGTTTTTATTTTAGCATCAGCTTTCATAGGTATAAACCCACTTCTTCAAGTACAGTACAGAGTGATAATTAAAAGCATCAGGTATAAAGCATATGTATACAGTTGTGGAAGTGAGACAGAATGTAATATGATCCAGAAAGATCAAATCATGTCCTTTGCCCTAAATTTTCAAAGGACTGGCCAAAGAGATACAGATCTTTCAGATCTTTACAGAAAATATATTTAGGGGTAGCTATGTTGGCCATGCAGCAAAATACAACAAAATCCAAAAGGTGCAAAAGAGCAATATCTTCGTTGGTTGGTCAAGATGCACAAAATACACCATCCATTTTGCATGACGCAATTGCAAAATGTATCAGTCTGTGGTGGATTTCAGATCTTTACAGTGGTTAGTATGGATGTGTGAAAGCAATCTGCTTAACAAAAGTTACTTTTCCTGGGTGAGCATGACATTGCAAAACTCAACTTTATACTTCAGTTACAAGCTTCATTCTACACCCTCTTGCATAAGTTATATGTGGCTTTGATAAACCTCAGGGCACAAATAGAATGCCAAAGGTGTTTTCAAACAATAGTCCAGGAAATGAGTCCCCCGTGAATTCTGAGAGGCCTGCCCTTGAGTCAACATGCCATAAAGGGGAAAATGTGTTAAATGTTTTGGCAGCAGCAACAACACAGAACAAGGGAAAACAAATGAAATGACAGGAATAGGAAAGACTGTACACTTGAAATTAGGTTGTTATTTTCACACATCCTCATCTGTTATCAGCACAGGGTGATGGAATAAACTGCAAGGAATTTTATACACTTAAATACAAACCCTGAAGCAAGTTCTGTGCCAGTTTTCTCAGAAGTAAGTCTCACTTGAGTTTTTTTTAAAATTACATTTTCACTGAATAAGTGTTAAAGCTTCACAACAACATTGACAATGCTCACCAACATAAATGCACCAATAACTATGTAACAGGGGAGTGTGAAGACATGAAAAGAGAGGAAAGAGGTGCTAAATATGAGTGGAATTAAAGGAAAAATATAAAGAAGGTTACATGTAAGGTCAGCATATCATCAATGCATATAATCTATCCTTTATACAAAATATTCAAGTTTCTCAGCCTGTCTTGTAGACAAAAGCCTGTATAGAGGCTGACCAGCAGCCTGCTGTAAGAGGATCTCCTCAAAGTGCAGTCCATTTTTCCAGCTACTGTTGTTTTAAAAAAGATATGGGGGGTGACGGTGGGACATATATCCAAGTAAGTGTAAAACATTTTGGGGTGTGCCAATATGCCTCTTTATTTAGAGATACTTCCCACTGTGATTAGCCCCAGTAAATGCATGAAGGGTTGCAGTTAATGTGATAAGAGTAAGTGGCACCTGCTACATGAAGAAAGCTGATAGGAAGAAAATCAACTCCTTTGAAATGTGGTGCTGGAGAAGAGTTCTACAGATACCCCAGACTGCTAAAAAGGGACCTGAATGGGTCCTAGAGGAAATCAAGCCTGAACTCTCCCTAGAAGCAAGATGACTCAACTGAGGCTGTTGTACTTTGGCCATATTGTGAAAAGGTGTGACTCATTAGAAAAGGCAATAATGCTTGGTAAGATGGAAGGCAGTAGGAAAAGAAGAAGACTGCATTACAGATGAATAGACTCAACCAAGGAAGACACATCCCTGAATCTGCAAGACCCGAGTGGGACTGTTGAGGATAGGGTGACTTAGAAGTCTCCCATTCCTAAGGTTGCTATAAGTCAAAGTCGACTTGATGACACAACCTGATGACATACTGGTCGTTTTTAATTAGAATTAAGTTCTGTCAAGTTGAATGGGACTTATTCTGAGGTTATTTTGCATAAGGATTACAACTCCCACTGTAATCCTTACATGTTGTTACTCTCAGTGGTGCTAAGACACAGCTATATATTTGAATTCCTGTTGTGGGTTTTCTGAACTTCAGAAAACCAAACTAGCTAGTGTTATCCTGACTTCTAGGGGATAGTCCTTGGAGGACACCCTGATTTGTTCTAAAATGCCAAAATTGGGGGAAATTAGCATAGCACTGGCATCTAGCAGCAGAGGGCAGGGCAACAGCGAGACCTTATAACCGAATGTCTATGGAGTCAGATTGGGAAATTACCGGGCTATAAATTCACTAAATATGTTTTATTAGAATATACATGTGACACACTCTCTCAGCTGCAAACTCTGACACAAACACACAAGGACTATTGAAATGGAAAGAGGTGAAAATTGATAGGTGAAAAGTGGAGGGAATTGGAGGAGAGGGTAATACTGTACCAGTCCCAGTGTCCTTGGCTGGAAACAGATGAGTGGGAAGCGGAACTCAGCATATGGGAGGGGCTGAAGGGAGCCTCGACAGACAGAACAACAGCCTGCCAGACAAATCTGGGAGATCTCTGAAAATGGAGTCCAAAATGGGGTCTAGTTATAGGGCTGACCATGTCCTGGGAGCAGACCCTTTTCCCAGAAAAAAACAATGGCTGAACTATACAGTTGTGATAGCCGCCTGATGGCTGCATGATATCAGTATGATATCTGCCTGATGGCTGCATGATGGTAGCACCAGGTAATTGGACCTTGCTTTGATATGCCTTTCTTTGTTCCTGGCATTCGGGGGAATCAAGCAATCTCCCCCAATGTATTGTTGTGCCAATGGCCCATTACTTGTGCCTACATGCCTTTCCAAGGTTTCCTATGGAGACGTGACAGGGAGAAGTTTCGAGTCTTTGATCTCTTGTCCGTTCGCTAGCCTGACTGTTGACATGCCAACCCAGTTACCTCTGGCTTGCATGTATTTTTTATATAGAATTATTCTTCACAGGATAGGGGTAGCTCACGGGATAACAATCCCCCCCGCCGAAAATGAACAAGGATCATTAGATATTGTACATTTTCCAAATAAAAACAAAAATAAATTTTGGAGCCAAATTGAGAAAAGAGACGTGGTAGTGTGGAGAAGAAGGAGGAATTTTTTAAAATTAAGTTTGGTGGACTTGCAAGAAAGCTAAAAAAAAAATTTGGGTGCAAATATACCTGTCTTGTTGCAGATGGTTTTTGAATAGAAATCTTCTAAAGAGGTCTGATTGTTCTGGGATTTATGGACATACAGTTAGAAAAAGATAATGGAAGACTACTGCAATATATGATCACTGCAGCAAGACTGATACATGCTCAGAAATGGAAAGACTTGGCAATACCAGCCATGGATGGACAAGTGGATGGCAAGTCATGAACTTAGCTGAGATGGATAAACAAACAGTTTTAATTCAAGATGGGTCTTTAGGAAGATTTCTTAGGCAAGAATGGAAATTCCTTACAGACTTTTTGAGGAAAGATAAAGATTTGATGATTTGATTGTTGCTGGATGTGATTATTAGTAATTTACTGATAATGGAAAGAAGTGGGTAATCTAGTAGGGCAACGAGAGAGGTTGAGATAAGCTTGTTACATATATCTGTTGATATGCAGGTTGGGTGATGTATCAATTGTTTGTTAGGAATAGCATGTCATCAGTCATCCAAGCACTGGAAAGTTGTTTCTAGGATAACAAAAGGTTCACCCATCTGTTCCAGATACTGTAGAAACTTCTTTATAAGAGAACCTGAAGAAAAAGGATATAATGACTCTATCAAGCAAAGGATGGAACAGGATATAAAGTGAATGCAAAGAAGGCTGGAAGTTCTGCAAATTTATCCTCTAGCAAACATACATTAAGAGCAGTAGCTATAGAGATATGCTAGCATGTGCAGGACTACAGATGAAGTACACTGAAAAGAAAATGCTAACCACAAATATCTTCTAGGCATGAAAAACAGAGAATATACTGATGCAAGCCCTGGAGATAGGAGTTTGAAATGAGCTAAGTTTGGTGTTGTTTAGGATAATGAGAGGAATAATAATAATAATCGCAATAATGATAATAATGATAATAATGATAATAATAATAATAATAATAATAATAATAATAATAATAAGTAGTAGTAGTAGTAGTAGTTCCAAAAGGATCTCTTCAAATTGGGGGAATCAATATTCTTAATATGAAGCCGCTATACTAGTATTCCTCAAACCATCTGATGTAACTGACCAGCCCTTTTCCCTGTGTGCCAGGGTCCCATACCATATTTGTGCCATATTTTTTTAAAATAATTTTATTGAAGCTCCATACTATAAAATAAACATATGTAATTGTGCATATCATTGAATTATTTCTGCTTATCTTCCATCCCTCACTAGATTTCAATTTTTTCTATATAATCAACATGTTAAAATTAAATGTACCACACTATCAAATGCTAATATTCCATGCTAGATCCTGAGATACTTCGGACACAGTATGTTATAACATAGTATCCATCTTCCACCCAGTTGTATCTTCTTAATAAACAGTCTATATTCTTTTACATTTAAGCATTATCATCTGATAGTCCCCAGCAATTACTCGACACTATTTGCCATTCTTTCATTATCTCTTCATCTGATTTCCCCTTTAATCTCTGAGAGACTATATCTGCATTTCTGTTTTCAACAAAAGTTGCCCACCATTGATCAATTGTAGGAATTTGCTGAACTTTCCAAAGTCTTGCATACTCAATTCAAGCTGTCATAATCATATACAATATTATCCGCCAATATGTCTTTTGAACAGTAACATCAATCATATGTAACATATTCAACAAATACATTTCTGGTGTTTTATCAAATTGTACTTTCAATATTGAACAAATCTTATTATGTATTTCTCCCCAATATTTCTTTGCCTTGGGACATGACCACCACATGTGAAACATCGTACCCACCTCCTTTTGACATTTCCAACACTGACCTGTTCCTGTTTTGTAAAATCTTGTGAGTTTTTCTGGTGTCATGTACCCGCTGTGAAACATCTTATAATAATCCTCTTTTAAATTTTGGGCTACTGTAAATTTCTCCATATTTGTGCCATATTGTTATCATCATATTTGCATAGTTTCTCAGAAACTCACTGAAGACTGGTTGCTTAATGAACCTGGACTGGCACTGATCTGTTGATCACTGCTGAGTTGCACTGCCATTTTCCATTCAAATGTCTCCTACAATCCTTTTGGTTCTTTCTTACTAATGCTGTTAGGAATTTCTCCCAGTTAAAGGCTGCTTCTCTGTTGACAATGCAGTTACTTTGACTATGACTACAGAATTAAAATATGAATTTGAAATTTTAGAGAGGCTGAAGTCTCATGCTTTATATATTAGTATATGGCAGCTACAGTCTTCATCTTTCTATAGTCTATATAGAATATATTCTATATTCATGTATAATTGTTTAACAGCATAAAAATACATAACACTACAAGACACACAACACAATGCCTAAGACAACCCCCCCATAAACTTACAAACCTCTTATACTAAATGTTCTTTTTTATTTATTTATTTATTTTAAATTAAAGTTTTACTCAAAAAAAAAACCCTCCCCGCTTCCGAGCATCATTTTTCCAGTTGAGTTTGTGTTTACATCCCATTTATACATTTTTTTCTATTCTAAGATTAACACATTATTACTTTTAACCTTATTACATTCAGCTTATATTATAAGATAGAAAGAGGAAGACTTATATAGAATAACATCTTTAATTATCATTACCATTTTTTTCCAACACTCTTTCTTATTCTTCCCCTCATTCCTTTATCCAGTTCAGAACTTCTTGCCATTCTCTTTCAAAGTTCTGGATTGGTTTATTTTTAAGTGAAAAAGCCAACCTTTCTATCTCTACCATATCCAGAAATTTTAATTTCCATTCTTTTATATCAATATAATTTCCTTCTTTCCAATGTTGCGCATATATCATTCTTGCCACAGTTATAACATATAACAGTGTTTTCTGGTGAGATCTTATTTCTCTATGTTGGCCTAACATATTCGACAAATAAAATTCTGGTTTCATTTCAAAGTTTAAATTATACATTCTCTGAATTTCATCATGTATTTCCTTCCAAAATTTCTTTGCAACCTTACAAGTCCACCACATATGAAAGAAGGACTCCTCTTTTTCACCACATTTCCAACATTTTCCATTCCCATTTTTTGTTATTTTTTTCAGCCTTACAGGTGTCATGTACCATCTATGTAACATTTTATAAAAATTGTCCCTTAAATTCAAACTGGGTGTAAATTTTATATCTGTTTTCCATGATTTCACCCATGTATCCAACTCAATTGAGTGTCCAATATTTTGTGCCCATTTAATCATATTATCTTTTATCATCTCTGGTTCCATTTCTCTTTGCAACAATATTTTGTAAAATCTAGAGCTTCCCTTTTTCAAATCCCCTTTCATCAGCACATCTAATTCATTATCATTTTTTCCAAACCCATACAATTTTTGATCCATCTTGAATCTCCCTCTTAATTGTCTCCATGGGAACCAGTTAAATTCATGCCCTAACTCTTTTAATTCTTCTTCTGTGCACATTCGTGGTTTATCACCTTCCCATTTTAACAGCTCTTGATATGTTAAAAGATTTCCTTGTTTTGTTGGAGCAATTTTAAAAGCTTCTTGCAGTGAGGTACACGTCGGAAGCCTTCTATAAAATCTATGTTTTATTTGCATCCACACTTTCAAAATAGTCTTTCGTATACAATGATTATTAAAATCATTGTTTACAATTGCTTTGTCATAACATAAATATCCATGCCAGCCAAATCTATTGTTTATTCCTTCCACTTCTTTTATTGTTGTATTCTCCAACTGTATCCAGTCTTTTATTATTTCCAAACAACATGCTTGGTAATAGATTTTCAACGATGGTACATCAAAACCTCCTCTTTCCTTTATATCATGTAAAGTTTTAAATCTTATTCTTCATTTCTTTCCCTGCCAAATAAATTTCCGCAGCTCTTTCTCCCAGTCCTTAAAAACCTTTTCTCTCCCTATTATTGGTAAATTTTGAAAAAGAAGCATTAGCTTAGGTAGTAAAGACATTTTAAAAGCATTTATCCTTCTTAGGAGAGACAGGTTCATGTGCTTCCATTTTTCCATTTTACTTTGAATCTCCTTCCATGTCTTCATATAATTATTATTGAATAATTCTTGATTTTTGTTTGAAATTACTATTCCTAAATATTTTATTCTTTTTGTAATTTGATATCCAGATCTCTTCTCCAGATCCGCTTGTTCCTTTTTTGTTATATTTAAAGTCATCATCTTCATCTTTTCTCTGTTTATCTTGTATCCTGCTATTTTCCCATATTTTTGCAAAGCATCTAATAACCTCTGTATAGATGCTTGTGTTTCCTCCAAAAATATTATTACATCATCAGCAAAAGCTTTATATTTTATTTCCTTCTTCTTAATTTTTAAACCTTTTAATTGTGAATCTCCATCTATTGCTATCAATAATATCTCCAATACTACTATAAATAGTAATGGTGATAATGGACATCCTTGCTGTACCCCCTTCTTTATTTCAAAACTCGACATTTTATCTCCATTTAATATTAATTTTGCTGATTGATCTTGGTATATCCTCTTCATCCATTCACAAAAAGTTTCCCCCAGGCCATATTCTTTTAAGATATAATGCATAAAATCCTAGGAAACACTGTCAAAAGCTTTTTCTGCATCCAACGATATAATTGCTACCTTCTTTCCTGGTTTTTCCCCCCATAATATTCAATTGCATTGAGTAAAGTTCTAATATTATTCTTCATTTGTCTGCCTGGGAGAAAACCTGTTTGTCCTTCCTGTATCTTATCCTGTATTGCTTGTCTCAATCGTTTTGCCAATATTATCGCCCAGATTTTATAATCCACATTCAAAAGAGATATTGGTCTATAGTTTTTTACTTCTCTTTTGTCTCAGTCTTCTTTGGGTATAACCACTATATTTGTTTCTCCCCATGAATATGGTTTTCCATTTTTTTCTATCTCTGGCAAAGTTGCTTGGTATGGGTAAATTATTTTTTTTACAAATCTTTTACAATAAAGTGTGGTAAATCCATCTGGACCTGGTGCTATACTAAATATTCTTAATCTATTCTACAATTAGATAATAAGTGCTCTCCACCCTGGGACCATTAGAGAAATGACCACATCCATTCACTTCAAATAGCTTCATTCCCTTTCCAAAATTGTAATGATTCTTCAGTTGGTTTGTTTCCTTTCCCCTTTATTAACACAATCAATAAATTACCCCCAAATATCTATAAAATTATCTCTTTTTAATTCCCCCTTCTTTACTTTGATACTGCAAGTCAATTTATCATTAATAGCTATATCCTATACCTCTTTATACCATTCATTTAAATATCTTGCTTTATTTTCCAATTCTTAGCTATCCTTAGCCTTGCGGCAGTTAATAAATGGAAATTAGTTCTCTTGTTGGACACTTACTTTGTTCCTTATCAAATATTGATAACAAAGCTAGCTTAAGATTTAACTATATGTTTTGATTAGTTATTTCCTTTATTTCTGTAAAAACTAACCACACATATGAAAATAGAAGCCAATTTCTTGACAACCCCTCCAGCATAGGTTAGAATGATTAACATTTGTTTGACTCAATTTTAATGGAGTTAAATACCATCTCCAAACTGACTTATGCAAATTTTCCTTAATTATTACAGACATAAATCTCAATATTCTCATGTCCCATATTTTAACCCAATTCTCAATATTTATTATTTCTCTAAAATCCTGCTCCCATACAATTTTGAGTGCATCCTGTGATTCCTCCTCTACAGACAATAATTTATAAATTTTGCTCACTATACCTTTCTTTATTTTATTTTTGACTATCTCTTCATTTTGAACTATCATTTCTTCAAATTTTGTAAGCTTCCTATATTTACCATTTTTCTTTATCCATTCTTTTGTCCAATTCTCTAACTGTATATAATTATAACATGACAACTTCACTGTTCCTAATAAATCTTTCATTTGTTCTTTAGTCCTCATTTTGCTTACCCATTTTTTAATCTAATAATTTGTTTTTCTCTTAATAACTTTTCTAAACATCTCAAGTGATCTGGAACATTTTTTATATCCACTATCGAACTTAGTGGTGAATATATTGGACTAATTTTTTTTTATGTTTATACCAAATTAACAATATGTTTCTAATAAAGGGGTTCTTAATTCCTTTAACTTTATTCCTATCTACTTGTCCAAATAAAAATAAAAATAAAAAATATCTGGATTCAAATCCAATTCTAATGAGTCCATTTTCCACCATATTAATCTACTTGGGTGTAAAATGATATACCCTATATGTCTTATTTGATTGGCTATATAATAATTCCACTATATCATTTATTTATATCATTTATTTACTTAAGATATTTCTATATCTGCTTTTAGACCACAAGGGCTGCCAAGGAATCATGCACAGCTAAGGTCACTCAGTTCTGAGCCAGCAGCTCCAGACCTTAACTTACTGAAAGAAACCACCTCAAGAGCATATGAAGACTGAAGACAAAAATTATAGGAAAAGGAATATATTTTGCTGCCACTTACTCAAGGCTGATTTTGAGGTAAGATGCTGCAGTGTACCTTTCCTCTTCAAATTTTTTCCCCCAGCTCATAGAATAAAAATGGCCAGTGCAAGCTGGCTACTGTAACTGCAGAAAGCAAGCCCACTCTTAGCGTAGTGGAACAACTCTTATAGAGCGCAAATGTTTCCTACGACTATTGAGAAATAGAAGCATTTCTCAATAGCTGTAGGAAACATTTGTGCTTTATAAGAGTTGTCCACTATGTGCAGTTGTAATCTGGAATCTCCAAACCGGCCATCACAGCAGTGCCCAAGGGCACAGTTACTTAAAGGTAAAATTATTTCTTCCATTCCATTATCATTCCATTTGCTTTGACTGTGAAGATGGTTTTAAGATGGTTTTATTTAGAAACCCCTTCCATGTGTCCAATGTAGGTTTTCTCTTGAGTAAATGTATGTAGAACAGATACGATGCAGCCTTAGTTACTTATGGGAGGCCTCAAGTACAATAGCTGTCTGTATATAGATTTGATACTTGACCATTTGTATTTCTGATTGATAATTCTGATCAATAAATTATCTGATTGATAATTTGCCTGATCATGCCCTTGTATCCAGACTTGGGGGGCATGAGACCCCCCCCAATTCTGGAGTCTGTGCTTTCTGCCAATATATACTGGAAGTGTGGAGAAGGAGGATAATAGAAAGAAGTGGGTAATCAAGTAGGGCAATGAAAGAAGTTGAGATAAGGTTGTTACATATATCTGTTCAGGTGCAGGTTGTAAATATTTTTTCTTCTTTTCCTTTCTTTTTCTCTGCTTCTTTTTGTAATTTTAGTTATAATGTTGTTTATTCTTTTTCATCTTTGTTGTTGTTTTTTAAAAATTTACCTAAAAAAGAAAAAGAAGAAGCAAAGTCCTGCATCACTTCTTTCCTTGGTCACATTTTCTAGTTGAGTTCTTGTTGGCTATGGAGGGTGTATATGGTTGCAGCCTGCTGTGCCCTGTGAACCATTGTGTGCAAGCACAGCAGCAGCACCCTGTGATTCTTCCCCCACAACCAATTTGCTTTTTCATTCACTTTCTCAATGTGTGGAAACCACATCCCGTGAGGAGGGCTTAGGGAGCTTGATATGTTTAGCTTGGAGAAAAGAAAGTTAAGAGGTGACATGATAGCCATGTTTAAATATTTAAAAGGATGTCATATGGAAGATAGAACAAGATTGTTTCCTGCTTCTCCAGAGACCAGGATAAGGAACAATGGATTCAAATTAGAGGAAAAGAGATTCCACCTAAACATTAGGAAGAACTTTCTGATGGTAAGAAAGGTTCAACAGAAAGAAAGGAAATATACTGCCTCAGAGTGTGGTGGAGTCCCCCTCTTTGGAGGTTTTTAAGCAGAGCTGTATTGCCATCTATTGGAAGAGCTTTGATTTTGTATTCCTGCATGGCAGGGGTTGGACTTGATGGTCCTTAATGGTCTCTTCCAACTGTAGGGTTCTATGATTCTATGCCTTTCCCTTTCCCTTTCCACTAGGAACAATTGCTGCCACTTGCTCCTTTTGGGGATTCTGCTTCCCAAGGTCAGGACAAGGAGCATGGTTTGGCAGGAGTGTGGAAGGGACAGCATAAGTGAGTGGTCTATTTTGGGATTTAGGGGGAAGCACTCTGGGCATGCATGGAGATGCCAGCTTGAGGACTTAGATGAGGCCTTCCTGGAGCAGATGACCACACATTCAAAAAGGAGAGATGCTGTGTTAATGGGAGATTTCAAGTATCCTGATATTTGTTGACAGTCAAACTCTGCCAAGACCGCAAGGTCCAACAGGTTCCTCGCTTGCCTTGCAGACAATTTCATGGTCCAGAAGGTAGAAGAACAACAAGGGGATTGGCTATTTTAGATCTGATCCTGACCAACAGGGATGACCTTGTTGATGAGGTGGAGGTGGTGAGATCTGTTACTCCACTGGAAAAACCCTATCCCGGGGTCTACAATTTTGATATTAAAATATGATTCAATGTGCCTGAGAGGTCACCTGGATGGGTACGTAGGCAGCAATGGTCAAACAATCGAAAACCAGGTCAGACCAGTAAAATCCCCCATCACATAACCCCAGGAGACCTCAAGCTGTGCAAACCCACAGTAGACAAAGGGTCCTCAGCCCCTGAGAAGCCAACTTGAGGGGATTAGCGTGTTTGCCCCAAGTTGAGCAAATATCCTATGAGGCGAGGACTATTTACATGAAGTCACACCACAACCAAATGCAGCCGAAGATCCTGAGACTTTGGCAACACCTTGTAATCTCATCACGCAAAGGAAGTTACCATTGTGGAGCTTCTTTCTTGTTGCAACACCCATTGTTCTCCCCAGGAAAGGATTAGCCCACCAGGTACTTTCCCCCCTACAAATAGTCCCAGTTTTTGAGTGGTTCTTTGGATTACCCCCAGTCATCCCAGCTGACCATTTCTCCATCCGTTGAGTAATCCCCTCAGCCCTCTCCGTGCTGAGCCCCACTTCTCTGCTGTTTTTCATGGACCAAAGACTTCAGGAAAAGATGTAGTATTACCCTAGCTACAACCCCTTCAATATTCCCCTATCCAGTTTCCTCTCTTTTGCTTCTTAATAGGTCTTGAGTGAGTGTGTGAGTGATTGTGTTGGCGCGTGAGACTTTCATTCCATAAAATCATTTATTGGACATTTTTTGTTTGTTTTTTTGGCTTGGCCTGACCCTGTAAAAACTAGGTAAAAAACCCCAAGGGACCCCAGAAATCAGGGTAACAGATCCTTAAAAGAGAGTGATCATGCTCTTTTGGAGTTTGTCATTCAGAGAGAAGGAGAAGCCAAGTGTAGCCAGACACGCATCCTAAACTTTAAGAAAGCTCATCTCAGGGAGTTACTTGCTGAAATCCCATGGTCAAGAATACTGAAAGAGAAAGGAGTTCATGACAGATGGGAGTTTTTTAAAAGTGAGATACTGAGAGCACAATTTAAAACTGTGCCAGTAAGGAGGAAAAATGGCAGGTGTCTAAAGAAACTGGAATGGTTGATGAAAGAACTCTCAGCTGAGCTAAGTGTTAAAAGAAACATGTACAGGAAATGGAAGAATGGTGAAGCCACCAAAGAGGAATTCAAACAAATAGCCAGGATATGTAGGGAGAAGGTCCAAAAAGCTAAAGCATAGAATGAACTCAGGCTTGCCAGAGACCTTAAAAACAATAAAAAGGGCTTTTTTATATATGTCCGCAGCAAAAGGAAAAACAAGGAAATGATAGGGTCGCTGCGTGGAGGAGATGGCAAATTACTAACGGGGGAAGAGAGAAGGCAGAACTACTCAACACTTTCTTTGCCTCAGTTTTCTCCCAAAAGGATAGAAGTAGTCAATCTGGGGGGTGGGGAACAGATGAGGAAGGGAGGGGGGAAATGCAGCACAGAATAAGTAGAGAAGTAGTACAGGAATATCTGGCTAAACCAGATGAATTCAAGTCTCCAGGGCCGGATGAATTACATCTAAGAATATTAAAAGAACTGGCAGAAGTCATTTCTGAACCACTTGCAATAATCTTTGAGAACTCTTGGAGAACAGGAGAAGTCTCAGCAGGCTGGAGGAGGGCAAATGTCGTCCCCATCTTCAAGAAGGGGAAAAAAGAGGACCCAAATAATTATTGCCTGGTCAGCCTGACGTCAATACCAGGAAAGATCCTGGAGCAGATCATTAAGCAGTCAGTTTTTAATTACTTAGAAAGCAATGCTGTAATCACTAAAAGTCAACATGGATTTCTCAGAAATAAGTCATGCCAGAATAACCTTATCTCTTTTTATGATAGGGTTACAAGCTTGACAGATGAGAAGACTGCTGTAGACATAGCATATCTTGACTTCAGTAAGGCCTTTGACAAAGTTCCCCATGACATTCTTTCAAAGAAGCTAGTAAAATGCGGGATGGACAGGGCTACTGTTAGGTGGATCGGTAATTGGATGACCGACCATACCGAAAGGTGCTCACTAATGGCTGCTTTTCATCCTGGAGAGTAGTGGGGTCCCACAGAGTTCTGTCCTGGGCCCAGTGCTATTCAACATCTTCATCGACTTGGATGAAGGAATAGAGGGCATGCTCATCAAATTTGCAGATGACACCAAATTGGGAAGGGTTTCTAATATGCCAGAGGACAGGATCAAATTTCAAAATGACCTTGACAGATTGGAGAGCTGGGCTGAAGCTAACAAAATGAATTTCAACAGAGATAAATGTAAGGTCTTACACTTAGGCAGAAAAAAAGGAATGCACAAATATAGGATGGGGAATGTGTGGCTGGATAGCAGTACATGTGAAAGGGATCTGGGAGTCTTGGTAGATCACAAGTTGAATATGAGTCAGCAGTGTGATGCAGCAACCAAGAAAGCCAATGCGATTCTTGGTTGCATCAATAGAATTATGGTGTCTAGATTGAGGGAGGTATTGGTTAGGCCTCATTTGGAATACTGTGTCCAGTTCTGGGCACCTCATTTCAAGAAAGATGTCAACAAGCTGCAATGTGTCTAGAGGAGGGCGACCAAAATGGTGAAGGGTCTGGAAGCCATGCTCTATGAGGATAGACTTAGAGAGCTGGGGATGTTTAGTCTGCAGAAGGGAAGGTTAAGAAGGGACATGATAGCCATGTTTAAATATTTGAAGGGATGTCAAGTCAAGGAGGGAGCGGGCTTGTTTTCTGCTGCTCCAGTGAATAGGACAAGGAGCAATGGATTCTAGCATCAGGAAAGGAGCTTTCACTTAAACCTCAGGAAGCACTTCCTGACAGTCAGAGCTGTCTGGCAGTGGAATATGCTGCCTTAGAGTGGGGTGGAGTTTCCTTCTTTGAAGGTTTTAAGCAGAGGCTGGATGGCCATCTGTTGGGGATGCTTTGATGTGTGTTCCTGCATAGCAGGGGGTTGGACTGGATGGCCCCTGTGATCTCTTACAACTCTATGATTCTATGATACTATGAAGGGAGGGACTCTTCTCTTTTTCTGTGAAGTAATTTTCTGCTTCCCAGAACACTGCAGCTAAGGTTATGTCTTATCTCAATTATCTCAACTGTAAGGTGAGGAGGTTTCCACTCCTCCTCTATGCTAGCCTGTGTGGATGCCAGCCAACTGAAAGCCCTTCTCTGTAGGCCATGGGTGTTTATGCCATAAAGGCACACCAAGATAAATTAAAAAGACAAGATTAAATTTTGTTTCTGTTCTTTCCAATGTTAATTTGGAAACTCATACACTTTTTTTTGTGTGTCTCTAGAACATTTTCTGTTCGCTGCTGGCTTGATTCAAGACTTTTTATACCACCCTCAACAATTTGGACCTTGATACTGAAAGAATGCAGAAATTTACTGCATTTTCCCAGACCTTCCATTATTTATACATCTTTCATCCTAGGAGCATGTCTAGTTCCTGTCCCCTTAACTTTGCATAGCCAATTCCCATAACACCTTCTCTTACTTTGCATACCCCTTCTGATCTTTTCCCTATTGCCTAGATAGGATACTTTAAAAGTTCCAACTGGATACATAGTTGCAGGTAGCAATTAGCAATGGATACATGATAACACATCAGCAAATCAAAGCCCTGTTTGATCTAGTGAAGCTATTCTATACATATACTAATACATTCAGTTTACATATGACAGGATCCACTCATCCTGACACAAAAGATGTTAAAAAATCATACAGGAGAAGAAAATTGATGATGTTAGAGTCACAGGCCTACATTTCTATCAGATATTAAAGTGCAGTGGTCCCAGAGGGATCTCAGCGCAGGCAGAGGCCCCTGCCCTAAAGCTTGCATGATATATTTTCTGCATTTTGGATCGCCAATAAAGGTATTGCTCTTTTGTTAACTCAGACTCAATGGGACTTATGTCTCATACAGAACTGCACTGTTATACATGTACAGTCACCTGCATATGCTTCAGGACCATTTATCCAACTCAGACTCAGCATGGTTAGAGTACTGGCTTAGAAGTCTGGAAGACAAGGCTTGAATACCTGAGAACAGGGTTGCTATAAGTCACAGTTGACTTAAAAGGACATAGCAAGTCAACAACAAACACTCAGAAATGTAAAGTTTAGATCTTTTGGGGAGGCAACTAAAATCTAAAGAACAGTGGTAATGATTTAGTGTAACAACATTTTAATGAAGTATGGTGTTCTCTCCTAGTGGAAATAGGGACAGTGATTTACCCAAAACACCTTTGAGGAAAGAGGGGCAGTCTCAGGTAGACAGGGACAGTTGCAGAATATGCAATCTGCTTTCCTAAGGCTGGCTTTTGGGAAATGTTTGCATTTCTCCTCTGAGATCATAGGTCAGTATGGGCTCTTGGCCATTTATGAGTAGCCAGAAGTTACTCCTGTCTGACCAGCTCCATCCCTCCCTGCTTAAAGGGTGCTGTGTCACAAACTGCTGCACTGATTAGGGATGCCAGCAGAATCTACACGGAATCCACTGGTATCAGACTGCTTTGGCTCCACGGAATCCATGGATGGGTGGGAAGGATTCAAATGGTGGAACAATTAGTGAATGCCCGTTGGGTTTAGTCTGCCAATCAGTTTTCTTAGCACAAAGGTGGGGGAAACCTTTTAAGGAAAAAAAAGTGAAGTAGCTAAAAACCCCTTTTCTTTGGTTAGTGTTAGTGAAAAATTCATGTTGCAAGAACAGTGATGAGCACAGCTTATCCCCTTGGCATTTAGATGAGACCTGGTTGATTGTTACAACACTTTCATCAGTCCCATCGAATAATAGCCTCCAGACTAAAGGTAGGACTGCAATTCTTACATCAGCCCAAACCAGCATTTTCAGTGGTGAAGAATGCCAAACACTGCAGTCCAACCATGTTGGGAAGGCCTCATTATTCCACCCAAGTCTAGAGGTATGTAGAACAGAAACCTTTAGCCCACCAGGTATTTTGACCTCTGGAGGTGAGGACATTTACAGCAGGGCCTGAACTAACACTATAAGCCCATAAGGAAGTTAAGGAATTTGTAGAACTCTCACTAAGGTATGCTGGGGGAAACTATGCTAATTAGTGGCCAAGGTGATTTAAAATATTGGGGTATATGTTGTCTATAAAAGATGAGGCTGAAATGGTTTAGTGGTCCAGGTGATTAAAATATTGGTGTGTATATGTATTCTAGAAAAGATGAGGATGGAGTGATTTCTTTTGATCCGATTCTTAAATAACCCAGTAAAATGTAGTCTAGTCTTTCCCAACTAGGAGTGGACAACCTGTGGGCTAGGACAATGGGTTGTCTCCACTGATTTTTGTGGTCCTCAGGTTATCCAGAAATCTCTCAGAAATATGCTTTCCAAACCCTGCAGGAGTAAACAGCTTCCTTTGAAGAAGTATCGTGTTTTTGAATGTTTTTTTTTAAAGCACTGAAGTGGACGTGAACTCACTTCTGGTTTAAAATAAAATAAAATTTAAAAAGAAACAAGGGAGTGAACAATCTTCCTTTGAAGAAGTATATTGTTTTAAAATGTTTTTTTTAAGCACTGAAGTGAATTCAGCTTACTTCTGGTTAAAAAAAAAATTAAAGGGAGGGTGCAGCTGGCAGCATGTCTAGGGTCGGTGGACAAAATAGGCTCCCTGACCTGCTGAAGTTAACCACCAGATCCAAATGAATCAATAAGATTTATACCTTTTGGTTTTTTGGCAGTCTGGAGAACAACAGAGATAACTTTGACCACAAGCAAGCTGAGAAACCCCCTCCGCTTGCCTCAGGGCAAGGCGGTGGATAATAGAATGACTTGGAGGTCTCTAAACCATAGCATTTGCCATAGGTCAAGGTTGACCTGAAGACAGTTAACACTAACAACTTTAGCATAGACGTCAGGCCTTGCAGAAAAGGCCAACAGGGAAGTCATAGCTGGATGACCAGTGAGACACTGAGCCTCAGGAAACAGGCAGAAAAGTGGGCTCAGATCCTCCAGTACCAATCTGGAATCTGGTTATCCTTCTTAGAAGAGAAATATATCCTGGTTCCTTTTCCCTTTTTTAAATATAAGAATAAATGAAGTGTATTTTTAAAAAAAAGAAACAAAGGACGGGAGAAAAGGAAAGAACAGAAAGGTGAGCAGGCATTGAAACAGGTGAGGTGAAAGTGAATGAAAATTACTTTCTCCTTTTCCTCGTATAAGAGTAAATTAAGCACATCTCTCATTTTATGGTAATAAGAAGGAAAGAGACAAAGGGAAGAAAAGTTCAGTGTGAATTGGGGGAGGTAATCACTCTGGATAGTTTGTATGGATGATGAGCTGAAAGGAAATAAAGATACTTAAAAATATTTTCAGTATTTTTATTTATGAAATTTGAGCAATCAAAATCTCTATGCCAGAGATCCTTTAACCCAAGATTAGGAAATGTAGAGCCTTCCCCAACCTCCTGTTCTCTACTTGTGTTGAACTACAAATCATGTCCATGCCCAGCCACTCTGGCCATTGCTGGCAGGAGACAATGAGTCTTGTAGTCCAATGTATCTGGACTGGATGTTAGGTTGGAGAAGGCTAATGTAGAAACTCTAATATTCTAAAGCAAGTATGACAACAGTATGATCCTCCAGATGTTATTAGACTGCAACTCCCAGCATTCCTCACCATTGACTGTAGCAGCTAGAGCTGATGGGGGCTGCAGTTCAACAACATCTGGAAGGCCACATGTTGTCCATCTCTGTTCAAAAGTAAAAAGGAGAACAGAGAATACATGCATGGAATAGCAATGGGGGATTTCAACTGTCTTCATAAGGTATGTGTCTACCACATCTATCAATTGTATTTTACCTACTTAACTTTTATACATCCTTATACACATGTACATCTCAACCTGAGAAGACAGAAGGCATTTCTTTCTTGACTGACTTGCATAATAGAAGGAAAAACACAATTTTAGGTGGATGTTTTCTTTATTTGTTTATTTTATATTCATTAAGAAGTTCATCCTTGGTATTCTCATTTATTAATATGTCTCTTTTAATACTTCCATGAAATTGGATTCCTTGAAATTCTTGGTAAATATTTAGGTACTGAAGCTATGGGTTAGGTCATGGTTAGAAAGGTTGCAGAGCTAGATTATCTATATCTGGAGATGTTAACTGAAATTGTTTGCTGGAGGGAAACATGAGAAGTTAATTGCTAGGAAACCATCTTTCTTTCTATTATGATGTAACACACTGGAGAGAGTCAGCATGATGTAGTGATTTTGTTACCCTGACTTCTGGGGGTTCCTAGGGGACACCCAGATTCGCTCCAAAAATACTACGGTTGGGGAAATTGGAGCAAAGTGGAGGGCAGGGCAATACAGCAAGATCTTGAACCCTATGTCTACAGAGTCAGACCACACGAGAGCCAGGCCAAATGTCCAATTGTCAGTAGTTTATTTAGCAGAATTGACAAAATATCCACACACATACACACAATGAAGCAGTCATTCACACAAGCACACAAGGACTAATGAATCGGAAAGATATGAAGATCAGGAAAAGCAAAAGGAAAGAAAGTGGTTTATACTGCACCTGATTCATCCCAAGAAGAAGCAAGGTGAAGGTGGCTCAGCGAAGGAAGAATGCTGGGGGAGCTCTCAACAAGCAGAATACCAGGGCACTAGTCAAGCATGGGAGTTCTCCAAAGAGAGTTCCAAAAGGGGATTCAATTACAGAGTAAAATATGCCTTGGGGGCACTCTTTCCCAGAAAAGGACAGTGGACCTTGTTTTTGTATTTCTTGCTGTTGCAAGCATTAATCTCATCAGGAAGACACACAGTCTCCTCAAGGTGTCATTGTTGTTGATGGTCCACTGTGTGTTCATACATGCCTTTCGAGGTTTTCCTCTTGGAGACGTGAGTGGGGGACCATTGGTCTGACCTTGCTAGTTGTGCTTCAGTTTTAGACCTGGATGTCTACATTCCTGTCCAGTGAACCTCTGGCTTAATTTTGGATATTAAATATTACACTCCCCCGGGACTGGGTCTGCCAGCAGGGGTTACAATTTGACTGTTGGATTAGGGCCCTGTGAGACTAGGGTTTTAATCCCTGCTGTGGAAACCCCCTGGCTGAACTTGGACAAATCTCATTCTCTTAACCTCAGAGGAACGCAAGAATCTAAAAAAATCTTGTCAAGAAAACTGTATGATAAGTTTACAGTAGGGATGCCATTGAGCCAGAAATGACTCAAAAGGACACAACAACAGCAATGTTCTAAAGCAAAAAAAGAAAGAGAGCAACCTGTTCCCCTGTGGAAAAGTGATGGGGACTTCAACTGTCCACACAAAGAATTTGTTCTTCTCCCCTTGCATTTATTATTATGGAGGTAATTACTTAGGGACACACCCTTGAGAGGACAGAATGCATTTCTTTCTAAACTGTCTTGCATAATAGAAGGAAAAAAAATGAAATTTTAACTGAGAGTTTTGTTTATTTGCTTTGTATTCATCAGGGAGTTCATCCCTGATATTCTTATTTATGAATATGGCTCTTTTGATGCTAAAGTGAAGTGGGATTCATAATTTAAATTCTTGATTAAATGTGTTAGAACTGAGGCTATGGATTAGGTCATGGTTAGAAAAGTTGCAGAACTAGATTATTTGTATCTGAAGACATTACCTAAGGACCGTATGATCTGGGAGTTAAAGGAAGGCCGGAGGAAAGGGTGAGAAGTTCCTCCTAGGGAAATACCTTTCCTTGTTTTACACCATAACATCAGTTGTGACAGAATAGTGTTCGTGTTACAGTGGTCCTACAAATCCAATTATTATAAAATAAGGAAATGCTCAGATAACAAAAAAATAAAGTCCTATATATACATTTCAGAAAGGCTGATGCAATCTGAATTCACCACAGCAGAGGAGATTTTTCTTTGTTGTAGATCAAGCTTGCAAAAGTATGTACCTGTAATCACTACAGAACTGCTGTAGAGCTGACACAAAAAAGAGGTTCTCTGTTGAGCTGCCATACAGTGAATCCATACTAGCTACACTCTGGTCAAGTGGAACTTGAGTCTAAGAGATAAAAAATGGTTTGGGGGTAATTCACATGGACTGAAAAGCAAAAACAGGAATTGATACGCTGTACCTTGGACACATTTTTGGACATTCGCTGGTTGCAGGGGCAGGATTCCAGGAACTATAGGGCAATTCCATACTATACTGTTATAGTGCTATTATTCCATTTTCAACATCCTGTGGAATTCTGGGGTTTGTAGTTTAATGAGGCCAAAGTGTACTCTGGCTAAGAATTCTAAAGGCCCCTCCCTAAACTGCAAACCCCAGGATTCCATAGGATGTTAAAAATGGAATAATAGCACTATAACAGTGTAGTGCAGAAATGGCTGTAGTCTGAAGGAAGTGCCTTTCCAGAATGGAAGAGGATCTTCTAACTGGCTGCTCCCAGGCCGTGGAATAGGCTAGAATAGGCTGCTTCCTGATGCACTTGTTCTGGCTGATGAAGATTGTTTTGTTTTTCTGACAGTCAATAGCATAGCTTTTAATAGGATGCTGTATTGTTTGAAGTTTTGACTGATTTGTGGAATTTTTGAGCAATAAGAAATCTAATGATGTAGCACTCTGTGGTTATGGTTACTAGCAATTCTAGTAAGTTGAATTTAGCTAGATCTGTAATGGTAGAATAATATGCTTTCTATTTGTAATCTCCGGTATGGCACCTCGGGTGGGGCCCCCCAGATATCACTTTGATATAATCTAATTCGGCCTTGGCTGGACCTGCTTTCAGTCACCTCACTCCACGTGTTTGCGAGGTTCTCCGAACAAGCACGGACATGAGTGTGGCTGCTAATTGCTTTCACATTCCAGACTCTTTTGAAGCCAGCAACCTAAGCTTTGCTCCCAGCTTCAGGGAACTTCCACGTTCAAACTTCACAACAGCTGCGCGGCTCTCAGCAGAGTCAGCCCGGTCAACAAGGCATTTACATATTGGCTATACTATTGCCATCAAGCGTTAAGCTCATCATGTTAAATTTGACCTTTCCAAATCCTTTGTCCAGCGCCAAAACTCCTTTTGTTCTCACCTGGCTTGCCATAGCCAAGAGGAACGAACTCCCTTATAAAAACCCTTCATTTCCAAATGGTCTTCGGACTACTTTGGACTGCCATCCCGCCTTGCTGCTGGTCATCTAAGGAAACTCCCCTCAGCCATCCACACTGAGCTTTCTTCTTTGGAACCCCATCTCTCTTTCTCCAAGGACAATGAGACCAGGTGTCGTATTGCCTACCCTTAAGCTCTCCAATTCCGTTTCCCAGTTAGTTAGTGTGTGTGTGTTATTTATTTTCTGTTGTTTCTCAATAAAACTGTTATTTTTGGTTACTTTAAAACCTGCGTGCCTGTTCCCTGACCTGAAGCCGTAGACATTGGGTTTAAAGATCCTTGCAAAGTTACCCTGCCTCTCGTTAGCCAAAAGAGTGCTCTAGCTAATTTTCCCCAATTGGTATTTTATTTGACCATCTGGGCGCCCCTCCCGGGACCCCCCAAAAATACAGAGTAACATATTAATAGGTGCTTTTTCATTACAATTTGTGTGTGTATGTGTGTGGGGGGTCAGAGTTCTTTTGTGTCGCAGGTAGTTAGTGATTAGTTAGGTTGTGTTTATGGTAATAGATTATTGTTTTAGTAATATGTTGTAGTTTTAGTCTAATTTAGTTTATTTCTGTCAGGATGTGTGGCTTCTGTCATAAGGTATTTGCTGAATGTATATTTGAATAGGTAGGGTAGTCAACTTAGACATTGCTAGAGTTACACCATTTGTATATGATGACACTTTCCTGCATTGTCCTGTTGCAATCCCGGCAATGCCTCTTCTGGGATGGGAGCATGTCCCCAACACTCCCTTCCACATCCAGCTGGCTGCCTGCGGAAGGGAACATGAGGGACCCACTCCTGCAGTGCAGCCAGCCTTCTTCTCATGCTGCAATGGGGAAGGAAGTGCATGACAGCGCTTCCACTCCTTCTGCATGGCTGGCAGCGATGGGAACCTCACGCAATTGGGGTCTATTGATGAACTTTTTCTGTCAATGATATACCCTGTGATCATGCCAGCTGAGGACATGAGAAGGGCAAGACTGTGATGGCATCATGCAAAAGTGTCATCGCAATTCCATTCCTCTCATGTCCCCATGCCCGGAGGATATTGTCCTGTGGAAATGGCCTTAGATAGAGCACTACAAAATATCGAATGCCAGTTGTTGATTGCAGCAATATATCTGATTAAAGCTCACTTATGTATTCCAATGTATCAAATGGTTTACTGCTTTATTGCCCTTTGCTACAATGTATCCGGTAGAGGGGGAGAAAATTAGAGTGGAGGAAAACAAAAGCACCAAAAAGTGTTGTGAGAACTGGAAATGCTCAGAAATAAGCTGCAGAAAACGTGTTCCTGCTTCAGGGGTGAAAGAGGGGTAAACAAGTGAGAGTCTGGAAACTATCTATGCTGTGGGGTGATGTTTAATTGATGATCCTCTCTAATCACAACTCTGCATGCCTAAATTTGTATGGAAAAATATAAAACCTATGAACACAATGTACGCTTCAGTCTCAGCAACTTCAGACAAAATGTGCCATGTTGCTTGCTTTGCTACAAATAAACACTGCTGTCTACCTCTGAGTGGAGCTTGAACATTGTGAGTGATCGAGGACATGACAAGTTCAACTTGGTTTTAGCTTCAGCTACACATATATGTTTCTTTATGCATATTTCTTTTTTCCATGTTTCCTTTTCTTCTCCCCGCCCCCGAATGTTGGTTATCTTGTTATGAGTTAGTTTGCCTATATTAAAATTAGTAAATATGAAATTTATAATAAGTCAGTTGTACTATCTTCAGCTGTTTTTATTCTTTTAATCATGTGTTGAAATAATTTTCAATCTTATTTGGTAGCTTCACTGCATTTTAACATAAACTATTTGTATGTTTTATCTAAATTGTATTATACTTTGCAATCCATCTTGTTTTGGGGAAATAAGCTGGAGTATAAATAAAGTTACAATGACAGCAACAGTTTTGTAGGCTATATCCCCTATCAGCTAGTGCATTACTTAGATACACTATTGAAAGTGGCCATCCAACGTATCTGAAGACCAGGATAGGGAAGGCTGTCACGTTGAATCAGATCCTTAAATACCTATTGTGCATTTTAAAATTCGCAATTGTACATCCCCTCCAGCATACATGCAAACACTTTGATGTGGAGATTAAGGAAAGTTCTGAACTGTATGAGTTTCGTGGAAGCACCTTCCAGATGTCCTTCCAATTAGCCTGAAGACATCCCTTTCTCCTCTGCCTCTGTGCTGAGCCAGAAATTAAAGTTTCTAAAGAGAGAGATGGGTATCTGATTTAAACAGGCCTAATATTTATGCAGTTTTCAGAATGAGAATTAATGGTCTTAGGGCAAATACTGAAGGTAAAGTTATTCATGCATTTGATCCAAAGCTTTCAATACCAGCGGCTGTATAAAATTCTTTACTTCCAAAGATTGTGGTAAAAGCACCCCCATGTGGTGAAAGTATAACCTGATTCCATGATGTATGGATCTTAGGTGTTATTTATTTGCATAGAAAGTCCCATGCTTGTGCTTGGTGCTTTACAGTGCAGAAGTAGTGCAATCTTGGCCTCAATGGGCTTACAACCAAGCAGTCAACAGAGTGAAAACAATGAAAAGAGTGGAGTAAACGAGGAAAGGTGCATATATCTTTGAGTCTAACAGGGCTCGGTTAAAGAGTTAAAGGAATAGCTGATATAATTAATTATATAGCTGATATAATTAATCCAAGCACCACCCAGAAGACCTAAAACAGTTGGGGGGTAGTCCATTATGCCTCTAGCTTTCATCAGTGGTCACTTCAGGGCTGGGGCTCCTGTGGAATGTAAAAGGAATTTGTTACGTAGCTCATTAAAAAACACTCTCTTCCCTGAGAAATTCATCACAACTGGTGTTACAATGTTTTTTAAAAGTAATTTACTACTACTATTTGTTACTTTTTTAAAAATGAAAAGTTAAGATAGATATTGCATAAAATGGTATAAAGTTTGAAAAAGTTCTCTTAAGTTCTTTCTAAAATACCTCTTAAATGCCCTTTCAAGTACCTTTTAAAGTAACTTTAGTGTAACTTTAAAACAGTAAGTAGAAAATGTTTGCTGTTACTTCAAAAGGAAGATACCACTGCTCTCACCTTTATGTTCCTCTTTACATCCCCACCTTTACTTCTTTACACCCTCATTTTTTATAAAGAACATAGGCTGAAGCCAACTTGATGGCAATTAACAACTTTGGCTAAAGATTACTATGTTAATTTTAATAAGTTATTGTCATGCTCTGAATACTCTTAAGGTCTCAGCTCTGTCAAAGAGTACAGTTTCAGGCAGAAATTTCATTAGGTGGACATGAAATGGAGTTTAGAAACACTTACTCACAATTCCAGATAGGGTTTATAGGTTACATAGGCTTAAGGTTATATAATATAACATTCTTGTCAAAGGGAAACAGGTCTGGGTGTATTCATTGGCTGGATGAGACCACTTGGGAATCCTGTGTGTTCTGCCACCTTGCTTTTTATGATGGAAGAAAAGAAGGATTTAAATGAAATATAATAATGTACCAAACCTAATCCCTGAATTATATAAAATTGCCTACAGTGTAGGGTCACAATATTAACCTGATTAATTTCTTCAGAATTAATTTAGAGTGAGAAATTTTTGGATCTTCCTCACCTTCCTTTCACAATAATCCCCTGTAAATGAGATTCTTAATTAGTAGAGATCCCATTACAATCAAAGCAATGGAACAATTTTGTTCCGTCCTGCCTGATTTCATAACAGTAGTTTGGCAGTGATGTTATTTCTCTGATCTTGGAGGCTCTTCTTCCACTGAAGAGGAGAAGTGCGTGAAGAACAGGGGTGGTGGCACTCCAGAGGTCCAAAATTGCATTTTCAACCCTAGGACCACCATGGACTATATCCATTTTAAAATAGCCCCTGAAGTGGTGATGGGAGCAGAAATGGACAGATATCTATTTCTAGTTTGGCAAGGGAGGGGGGCAAGGTATGGGCAAATCCTGCCTTGTTTTAAGGCAAAATTGATGCTCCCAGAGGCTTCCATTTGTAGAAGGTACCATCTCCTCAGGCCCTTTCAACAGCCCCTTTACTTATAAAAACTACTTTTAAGATGAAGTCAATTATGAGAATATACTTCAGGCCAATGAAGGGAATACATCTGACAAACTACTAAGACATAAGGAGTAAGGCCATTTCCACCCTACATTGTTATAGTGCTATTATTCCACTTTCAACATCTTGTGGAATTCTGGGACTTGTAGTTTACTGAGGCCCAAGAGCTCTCTGGCTGAGAATTCTAAAGGCCCCTCCCTCAATGTCAAATCCCAGGATTCCACAGGATGTTTGAAAGTAGAAGACGAGCACTATAACAGTGTAGTGTGGAAATGGCCTAAGAAAAAGAGAATGCCACCACAGATAAGGACACTAGGACAACAGACACCAGATTGGAAGGCAGCAAGTGTGTTTCCCCCATCAGTAACTTATCTGCATTAGTTGGTTTTTTTTCCTACTTAGGCCTAGCTCAAAAAATGCTGCTGCATGAAGTTCAGGGAAAGATGGTGCTCACCTCCAAAGAGGCTGACTTGACTAATTTCCTTCAACACTGAGGATCATTAGGTTAGAGTGTGCAGGTCAGTCTGCCTAGAACGTGGCTCAGGCCTATGCGTCCCCACTGCTCACCAGTCCCAGCATGTGCTGACTGATGGAATAGCATTGGAAACGGGACCTCTTTCTTGCTTTGCTTCTTTCTTGGCTCCTTTTTGCTGCTGCATTTCACCATCTTTTGCTCCTCTGCTTTCCTCTCATCTACTTCTAAGTCCACCATGACTTGGGTCCAGAGCTGACAGAGGAAAATCTAGAGAGGACTCCTATACCTTTAATGGTTCTGTAGAAGAGGGAATTTTAGCAGGTGTTGCTTGTTACATGGTTGTGCAACAGGTAAGAATGGCTGAAATTCCCTCCTTGCCTTGAGCAGGGAATTTCAGCCATTGTTACTTGATGTACAACCATGTAACAGGCAACACCTGCTGAAATTTCCTCTGCAATGCAACCATTAACGGTAAAGGAGCCCTCTTCAGCTTTCAGTCTTGAAAAGCTATGCTATATGTGTTCAGAATGGCCACATATGAGAAGCCTCATATCGGACTTCAATGAAACTGTTCTCTTCCTTCCTTCAATGAAACTTCTCTCTCTCCCTTCCTGATGGACTCTGGTAACTTCTGCTGTTGGTCTACAATAGGCTACCACCACCAACAATATGGAGGTTACCTAGGTCTGCGAAGGCAATATACAACCTTCTTGATAACCTTGGAGGCACAGCTTTATAAGATTAGCTAGTTTTCACACCGTTAGTATTCTTACTATGTGCGTTGATGTTGTTGTTGTTGTTGTTGCAAAAATGGAAATCAATTTACCTGAGGTGTGTATTTTCATTTATAATATATCAACTTCTAACAAAATACACAGTTTTTCATCAATTTATTTATTTCCTCATTCCCTAGAAAGCAATGGTGACAAGTCATAGGAGGGTGTTTGAGATAATATAAATACAATAAATGTCCATATCATGATATATATAGTACAGTGTGTACATTAGATAGCAGATGATTTCTTCTTCTCACCCAAGCTTAATTTCAAACATTTTGAAGGGATAGCAATAGACTCTCCTGAAGGACAAGTTGGCCTAATTTGAAGAAGACTATTTTGCACGGTTAAACTGACAGAGAAAATCTTGAGGAATTCTTTAGATATTATCCAAGACAACTATCAGGCTGCTTTGAGAAGTAGTGGATCTGGGTCCTTACAGGTCAATTAGAGTTTTAAGTGTATTTGTACTCGGAGTGGGCAAAGTTTAGATCAGGAAAGGGTCTCTATGGGAGGCTGGGGGCTGCATTCTAGCTGCTGAGAAAGAATATCAAATATCAAAACATGGTTTGCTCCTGAATCACCCAAGATGCCCTCTAGAGATGATAGTATGCATTTTCACCATGTTTTAGGTCCCCTAAGCCATTGTAGCCCAGAAGAGGTCTTTTTTAATTATACCAGAAGTCACCACCTCTTCACTTCCTTAAAAAAAGAGAGAGAGAGAAGGGAAAAGGAGAAAGGAGGACTTATCTCCCCCTCCTCCCAATATGGCAAAAATGCCTCCCACATCTTCTAGAAGCCATTTTGGAGTAAACATCTGAGAAAAGGTTTTTTTTTTGCATTTTTTGACCACTGAGCACTGCTAGGGCCCACAAAAATGGCCCTGGAGACTACATGCGATCTGTGGGCCACACTTTGTCTGCTCTTGTGTAGGCCATGGACCACATGGTCATTTTTGGGTCCCCTGAGGCCGCTCCCAAGGTGTGTGGGGCAGAAGATTAAAATGAGTCATTATATCCTCCACAAGTATCCAGAATGCACCACGAGCAATTTCTAGGTTACACATAGTTAGGAAAGGTCACTTCTGTTGTTTTGTAAAGAGCTTCTGGGGCCTAAAACAGGCCTAGGCTCTAGAAAGGATGTTCATAGGAGAGGGCATGACTGGCCTTCTTCAGAACTAGCTCACAACACAATTTTTAAGGGGGAGGACAACAGATGTAGGGCCATTTCCACACTAGCCTGTTATAGCGCGATGATTCCACTTTCAACATCCTCTGGAATCCTGGGGTTTGCAGTTTCGGGAGGGGCCGGCTGGCCCCTCCCAAAACTGCAAGCCCCCGGATTCCAGAAGATGTTGAAAGTGGAATCATCGTGCTATAACAGGCTGGTGTGGAAATGGCCTAGAGCTGGTGCAGCTCTCCAAGGTCCTGGGGCTGGGTGTAGCCTTCCTTGAAGTCGCCCCACCCTTCTTTTAAACCTCCAGGGGTGCCTTTAATATCTACCTGGTTGCAATATGGATAAATTGGCCCCAAGATGAATCATGCCTACATAAGAAACTTCTTTAGTCTTTTTGAAAGGGATTTTATGAAATCCATTTCTGCTAGAAATAATTTTGTAGGAAATATTTCTCCAGTTTTTTTTCTTTTCATTGAACTCTCCCTTTATATATTAACAAAACACTATATTAGTGTGCTTATCAGTTCCTCAGAGGAAACAAAAGTACCATCAGATAGCTGGAGAGAGGCTATTTACAAAGGCAAGAGAATTACTTCAATGTGCGATAGAACTGGACCTCTGTGGTAGGAGTGAGCAAGCTTCATGCTTTGTAAGATCTGCATTGTTCCACAGCCAACTGGAGCTTAATGCAGAAGTCATATACTGAGAATTAAATAATACCAAGGCCAAGCATTTTTCCAAGTGTCATAATCCCTCTGCACAAAATTTCATTCCTTATTATCCCAGCTTCATTTCAGCAGTAACATTTAGGATGGAGAAAGGTTCATTTTGTTGTTGTTATCATTGAACAGTTGGCAGTAATAAATCTTAGCTTGTCTATTACAAATCAGCTTGAAATTTATCATCATATGCTGGTTTATATTCTGTCATTTCCTTGCTGTATGGGAATCCTGGTGCGGAATAATATATGGCCATAAAAAGTGAATGTGAAAAGCAGCCTTTTACTGAGTCAGTGTGTATTAAGGGTGGAGCCAATTCATAATCTATAAAATTCAAGTTGCAATCAAAATATTTGCTTCAAACATTTTAAAAAATGTCTACAGATTCAGTCCGATAGTCTACACTTTATGTCTACTTAAAACACAACTGCCTCTGTCTCTCCACCAGGTGTTACAAACAAAAAGGCCACAGTATTTTGGGTAGTTTTTTATATGTAACAGTCCAGGCTCAATGCCTGATTTTTCCAGTTATAGGATTTCAGAAGGGAGAAAATCCTGAGAGCTACTGTCAACTGGAAAAGTCAGTCCTGGGCTAGATGGAGGCTCTTCTCTTTGTCTACCTTTCATTGCAGATACATCTGGTGGGAACATGGGAAAGGGTCTTCACAGCTGCTGCTTCAAGGCTCTGCATCTCGCTTCCTAGAGAGGTTAGACTGTTGCCCTCTTTGCTTTCCTTCCAGAGGCAGATGGAGGCCTCTTTGGCCATTTCTGCACTATATTATTCCACTTGCAAGATACTGTGGAATTCTGGGGTTTGTAGTTTACTGAGGCCAAAGAGCTTTCTGGCTGAGAATTCCAAAGGCTCCTCTCTAAACTACAAACCCCAGAATTCCACAGGATCTTGCAAGTGGAATAATAGCACTATAACAGTGTAGTGTGGAAATGGTCCTTGGTTCAGCAGGCCTTAGAGGGCTGATTGCTCTGGAGAAAAGTTGCTATTAAATATACTGTATTATCTGTTGCTGTTTCTTAACGGGTCATGCTTTTAACTGCTTTTAATTCTATTGATAGAGATAATTTTTGAGGGAATTGATTCCCCCCCCCAACGTACCTGTTTTAACTTTTGACTTAAAACTATTTTGAGTCCCAGACTGGGTTGAAAGGCAGGATATAAATAAATGAGATGGTGATGATGATGATGCCCCTCAGTCTTAAACTCACTGAAATTTCTTCAATGTATGTTAGTCATGATTGAAGTCCTATTCACTCATGTTGGAAGCACGTTCCATCAGCATGCAAAATGGGGAGCATAGCAGCCCCTCTCCCCATCACCCATTACACCAGTCTCTTCACATGGAGAGCATCCACCACATGCAGAGGCTCTCCACACAAATGGGATCCCTGTATACATGGCAGAGATTCCCTTGGGCAGACTCATCACTCTCTATCACTGATGAAACAGCAGTAGGTGAAAGGACAGATTAGCATGCTTCCCTTTTAGCATATTGATTCGGCATGCTTCTGAAATGAATGGATAGGGCCTAACCCACATTGACTCCAAGAGATGCACTCTAGGAATATTGAATCCAACCCTTTGTCTGTTTTCACTTCAAGGTCCAGTGTTATAATAATGAATGAAAGGTGGATGGATTTCTTCTGCAGAATGTTTCCTCATCTTTGCAAAGAATGAAAATGGGCATCAGCTTGCCTTCTAATGCTCCTGTTGTTGCTGGTGATGACCTTTAAAGCCCTGCATGGCTCAGGTCCAGATTATTTGAAGGACTGTATCCTCCCCTACGAACCGGCCCGGCTCAGTCCCACCACCCTCACAGGTGCATTTGGTGGGAAAACAGGAGAGGGCCTTCTCCGTGGCTGCTCCCAGGCTCCCGAACTCCCTGCCCAAAGAGGTTAGACTGGCACCCTCCCTGCCTACGTTCAGGAAAAAGCTAAAAACATTCCTCTTCCAGCAGAACAATAGAAATTATATGTAATTTCTATTGGTGCTGGCCATTTTAATTGTTATTTAATTGATATTTTGATGCTGTTTTTATATGTATTTTAACATGTTTTAATTATTATTGTAGCTTAATCTTTGTTTTAACTTTTGTATATGACAGTTTTTAATTATGTTTCTTTTAATGGCTGTAAGCCGCTTTGAGTCCCCTTGGGGAGAAAAGCAGGATAAAAATAAAGATGATGATGATGATGATGATATCCACCACAAACAGCCTGGTCTCTAAGTACCAATGTGATATTGTAACCAGATGTTAGGTACGACCGTCAAAAGGAGTACTCATGCCTCATTTATAAACATACCACATGAATCATCCCTGGCTTTTGCTAGACTAACAATACAAAAGTAAAATAAAGCATGTGGTCTTTATGGGCTCTCATTGTTAAAAAAGTTGAAGAACTAAGCAGAAATTTTTGTGGTCAGGCACAGTGATCCATTTTCCTTTGTTATCTTAGGGTGGTTCTAGATGAGGCTTTTACTGTGCAATCGTATTGCCTCATCTACAGAGGTTTATGAAAGGTCCAAGCGCCTTCTTCATTTCAGCAGCCCTTTTGTGTTTCCCCACTGTTTCATCCATCTTTTCTCTTGATGGGTCTTTCCCTACAGAGGACTCGCACTGTTCACAACTGAAATACTTTTCAAATACAGCTATTCTACTTCTTTCCTTTAACAAATTTCCCTGGTAAGAAAAAGGATGGAACAAACAAAGGGAATACACAAGATGGCTGCAAATTGAAAATAATATCATCTGACCCTCCAACCAATTTCTATGCATGAGGCAGTGCATAGCCTCATCTGGAAAGACCCTAAAGAAAAAAAATATGACAGACTGGCTACACAACATCTTTTGATGGTGAACAGTAGGAGCTGTCTACCTGGAAGTATCACAGCACTTTTCTCCGGAATTGCCATCTTTCATTCACACAAGCACCCAGCAAGCCCATTGTACTCTGTGTTTTTCTTCTGTGGGGTTTTTCCCCAAGGGCTGTGTCCACACTGTAATAGCACTTTGATTCTACTTTAACTGCCCTGTTCCATCCTACACAATCATGGCATTTTGAGTTTACTGAGGTCCTTGAAATTCTCTGCCGCATAGTTGTTGTGCCGCATCCAGTTCAGGGGAGAATGGACTAGAAAGATGTGAGTGCCTCACCAAACCACAAACCCCAGGGTTCTTTAAGATGGAGCGATGGGACCAAATTGCTCTAATTGTGCAAAGTAACGAAAGCCTTCTTATCCCTCCCTTGTCAGTACAGAAACTGCCATTAGAGCAATTCAGTGAGCCTTTTCAAGAGTCTAATAAACAGATCAGTTTATTACGGTACTAGTCCCCTGGACAGAAAAAAACAGAAAGTAATAGTGTGTATAGAAGCTGCAAGCAAATAAACTGTTTAAGCTGTCAGCACCTTGAGTGGAAGGGATTTAGTTATGAGTAAACATTATATTTGGATCTTGGCTGGAGAAAAGATATAGCTGCATAGCACAATACTAGATAATGTTATATTAGAACACTGTGGAAATTCTCCTTTAATTCCAAGTCCTGCTGATTGTGCGTAAAAGCAAAGCCTCAATGGGCTTCAATGTCAAACCAAACTTTGTCCATTTTTTTTGTTTTGTTTTTTGGCCTCCACACATGCATTGCTTACTTTACAACTCAGTTTCCCAATTTCTCTTGGTTCCTTTTAACAATCTTGGTTTTGTCATTATTATTTTTTAAAAAAGCATACTGAATCAGTATAAATGTTCAGTAAGTATGATTTCTTCTACCTCTTGTGCAGCTGCTAGAGTTTTCCTCTGACACACGTTCAGACTATGCTTGCTCCTCATTTCAGAGTCCAGGCACTGAAAGTTTCTCTACAAATTTGGGAAGCATCCACCCAGCCACATGGAATAATCCAGTGTGCTCTTTTCATAGTAATCTGCCTAGGCAACTCTTTTGGGATGCTGAGTTGCAAAGAGAACTTTAAATACTATGGCTGATAACAGCACAGGTCCACCATCTCCTCCTGTTAAAAAAAAGTGTGTGTGTGTGATTGTGTGTGTATGTGTGTGTTTCTCCACCTTGCAGTGATCTACTGAAACAATTGCATTTGCTGGCTAGTGTTGTGGTAGATACAGCACAGATCACACCAATATAGACAGATGTATTTTAAAACTTAGCTAATATTTTCCCTCCTGATGGATACTTCCCTTTTTTTTTTTGTTGCCATCGTCACTGTTGTGTTTTTTTTAACGGACTCCTTCCAACAGTTAGTTTTACTGTATTAGCAATGTTGATACCACCGGTGTTTCTAGTATTTTGAAACGTGAAACCCTTGTGTTTAACAAACCCCTATGTGTGTAGCATGTTCCACTCCCTCAATGCTTCCATCCTGAACACATACCAAGTCTCAAAGGGTTAGGCCAAGGGTTAATCATAAGTGAAGGAGAAGGGACATTAACACAGTCCCAGTCCTTGCAAAGAAAGCTGGGTCATGCTCATTCTGTCCTCCCTCACTGTTTTCCCATCTGCGTACTCTACTGGTAGAATACCTCACTTTTGTTTTGAGCGTTACTCTTTACTGGATGAAAATGCCCCTCCTGGGATTTCTATTGGAGCAAGCATTAATACACAGGAAGTAGCCCCAAAGACACAGACTGTGAATGTCCACTTGTTTACAAAGATGTCAGCATGAAGGTATTCAAAGAAGCAGAAGGTTCTGGTACTCTTTGGTCTCAGCTGATGCCTGTTAAGCAACTTTCTCTGCCCCTGTTAGCAGGGATGTCCTCCTCAGGTTTTCTTTCACTTTGACAAATTCCGGTGCATTTTCTTCATCTTTCTTTTGTTCCCTTTCCAGCTGGTGGAAGAAAGGCAGGAGATATTAAGTAAAGAACAGATCAATTCCTGGGCACTTTAACTAAATTGGGTCTGGCACAAAAAATGGCACAGCGGCCAGTGCTTTTCCAGGAAGCTAACATGGGTTGGGTGATGGATCATTTGACAGGGTGACTGTTTTCAAGAGCCACTGGCTCAGGCCAAGGATCACACCAAATCATGGCATATACTATTAACATTTTAGAACTTCAACCATAACTATGGCAGATAAACCACAGTGATTAGAAAGGGACAATGTCTATGGGTCCGGAGGTCATAGTTGTCCTCCCTGTGATCTTGGAGGGTGGCTCTCATCCAGCTGGCTCTAAGATGGCAAATTGTGCAACGAGAATCTTTGAGTGACATTTTCTATCATTTCATTGTAACATACCCTCCAAGACATCATAGATAAAAACTGGGACACATAAGGCTGAGCAATAGCAGAGTATAGTCAAGATGGTAAACGTTATTAATGAGTGAGAACACACAAGCTAAGAGAGGCTGCAGCAGGTTGCTTTTAGTTGATCCTATGAGGAAAGGCAAGGTTCTGTTCCTTTCTCACCATTACTGAGTTAACTGAGTGCTAAGATCCTCTGAAGATGCCAGCCACAGATGCAGGCAAAACATCAGGGGAAAATACTAATGGAACATGGCCTCAAAGCCTGGAAAACCCACAACAACCTATGGATTCTGGCCATGAAAGCCTTCAACTTTACATTGAGTGTGTTTTTGCATTTTGAACTCATTTTGCTGAACTGAAGTAAGCAGTGGACAAAGAGAGAAAGTGGGAGGAGAATAGAGAAACTGGGGCATTTTAAAAGCAACTGAAAAAGTGGGGCAGCGGAAGGTTAATCAGGCCTGCCCTCCCAAAACACTACTGTTGGACGGGATGATGTAATTTTGGGCCTCACCTTTTTCCTAAATAAGAAATGACCAACTGAATACTTCCAGATGTCATAGTTTGATCAGTGGAAGTCTGCATTTAGAGCTACTCTCATTTGTACTCTTACTATCAATGGGATTATAATATCTAGACTGATGGAAGTAATAGTACCACTCTACAGAGGCATACCTAGGGTGGGGCAAGTAGGATATGTGCCCTGGGCACCAGTGCCAGGGAAGCACAAAAAAAAGCTGTGCACGTATGGGTGTGAGGTGGGGGTAGAGATAAGAAGGTAGGGTTGCAACTTCCATGCTTGCCCTAGGCGCCATTTACACTAGATATCTATTCTGTTTTGGTCAGACTTCACCTGAAACGATGTGTTCACTTCTGGGCACCACAGTTGAAGAAGGACATTGACAAGTTGTAGTGTGTCCAGAAGAGGGTGATCAAGATGGTAAAGGGTCTAGAAACTAAGCTGTATTAGGAACAGCTTAGGGTGCTGGGTTTGTTAAGCTTGGAGAAGAGAAATTTAGAGGAAGGGTTGCCAGAGTGAAAACTAGAGAAGACTCCTGCACCCTTAATGATTGGGTGGAAGAGGAAATTTCATCAGGTGTTGCTTGGTCCTTAGTTTTGTGACCATCCACACTTGCTGAAATTCCAACAATTAAAAGTACAAGAGCTGCCTCTCACTTTCAATCTGTCAACCTTAGAGGTGATATGATAGCCATGTTTAAATACATGAGGAGATTTGGGTAGAAGATGGAACAAGTTCTGCTGCTCCAGAGACTAGAACATAAATCACCAATAGATTCAAATTAATCTCTTACTTGACTACAATAGCTGTTTGGCAGTAGAATAGGTCGCCTCAGAGGATGGTGGACCCTCTTTTTTTTTTTTTTTTGAGGTCTTTAAACAAGGATTGAATGGCCATCTCTCAGGAGTGCTTTAATTATGTATTCTTGCTTGGGTTGCCAGAGTGAAAACTGGAGAAAGCTCCTGTACCTTTAATGACTGTGTAGAAGAGGGAATTTCCACAAATATTGCTTGTTACCTGCGTGTGTCACAAGCAATACCTGCAATTCCCTCTTTTATATGACCATTAAAGGTGCAGGGAGCTTTGTTTAGTTTTTGCTCTAGTAACTCTAGCAAGGTAGACAAGATGGCCTTTGTGATTCTAGAGTTTTTAAAAGATGTTTTCTGACTCTGTGTAGGTCCAATGGGGCAAAATTTCAGGCCCAGCCTGTTTTCTAAACAGGAAGTTGTCTGTTGGTCACATTCAGTTGTTGAAAATAATTTTCTGTCCTAAACTAGGAAGTGTGTGTGTGGTGTTGGGAAAGATTACATAAAGGCAGAAAATCTGTGTATCTGCACACTTGGGGGGGGCGGGGACTGGAGACACAATCCAGTGTGCCATTGGATTTAGACCAGCATGTATATCTTTCAATATACACACACGCACACACAAAAAGGCATCTGAAATTTTGCAGTTCTAAGGCCATGTCAAAATGGAAATTGTGGTACAATTAACAAAATAACACTGCCATAAAGTGGCTAATGTTGACTAAGGCCATTTCTGCACTACACTGTTATAGTGCTATTATTCCACTTTTAATATCCTATGGAATCCTAGGGTTTGCAGTTTAAGGAGGAATCCTTTAGAATTCTCAGCCAGAGAGCGATTTGGCCTCAGTAAACCACGAGCCCCAGAATTCCACAGCATGTTGAAAGTAGAATAATAGCACTGTAACAGTCTAGTGTGGAAATGACCTTAGTCAACATTAGCCACTTTATGTTGTTTTGTTAATTGTACCATAATTTCCTTTCTGTGGGCCATGGGGGCTGTCCTTGCTACCTTATCACCCTTTATTTCGTGAACGCAAGCGGTGGGAGAAGGAGGGAAGGATGGGCAGGGCTGATCCTCTTATTAGACCTAGGCCAGAATTAGGCTAGGAATATGCACACATGTAAGTGTCTCTTACACATGCGGATGTCCTTTTTAGGGCACTGCAGGAGTTGGTATTTACTTTCTCCCTCTGCAGCAACAAACCTCCTCCCCCTGACTTACCATAAAGTCCTGAAGCTGGTTTATACAGCCATTGTGTGCTTCATGGCAGGAAGGCAGGATCAGAGCAGTGACTGGCTAGCTTTCTCATAGCTGGACGTGAACCGATGACATGAGAGTCACTGAGGGAGGGACGAGCTGGGCCCGTCCACCGCCCACCCACTGCTTAATCTGTGATCACAGGAAGTGCTATCAATTGCTGTTATGGCTCAGCACTGAGCCAGCTCAGTGGGATTGAAGTGCTAAAAGAGGTGCTTAACAGATTTTTGTCTGGAAATAAAATATGGCAGTTTGGCAACTCTTGGGGACAGGATAGTGGCTGGATACTGATGACATCGTGTGGTAGCATGGCTCCTGAACCAGAAATAACCTTCTGCTATTGCAGGATACTGACATTGTGTGGAAATGACCTTAGTAAAAGGCATTTAGATTCTGTATTTTCCTATCTTTAGCCAGGCGGCCCCTCCCAAAACTGCAAACCCCAGGATTCCATAGGATGTTGAAACTGGAATCATGGCACTATAACAGTCTAGTGCAGAAATGACCTTTGACTACCACTTTGATCACATTTAGGAAATGACTAACCCCAATATAATTAATAAAAAATAATTAGGAAGCATTCTAATTAAAGAAGAAAGTTAAGAACCTTTTAATTAAATCCAAGAGCATTTCCTTTAAATGGTCTACAGGCATGTCTTTTAATAAAATAACTTAATTGCAGCTTTCCAGCTAAGCTCACCTAGGGCTTCCTCAAAGGCATGAACCGTTCAGTACATCATGATGTGTCTTGCATTGTTTGGACGTGCCTACAATTAGGCACAATCAGAGAGAAGGAATCTGCCCGTGTTAACCAAAAGAAGAATGAACACAGCAAGATGCTGATAACTGTGCCTTCAGGAGATGTGGGCACAGGTTTATCAACAGCTTAATTAAGATCTCCATCTTGCCAGAGTGCAATGGGTAGCATGTTGGAGGCCTTGATGCTCTGTTAGGTTGATTGAAAAAGCTGAAATATCCTGGAACTGTTTACAAGCTTAGAATTCCCAGCAACTTCAATGGGATTTAACAGCTGGCAAGTGGCATAAGATTGGGGATTAAATAAGGATAGAAATGCAGCTGCTCAGCCATCAAGGCAGGAGGTTTAGGAATCCTGTGGCTGCAATCACATTACTTGTGGAAGAATACAGATTGCAATGATTTGTCCCAGTGGTTCGTAACTTTTCCTTTACCATGGAGCCCCTTTTAAATATCTTTTGTTACCATCCACCACCAAGACTAAACTCAAGATTTAAAACCCTAGGTGCATCAAATATTTATTTAAAGTTGCTCATTGAGGGTCTTCAACTTAAAATAATAGATTTATGGTAGCAATTGTGTATGATTGAAATTTTTTTAATTTAATTTTTCACTAGCCAAGTTTCTGAGTATAGGGATAAGATAACAGGAATTATTAGCAACAAAGTTAATCTAGATTTTGAATAATGTCCTAATAGTTAAGTACAAGTATTTACTAACAGTTGTATGTAACAATGGCAGAACCTGGTTTTTAGTTATTTGTAGGGTTTTTTTCTTTGTAATTTGATAGATGTTCATAGCTTTTTAAGGTTTTTTGCTTTTTATTCATATTGTATTATTAAAATCATAGAATGATAGAATTGGAAGAGACCGCAGGGGCCATCAAGTTCAACCCCCTACTATGCAGGAACCCACGTCGAAGCACTCCCAACAGATGGCCATCCAGCCTCTGCTTAAAAACCTCCAAAGAAGGAGACTCCACCACACTCTGAGGCAGCATATTCCACTGCCAGACAGCTCTGACTGTCAGGAAGTTCTTCCTGAGATTCAGGTGGAATCTCTTTTCCTGTAGCTTGAATCCATTGCTCCTTGTCCTAGTTTCTGCAGCCAGAGAAAACAAGCTCCACTATTACTTACTATTACTATTATGTGTTTGTGGTTTTATGTATTGTTTTGTAGCTTTGTTGCTTATTTGTCTCTTTTCCTTCTTTCTTTTCATAAAAAAATTAAAAAAAATTAAAAAAGCCTTTGCAAACCTCCTGTGGGGACATCGCTGTCCCCCGACATGGGTCTGAGGTCAAACAACTGATTTATCCAAATAGTTGAAAACTTACAAGATATTCCTGTGAGTCTTGAGCAAAAGGTAGTGAAATGCAATACAAAGTAACAGATTGAGGCACAAGAGTCGCCTGAAACTTGATTTTGAAGGGGAAAGTTCATAGAATCATAAAAATGGGAGGGTCCACAAGGGCCATCTAGTCCAATCTCATGCCATGCACAACTCAAACACTCCTGAGAGACAGCCCAACCTTTGCATAAAATCTTCCAAAGAAGATGAGGCCACCACCTTCCAGTGCAGACTGAGGCCCTTTCTGCACCTTACTTTCTTGTGTGGTCCTCTGGTGGCAATTCTGACAGTGGCTCTGCTAGGAAGGGAGCGTGGACAGGAGCACACTCTTCCATACTGAACTGACTCTCTGTGGAAGGAAGTGTGATGGACATGCCTCTTCCTTTCACAGCACAGCTGGGTTCTTTCCCAGGTTGTGTTGGGGCAAGAAGTGCCTCCATCATGGTTCTGGGGCTTCCACAGGTCAGGTAAGTGTGGGATGGTGGCACAATCACATGTCATTGGCAGGGAAAACCCATTAAAGATTTAATCCACAATTGTGCTGCCTGGCTGCCTGGAAGTGTCATCGTGGCCCGGTGCTTTCATGTCCCCATGCCGGGATGCCACTGTCCTGTGGAGATGATCTTATTCTGCCTTTAGTATAGCTTTTACAGTAAAGAAAGCCTTCCTAACATTTAGGTGGATTTTCCTTTCTTGTAATTTGAATCCATTGGTTCATGTTCCAGTTAAACAAAAGAGCATTTCATTTAAATGGTCTTCAGCATGTCCTAATAAAAGAGCTTAGCTGGAAAACTGCAAGTTAGGGGCTCTTTAATAAAACTGACTAGATAGATCCAATGAGTATTTCTAATGTTATCTCTATCAATTTTTTATAATTTTAGCCATATCACACCCTGTTAGCTAAGGGAGGGAGTCTATCACAAAAAATAGAGGTGTCTTTAACACTACAGCACTTTGCTACCATTTCAACTGCTATGGCTTTGTCCTGCTGAATCCTGTGACTGGTAGTTTCACGGGGTACTTCAAAATATCTGCCAAAGAGCAATATTGCCTCACAACCTTACAAATCCTAGGATTCCTTAGAATACAGCCACAGCTATTAAAGTGGGATCTAACTGCTGTAGTTTTGTAGTATGGGGCTAGGGTGACTGACCGAAAAACCTTGTTCCTCTTTAATTCAAAACCTGGGGTTGCCACCTTCTTTAATGTCTCCTTTCTCTGCAATTTTAACAGCAGCTAGATTTGCAAGCATTATTAATAGATGCTAGTCATACATTAATAGATGCTTATCTTCCTGCCATGAAAGCTTTACCTCATATTATCTGTCTACCTACTTTCCTACCTGGTTGTTCTTAAAGATACAGGAAAAGGCCAATCTGATATTTTTTCCTGCTCAGTTGGCATCCTTTGTCAAGGATGAAGAGGGAAAGGAGAGAGTACAGTTGGACTGCTTCCATTGCTTTCAAAAAGTTGAGAATGGATGCCTCTTACATCAATATCCTGCTCTGTCCCATTTATGTGAGGGACTGCTGGTGCTACATTCCCAAGATTGTACTAAGAAATCTCAAGCAATAATTATTTAGCCTTGAAAACATATAGGAGTTATATCTTTGTGGACCGTTCTATCTTTGGACCCTTCCACAAGGTCCAAAAGGCACATATGCAGGCATAGTCTCCAACAATGTCACATGATGCTGGTTATCAGGTGCACCTTTTGAGTGCACCATTTCTACTGGATTAATACTTGGTAGTCTTTCTTTAAAAAACAATTTAAAAAGCAATTCCTTGTTTGAAATGACTTAGGCCTGGGCATGTTTTGCTTGGAGAAGAGAAAGCTGAGAGGTGACATGATAGCTATCTGAAGAGTTAGCTGAAAGGATGTCACGTAGAAGATGGAGCGGGCTTGTTTTCTGCTGCTTCAGAGACTGGAACACAAATCAATAGATCTAAATGACAAGAAAAGAAACTCCACCTAAGCATTAGGAAGAACTTTTTTTTTTTTTTACTGTGAAAGCTATTGGGTTGAACACCTCAGGGTATAGTGGATTCTCCATCTTTGGAAGTCTTTAAACAGAAGTTGGATGGGCATCTCTTAGGAGTGCTTTAGTTGTGTATTCTTGCATGGCAGAGTGCCACCATACCTTACCACCCGTCCTACAAGACATGAGATTTTCATAAATTGGACTTATTGATGACTGGAGAACATGATTGAGGTCACACTGACTGGAGACATGTTCAGTCATGAAAGGTCAGATGGGATTACATGGAAAATAGGGATGGGATGAATCCAGAATTTTCCAAATCTGGATCCGAATTCCTGGAAGGTTCTGGGAATCCACGAATCTCACGAATCTCGAATCTTTTGATTCCTTTTTTAAAAAAGGGTTTAAAAAGCAGGGGAAAGAAAGCACTTCTACTGAAAAGTGTTTTTGAAGCAGAATTTGACATCTTTGTTTAATGAAAAACAAATTAAAAAATAGTTTTCAGTCCAGGAAAACATACCCATACTTCTTATTAAGAAGATACAAATGCAATTGACATGTTCATCTACTACATGGAGTACGTAAGTCTTAAATCAAAAGTATAGAGATTATTACCTTGCAGAGGGAGGCAGCCGAAGGGACAGGCAGCATGAGCAGAAATGGGCAGCAGGAGTGAGCACAGGCAACAGTCCCGGGCACAGGCAGGCTCTGGTGTATGCACACGGCTTTAGAGTTTCGTGCCGATTTTTAAAAACATGGGTGAGCTCAGGCCCCGGGTTGTGCAAGGATGTGGGGATAACCAGCCTTGCCGGTCCTGATCTGGGGCACTCTGCTCTCTCAGGCCACGGAGCATGCAGGGACGTGGCGATAGCTGACCTTGAAGGCTCCTGCAGGCCCAATCCACGGTAGTCCGCTCACTCAGCATGCACGCTGGCAGAGGCCACGGGACGTGCAGGGAGCCAGCCATCACCGGGTCTGCACACTCATGTGGGCCTTGTCTGGAGTGCCCTCATCTGGAGCACCCGCATCGGCAGAGGACCGGGGACCTGCAGGGAGCTGGCCATCGCTGGGCCTGTATGCCACTGTGGGCACCGGATTCAAAAGATTCCGTTTGCCTATTTTTGCACCCAGAATCGGATCCCTGAATCTCGAATCCTTGCCGAGGATTCGAGGATTTGCAGATTCAGTTGGCCCATCCCTAGCAGAAAACCCCAAATCTAATTAGTTTGTGCTAATCCCTTTACTGCTTCAGGCTCTTGGCACTTTTGAATACAGTAAAAGAAAAACTGGTGAGCAATCAGAGACCATTCCTTGAACTTTACCCTACAAAGATCTTCCCTATACACCTTACTGAGCATTAAGATATCATCATGAGTCCCATCAATGTTTTATCACTCCAGAGTTAAGCAGTCAGCCCACTCTGGACACTTTTGTCAGTCCTGAGGGAAAGCTATTACAACTTTATTAACACACCCCTTCAGGGTGTGAAATAGGGTATAGAAACCCTAGCTTCAACCCCAGTCAACTGTAGCAGCTAGTTTGTAGTGCTCCAGACTGCCATTCCTCCATGCTACTCTCAGACGTTATCTGAGTCCCTCTGCAGTGACCCCCTTCATCAGGACTGGTAACTTTCCACCCAATCTCTACCTATCCAACCATTCTTGTCTCACTTTCTGATAGCCTTATATGGTTCCGTGAGTGTCTGATTTCTTGTGTGTTTGTCAATTCAAATAAAATACTTTAATTTTTACCGGAGTCCTCCCTACAGTTAGCACTGGTATACATAGTTGAAAAGATCCTGCTATTACCCTTCTCTCGGAGGCTTCTTTTGAGCCATAATTCCTCCAAATTCTAAGGAGATGTTGGCATTGTGGGTAGACCCCCATGTCTCCCATCTCTTAGAGTAACAAGGGATTTGGACTAGACAGCCTTTATGATCCCTTTCTAATTCTACAATTATAAGATTCTATGATAGATTTCAGAATGGGTTCTCACCTGATCCAGCCTTTGTTGTCTCTTCAAGAGCTCTTGTTCAAAAGGAGACTTTAATTTTTTTGCTTCTTCTTCTTCTTTCTTCTGTCGTATCAGTTGGTTTCGTCGCCGATGCTCTAGCACCCGCTGAAGTTCTGGTTTGCTATCCACTCCCAATCCTCTATGAACGGAGAGAAGAAATGGATACACTGGGATTGAGTTTAAGTGCTGAAGGAGAAAGAATTATCTAATAACACATCTCTTACTCTTAACATTTGTTCTCATCAATCGGACATGATTGAAACCGTTGAGCATATGATACTACACAGTTTACACTATAAAGGCATCTACTCCTGATACAATAATCCAATGTTAACACATTTTTCAGACAGCTCTGATTATTTTCACTCCATCCTTCCTCTTTCAGATTCCATGAGTGAAATTACCTTTAAGATGGCAAAATTTTGTGTTTTAGCATGGTTTACTGTGGGCAGAATGCATTCCACAGGCTGCATATGGCTCCTGGACTCACTTTTTCAGGCCCTAAACCCTCTCTCAGCCATCCTCAAAACTCTCCCTCCCATGAAAAAAAAAATCTGCAATTTTTGCCTGCAAAGAAAATCCCCCAAACATGGCAACACTTCCAGTTGCCATTTTTGAGGGGACTATAGAAGAAAATAGAGGTATCTGGGCTGTTTCTCTCTCTCTATGTTTGTGTGGTGCAGTCTGGGTCTAAGGTAGAACATTGATCCCTTTCCTCCACACAGTTGCCTACCCCTGATCTACTAGAAAGCAGTTGGTTACAACTTTCTCAGTAATCGTACCATTACTGTTGAATTCTTACAAGTACTTCATTAAATACAGTTAATGTTTCTCTTATTCTGTTAATATACTTTAGAATACTTCTGTACCTGTAATTGGTTCTTGTTTATTTTATATTTGTTTATTTCAAAACTGTAAAGTCTGGTGTCTCACTGTTAAGAAACTTCATATACAGTAGTACCCCCCTCTTATCCACGGTTTCACTTTCTGTAGTTTTAGTAACCTGCAGTCAACCGTGGTCTGCACATATTACTGTAAATAAGATATATTGAGAGAGAGAGAGAACAGTCATATAACTTTTATTACAGTACATTGTTATAATTTTTCTATTTTATTATTTGTTATTGCTGTTAATCTCTTACTGTGCTAAATTTATAAATTAAACCTTTTCATAGTTATGTACGTATAGGAAAAAACATAGTATATATAGAGTATGGTTCCATCCGTGGTTTCAGACATCCAGAGGGGTGGGGGTAGGTCTTTGAATGTATCCCCCATGCATAAGGAGGAACTACTGTAGAGTCAGCCCTCCTCCAAATTTGTGGAGTTGATTATTCACAGATTTTTTACTGTCACCTCTGCTGCCTTCCTATGTCATTTTTAATAGGGACTGCATGCCTTGTGAGGTTGAGAAACTGCGAACGAGGCTTTAAGTCCCTTTAAAAACAGTGTGGAGCAGCAGTGGAGGTGGCAGTGAGCCCCACTAGCCACCCCCTTCACCCCTTTGTGAAGGAACCCTGATGCCTCAGAGGGATCTACAGTGGATTGAATATGGTGATCATACTTTTTTTCTCTCTGTTAAATATGGTTTGAGAGGGCCTAGAGTTATTCATGTATTTTTTTCACTTTTATGGGAGTCCTGTGCCCCTAACTCTAGCAAATGTGGTAGAATGACTGTATCTCTCTCTCTTTCGCTGTACATACAGAGTGTATACATGTGTAAAAAGAGAGAATATAGTCTTAATGATAGTACCACAAATCTATGTGTTTGTTCAAGAGTATGCCCCATTAATTTCAACAGAATGTATGCTCAGGTGAGTGAATGAGGACTTCAGACACAATTCCTTAAACAGAGCGGCTATGAACAAAGGTGACCCACTTACACAGTAGTCCTTTGCATACGGAGAGTAGAACCTCTCCTCCCCAAAGTCTGCATTCCTTTGAGAGAAACTGGTTGAGTAGGTAGTGACAAAGGGGGAGGAGGGCCAAAGTCCAGAGTGGATGGGCATAAAGCATGGATGCATTTATATGTACTACCCATTCTCTTTCACACATTCACACACCACATTTACACATAGACAGATGCAAACAACTCATTTGCATAAGCAGCCTACTTTTTAGTATGCAGCAGAGAAGTAGAATGAGCTGTCCACACAGGAATCACCACTCTTTTCCTCCATGCTTGCTTCTCCGATGCCAAGTGAAATCTTTTTTAAAAACTCTGGGATTTGCATTTGCAGTGAAGGGCTGATTAAGAGGTCCTCAGTCTGTTTCTAAGGTTTCAGTTTGCATTTTGTTGTAGTACTCATTTTTATGGTGTATACTTCCTGAAAAGCTAAAAGACTATTGGGCAGTGTATACATACCTCCAACCATCCCAGTTTATCAGGGACAGTCCCTTTTGCCACCTTACTTTTTTCCTGCTGTCTTTAGAATGTCCTAATTCTTCTCTCCTCTTCCCACTTTCCCCCTTTGTCCTTAGTTTACTTCACTTGCTGCAAACAGAGTTCAAGGTACAAAGGTAGTTTGCACCCAATTAATTCAACAGAGTGAAGAGCAGAGTAGGGAATATAATCTTTCTCTTCCCAGTAGGCTCAAGGCAGAAGCAAACTGCTATGGTCTCTCCTAGCTTGTGTGTTCTTCCTCATTAACAGTTTTTGCCATCTTGGCCACTTGTGTTCAAGTTTTCATCTGTGAAATATTAGAGGGTATACTGTATGTGTTCTAAATGCTAATGTACATACTTCAAACCAGAGTTGAAAACACTTTATTAAGGAGTACAGTTTCAGCAGGGAGCTGGTTTTCCCAGTGCTGGTTCTAGGGGAAAACAGACCTCTCACGCTACAGAGAAATGCAATATGGACAAGCAACAGATGAGTTCTGGCAGGAGGAAGTTGGCAATCTGACACCCAGAGGAACCTGCAACAGCGGTGAAGAAGAGTGGTCTACACTAGCAAGATTTTCCTCACAGTAAAACTTATCTGAAAGTATGTAGGTATGATAAGACGTGACAGGGAGTTGGCTGCAAGTGGTCTTGTTGTGTGGATTTTGGATGACTGAGCACAGCAGCGTTTTCATTCCCCAGGCCTTAATTCTCTATGAGGTCCTTACAAGTGCATGACAACAGCAGCAACAACAGCAAAAATTGGTAACCCCCAAGGTGGATCAGCTGGGTGCCTTTAAATTCCTGTTGCTATTATATGCCTTTAAGTCAAGTCTGACTTATGGTGACCTTAAGGTGACCCTACCACAGGGTTTTCTGAGGCTAAGAGTGTGTGACACACCCAAGGTCACCCATCAGGTTTCCATAACTGAGCAAGGAATTGAACCCTGGTCTCCAGAGTTGTAGTCCAATGCTCAAACCACTACATCATGCTGGTTCATTCAAATGCCAGACATCATATCTATCAGTGCAGATATTTCAATAAATTTCTTTTTTTAAATCTGCGATCAACTAGATGTAGCTTTAAAAATAAGATGAAATTACATTTTGTAGTAATAGACAATCATGGTTTTAATGAAATGTACAATTGATCTTGTTTCCTGAGATTAACCCATTTTAAAAAATGTTGATATTTTCTTCCTTTCTTCCAGCAGGGGGAGTAATTTAACCAGTAATCACATGCTTGACTCTGGTATTAGCAGTTCAGGCATTAGTTTGCCCTGGACTTCAAAATCATTCTTAGGTATCTGTGTGCTGCAATTATCCATTTGCACTTTGGAGTTCAGCACTACAGAAGTTAAACTACTTTTCCCATTGCACCAACTTTAGAAATACAAGAAGGACAAATAGTGACTTTTTCTCTTTTCTGAAATGGTTTCTCATATTGCCAGGGCTGCCTGCTGCCCTACTGGAGAAGATGGAGATTTCTCCAGTGCCACACGGTGGCATGCTGCGCGGGACACAGTGACAGTCAACTGTGCATTGCTGTTTGTTTCACTCCTTGCCTACCACTTGCTGATTTGGTCAATGGCAAGGGATGGAAGCCCTTTACAATTAAATAGCAAGCATAGGCTAGGTTTTTTCAAACATCTGTTCTTGAGTCTGGGGCCATTTCTGCACAAGACTGTTATAGTGCTCTTATTCCACTTTCAACATCCTATGGAATCCTGGGGTTTGCCATTTAGGATGTTGAAAGTGGAATAATAGCACTGTAACGGTCTAGTGTGGAAATGGCCTAGGTATATATAAGAATAGTGGAAGGTGGACAGATCAAACATAAAGGTATTCTTGACCTCCTGTCCTCCTCACTATCTATGAATACGAAGAATATACAATGTCTGGATTATAAACTACTCCTTCCTCACTGGCAAGCTCTTCTTTTTAAAAAGTGAATCTTTCATAATCTCCATCATGCTGCTTCTTGTGAGAAATTCAAAAGTTTTCTGAAGGACTGCCTAAACCCATAAAAATCTGCTCCACCTAGAATTAGCTTTGGAGATCTTGATTCTTGACTCCACATCAAAGACTATTAGGTCTGAGAATAAGATATTGGTAAAAGGGCCTTTTCAGTGGTGTCCTCACTTTTTAAATTTTCTTACCTCCGTCCGCAAGTACATATACCTGTATCTCCCTTTATCTGGGCTGTAAAACATTCTGCTTTATTCATGGCTATATTAACATACTTTCTGAGTTCTAGGTGCTTTTAATTTGGTTCTGGATGGTTTCAATTACATTTGCATTATGGTTTGTTCTTGTTTTAAAATCTGCAGGCTGCCTCAGCAGGAAGTTTTTCACTGAAAGGCAGGGAACAACTCTATTAAACAAATAAATACGCTGATGAAAAGATGAAAATCAGCATCTGGGCATCCTTATTCGTCTCATGATAAGCTTTCCATGGGCTTAAAAACAAAAACAAAAACCTTGCACTATCCCCTCTGTTGCATTATCAGTTTTGAATTATTCATGCTATATCCTAATTGCTGCATGCCTGCCTTTTCAAACACAGATATGTTTTGTAAACTAAATAAAAATAGCAGATGCCACTGGGAAACAGGATATTTACTAGTTCCTCTCTTTCCTTCTTTTATCTAGCAGAAGCATCTTTACCAATGGCCTCATTATACTTTATACTTCCTTGCAAGTCTTTGGGAAATCATGGTCTACATTCTTTTGACCTGAGTCCACATGAAGCCACGATTATGAAATGTGATCTGAATTCTCCTCCAGCACAAGATGGGTCTGTAGAGGTACATGTTGGGCATTGAGATTTTACATAAAGATAAAAAGTATAGAGATTTTTCAAGAAACCAAACATCAACGCAGTCAATAGGAATGTTTACAGAAATGCTTGCACATGCTTGGTCTATCTGATATGTATATTAAAAAAAACCCACTCAGTTCTTTGGTGGGGTTATCAAATAAAAAGCAGGCAGTGCTCTTGAACCCTTAATTGTTAGGTACCAAGGAGCTTTACACAAAAGAGAACCAGCATGTTGTAATGGTTTCACTGTTGGACAAGGACTCTGGAGACTAGAGTTCAAATCCCTCCTTTACCATAGAATCCCACTGGTGACCTCAGCCAGGTCACGCTTTCTCAGCCACACCCTCCGAACAAAATCCCTTGATAGGGCCTCTTTAGTGTTGCCATAAGAAATAATCTGAAAGCACATAAGAACATCATCAACAAGAAGCAGAGGGCAGTTCAGCAGGTACAACCTGTATTATGTCCTTATGTTTGTTTGATCTTCAAACCCAGTATTTATTTGGCTTTTCTGCTTCCATAATTCCCAAGGCTGAGGAGTTAAAACTGAGAAGTAGCTTGTATTGTTTGCATTGGTTTCTCCTGAAGTAATCCCCAATCCCTTTGGACTGGTGGCAGAGTTGCCAAAATGAACACTGGAGAGGACTCCTACACCTTTAAGGATTGTACAGAGGAGGGAATTTCTGCAGATGTTGCTTGTTACCTGATTGTGTGACAAACAATACCAGCTGAAAATCCCTCTTCTACCCAGTCGTTAAAGGTACAAGAACCAGTGGTGTACCAAGGCTCAACAGTACCTAGGGCAAGCATTGAAGTTGTGCCTGTAGGTGCTGCTGCTGCCGCCCCCTAATTGCACTGGGCTGGGAAGGACCCTGGCGGGGACAGGCAACCAACAATGGAGGTCATAGTGAGCAGTGGTGGGTGGGGTGGGGCGAATGGCAGTGGGTGGGGGAGCGGGGCAAGTGGTGGTGTGTAGGGGTTGGGATAAGCGACAGGATAGGTAGGTCAAGCGGTGGCAGGTGGGCAGAGTGGAGCAAGCAGTAGGGGCGGGGGGAGTGGCGGTGAGCAGGGGAGGTGGGGTCAGGGGTGGGGACGGGGTGAGTAGTGGTGAGCAGCCAGGTGGGGCAGTTCCTCTTTTTTGTGCACATCTCAGCATTGGTGCCCGGGGCACACACCCCAATTGTGCCACCCTAGATATGCCTCTGACAAAAACCCTGTCCAGGGTCATTTCCACACTAGCCTGTTATAGCGCTATGATTCCACTTTCAACATCCTATGGAATCCTGGGGTTTGCAGTTTCGGGAGAGGCCGGACGGTCCCTCCCTAAACTGCAAACCCCAGGATTCCATAGGATGTTGAAAGTGGAATCATAGCGCTATAACAGGTTAGTGCGGAAATGGCCCACTTTTCACTCTGGCAATCCTAACTGATGGCATTTAGAATTTTGAAGAAGTGGTTTGAATCCTGTCACAGACAGACAGACAGAGAAGATACAAGTTATGGTGTTGCACAACATAGGTTTTGGGCCTCACATAGCTAATTTCACAGAAGGCTAACTGATGGGGTTAAGAAAAAAAAAATCTACCCAAGAAACTGGGTACAAAAGCAAATGTGGTGTCTAAGATCCCAAACCGAAACCCATTCCTTTAAATCCACTTTAATAGAAATGTCAACCTTATAAATTTCATGGGATCACCATAAGTCAATCGGCAGCTTGGAGGAACATACACATATGCATACAACAAAGTTTTCCAACGGCATGGCAGAGTCACAAAAATAATGCACTTGGTACTAAAACTGCACAAATACCATGTATCCCAGATGTGGTCACACAAAACCTGCACCCAAAACACCCCCCTGAGATAGAAAGCACACATGTAGGTTTCTGCCCTACCTTCTCTCCATGTTACTGCAGGTTAGGCCTCCTTGGAGATAGCATAAAGATATCATTTTGATATCAATAATTTGGCTCTCTTCTACCACCCCTCTCCACGTGTTTGTGAGGCCCTCGAACAAGCACAGACTAGGCGCGGCCACGAATTGCTGGACATTCCATTCTCCACCCAGGCAGGCCAGAAATAGCCAGATCCTTGCTTTAGGAGACCTTGCTGCAAATACCTTCATTATGTATGCATGCTGTTTACCAAGGACTTCCTGCCCTGAGCAGTTAACCTGGCAAGCTGAATACTCAACTGCCAAACACCCTGTATTTGCATACTGGCTAACTCTTTGTCAATTTGGACTTAAATCCATCATGCTAAATTCTGACCTTTCCAAAGCTTTGTCCCACTCCTAAATTGCATTGTTTTCCCTAAGTATGGCATAGCCCGCAGTCACATTTCTCCCTATAAAAACCCCTGATTCCAAGACCTTCCTCGGATCGCTCCCGAGTTCCAGACCGTCTTGCTGCTGCTTTGCCTGGCAAACTTCCCCTCAGCCCCACGTGCTGAGCTACATCGCACCCCAGCTTCACTCTCTATCTGCTTTCCAGACTCTGTGAACAGGTTCCGTATCACCCGAATCAACTATCCCTCTCAAAAATCCCGCTATCCAACTCAAACCTTTATTTTCCTTAGTTATCTGTGTGCATGTGTTGCTTACATTGTGTGTCTGTATTTAGTAAAGATCATTCATTATTTCCAACACAGTTTGCTTCTTGGCTTGGCCTGACCCCGTAAACATTGGGTTACAAGATCCTGCTACATTACCCTACCTCTCGTTTCGCCAGCAGTGCTCTAAGCTAATTTTCTCCAAAGTGTGTTTTGTTTGGTTATTTAGGTGTCCCTCCCGGGACCCCCAGTAAACAGGGTAACATCCCACTCACCCTCAGCCACTCTGCCATCTGCATATGATTTCCTTTCACATGCTAAACCCAGGATTGCCCTGCTAGTCTAACACCCTATGCTTGTCTCCCTCTCTGATCTCACTTGCCCATTCTTTGTTCCCTAGGCAGCACAGCAGCAACACTAGTCTCACTTTTCTTTCTCTCTAATGTTATTTCTTCCAAGTTTAACCAGTGGTTGTGGAACACACTGCACAGTGATGTGCCAGTTTCTTTTCCTAAGCATAGCTCTGAAGTCATGTGGGGCCCAGAAGCAATCAGGCAGAAAGAAGATGGTGATGGGAAACACAGCTAGTTTTGCTGTGTGTGTTACATGGCAGGTTAAGAAATGGAGGGGTATAGGAGGCTTTGTGGATGTGGACAGAGAGCTGTCATGATGCCCAAAGACATGATCTTGGAGACTCTATCTTAATGCTGAAAAAGACTCTTACTACAAGTTCACAATGCTCCACACACAGCCATGAAGGAAAGAATTATATGTATCTCCCCACTAACTAAATTTGGAAAAGTTATTATATTTTTAATTTCATTTCTCAGAATCCTGCAGCCAGCATAGTCAGTGACCATGTTGGCTGGGGAAATCTGATCACTGTCATTCAAAAGGTGACTTTCCTAAGCTCTCTGATGATTTTGGCTTCCCTCCTTCCTTTTTACTTGAGGCCTCAGGGATAAGTGCAGTTATAAGACTAACCAGGCCTGCTTAACTTCTGAGATCGGCAAGATTGTATATATTCAAGGTTGCATGGCCAAAGACTACTGCTATTAGACACCGTACATTGGATGTCATGGATTTTTATCTGAATAAAGTTCCTTTTGGGGAAGAGAGCTACAGCAGAATCATGGCCCTTTTCGCATTGAGGCTTCTCGCGCGAGCGGGGGAGGGCGGCTCCCGCGAGAAGCCTTCTCCGGGAGGCTGCCGCTTCCCCCTCCTTCCTTCCGCAGGCGAAGGAACGAGGGGGAAGCGGCACTGGAGGAGGCTTCTCACGCGAGCTGCCCTCCCCCCGGGCGAAGCAGGAGGCTCTCGCGTCCGTCCCCCCGCGCGCGCGAAGCAGGAGGTGTCGCGTCCACCCCCCCGCGTGCGCGCGAAGCAGGAGGTGTCGTGTCCGTCCCCCCCGCACGCGAAGCAGGAGGTGTCACGTCCGCCCCCCGTGCGCGCACGAAGCAGGAGGTGTTGCATCCGCCCCCCCGCACACGCGAAGCAGGAGGTGTCGCATCCGTTGTGCTAGCGCCCCACCCCACCCCTTCCTTCCGCAGGGGCGGAGGGAAGGAAGCGTGACCCGGCCGCCTCCCCGGCGCTCCGCACAGGAGGTAAGTGCACCTGGGCGCCGGGAGCGTTGCGCGAGCGCGGGTGATTTTTGCTTTGAGGCGAAAATCAAAAAACCCGCGATCGCACCACTGCAGCCCCGTGAGCACAGCGGAAGTGGGAGTGCATCGGGCAGAGCGACGCTCCCACTCCCGCGAGGCTCACGGGGCTGTCGCGCGACAGAAAGCCCGTGCGAAAAGGGCCCATTATCCACTTTGACTTAGAAATAAGTCTCACGGTGTTCACTAGAGTTTGGCTGGAAGCTCTGATAGCTGGTAGCCGTTCAGGACAATTGTTGTTGTTGTGTGCCTCAAGTTGTTTCTGACTTATGATGACTCTAAGGTGAACCTAGTGTGTTCTAGGGCTGAAAGTGTGTGTCACACCTAAGATTACCCAGTGGTTTTCCACGGCTGACCAAGGAATTGAACCCTGGTCTCTAAGACCACCCAGTGGGTTTCCATGGCTGACCAAGAAATCAACTCTGGTCTTCAGAGTTGTAATCCAATGCTCGAGCTAGAGTTATCCCTCCACATTTGCTAGGGTGAAAGGACCCCCATGAAAGTGGAAAAACTGTGAATAACTCTGGCCCTCCCAATCCATATTTAACACACACAAAAATATGATCACCATATTCAACCCACCATCAGGGTTCCTTCACAAGGCAGCAGAAGTGGGTGGCTAGTGGGGCTTAATTGTCACCTCCACTGCTGCGCCACACCATTTTTAATAGGGACTTACAAGCCTTGTTTGCAGTTTCTCAGTTTCACAGGGCTTGCAGTCCCAATTAAAAATGGCATAGGGAGGCAGCAGAGGTGACAGCAAATAATCCGTGAATAATCAAATCCGCAAAAGTGAAAGCTGAAAATGTGAAGGGATTGTACACCACACTGGCTCTTTTGTACAATTATATCCTCGCAGATGCAAACCAGAACACAACTTCAGAATGTGGGTAGGATGGCAAAAGTTATTAATGATGAAGAACACAAAACCTAGGGGAGGATACAGCAGTTTGCTTTTGCCTAAGCCTACAGGGAAGGAACAAATTCTGCTCCTCCTCTTCCCCCTACTGTGTTAATTTGGTGCAAACTACTTATATGTTTTGGTCTCAGTCTGCAGTAATTGAAATTGGCTGAAGACTAAGGGGGAAAGTGGGAGGGGGTAGAGAAACTGGAATGTTTTAAAAGCAGCAGAAAAGGTAGGATGGCAGAGGATTAATCAAGAGTGTTCCTGCCAGATTGAGATACTTGGAAGGTATGCACGATGCTTTGCGTACTTATTCAGAAGCCACTCAAAATATTTGTTCAAACTGCTGTGTTTAGGACTTCAGCATTAGGAAATGAGTTCTCACAGGGGGCTAAGGAGAACATTTTTAATTCTTTAGTTTCAGCAATATAGATTCTGCTCACTTGTGACTTAACACAGGTATACTGCAAGATATCCTCAGGGTAAATCACATCACCTGCTTGGATCCTGTTTGTATGGATTTTCCCCACTGACAAACCAAAGGTCACTCTCCAGAGGCATCCATGGATGCTTCATTTCACGGGCTGTCCAAAGTTGTGCCACCCATTCATTTCGGATTATAGTATACCAAATGTCCCTGTGGCTAATGACAGATGGCAGATACAGACCATCTTTTCAGCTTCAATGGATCCAGCTCCCAGTTCCTGGGACAAAGTGCACTCATAAACAATGATATATGTATTAGGGTTCTACTGACTGATGGAAATTAACGTAGACCATTAGATAATAAGATGGAGATTTTGATAAAGAAAAGATCCTTGCATCCTGTGCTCTGTTCTATGTTACAGAGCCCTTTCAGTTAACTCTATGAGCAGGGCTCCAGAACTCAGAATAACTCATAATCTAGGAAACTGGGCCAGCCTATTTGACCATGCAGGCCTTTGTTACGGTCTACAAAGACCTATGCAGCTTAGGTGAAAAGAGTGTCTCCTTATATAAGCCTTCTCAAGTCTTAAAATCCTAAGCTGAAGATCCTCAGGGGTCCATTGAGTGAGGATACATGACCAAGACCTTCCCAAGGGCCACCACCAGCCTCTGAAATTCCCTCCCATGGGAAGCAAGGCCAGGCTAGTCCCCTCTCCTTGTTTTGGCAAGCCAATATTTTTTTTTTAAATTAAAACACACATTTGGAGGTTAACAGGGTGTTCAGGAAGCTTTTTAACTGGGATTTTTGTGCTTTATTTTACTTTTATTTTAAAATGATTTTATACTGTTCTAAATTATAGGTGTCTTAATATGATAGCTAATTGATTTTCTTTTAAGAATTTTTTTTTTTATTGTCAGGTATTTAATTGTATCTTATTCTAACCTTGTTGTAAGCCACCTCAGGTGCCATCCTGTGAGAAAAGCAGGATGGTAATAAAACAGACAGACAGACAGACAGACAGACATTTTAAAATTGCTCAGTATGGACTACTCTAAATGGCAAGGAATCTTCAGTTCCCAGGCATCTCAGGAATCAGGAATCAGACTTCTTAGGAATCTCCACTTTTTACTGATCCAACAGTCTTTGGAAATGTTACTATTTTGGATTACTGAAAACTGTGTTCCAAAAAAGTAACCTTTCTAAACTCTGGATTGAACTAGTAAGCTTCTCCCTATCGGATATGTCTTTTACCACTGAGCAATAGAACACCCCAGTGTTGCTTATCACAGAAAATCCCTGTGTGATAGGAGAGAAACTTGCATCCTTCCATGACTCATCACTGGCCAGGCTAGCTGAGGCTAATAGGAACTGGAGTCAAACAATATGTGGAAGGTTACAGGTTCTCCTGTAGCACACCCGTGGGAATTTACACCCAATTAAAATCCAGTTCCTAATCCTCATGGCTGTGAAGGAAAACTTGAAAAGTTGCAAGCAATTCTTGAAGGGGGCTTTCAGTAATTAGAGTCCATTAGTGAAAAAGGGATTTTGTAGCATGTTTGAGACTAATGGAGAGAAAGAAGTTTGTAAGAAACTGTGTACTGATCCAGACGAACACGGCTTTTGAATACTAGCACCATGAAGTGCTTTGAGTTACTGAGAGCCTCCTTCCAAAACTGACTGATTCTTCTGTTCTCATAGCTTTCTTTCTAGGCTCTGGAGCTCTGCAAAATCTCATATGGTAGTGACCCTCAGCAAGACACAATTCGTTCCTAACTAGAGAGCAAGGCCCTGGCAGAAATAAATATTCTGCATTCTATGGTAGAAAAATACATTTCAGATGTTGCTAGTGGGATAAACCATGAAGGCTATTGGTTCAAATTTGCAGTTGTTTCTTCTTAGTTCATAATTCTACAATCCTTGAGGTGGGGTACTGAAAGTGAATGTGTCACTGTTTCCCTTCTTACCGTTTATGATTCATAAGGAGCTCCCTGTGAAGTTCTTGGTGGCTTTTTGAGGCTCTCACAGGATTGAGCAGCTTTTTAGGTTTGATAAGATCGGGGTTTCCATCAAAATAGTCTGGATGAGCCATAATATTCCCAATAGCAGGCCTCTCCCTCTGTATTTCAGAATACATAGATGCTGGAGGGAGAAAGAGAAAGAACGAGAATATAAGAAAGTTCATCAGCTAAGATAATAAAACATTTTCAGACAAAATGACGCATATCTCAACTCTGATTTCACATATTAGGACCACTACTTTATACCCTCCAATATTTCACAAATGAGAACCAGGGCATGTGTGACCAGTCTCTGGCCCTGGCTCTGAGAACTCATTCTGAGACAAAAGGCAAGGGAATGCGGGGGGGCGGGGGGGCGGGTAGGCATGCATGCACACCTTCGTTCTCCCCCCTGCAGCTTCCCCCATTCCCTTGCATCTGGCCTCAGCATGCAAAAGGCAAGGGAATAGGAGAGGGATCACAGGGGGAGGGGAGTTGTCTGCAGTTTTTCCACTTTTGTGAGAGTTCTGTGCCCCAAACCCACACAAAGGTAGAGGGTCCACCGTAGTGCATCACTATAAAACAGATTTGCATAGATGTTGCATGTTGTAATTTATAGACACAGAAGGAAAATTAGAAATATATGCAACCATTTAAAATCTATCTGTCTGTCTATCTATCTATCTATCTATCTATCTATCTATCTATCTATCTATCTTTATAGTGGGGACAACTTTGACTGTGATGTTAAGGACTTTCGTAAAAAAAAAGTGTTTCCTAGAATAACTAATGTAAACTGTGGTTGTGTATGTGATGTATAGTATATGGAATACAGTAAGTTATCTGTTGGGAGGGGTGAGAATATGGAATGTTGGGGATGAGTAATGATTGGCTGAATGTTTCATAGAATCATAGAACCATAGAGTTGGAAGAGACTCCAGGGGCCATCCAGTCCAACCCCGTGCCATGCAGAAATGCCCATCAAAGTACTCCCAACAGATGGCCATCCAGCCTCTGCCTAAAAACCTCCAAAGAAGGAGACTCCACCACACTCTGAGGCAGCACTTTCCACTGCTGGACAGCTCTGACCATCAGGAAGTTCTTCCTGAGGTTCTGGTGGAATCTGCTTTCCTGCAGCTTGAATCCATTGTTCTTTGTCCTAGTCTCTGGAGCAGTGGAAAACAAGTCCTCTCCTTCCTCTACATGGCATCCCTTCAAATTTTTAAATATCTCTATCATGTCCCCTCTTAACCTTCTCTTCTGCAGACTAAACATTCCCAGCTCCTTAAACTGCTCCTCATAGGGCATGACTTCCAGACTCTTCATCATTTTGGTCACCTTCCCTTGGACATGCTTCAACTTGTCGATATCCTTCTTGAAATGAGGTGCCCAGAACTGGACACAGTATTCCAGATGAGGTTTAACCAAAGCAGAATAGAGTGATACCATTACCTCCCTTGATCTAGATACCATACTTGGTGCAACAAAGAATCGCGTTGGCTTTCTTGATTGCCGCATCACACTGCTGACTCATGATCAGCTTGTGTTCCACCAAGACTCCTAGATCCCTTTCAGACGTACTACTATCCAGCTACGTGTCCCCCATCCTATATTTGTGTATTCCATTTTTACTGCTGAGGTGTAAGACCTTACATTTCTCTCTGTTGAATTTCATTTTGTTAGCCTTGGCCCAGCTCTCCAATCTATCCAGGTCATTTTGAATTTTGATCCTGTCCTCCGGCGTATTAGCAACCCCTCCCAATTTGGTGTCATCTGCAAATTTGATCAGCATGCTCTCTATTCCTTCGTCCAAATCATTGATAAAGATGTTGAATAGCTGGCCTCTACCAAAACTGCAAACCCCAGGATTCCATAGGATGTTGAAAGTGGAATCAAAGCGCTATAACAGTCTCATGCAGAAATGGCTGATTAGAGGAAGTTGGTCCCCACACTGGTGGCAGTGGCGGGGTAGGTAGGAATCCTCAGAGGGACCCTGCATGCCTCTGCATCCTGTTGCCCTGATACATGCTAACTGTTGATGGCTGCCTCCAAGGCCCCTGCTGTTCTCTTTTCTTGGGGTTCTTCCTTTAGACTGGGCTTGGACTGGCCAGCCCTTCAATATAAGACTGTTCTCTCCAAAGCAGGACACATAGTTATCCTAAATAAAGATACATGAATATTTGCCTACTGAAAGGAAGCATGAATACGGGCACTAGTCACACAGGATTTTTTTGTTTTTGGCATGGCTGGAGGTGCAATAGTGTTGGGGCAAATGGACATGGCACTCCCACTCTCTGTATATGATTGGTGGTCTTTTTTTGAATACCCTTATTTCCTAGAATTATAGAGTCATAGATCCACGGAGTTGGAAGAGACCGCAAGAGCTATCTTTCAACTTTTATTTTAAGCCGCTTTGGGTCTCACATTGGGAAAAAGGTGGGATATAAATCAAATCAGATCAGACCAGATGAAACAAACAAACAAATAAATAAAACCAGTGTGGTCTTTTAGACTTTTAAATTTGCTGAGTATTTTTGCCTAGTGCTTAAGACTGAGTAGAGTCAGCATGTTGTAGTGGTTTGAACACTGGACTATGACTTTGGAATTGCTGTTGTTGTTGTGTGCCTTCAAGTCATTTCTGACGTACGCCAACCCTATGGATTATATTGTGAGTAAATGCCTAAACTGTGTGCACGCTGAATACCATAATCCAATTACATGAGTTCTTCCTTCTTTTGTTGTAGTTTCCCTGTCAGGTTACCATTTGGGGGAGGAGGGGAGAATACATAGAATCAAAGAGCTGGAAGAGATCATAAGGGCCATCAAGTCCAACCCTCTGCCATGCAGGAATACATAATCAAAGCATTCATGACAGATGGCCATCCAGCTTCTGTTTAAAAAACCCCAAAGAAGGAGACCCCACAACAGTCTGAGGCAATGTACTCCACTGTTGAACTACTCTTACCATCAGAAGGTTCTTCCTAATGTTTAGATGGAATCTCTTTTCCTGAAGTTTGAAGCCATTGCTCCATGTCCTAGTCTCTGGAGCAGCAAAAACAGGCTTGCTCCATCCTCCATATGACATCCCTTCAAATAATTAAGCATAGCTATCATGATGCCTCTTAACCTTCTGTTCTCTAGGATAAACATACCACCTCCCCAAGCTGCTTCCCCATAGGGCTATGGTTTCCAGGCCTTCTACAATTTTGGTCACCCTCCTCTGGACACATTCCATCTTGTCAATATCCTTCCTGAACTGTGGTGCCCAGAAATGGACAGAATATTCCAGGTGGGGTCTGACAAAGCAGAATACAGTGGTACTATCACTTTGCTTGACCTAGACAATATACTCCTATTGATGCAGCCCAGAATTGCATTGGATTTCTTAATTGCCACATCACATGTTCAGGAGTGGGCAGGTTGGGCCTCATCAAATATTAGATGACAGTTCCCATCCTTTCTCCACAGTGGCTACAGCAATGAGAACTCATGACAGCTGCAGTCCAACAATGCCTGGAGGAATGTTCAAACTGAATTCCATTGCTCCTGGTTCTGCTCCCTCAGTCAGGGTATCCTGTGTCTCCAAGGAGCTGAATCCTGTGAAACTTTTCCAAAGCCAAAGCTAAAGCTGAGAAGAAACAGGTCAGGGTTAAGTGAATTACAATGAGATAAAAGTTCAAAAAGATAGGAGGGTTGAAAAGAGAAGAATTCCCAGTTCTGAACAGTTTCACATTGCATGCCAACAGGCCCGTGTCCCACAGCGAGCAGGGAGGGAGTGGAACCATGAGGAGGAAAAATAGATCACAACTGATTAGATCAGCATAATTGGGGTGAAAAGTGCAGGGCTACGATTAAACGCAGCAGGAATACTGAGGTCTGGTGATCCTCTCCATGAAATTATTTTGGATGGGAGTCAGAAATTTTTGTTGGCTAAGAAAAAAAAAGGTGTGTGTGTGTTAAGCTGTTAGGTTGGCCATTGCTGTTCTTGTTCAGAGATGTTCTTTGCTGCAAATCATCTTTGCCTCATACAAGAACAGCATCTGAGGTGTACCTACCTTAGGACAACACAACTCCATGTCCATTTCTGCACTGGACTGTTCTAGTGCTATTATTCCACTTTCAACATCCTATGGAATCCTGGGGTTTGCAGTTTAGGGGGGCCCCTCCCTAAACTGCAAACCCCAGGATTGCATAGAATGTCGAAAGTGGAATAATAGCACTAGAACAGTCCAGTGTGGAAATGGCCCATAACCAGCTCCTTCTTGTAAAAAGCAACTTTTCCAGACATGGCCTAATTGACTTCAAACACTACTTGGCTGTTCCTCAAGGCTTTGGGCTTCCTAAGATTCTCTCCAAACTTGTTAATCTTTAAATGTGTTTTTAACTCATTATGTTTAAGTTTTTAGCCTCTTCAAATTATTTTTATTGTTTGAAACTGTTTCACTGGTTGATTTAAAGTTATTTGTAAGTCACTCTGAGATCTTTATGATATAGGATATTTAAACAACAACAACAATAACAACAACGTAGCTTTGAAAGCAAGAGGAGTCTGCAAGCTATGAGAGGAAAGCTATGGGACTATGACTTGAGAGAATTTTATGCTGAAGTTTGCTCTGCTATGAACTTTCTCCATCTCAGCCTTTGTTCCTCATCTGTAAGATGGCAACAATATTTGCAAACTTAGAAATAAGAATTACAGTAATATTTTTCATATTAGGAATACAAAAATGATTTTAAAAGCATGGGCCTCAGGCAAACTCTTCCAAGAGCTGCATTTCAGTTCCAGGGGCCTTCCCGCACTACACTGTTATAGTGTTATTATCCCACTTTCTTTTTAAAATAATTTTATTGTGATTACATCGTATAAAACAACATTTCTCATTGTACATTTTACTGAACTATTACCGCTATCTTCCACTCCTCTCTGGATTTCAATACTGTTATTTCATTGACATATCAACATTATGCATCGCATTGCATTTGTTAACATACAAGATAGATCCTGCTCTTCGACACTACTTTACATGTTGCATGAAATTCCACTGATTTTTACTTCTAACTACTCATGCTACCATGAATTAAGAATTATTACCTGTCAACACTCAACCCAATTCCAGAACAGTTTGCCAATGATATTGTGGGCTCAAAATGTCAGACATCCAATTCAATATTTTTTAGGCTTAGGACATGACCACCACATATGAAATAGTGTTCCAACATTCTCCTGACACTTCCAACACTGACCTGTTCCCGTATTATATATCTTCTTTAATTTTTCTGGTGTCATGTGCCATCTATGAAAAAGCTTATAATAGTTCTCTTTTAGGTTCTGAGCTGCAGTGAATTTTTGTGTCCGTTGCCAGCTCTGTTCCCATTGCTGATTTGACTGTCTCATCTTCTCTTTCTTGATTTAAATCTCCTGGTATACATGTGATAATAAATGGGGTGGGTTTTCCCGCAGTAACTTCAGCATTCTTCTTTGCTCTTTTTGTTCTATTCCATAAGTTTTCACATCCATCTGGAATCTCTCAGTTAACTGTCTGTAAGGGAACCAGTTTAACTTTATTCCTTCTGATTCCAATTTTTCTCTTGATTTCATCTTAAAAAGATTCAGATTTGTCTTTTCTAATATGTCGTCATAACACAGCCACTTATCTGAATCAGACCATCTTCCAAAAAAGGCTTCTTGAGGGGAGACCCATGTAGGTAGTTGCCTAATGTTCTTATTCTTGTAGTCAGTCCATATTTTAAGTAGTGATTTTCTTATAAAATGATGAACAAAGTCTTTGTCAACCGCAGCTTTCCCCTAGAACATATAGGCATGCCAACCCATCCTTAAATCAGCGCCCTCTAATGTCAACATTCTTGTATTTTGAAGATTCATCCAGTCTTTTATGCAAGTAAATGCCGCTGCCTTGAAATATATCTGTAAATCCGGTAGACCCAACCCTCCTCTTTTTATTGAGTCTGTCATGATATTCCATTTTATTTTTGTTTTTTTCCCCTTGCCATATAAATTTAGTTAAATCTCTCTTCCATTGTATAAAAGGCTTAGTATTTGTAATAATAGGGAGATTTTGGAAAAGGTAATTCATCTTTGGAAGTATGTTCATTTTTATAACTGCCACTATTCCCATCAAAGATAGTCACATTCTAGTTCATTTCTCCAAATCCTTGATGATCTCTTTCCATTTTTTTCATAATTATCCTGAAATAGTTCATTATTTCTTTTTGTAATCCAGACACCCAGATATTTTGCTTTTTGACCTTTATTGAAACCTGTTAAATGCTCAAGTTCCTTTTCTTCTTTCTCCCTCATGTTTTTTGTTATAAGCACTGTTTTTTTCCCCTTGTTTATCTTGAATCCAGAAAATTCTCCATGTTCTTGAACGATATCCATCAACCTTTGAATACTGCTGAGAGGATCATCCAGAAACAAAACCAAATCATCTGCAAATGCTTTAAATTTATACTGATATTTCTTTATCTGAAGTCCTCTTATTGCTTTATCTTCCCCTATGGCATTATTAAGTATTTCCAGTGTCATGACAAATAACAATGGAGATAAGAGGACAACCTTGTCTTGTTCCCCTATGCAATTCAATCTGTTTTGTTCTCTCTCCATTAATAATCAATTGTGCCTGTTGTTGACTGTATATTGCTTCAGTCCAAGAGATAAATTTGTCTCCAGCTTGAGCCTGTTTAATGACCGTCTTCAAGAATGACCAATTAATCATATCAAAGGCCTTTTCTGCATCCACAAATATCACTGCCAATTTTCTTTCACTATGTTTCTCATAATACTCAATTATATTTAGCACTGTTCTAATATTGTCTCGCATCATCCTCTTTGGTAAGAAGCCATTCTGGTCCTCATGTATATTTTCTTGAAGAACCTTTTTAAGTCTTTCAGCCAGAGTTGCAGCAAAGATTTTATAGTCTATGTTTAGTAATGAAATTGGTCTATAATTCTTAACATCTGTTAAGTCTCTTTCTTCTTTTGGTATTTAGAGCCATTATCCCACTTTCAACATCCTGTGGAATTCTGGAGTTTATAGTTTACTGAAGCCAAAGAGCTCTCCGGCTGACAATTCTAAAGGCCCCTCCCTAAACTGCAAACCCAGGGATTCCATAGGATGTTGAAAGTGGAATAATAGCACTATAACAGTGTGGTGTGGAAAGGCCTCAGAATTAGAATTATGGAAGCTGTTTTGTTTCTCTTAACAGCCTGTTTAGAAGCAGACAGAGTTTTGGGCTGGTAATGAGGTTATATATGCCTCTTTCCGACACTTTCATGGGCTCAAAAATAAATTTTATATGCCCCTCCACAATTAAGCTTTGAATTACTCTATATCGCATATTGCTACAATCAAGAGACTTTACTTTTCTACGCTGTCTCTGTATTTCACAAAATTTCCCTTGCCAAATAAAATTGTCTTACTAGAGTCATACATTACTTGTGCTTGAATTATACATGCCCAGTGGCTGGATTTTGGCCATAAAACACTATTAGCTGTAATGGATTTTAAACATATTTTGATATGTATGCGCATATGAGGCATAAAGCTCTCACTGTACTCTTTGAATTAGAAATGAAAGGCACTAGAAAGGAAAAGCCAGGAACCTTTTATTTTGTTCTTTGTGACAAATAAGTGTTCCCACTTGGATATTTTAGTGTAAAATGAGAGGTACAGAGAGACACAATTCCTGGGCACTTTGTCAGAAGGAGAAAGGAACAGCTTTGCTGGTTATTTATTCAAAGTACTGTTATGTAACCCTTTCCTCCTTCACCAAAGAGACCTGAAATTCAGAGACAGGCTAAATGAGATTCTCCAAAATACAGAGCTAGGATGTGTGTGTGTGTGTGTCAGTCTTCAAGTGCCCTGTTGACTTATGACTATCACATGAATTTCAGAGGGTTTTCTTAGGGAGTTTCTGCACTACACTGTTATAGTGCTATTATTCCACTTTCAACATCCCATGGAGCCCTGGGGTTTGCAATACAGGGAGGGGGCAATTGGAATTCTCAGCCAGAGAGCTCTTTGGCCTCAGTAAGCTACAAACCCCAGAACTCCATAGGATGTTGAAAGTCAAATAATAGCACTATATAATAAATAAATAAAAGCACTATAACAGTGTAGGGCAGAAAGGCCCTTAGGCAAGGTGTTTTTGCCAGTTCCTTCCTCTGAAATTTAGCCTATAGCACCTGGTATTTGTTGGTGGTCTTCCATCCAAGTACTAACCAGGGCTGACTCTGCTTAGCTTCCAAGAGCTGACAGGATCTGGTATCTTTAGGGCATTTAGGCCCTGCTTAGAAGTAACACATTACAAACAACAGGTTACGTGAACAAATTCTTCTTTTTTCAATATCAAATGGTTGCAACTTAATGAAGAAGAATTTTCTCCATTTGTGATGTAAATCAGGGGTGTGGCTATTGGTTGGATAACATGATGTTATTGATCCCCTTTTCTGCCCCCCCAATGAAATTTTCCTTCGATTTTGAAATTTCTAGCATTGAAAAGAATGTAACATTGAACTGTGAATTTGTTGTGTTCTCATTCTCTTGATTACGTTTCCTGCCCCCTTTCTTTGGGTTCTAAACTGTAGCCATTTCTGCACTAGACTGTTATAGCGCTATGATTCCACTTTCAACATCCTATGCAGTCCTGGGGTTTGCAGTTTCGGGAGGGGCCAGCTGCAAACCCCAGGATTCCATAGGATGTTGAAAGTGGAATCAAAGCGCTATTACAGTCTGCGGAAATGGTCGGTGTTTCTAAATGCTCAAATGAAGTTTTATGTTTCTGCAATATGAGGATTTTGAAGAAGGAAGGAAAATTTCATTGGGAGGCAGAGTTCTTATTGGTGGTTAATATCCTCCTTCCCTCTGCTCCAGAGCTAAACTCCTGTGTAACTTTAATTAACTTTTCCAGTTACAGAGCTTTGGCCCACAGTAAATGGTGGAGGAATATCACATGGTTCAAGTGCTGGCATGTGCTCTATTGTAGATACTGAAGCAAGAACAAAATTGATAGGGATAGTATGTATTTTCTGCCACAGGTCAGTGGACTGTAGCATTCAGATTTAAAGAGCAGCTAAAAATAAAGTAATTTTTGAGAAATGGAGAAATAAAGCTTTTCTTTCTAAAAATTTCTAACTATAACAATGAGGAGTGATTAGGAGTACAAACAGAACCAAGGACTTTAAAAAGCAAATTTATAAGCTATTCCAGAATGTTAAAAATCAGTAGCAAATTGTGACTAGTGAAGAAATGCACAAATGTTATATGGAGTTGCATCTCTTGCTGGTCAATTTAGCTGAGATAAAAATGAGTCATTAGGATTGTTTTAATTTATACAATAATTCTACTGACAGAGAGGCTTCAGTCATAAAAGGAGTCAGAATTAGAGCAGACCCACTGAATCAATTGGATTTATATAAGTTCTAACTTACTATTGAGTAGTTGTTTCATTGGGTCTGCACCAAATTAGGACTGAATTGAGATCAGAAACTTTTCCTATTGTAAGTCACCAATGAGTTAAATTCAGGGAATCTGGCAGCAGAACCAGGCTGGGCATCTGATATTTGCTGCAAGATTTCAACAGCTTACACAGAGGTGCTGCCAGCCTGAGCTTTGCTGTCTCAGCAGCTGGGAGAAAAGAATCAAGAAACTTGATAAGCCAATAGAGGTCCTTTGGCCTTATCCAAAGACTCTCCTAGGCTTGGTTCTGTTCTATCGACCTGTCTGAACAAGCTGAACAAGCCTACCTGCTCCAAAACATGAATGAGAGTTCTTAGGTCAGATCATCAAGGACCATTGGACCCTTTTCTGATTGGTCTCTGGGATCTGATCACCAGCCTGTTTGTGCCACACCATTTGTCTCTGTGACTTTGCTGGGCCCAGATGCCCAGAAGTGACTCACTCCTGTGCTGACACATTAAGGTGACTTTATTCTCATGCCCATATCCTTTAGCTGTCCAGTCTTGCAGGGCACATCCTGATAAATCCTCTACCATCCCACTTCCCTAGCTAGTTTTAAAATGTCCTGGTTTCTTCTCTTCCTCCCACTTTCTGCATTTATCCTTGGCCTACTTCAGTTGCTGCAAGGTACAGAGGTATCTAGCATACAATTAATTCAGCAGGAAAGAGAACAGAGGAGGGGATTTTCCTCAATTCTAGACTACATAGAACATAGTTTCTCTGTGTAAAATAGTAGTTTAAACAGTTGCTCTTCGTCATCTTTCCCCATACCCTTTTGACAACATCGTCATGTGGCTTGTCCATATGTGTCTTACTTTTCATCAGTGAAGTGTTGGAGGACATGCATGCCAATCCTTTAAAGTCATATCTGAACCCACAGTCTCTCAGCTAATGTCCTCCAGATGTGGGGAGAGGGAGCTGACTTAGCTATTATTATCAGAGACTCACAAGCTCTTCAGCTACACCAAGGACAGCATCTGGGATCATCTGGGGAGCCACTGGCTGCATGCCTATGTGCATATGCACATACATGCACAATCCTCCTTACTCATTCTTCCCTCTCCACATAGCAGCGAGTTCCCACTCCAGCAATTTCCACTAGAAAGCATTATTCACCTACTGCTACCTGCAGTAATCCTGGAAGCCAAGGAACAGTCTCTCCTGCCTCACCGCCTAGGTAGGTTGCAGAGGAAATTGTTTTGGGGGCTACATAAGCAGCAACTTAAAGCAGGTTGTGCACCTAGGCATGACATTCACCACAAAGATTGGCATCATCGTAATGTCCTCCCGCTACCACGTAAGAACTCACTGTGTGATCTGGAGTCGTTATATAATGTTTTTCCACACTCATCAGCCACATCAGCTGTAGTTCCAAAAGGGCAAGAAAACCCACCACAAAGGGCCTTCAACTAATGTGTCAGGTCCTGAGGGACAAGAGTAGCAGTCTATGGAAACAGATTAATAGAACTGTAGGACTGGAATACGATATGGACCATCTAGTCCAAACCTCTGCCCCACAGGAATACAAAAGTTAAGTATTCCTGAAGTGTAGCGTTTCAGTCTCAGTTTGAAGACCCCCCCAAAGAAAAAGACTCTATAGAAAACAGTCTATTCATACCCTCCAACTGAGGCACAGTCTTGATTAATTCTTTGCCATTTCCCTTTTTCAGCTGCTTTTAAAATGCCTCAGTTTCTCTGTCTTCCTCTCACGTTCCCCCTTCTTTCTCATCTTTTTTTTTTGATTTTTTTTTATTTATATAACTGAATCACAAATACAAAACAAGAAAAAAAAATTAAACACCATGTGATATACATAATAGTGAATTTAAAAAAAAAATTTCTTTCTTTCTTTCTTCTTTCTCATCTTACTTCCGTTGCTGTAAACTAAATTCAAAGCACAAGAGTGATCAATTCAATAAGCAGTACAGAGTAGAGAGGAGGGAGCAGAATCTCACCTTTCCCTCTCAACTTAGGCAAAAGCAAACTGCTGCAGCCTCTCCTAGCTTGTGTGTTTTCCCTGTCTGGCCACATGTATCTTGGTTTTCATTTGTGAAATTTTTGAGGGTATCACTGTCAAACAGCTCTTTACAGCCAAAAGTTTTTCTTAACTTTTAGCCAGGTCTTTTGTCTTGTAATTTGATTCCATTGGTTCAGTTTTAGACTCTGGAGGAGGAGAATAGCTTGCTTCCTCTGCTACATGACATCTCCTCAGATTTTTAAAGATAGTTGTTTTATCACCTGTTTGTTTTCTCCTCTTCAGCCTATAAGTCCTCAGCTCCCACACCCATACTCAGATAGCAGTTCTTCTAGAATTACAGTATTTAGATCAGTTTAGGGAGACATATCATGGAGTCTTGGGCAAAGACTCACTATAACTTGGAACAAAACCAGTAGCATGAGATCATCACATGAGGATTGAAGGCAAGAACCTAAATAGAGCCATGTTGGATCAGATCAAAGATTCATCTCGTCTAGCTTGCTGTCTCCACACTGGCCAGTCAAAGGCCCACAGGAAGACCACACGATGGACATGAGAGCAGCAGAACCTTTCTGCTTGTGATCCCCAGCAACTGGGCATACTGCTACTAGTACAGGAAGAAATAGACAGCCGTCACGACTGGTATCACTGATAATCTTATCTTCTGTGAATTTGCCTAAACTTCTTTTGAAATCATACATGCTGGTAGCCTCTGCAAGACCATGTGGCCATGAATTCTACAGTTTGGCTAAGTACTATGTAAAGAAATACTTTATCTGTTTAATATCAGCCACCATGTACCTTCAAAGGATGATCCAGGTTCTAATATCATGAAAGAAGAAGAAAACATTGCCCATCCCTTTTTCCACACCATGCCTAATGTTACACACCTCTATCATTCCTTTCTTTACTTACCGTTTTTCTTAGCCAGACAGTGCTTTTCTCCATAAAGGAATTGCTCTAATCCATTTTGGTTGCTCTTTTCTACACTTAATAATACCAGCTTCTTTCTTGTGCAGCAGCACAGGTGAATACTATACTGTGCAGCACACAATGCACTTAAAAACATCGCTGAATGCCTGGATTAGCAGAGACCAGAATGGTGACGTTGAGACAACTTCGAATGATTGCCAAAAAGATTGTATGGGTCACTGCAAGCTCATGGTAACTGAACCATACACTTACTTGACAAGTTGAGCAAGTTTCAGACAAATATTTACTCTGGTATCAATGAAAAGGAGGAGTATAGCAGACTTTTGCTGGGTCACACCTGCTGAATCACATGTTTTATAGATAATCCATGGCTTTCCTTAAAAACAAAAGAATCAATGTCTGCACACCAGAATGGCAAACAAATCACTCAGATTTTCAAGAGCTGTGAATGTTTTGAATCCGGTATGTGACTCCAAGAAGTCTACTACATAGTTTATGCAGCAGTGGGGTGGGATTCGTAAGATCAAAAGGGCACCTTGGACCCTACCAAGCCAATCAGGGTTGCTTTGCTGCTGAATTTGCTGTTGCTGCAGTTTAGTTGTCACAAACAGGAGGAAGCAGGTTTGTTTTCTGTTATCCCAGTGGACAAGACTGTTTTTTAAGGTACAGGGTAGTAGATTTTGATTCAACATTACAGTCCTCCTGCCACATTTGCAGGTTTGACCTTCGTGAATTTGATTATTCACAAGCACGAGTGCTTCCCTCCCATTCTTCTCCTCCCATTCTCTTGTGTTTTGCTAGGCACGGAGAAGGGAGGCAAAAGCACCCAGGAAAATAGCAAGGGAGTGGGGGGGCATATGCAAGTATTCTCCCCTCCAGAGCTCTCCCTCTCATTCCCATGCATTTTTGTGCTGGCATGGAGAACTTGCTCCAAGGCAAAATGCAAAGGAATGATGGGGGGAGGGCTGATGCAAGTGTTCCTTTCCCCCTCTGGAGCTCCCCTTCCAATTTCCATGCATTTTGCCCTGGCACAGAGAACTTGCAGGGAGGCAAAAAGCAAAGGAATGTTGGAGGATCCCTGGAAGCGAAGTGGAGGGGGAATTATTTACAGTTTTTCCACTTTTGTGAGACTTGTACACTCCAAACCCTCACAAAAGTGGAGGGGCTACTGTAGACGGAACTTCTTGATGTTTGGCAGTTTGGCAAGGAAACCAATTACCTAGAGAGATGGTAGGATCTCCTTCTCCTTTTCCTGAACTACAGAGAAAGCAGGAAGAGCAACACACAAGCTATTTCCACACTGGACTGTTATGGCACTATTATTCCACTTTCAACATCCTATGGAATCCTGGGTTTGCAGTTTAAGGAGGGGCCGGCTGGAATAATACCGCTATAACAGTCTAGTGCGGAAATGGCCACAATAGCCCATAGAAGCAGCAGATATGAATTTCTTGCTGAGAAGCAGCGCTGCAACTGCATTTTGAAACTGCAAAAACATTCTATGGTGGAAATGGTGATGATGATTTTGGCAGTACAATTTGGTACTGCAAGCAAAGTAACACAGTGCTGGTTGCAAAACCAGCTTGGAGAGGGGAAGGATGCTGCATGTTGTCCACTGCTGGCTTGTGTTCTTAACTTCCATGTGGCACCTAGAAGGATGTCTGATGAGCAGCATGGAGGAAGACATGAAAGTTTCGTGAGCAGTCCCTCCATGTGTCTTTTGCACATCTACCAGTCTCTCTGTTGAAAGGGTGTGAAGGAATTCTGTGAAATTTGCTTCATTTGCATTGCAATCCACTTGAGATCATCAGGCAGATAAATTTGTGATCACAGTTCATTTTGTAGATGTTACTGATAATTTAAAACTGGGTCATACCAATGCAACCCTTTTGGGAAGAGAATTTTTGAGCTCCTTCTTCAATCATGCTAAGTTTTAGGCAATGTGGAACGTTGACTTAGGGCCTTTCCGCACTATACTGTTATAGTGCTATTATTCCATTTTCAACATCCTATGGAATTCTGGGATTTGCAGTTTAGGGAGAGGCATTTAGAATTCTCAGCCAGAGAGCTCTTGGGCCCGTAAAATTACAGAATTCCACAGGGTGGTGAAAGTCGAATAATAGCACTATAACAGTGTAGTGCGGAAAGGCCCTTAAGAGTATATCATCACTAGTCAGTTAATACAAACTTTATGCCATTTTAACTGTCATGGCTCCATTCTACTGAATCCTGGGAGTGATAGTTTTGTGAGAAACTAAGTAGTATCTGCTAGGAACTCTAGATCATGTCCCTTTTAATGACCACACCAAACTACATATCCCAGGATTCTATGGGGTTCTTAAGCCTAGATGGTTAAAGTGTCATGAAATTACTATAACTGTGTAGATGTACTCTTAGAACATTTCCGCACGACACTCTATAGTGCGATGATTCCACTTTCAACCTCCTATGGAATCCTGGGGTTTGCAGTTCTGGGAGGGGCCAGCCGGCCCCTCCCTAAACTGCAAACCCCAGGATTCCATAGGAGGTTGAAAGTGGAATCACCGCACTATAAAAGTGTCATGAGGAAATGGCCTTAGTCTATCAGCTAAACCTGATATGTATAAAAAGGTAAGATGATACTTGCTTTGGCACTTTTTAACATGCAAAGTATTTTGCGGTTCCCTTCCTTCCTTTCTTTCTTTCTTTCTTTCTTTCTTTCTTTCTTTCTTTCTTTCTTTCTTCAAATAACAATACATTGCCTTTTGGCCTGAAGGCAGTGTACAGAACAAAAATTAAAACCATTTAAACTGTAACAGAGCACTTAAAACACTTCAATAAAACTGTTATCCCAAACTCAGGGGTCCATCTGTGATGTCTTAGGGGTCCATCTGTGATGTCTATACCTCTGTGAAATGGTGCGGAATATGCGTTCAAAGAGGAGGTCTGAGAGAAGGGATTAACCTTATGAGATCTTTTACACCTGTGTTTACCAGTACTAGTGCAGGGAAGAATCAGCCAGAGATCCATAGGTAAGCCTATGTTTTATTGGGGGAATTAATAATGACACAAACAAGATCCAAGTAGCCACGCAATCACACAAAGCTAGCTAAAGAAAAAGGGAGGAACGTTCTAGATAGCAAGATTTTAGGGCTAAGTGGGTGATATTTATCAATCCAGAAGAGCAGTGAAAGGGCAACGTGGCTTAGACACAAGTCTAAGGATAATACACAAACAGAAGATGGAGTGGCAGAATGGCATCCATCAAATAGTGTACTGTGAGTTGTCTGGCCAAAAACTGGGGTTTTCTTTTTCTGCCTGGAAGGTGAAGGTGTTAATGGCTCTCTGGCCAAGTAAACAATGGAGTCTGGAGAGTGGACAATGGGGTCCAGAACAGGCTAATGGTCTTAACATTAGGTGGCAAAGGGCTAATAGTAGTCATGATAGCTCTTTAATTGTTGGACAGGTGTGGGGACAAAAGGGAAGTTTGCTTGGTCAGAGAAAGAGGAGTTAAGACAATCAGCTGTCCTGTGGGAACATCTTGGACACTATTGTCTCTTAAAGGTTGAGTCATTGGAGGCTAACTGTAAGTCCATTATCATTGGAGTTTCCTGCTGATTTCCTGACTGTGGCCATTTCCGCACTACAGTGTTAAAGTGCTGCTATTCCACTATCAACCTCCTATTGTATTCTGGGGTTTGTAGTTTAGGGAAGGGCACTTCAAATTCTCAGCCAAAGAGCTCTTTGGTCTCAGTAAACTACAAACCCCAGAATTCCACAGGGCATTGAAAGTGGAATAGCAGCAGTTTAACACTGTAGTGCGGAAATGGCCACACCTGGCTACATATTGAGGTCTCTTCTGATCTTGTTCTGCAATGCATGTGTGCAGCTACATTTTTCCTCTTAGGTAGCATGGCCATGTAGCCATAGCAGGATATATTTTATATTTATGCCAATTAATATTTGCCAGTTAAACCATATCAGACTGTGGGGATGTATGACCTACTAACAAAACCAGTTAGCCATCCTTTCAAAACCAACAAACTTTCTGCAGAACAAAACAGTTTGACCACATATTTGAGGCACTAAAACAGAAAAGGTGCCATCTGCTACTTCCACCAAATTGACTTGTCTAAGTTACAGGATATGCAACCAAGATCTCTGGTGAATATGGAAAACTACAAGCAAGTTCATATAGATGGAATCAGTTGTCTAACATCATGGCCCTAGAGTCATTTAGGGGTCTGTAGGAACTAGCATTTTTTAAACTTGATATATCCAAGATAAACTGGAACCCTGTGTACCTGTGGTTGCCAGATCTGGTGCTGATTCTTTTGTTTCCATGGGCCACCTCTAGGTGGGAGATGATGTGCAAATTTTCCAGTTTTAGGGGGCTCACGTCCAGGCAAGAAGAAAGGGCTATGTGCATGTCTCCAGTTCAGCTATAACGCAGCAGCTTGCTATTGTTTGCAAGGCATCGTTGATTTGTTTCCACGCAGGAAGGGTCTATTATTTACTTAGGCCATTTCTGCCCTACACTGTTATAGTGGTATTATTCCACTTTCAACATCCTATGGAATCCTGGGGTTTATAGTTTAGGGAGGGGCCTTTAGAATTCTCAGCCAGAGAGCTCTTTGGCCTCACTAAACTACAAACCCCAGAATTCCACAGGAGGTTGAAAGTGGAATAATAGCACCATAACAGTGTAGTGTGGAAGTGGCCCTAGTTAGCTTCCTCCTTCTTCCTAGTTGTTGTGGCGCCAGGGCTCACCCTTTACTCTGTTCTGCATCCACTTTCTGTCTTAATTGCTAGAAGGGAAGATACTCTCTGCCTCTCTCTCTTTCTCTCTCCCCATGAACTTGCATGACAAGCTGTGAGCTGGTTGGTACTTAATGTATAACATTTAATGACAACACCAAGGGCCAGGTCTCAGGTTTTGGTCAGGAAACCTCAGGGTCTGAGATGATCCTGAATTTGCAACCCTATGTGTTACAGATGCAATACTGATGCAATATATGACCTGTAATATGTACACCAGAAATCAATGGACTCTGCCATTTTGCTTCTGAGCCTTTTCCAAGGGCAGCCCTGGTGACTGCATTTTACAGCAGTCTGAGACGCAGCTCCGGCATTCCTTACCATAGTATAACAGCTCTGCCAACCTTTCCACCATTGAACATTCAGTCCAGTAACAAATACCAATGACCTTTCCTGCTTGCCATCTCTTGAACAAAGGAGGCAAACAGCACTCCATACCCAACTGGCTTCCTCTAGTCTCTTAAGAGCAAAATCCAAACAAGTGGTAGCCTAGATCTGAGCTAATAGATAGCTAAGGCAATTCCAGTTGAAACTAAGCTGAGGTCACAATCAACAATGTTAGCCACAACAATTATTTGACAATCATTTACTATGTGTTTGGGGTATCTGGTCATGTTTTAAACTCCTAGGCAACAGCAGTGAAGGCTGGGGAAGTGGGAGGAAGAAAAGCCTTTTAAAAGGTCAATCATCTCAGCTAGAACAGAGGTCCTGTGAGGTGTGCTAAACAACTGATGCAGCCATGATTTTGTATCATCCTTAGCTGGATATCCACTTCACCCGGAACTTCTCCTTGTTTCTAAGCAACAAAGGACAATAAACTATTCTTGCAGTTTCTCAGCATAAGTGGTGGTCACACAGGGCCATTTCTGGAAAGTCCTTTTGCATACCCTCAAACTGTTTTGATTTGGCCAAGACAGTCCCAGTTGATCCTCTGTCATCCCACTTTTTCGGGTGCTGTTAAAATGTCAGTTTCTATCTCCCTCTCCCACTTTCCCCCTTTGTCTTCCTTTTATTGCAAATAAAGA